>WBSA01000015.1:0-600000 GCA_009828645.1 Calcarisporium arbuscula
CTTATATCTCTTAATTTATCCTCTCAATTCTTCTTTTTAAGAAAAGAGCTATTTATATTATTTCAAAGCTATATAAATCTTAATAATAATCAACTTTATTTCCTAGTATTTTTCTCTTACATTAAATATCCTATCATTAATATTTCTAAAGTTTGATTAAAATATTAAAATATCTAATTAATATATTTAAAAATACTATTATACTTTATTTAATTTAAACAAAGTAAGCTATATTTATATATATAATAATATAAGCTTATAGATAAATATATAATATAAAATAATTATATATAATAACTTTCTTATAATTAATTAATTTACATTATAATATTTTATATTCTTAAGTAAATATACCGATTACTTAATATAGATTTTATATAAATTTGCGTGAAAGTTCTCTCTCTTTTTTATTAGATAAAACTTTATTTAATTACCTTTATAAATCTCTTTAATTATACTTTTACTTAATAGTAATAACTTTTCTCTAAGTAAAATAATAACTTTAATTTAAACTTATTACTTTTATAAAATAATGTCTCTATTTTTTACTAATAATAATTATTATAATAAATATATAAACTTATCAAATATTTTAAACTATAATAATTTAATTTAACCATATTACCTATAACTTGGTAATACGCTTTACTTATATTTTATAATATATTTATTAAGTTTTTTAATTAATAATTTTAAATTAACATTAATACTTTTTAATCATATACTTTAATTACATAACAGAGATAAAAAACTAGCTAAAATCTATTTTATCACTTTTTTTTAATAAAATAGAAATAAACTTAATAGCTAATTAATTACATAAACTGATACTTTAATAAACAAGAATATTTTACTTTAATATAATACTAACTATACTTAATTCATTACCAACTTATAATAAATTATAATCTCATAAATATTATTATAAATATTAATAAGCTAGATAATATTATTTATCTATAAAATAATAAATAACCTCAATCAACTTTTTTAATATCATATATTACACTCATAGTCCACTTACAATATCTCGATTACCTTTTACATATACCCTATATGATCGGGCATCCATCTTCCTAATCACTTTCCCAGCTTCTCACTTTTTAAATATTCATCTAACTAATCTATTACTAAATTATATTAAAATTACTATAAGTTTATTATTAAATTAAAGTAGTTTTTCTTTATTATTAACTTTTAAAACAAAAGGTTTAATATTTTTTATATTAATATTTCTTCTACTTTTAATAATATCATATTAATAATAATATCTTTCCTCTTACTTTATCTTTATTAAGAAATAAACTAGTACTATTATACTTAATATTACATACATACTATTGATATTACTCTTATTAATATTACTTATAAAAGTTTATAGATTTTACTCTAATTTAATAAGTTTCTTTAAATTATAAAGTATAATTTTTTATACATTTCTAATTCCAATACTAATACTAATCTTTAAATTTAATATTCTAACTTATATTAAATATAATATATAATTATTTTTAAATGTATAGAAACCTTAGAAAAAATATAAAAATGAACGCTATTATTTAACTCTCTTTTTGATATTTTACCAAGTAATAATTAAAATACATTCTTATTACTTACTATATCCTTTCTATAAGAAGTACTAATTTTCCTTTTCAAAAAATAAATAAAAAACTAATAAATATTTTTATAAAATTGTATTATTTAATAATAAAATCTAATATCTAGCTTAGAACTATAATAATCTGCTTTATTTTTATAGCTTACTTTATATAAGCTTTTAATTTAGTTAACTTATACAATAGCTTACTAAATCACTTCTCTTTATAAGACTATTACTCTAGGCTTCTATATTTTCTCTACTCTTATTTTAAACTATTATATACTTTAAGTTAAGAGCGTCTTACGAGATTTCTTTCTATTAAAGTCAGATATTTTATAAAGAATCTTTATTATTCTCGTATTTTATTTCTTCTCTTTTTTTCTAATCTCGATAATCTTAAAGAAAGTAAAAGATATAGTTAATTCTTAGCTTTATAAATAATATAAATATTCTTATATTTAGATATCTTATAACTCAGATTAATTTGAAAATTAAAACTTATTCTCAAAACCATACTACTTTTATAAATTTTAAATTAAAATAACTTTTAAATATAAAAACAACTATTTTATCTACTTTATTAAAGCTTTTACTTCGCTCTTTATATAATTTTACTTAGTATATCTAAATAAAACTTAGAAGTTTTAGTCTTTCTTAAGAAGTAATTCTTTATAAAAGCTTAGTAGAAATATCTATCTTTAATTTTAAAAATTATATTAAATATTAAAATAAAAAGCTTTATTAAATTATAATAAATATATCGAATCTTTTACTTTAGGGCTATATACTTAATTTATAATTAAGTTATAAAGTTAATTATTTTCTATAAAAATAGTACTTTTAATTAATCAATCAAAAGAGCTCAAAATTATATAAATTAACATATCTACTTTGAGTTATTTTAAAACTAAGCTTTAAAGTAATTACTCGTATATTTAAAGTAATTTTTTACAACTAAACTCTTTATATAAAGTAGGGTAAGAACTTCTTTTACTAGATCTTTATTTTAACTTATTTATATTATTTAGTTTGTAAAAAATATATAGACAATATAAAAAAATAATATTAATTTCATAATTACTATATTAATAGTATTATACTTCTTAAAAAAACCTTTATACATAAAGAGAGTAAGCCTGCCCTCAGCTAATAATCTCTAAATAAACTCTAATTTATTTTTTAAAAATCCTTAGCCTAACTTGCCCCTAGATATACTAATATATTAGCCTTAAGCTACTAATATTAGTCTAAGCAGAATAGATTTAATTTCTAGCGCTATAGAGTCTAAATATAGCTACTAATAGACCTATAGAAATATCTAATATATTCTATAAGTTATAACCTCATACTAATATTATATTAAAGATAAGCCCGCCCTCCTACTAACTCTTAAATATTTTACCACATTTCGTTCTTTTAATAAATTACTAGCCTTACTTACTTTCCTTATTATTAATCCTAGGTCTCTAGGCTAGAGACTCTCTAGCTCTTAGAGCTTAATATATTATAAATATATAACTAAAACCTGCCCTAATATAGAAGATAAGAACCTATATTAAGAACTAGATACTAATATAATTCTACTATAATAGTAAGACGCTTTACTTTACTAGTACCTTTAAAGTACCCCTAGGATAGCCTTACAGTAGATAATAGTAGCTAGTAATTTTTCTTCTTATAAATCCTCCTTCTTTAAACCTTATTAAAACTAGGAAACTAAGCTTAATTTTTAAATTAAATATTCTCAATAACTATTAAACTAGAGATACTCTAGCTATATTAAAAATAGATTATATTAAGAAGTTATTTAAATATTAAATGACACTTAAGTAAATGTAATATATTATAGGTTTACTAACTTACTTAGTAGAGATATATTTTATCTGTTATTTCATAAACTATGCTAAGTCTTTAGATAATAGTAATTAATCTAAGCTTTGCTTTCTTCTTTGAAAGAATATAACTGATACTCCTAACTCTCTTTTATAATATTTATCAAAAGATGTAATTAAAAATATCTTAAAGTAAATATTAATACTTTCCTCTTAGAAAAAATTAGTAAATTAACTATTTACTACTAAAGTAAGGAAGATAGAAGCTACTACTTTAAGATTATATTATTTTACTTTAGTTATTATTTTTTTTAATTATTAAAGAGACTAATTTATTATATATAAAGTATTTAATTATAAGCTTTTATCATAAGAGCCTCTAATTTAGATAATTTATGAATACTTCTAATCTAGCTATTTATAAAATATTATATTATATATCTATAATAATAGATAATATAGTACTAATAATATCTAGACGAGAGCTACCGCGATAGCTAATAACTATTTAATTTTAAGATATAATAAAAGATTAAGCTACTTTTTTTTATAAAGAGCCTATATTTAATATAAAACTAATTCTACTTTATAAGAGCTTACTATTACTAAAATATAAATGACAGCTACTTTAGATATCCTTATTAATATATAGAGAACTTAAATAATAATACTCCTTAAAGCTAAAGAACTATAGGAAATACTTTATAACTAACCTAGATCTTCTACCTATCATATAAGAGCCTCTTTATAGAGAATGCCCTTCTAGTAGCTTTATATCTCTTATTTACCTACTCTCTCCTCACCTCTCCCCTTTAGAAAAAGAGCTTATATATCTTATATTAAACGTAGTAAATCTTAATAATAATTAACTCCTTTATATTCAACGCTTAATTATAAAATAATATATTAAAATATAATCATAACTAAATTTATCTATCTAGTACCTTTTCTCTTAACGAAATATAAAATATAATTATATTTCTAGCGCTTTATACAATATAAAATATAGAACTTATATTCTAAGGATAATTTATATTATTTTATGTATATTAACAAGGTAACTATATTATATATATATAAGTATATAAGTCTTATAATATAAATATATAATATAGAATAGACTAGTATATAATAACTTTCTTATATTAATAAATCGAATTATAGTAGTTTATAATTCTTTCAAGTAGGAGACATAAAGATTAAACTTAATATAGTTTATATAAATTTCTCCTAAGTTTCCCTCTTCTTTTTATTAATAACTTTAATTTATATTACTCTTTATAACATCTCTTTTAACTATACTTGTACTTAATAGTAATACTTTCTCTAGATAATATAATAACTTTAACTAATTTACTACCCTTTATAAAATAATTACCTACTTTTATTATCATAATTACTATAATATACTAGATCTTATATAAAGTCATTTTAAAATCACTAACTTAGATATAAATAGATTAAACTATAATTTTAATAGCTTTGAACTATATTTTATAATAGATTTATATAAGTTTTAATATAATAACCTAAATTAGGCTAATATTCTTATAATAGTATACCCTTAATTATAAGGGGTAGAGAGACTTATTAGAATATATCTAATACTCTCCTTTAATTAAAATAGAAAATAAAACTTAATAAGGCTATTAGCTAGATAAAATAGAAATTACTTTTAATAATAACCTATACTATATAATATTAGAAAGTATAATATAATTACTAAGAACTTATAGTAGAATTATAATATAATTAATATTATATAAATAATTAAGTAAGCTAATAATATTATTTATATATAAAAATAATATAAGCTAATAAGACTTTCTTAATATAAAGATATACTAATATAATATATAATTAAAGTATATAAATATTTAATATAAATATATAGTAGATATTACTAATAACTCTAAAAGATTCTAGACCCTTAAGTATTAAACTAAATAATATTAATAATAATTATATTAAAACTACTATAGGTCCTACTACATAAACTAAAGTAGCTCCTCTCTTACTAGAATTTTTAAAAAGAAAGCTAATATTTTTAGTTAATACTTCTTCCTACCTCTAGTAGGGATATTAGTAATATACTTCTAATCCTACTCTATCTTAATTAAGGGATAACTAGTACTATTACTTAAGTAGTTATTATAGATAATATCTATATTACTTTTACTAATATTTAATTATAAAAGGCTATAAGTCTTAATATAATTCTAGTAAAATTCTTTAAAATATATAACTATAGTTTCTATAAAGCTATAGCTAAAATAATAATAACTAGCTTTAAGTTTAAGTATTTCTTAATTTAATATTAATATATAAATATTATAATTATTTTTAAGTTAAGGAAAATCTTTTAAAAAAAATATAAAGTAAGAGCCTAGTACTTTATCTCTTTTCTTTATATTTTAAGTAAATTAATTAAAATAATTCTTATTACTTACTTTATAGCTTATATAAAGAAGTATTAACTTCTCTTAAAAAGCTAAATAAGAAATTAATAGAAATACTTTATAAAATTAATAATTATATTAATAATTAAAATAGTATATATAGCCTAAGATTATAATAACCTAGTCTTATTTCTATAGCTTAACTTTATATAAGCCTTTAATTTAGTTAATTATAAATATCTATTAAATAAGCTCCTTTTTATAAGATTATTATTATAGCTTTTATACTTTCTCTACTTTTATCTTAACTTATATATAATATATCTCTAAATTAAGAGAGTCTTTACTAGAGCTTTTATATTAAAGTAAGTATTTTATAAGAGTTTTTACTATTCTCTATCTTATTTATCTTCTTTATTTCTAATCTTTATAAATTCTTAAAGGAAGTAGAAGATATAGTTATTATTAATTTTATAGATAATATAAATATCTTTATATTTAAATATATTATAAAGGAAATTAAAGTTTAACTTAAAGCTATATAAAAGATATTATTTTAATAAGCTATTAGAATTAAGATAATCTTTAAATATAAAAAAGTATACTTTATATACTTTATTAGAGCCTACTACTTAGCTCTTTAATATATTTAACTTAGTAATATATAAATAGAACTTTAGAAATCTAGCTACTTCCTTAAAGTAATTTTTTATAAAAAGCTTAGCTAGAAATTATATATCTTTAACTTTAAAAACTATATTAAATATTAAATAAAGACCTTTATTAAAATTATAATAAATATATAAAGTATTTACTTTAAGGCTATATACTTTATTTATAATTAAATTATAAAGTTAGCTATTTTTTATAAAAATAATACTTTTTATTAATTAATAAAGAAAAGTAGGAAATTATATAAATTAGTAATAGTACTTTAATTACTTTAAAACTAGGCCTTTAAAGTAATTACTAATATATTTAAAATAACTTTAACTTAAACTCTTTATATAAAAATAAGGATCTCTTTACTAGACCTCTATCTTAATTACTATATTACCTAGTTTTAAAATTATATAGAAAATAATAAAAAAGTAGTACTAATTTAATAATTAATTATATTAATAATATATTAAATATAGATCTATTACTATTAAAGATATTAAATAAGGCCTCTTTTTAAAGAGCTAGTAAATTAAAGAGCTAGCTAAAGCCCTTAATTAAATAATAAGAAAGTAATATAATAAACTATTACTTAAAAATAAAAAAATTAAAATATATAAAATAAAGTAATTTTAATATAAAAATACTTTAATTTTAAAATAGTTAATAAAAACTTAATTTACTTTTATAAAGTTATTATAGCTCTTTATAAAGACTTTAAAAAGTATTAAAGCTCTCTACTTACTTAAATAAGAATAAGCTATATAGGCCTAAAGAAGTTTCTTTTTTTTATAAAGTCTTTATAATATCTTTATTTTACTATTATTATAAACTTAAAGAGAAGATTATTTATTATTTTATTTTCTACTACTAATAATTTAATATAAAAAGAGTATTACTATAGAATTTATTATAGTTCTATATTAATTTTATATTAACTCTAAAGAAACTATAAATAATAAAATATATTATAATATAAATTTTAAAACTTTACCTTATTTTCTAGTTCTTCTTTATAATTAAGCTAAATAAAGAAAAAAAAAGAAATTAAAACTTTTATAAAGCTCTTACTAGCTCTAAGCCTTTAAATAATTAAAAGTAATTACTTAAATATTTAAAAAAAACCCTTTTTTATTTAAAAGAAAAAACCTACTATTTATTTATATTAATTACTAACTAAATTACTAAATTTATTAAGAGTATTACTACCCTTAACTTACTCTTAGACTTTAATTATAATAAGGCTTGCTCTTATTATTATACTCTTTATTAACTTCTTCCTAGAGCTCTCTTTCTCCTCTTCCTCTTCTAATTCCCTCTCCTCCCCCTCCCCCTCCTCCTCTTCTTTTTAAACTAGAGCCTAGAGAATTTAAAATATTATAAGAGAGAACTAGCTATTTAATTAACTTACTAGTACTTTTATTATAAATATAAGCTACTTTAATATATTAATACTATAGGATATATAAGTTCTCTCTTTACTATAGCTAAATATAATCTATACTTAGGCTCCTTACTCTAAAAATAACTTAAGCTAAAGCTTAAGTTTATAATATATCTCCTTATTAATAATATATCTCTAGATTATATATAGAATATTTTTAAATATAAAGTATCTTTAAAATATTAATATAATATTAGTAAAGTATTAGTATTATTATCTCTTTATAAATATAGTTTATATATTTTATTTACTTTTTAATAATATTACTCTATTATCTTACTTTCTTTTTATTTTTTCTTATTTTTCTTTATTTAATTTATAATTTATATTATATTTTTATAATTTCTAAATTATTTTATTATCTTTTATTATAATATTTAATAATAATAATAATATATTTTAAAAAATTAATAATAAGAATATTTTTATTATTATATTATTATTCTCTAATTTAAAAATTATAATAATTTTATATTTATTTTAAATATACTTTACTAATATTTAATAGCTAAGAAAATAAGCTATAAATAGTTATTTAATTAAAGGGAATTTAAATAATAAAGCTAATAAGTTAGCTAAGTAAATTTTAAAAATATATCTTTTTTATATAAAGTACTTTATATAAACTAAGGAGATTAAGTATATATTTAATAATAATAAAAAATATAAAGCTTACTAGATTAAGTATAATAAATATAAGTAAATTAATATATATTATTAATTTAACTCTTTATTATATTTTAAAAGAACTTTAAAAAGCTACTATTTAAAGTAAGTATATCCTAGCTCTATCTTAAAAGAAGGTTAAGAGTATATTAAAGTTAATTATAAAATTAATTTCTATATTTTTAAAGATTAGAAAGATATTTAAATAAATATTATAAGTTACTTAATTAGATATTTATATTATATATTCTATATATACTTAAGTATTTATTAGTTTTACTTTATTTACTATATTTATATTATTTACTACTTTTTTTCTAGAAAATAATACTTTAGTTTTAATAAAATAATAATTAATATTTATATTATTTTAATATAATATTAATATTATATAATAATAATAGCTATAAATAATATAAGTTATTTAATTATTTATATAAAGTAATTAAATTATAATATAAAATATTAATATTTTAAATAAAGAGTTAAAATTACTAGCTATATATATTTCTTTTTATTTCTTTTTCTTATTTAATATTAATTATTTCTTTAAATAATATTAAAATATAATTAAATATATTTAAATTAAATATAAAAATACTTATAAAGAATATAATATAATTATTATTAACTAAATTAATTAAATATTAAACTAGATAATAAAGTTCTTTTATATATAAACTACTACTTTATAAGCTTTTATTATTAGTTCTATTATTAATAATTTATTTTTATTAATATAGTTAATATCTTTATATTATTTAATTATAATATTCTCTTCTTTTATATATAATATTATTATAAAGATCTAGTAAACTTTAAAGAGTTTAAAATTAAATTTAAAAAAATTATTAAAAAATAAGAAAATAGCTCTTATTATTATTATAAAATAATAAAAATAGTAAGAATTATAATATTATAAAGAGTATTTATAAAACTAAGCTTATATTAAGTAACTTTTTATAATATTTAAATAGCTAGTTTAGAGATTTTTTAAATAAAGTTATTTTAATACTTATATATATATAGACTATTATTATTTTATATATTTCTTTATTTCTTTTTAAATTTTTATAATATTAGAGTATTTATAAAATAATTTAAGAGTTTTTATATAAAGATATTATACTCTTTCTATTTAATTAATATATTATATTTATTTCTTTATTTTTATATATTCTTTATAGCTAAAATTTTCTTAATATAATATTTCTTTATAAATATCTTATTATTAAAAGAGAAAATTTATATTAAATTTAAATAGAAATTTAAAAAGACTTATAAAAATAATAAATTAATAGTAATATACTTAATAAATTCTATATAGAAAACTAAGTAAATCTCCTTAAATATATTAAGTTAAATTATAAGGAGTATAAAGATTATTATAATTATATATTTTATATAAAATTAATTAAGTTTTTAACTTAAGTAATTTAATTTAATATTTTAAAAGAAGAGCTATATTTTATTATTTACCTAGAAGTATTTTACTAAATATTTAAATAATTTATTATATTTTATTAATATTATTATATAAAAGCTATTATAGCTTATATTAACTCTATATTTTTATATAAATAAACTAGAAACTAGATTATATAACTCTTTAGTAATATATAATTAATCTAGGAAATATTTATAAACTAGATATAATTAAGTAAATTACTTATATATTAAAGTAAATTAATATTAAACTTATTTTAAAATTTATTTAAGCTTACTTTTATAATAAAGAATATTCTATTATTTATAAAGAGCTAGTAAAAAGATAAATATATTAACTAATTAAGTTATAAAAAGAATATATAAATATATAAAACTACTTAAACTTTTTAATTTATATATTTTATATTATTATTTATTTATAAATAATAAGCTATTAATAATAATTAGTTTACTTTAATTAAAATATATAAAATAATTTAAAATTACTTTATTTAATTTAATTTATAATTACTAATAATTTAATTAAAAAATCTTTAAAAATATTATTAAATATTTTAAAACTATTTTATATATATATTTATTAATATAATATTATTACTTCTGATTATATATACTTATTAACTAGTTTATAATAACTATTAAATAATATAAATTATTAAGATTTTTTATTAATAAATTAATTATAAGTTAATTAAGACTTATTACTAGAACTAGTTTAATATAGATAATAATTATAAAAGGCCTTAGTACTAGTAGTGGGAGATATAATTATTATAATAGTAATAGTTTTAAATAAACTATTTAATATTTATAAATATATTATTATAATTTAAATAATTTATTATATATAATTTATAAACTCTTTATATTATTATATTATTATTAATAGTTTTTATATTAATAATTAAAAGTAGCCCTTATATATTAATACTTTATATATATTAATAATATAATTTATAATTTACTTTTAAGTAATTATAATTATAAAGAATTTCTATAGGCCTTATTATATTATTACTAAGTATTTTTAATATACTATATTCTTTTAAATATTCTAGTTCTAGAGAGCTTATAAATAGATATTTATAAAGAGTATTAATATCTTTAAAAGATTAGGCTTCTTTAGGGAGAATTAAGGTTCTAGAGGCCTAAGTATTATTTATATATCTATAAGTAGAATTTTAATTAAATATAAAATTTATCTAGCTTATTTTTTAATATATAACTCTTTTTACTTATAGTAAAAAAATATATTTAAATATTAATTTAAGAACTTAAATAAAACTTTAAATTATAATTAAAATATAAAAGTAATTTAATTTAATATATTTAATATTTTAATATTAAATAAAGTTATATGAAATATTTTAAATTTTTATACTTAATAAAGATAGTAAATAAGTTATATATATTCTATAGTTTTAATATTTAAATTTTAAAATAAAAGATTATTATAAGAAGCTCTTTATTATAAATTATATAATTTTACTTTATTAAAGTAAGTTATATAAAGTAATATATTATAAAGTAAAATATATTATTTTTCTTATATTATAATAAATAATTTTTTAATATTATTTCTAAGTAATTTATTTTAAAGTAATAAGTTTTCTAAGATTTTATTAAATAAAAATAAAATATAAAATAAATATAAATTTAAATTACTAAAATATTAAATTTCTCTTAGCTCTTTAATAAAATAAGATATTTTTCTTAATAAAGTATATTAAAAAGTTAATATTATAAGAGAAATTTAAAATAAAATCTCTATAGAAATTAGTAAATTTAAAGAAATTATAAACTTTATATACTTTTTATAGAAATTTCTATTTTAAATTATTATTATTTTCTCTAAATTAAAATAAATAAAAACTTTTATTTTAATAATATATTTAAGATATTTTACTTTCTTTATAATAAAAGTATATTTATTAGTATTAATATATAAACTAATATTTTTAAATTAATTTAAAATTATATATACTTTTTTTATATAATTATTTTAATTTCCCTTTAAGTAAATTAAAATATTATTTAAATATATAATAGTAAAATTACTTAAAAAGCTTTTTAAAAACTTATTTATATATCTCTAGAATATTATAAGAGCTCTTATTAAACTAAAGAAATAAATAAGCTATTTAAATAATCTAAATTTAATATAGAAAGCTATAAAATACTTACTACTTTTAATAACTTAAATTTAGTAAAATATAAAATATATATTAAGTTTAATAAATTAATATATTTTAAAGAGAGAATATAAAGTTTTTTTAATAAAAAGTAATAAATAATAATTTTATTTAATAACTTTATTAAAATTATAATAATTTATATAAAATTATTAATTATTTTCTAGTTTATATATAAAGAGAACTAGTATTATTATTAATAATATATTTATTTAAATCTAGCCTTTATTTATTAAATTAGTAATTTATTATTAAAGCTTAAGTAAGTAATTATATAATATATTATAAAGAGAGCTTTAAAGTAAATTTAAAAAGTAATTATTTTTTTTTTATAAATATATATAATAATTAAAAATATTTAATATAATAATAATTTAAAAGCTTTTTCTTTATTAAAGAGATTTATAAAATTATAAACTTTATATAAAAGCTTAATAAAGAATATTAATTTAAGATCTTTTTTATTTAAAATAAATATTAAATATAAACTATTTATAATAATAATAATTATTATTATAAGTTTATAAATATTAATTATTATAAAAAACTATTAAAGAGAATAGCTATTTTAATTTTTTAAATAATTATAATATATAAAGAGCTTATAATTTTTTAAATTATAAATAAAGTAAAATATTAAATAAATTTCTTTATAATAAAGTTATTTACTTTCTTTATTATTAGTTTATTATAATTTATAAAAAATTAAATAATATAATAATATAGCTAAAGTAAGTTTAAGATAATATCTCTTACTAGGCCTAGGATAATATAAAATAAATTAAATAATACTAATTATTTAAACTTAATATATCATAAGCTACTTTAAAGATTTATTATCTTTATTATACTCCTACTACTATATTAAATATATATAATTAAAGAAATATAAAGATTTATAAATTAAGTTTCTATATTATTTATTTACTTATTATATTATAATAATTATAATTAGAATTTACTTAAATATTAATAAATCTTAAGTTATTAAAGAGAATTAATATTATAAATAAAAGTCTATTTATCTTAGCTTATATTTTTTATATTTCTTTTAATATAATAATGTAATATAAAAAGATAATATAAAGTAAATATTAAAGTAGCCTTTATATAGAACTTAGTTTAAAAATAATATATTTTCCTTTTTATTAATATTAAATAAGGTCTTTACTTTAGTTATATTTAGAACTTTAATAGAAATTAGATATTTAAAGAAACTTATAAAGTAATTATAAATAATATATTTATAAGAACTATAGTATATATAAATACTACTAGCTCTATATTTCTAGAGAATATTTTAAAAAATTTAAATAATATAATATAAAATATTATTCTTTTATTTTATTAAATTAATAAAGTTAAATTATTATTTTTTATTTTTTAATTTTTATAATTATATACTTATTATATTAATATTAAATATTATTATATTATTATTATTATCTTAAGCTAGAGTTAAGGCTTATAAAGCTAGGATTTTATATTACTTATAGAATTTTTTTCTAATTAGTAAAAAATAATATTTATAATAATATTATAATAAAAATTAATTACTTTTATATAACTATTTTATAAGATTTTTATTTTAGATTATACTCTCTTATTTTCTTAAAAAGTAAGTACTAGAGATATATTAACTTAATATTATTATTTTAAATAAAGCTCTTTACTATTACTAGTTTCTATTTAAATTATATATAAAAGCTAGAGAATAATTTATTATATCTTTATTTTAAATATTTAAGTTTAATTTAAGTAATTTCTTATTAATAAGAATTATTAAAAATAATTTTAAAATAATTAAAGAATATTAGTAAGTCTTTTATTTTTATTATATTATTTACTTTATAGTAAGTTATTACTTAGAATTATATTATTATAAAGAGATTTTATTATAAGAATATAAATTAGTTCTTTATAATTTTTATAAAAACTATATTAATATATAACTTATATATTATAATAATTTTCTATATCTAGAAAGTTATATAATTCTCTTTATATAGCTCTTTAATTAGAAGTAGTTTCTTTATATAGCTAGAGAATAGTATTAATAAAGTAGCTATAAATTAAAATAAGCTTATAAAAGTAGTATTAAACTATTAAGTAAATTAAATCTTAATCTCTTTTTATTAAGTAATTAATTTAGCTTACTAGCTTTATAATTAGTTAATTTAATTCTCTATAATTTCTTATATTTAATTAATTTATTTTATAAAATAGGAGATAAAATTAGAAGCTACTTTCTCTATTAATATATTTTCTTTTTAAAATAGCTTATATTCTTAATAATTTAATATTATTAATTAAAGTATATTAATTCTAATAAACTAGCTCTAGGATATATTATAGATAGATATTAATTCTTATATTAATATACTTAAAGAAGAAGATTCTTTAAGATAAATAGAAAATAAGTTCTCTCTTTACTGTAGCTAAGTATAGTCTATACTTAAGCTCCTTACTCTAAGGATAACCTAAGCTAAAGCTTAAGTTTATAATATTAAGTTATATTAGCTAGTATTTTTAAAAAATATATTAAAGAAAATTAAAATAAATATAAATTAATAAAAAACTTAAAAATAATATTTAAAATAAAGTCTTTTAATTAAAAAAATTATATAAATAATTAAAAAAAAGAAAAAGAGCTTTTTAAAATAATTATAATAATAATTAACTTTATAAATTTAAATATTTATAAAAATAATTTCTTTTTTATAATAAATATTTATTACTTATTATAAAATTTATTTATATTAAATTTAAAAATAATAATATATTTATTTAATATAATAATAAAGTTTTAAAATTTTATATATATATTAAAAGATAAATTTATATATATTAAATTAAATAAATTATTTATATTTAAGTATAAAGAAATTAATATTTAAATATAAAATTTATAAAATAAGTTCTAGATGATTACTTTAAAGAGTATTACTTATAAATATTAATTTACTAGAGAAAGTATTTATAAAACTATCTTTAGATTATTAAAAGCTAAAAAATAAAGATTAAGTTTTATTTTTAAAAAAGAAAATAAAAAATCTATAGAGAATATAATAAAGAGGCTTAAAGAAAATATAAACTAATAAGTAAAAATAACTTATAATAATTCTTAAGAATAGAAGTTTATTAAAATTAAAGTTATAGATATATTTAAGTAAATTAAATTATATATTTATAAAAGATATATAAACTTAGAATTATAAATAAAATAAATAATCTCTTATAATAAAAGTATAATTCTTTTTATATAAAGAATTAGTAAATATTAAATTTATAAATTAATAAAAATAAATTATTAACTTATTATTATATATAATTATTATTAATAAACTTAATATAATATTTACTATATTATATTTAGCTAAATTTGTAATAAATTTAAGTAAGTAATATATTAAATAAAATAAGCTCTTGATAAAATAGAGAGAATATATATAATCTAATTACTAAGTAGACCTGATAGAAAGAATACTATACTTTATAGAACTTTAAGAGTTATAGATTTATTAATTATAGTAAGAGAATTATTAATAGTTCTAATTAATATAATAATATATATTTTCATTTAATTAAATAGGTTATTATAATACTATACTTAATAAAGAGATCTTAAATAGTTAATTTTAAGAAATAATAATAATAATAAAGAAGGATATACTTTCTAGCTATTATAAAATATTATTACTTATGTAAAGTATTATAAATCTATATAATTAGAGACTATTATCTCTACAAGTAAATCTTATTCTCTATCTATTAAGTATATTTAATAAAGCTATTTAAAAGCTTAATAAGGTAATAAGTAAATAAGTAAGATATTATAATTATATTAATAATAAAGATATAATTACTTATATTTATATAGGCTCTAAAAGAAGAGCTATTTTATTAAGAGCTATTTAAAGAATTAAATATTAAGTTATAAAACTTATATTTATTTTTTATTTATAATAATAATAAATAATCTTTCTTACTTATAAATAAAGTATAATACTTATAGCTAATAATTTAATAAAAGCTTTATAAAGAGAGTAATTTAAAAAAGCTATCTTTAACTTAGAATTATTAATATATAGAAATATATCTTAATTTATTAAAAAGAAGATTTTTAAAAATATTTATTTAAAGAGATTTTAAAATAGCTATAAGTCTAGGAAAATAATATTATATTAAAAATATAAAAGTTAAATATATATTTTAAATAATAAAAAGGATATTATTATATAAAATTAAGCTAAATTAAATTAAGTTAAATTATAGTAAAGTAAAGTAAAGTATAGTAAAATAAATTAAAGTAAAATAAAGTAAAATAAGATAAAGTAAAGTAAAAATAACTAAAGTAAATTATAGTAAATTACTTATTATAAATAAGAGTTTTTAAATAGAGAAAATATATTATTCTATTACTTATATAATATAATCTTTATAATAATATATTATTTAATTTTCTTTTATTTAATATTAGCTTATATAGCTTAAATATTAAAAATAAAACTTAAAATTAAACTTACTCTTATAATTATAATAACCTTAAGCTACTAGATATAAGTTAAGAAAAATAATATTATAAGAAGAGTATTAGAGAGATTATAAAATTAAAATTAGTAAAATAAAGCTTAAGAGATACTTTTTCAAGTACTTATATAAGCTATATTATCTATTATAAGCTCCTTAAGTATTTACTTATATATAGTACTAGCTATTACTCTAGCTAGCTAGAGTAGATAATAAGTATAGAAAGTGTAGAACTTTCTTTTCTTTTATAGTATTATTTAAAATATTAAATAAATTTTAAAAATAATAAAATAAATATTAAAATAAGTCTAAGAACTTATAAAGTAATAAAGATAGTAATAGTAATAGAAACTCTTTTATTATATATAATATAATAAATAGTAATAAAGCTATTAACTTATAATAAGCTATAGAACTATTTATATTTAAGTTATAATTAAAATAAATTTATCTTAATATAACTATAAGACTATTATTAATATATAATAAGATTATAATTAATAGAAAATATAAATAAATAAACTAAAAAGTAGAATTATAGAAGAGGCTTATATTATAAGAAACAATAATAATTAAAGTTAAATATAGTAATAATTAAGAAAATAAAGTATATATAAACTAAATATAAATTTCTAATAAGCTTTAGTTTAAGAGAGTATATTAAACTAGAGGCTAATTAAATAATATAAGAAGTATTTCTATAATATATAGTTAGGATAGCAAATATAAGCCTTATATATAGTAGAAGAAAGTTATATATTAGATTACCCTAGTTAAGCCTAGTATATATAGATAACCTAAATCCTCAAGCAAGAAGCGGGGAATAATAGCCAGGGCAATCAACAACAATAATTACAGTGCTGCGGTTCAACATGTCACTTTAACTTTTCTGCCTGACTGTCAGTTGGAATAGTGAATACGAGCCTTGTGTATGGTAGTGGAAATCATGTAATAGACGCCCTGATCAAGCCTAGCGTACTTAGATCTCCTAAATCCTCAAGCAAGAAGCGGGGAACAATAGTCAGGACAATTAAAAACAATAATTACAGTGCTGCGGTTCAACATGTTGGAAGCCAAGCCTAAGGATAGATGCTACTTGCGCCGAAATGTGTTAGTTCTGCTAGTGACATCAGAGCATGCATGGACTTCCCTGTTCCGATATTCCATGCCCTTCCGTACGAAGTACAAAGTACCCGCAACGGACAACCTGCGCCGTAATCGACACCCCTCCCTAAACCCTCGGCGGTACCCTCAACTCCATGGCGCACCCCCTCCATCGCCTTCACGCACCCCCCACCCCTCTTCCTCTCTTCCACTCTTCCACACACGCAATGAGTCGGGCATTGCGTCGGGTCCACCGGCTTGCTTGTTTAATACCTTATATAAGATAAGAACAAACCGCATCATTACCCTACCACAGCTTTCGAAACTTTAATCCTCCCTTTCCACCTGTTGTAAACTAGCATGATACCTATACTACGCCCAGGAGCAGCAGCACGTCACCAACCTATGAAATAAGATCGGATCTTCGAAGCTTTTCGGAACTCTTCGATATTTATCGGCCTCTACGCAATTATAAATCGCTTTATCAGGCATTTAATCAACTACTGAGACTTGTTTTTGGATCTCATTTAGTATTGTGTATCCTCGTATTTGCACCTGAACCACTTGAACACCCCCGAGTGGTTCTATGGCTTCCGACTCTGTGCAGTCCGACCCATGGGGGGTCGTATTGCCGGTTCACATCCAAGCAGGACCGATATTCACATTACAGAGAGTCTTCACTTTCTTCTCTTGGTTCTGCTGGTCCTACATCGCCATTTACACACAACTCATCGAATCCGCAGATTGCCATCACTGACTCCTCTATTGATGCGTCTTCCCTGGATATGAGTTCCAGCGACAACAGTGGAACTATCACCAAACTCATTCTATAATCTAGCTAAGACGATGGTTCCGTACTCCAGTTACCAAACCCTTGATAATGCGATACCAGAAATGGCATACCCAATGGCTATACCTAGTCCGGTGATCAAGTCGCATGGCGACCGCGGCCTCCTCCCTGCGCCAGATCTTACGGGAGCCTCAAATCGCTCACATCCAGCTTCAGTAGCCAGTTCACTGACAGGTGACTCACCAGCCACACCTGTTGTGAGTGATTCAGAGTACTCTGAAAGGCGAAGAGCGGGTAAGCATCACGATCTCCTGACGCATGCATGGTCACTCACAAAATTCCCAGTATACGGCAATATGCCCAAGCTAGATCGTACCATGACAGATGTTTATGGCGACGAATTGTATAGCCCTAATTTTTCCATTACCACAACATCTCCCCCACAGAAGCAAACATCTACGTCCCCAACCAGCGATGTATTCAGTCGGCGTCTTCATGCTGCGAATAGTCAACACCTAAATGCGACGCATTCTTCATCTAGAACAACGCGAGAAATATCCCCCTTTCGAACATGCTCTCCCCTTGTTGCCTCTCTACAGGACAACTTCAACGCCACCCACGACAGTGCTCCTTTCAATTCTGCTCAGCGGATGCGTGAACAGGAGGAGACACACCGAGAGGCACAAATTCTGCAGAAGCAGCTGAGCCGAGTGACGGGGCTTGACACACCAAAGACAATATCGCCAAAAGACGCTATACTCGAGTTTCATGAGCCTGAATGTCATAATGGCATACCACTCTTCCACCAAAACTCTGCCCAGTTCGAAATGGACCGACTTATTACACCATGCTCTCAAGCTGGTGACAATGAAGCTAATGAGCCAGCACCGCCGACGTGTCCGCGTCCCCACATGTCAATAGAGATTCAAGTCCCACAGCAATATCCCTTCATATCTAAATCTCTATCGAGTCACAATCCCTCGCTACATCTCAATTCCACGAGGTGTAGCTCTGTAGGGGCTGGAAACACACCTGTGGTCGTCACGCGGCCGAAGGGGTCTGGCGCTGAAGGTGGGACGTATACGTGTACCTACCACGGATGTACTCTACGCTTCGAGACTCCCATGCATTTACAAAAGCACAAGCGCGAAGGGCATAGGCAAACACAGAGCATCAGTACTACTAAGCTTCACGAAATTGGCTTACAATCAAGTTCACTGAGCAGCCAGGCAGGGCCTCATCGTTGTGACAGGATTAACCCTAGCACTGGTAAGCCGTGCAGCACAATTTTTTCTCGGCCATACGACTTAACACGGCACGAAGACACAATTCACAACGGCCGAAAGCAAAAAGTACGCTGCAGCCTATGTAACGAGGAAAAGACATTCAGCAGAGCGGACGCACTCACACGACATTATCGTGTATGCCATCCTGACGTCGAACTACCTGGCAAGCGAAGGAGGCGTGCAGGATCTTAGAATATAATGGCAGCCCAACCAGGATCAGCTATGGACATCACAGGAACGGAGAAGTTGTTGTGCGAATGCACATGCAACCAACACTAGCCAGCGAGTGCATCGACGGATTCTAAGAATAAGATAAAATTCCCAGCTGATGGATGGATGATGTCGAATGACGTGTTTCAGTTGTTGGGAGGGGATGCACCTAGTCCAATCCTGCCAATGACATAACGCTTATGGCTTTGTAATATAACATCAGCCAATCACACATGCGATGCGGTCATTGACATCCATTCTGGGTTTTGGTGGGGCTAGTGGGTCTCAGGGTCCTGCAAGCATGCGTCGCTGCAGGGTCCTCCTTGCCGTCTTTTGACTTATGACGTCAGATACCCGGGTTGTCCGCTCCCTGACATCACCATCAATCCACCTTTTTGGTCAAAATCGGATGACGCAGGGAAGAACGGACGCCACTGATGCGCTCGTTAGTTAATCCACAGTTTGTTAACAAACTTGAACGGACGAAAAGCAAGAGTACCAAACAAGGACAAAAAAAAACTCAATCAGCGCCATTCAGCCAGTTTTGCCGATTTTGTGTTAAGCAATGACGGTGCCTCCCTTGATCGTGCGATAAAATGACGACAAAATCAAATGGTTTCCGTGACCATATATACATTCCAATCCTTTTATCACGTCTGTTCCCAACATAACGCTCCTAGGCAGCGCCGAATGTAACAGACGTCCATTCTTGTCATAGACGAGATCATCGTGAGAGTTACTGACTATTCGTATACAATAACTCCTACTACTAGCGATGCAGATGTTTTTCACCAGCTTTGGAGAGAGATGTATTTTATATATTCGCGAATCAGGTGTCAGATCAGACCAAATATTAACAATATTCAATGAACAAAAATTCATAAAGACCAAGCCCTCTGCCGTGCGTAGTTCATTGAATTTGCGCATTATCTATTTATAACATCTTGCCCTAGGACAGCTTCTCGAGCATCATTATAAATAGGCTTGATCCCAGTCCAAATTGCAAACTATAGACGCCTAGCAGTTAGCAAAGACATTAAGATGGTTATACCGCAGGAAAACTTGCCTGATACCAGCCCTGTGCTGCAAGCACCTCAAAGCCCCCAATAGTTGTCCACCGACCAGCATCCGTAGCCAAACGCATGATTGGAGTTACGCGAGGCTTATACGCCATGTCTAACAGAAAGCGGGATTCACCATCGGTGATGGATTGATTGAGTGCCTCCATAACAATTTCTTTAACGCGAGAATCCACTGGTTTATCGGCTGGTATAGTGCTGACTATGACTGATAGAGGTGACGGCAAACTTCTGAGTTGATCCGCGCTTGCAACTACTCGTAATCCGTAATTAAGCGGGAAGTCTGAGGTGATAGCGCGAGCCTTCTCCGAGTCTCTCCCGACGATGTAAATAGGTTGGAAGCCTAGCTGGTGAAGCGCGTAGATTGCGGCCCGTGTCGTACCACCAGAGCCGACAACCAGGGCAGACGCATTTTTAACATGTTTTGCTACTCCAGCTCCCTGTAGCGCGAACACCATACCTTTCCAGTCAGTGTTGTCTCCAATCAGCCGCCTTATCCCACCAGGCTCTGTGCGGGTAGAGACAACAGTATTCACGGCCCCGATAGCTTTTGCCGCCATAGTAAGGTCGTCCATTAAGTCGATGATTTGCCTCTTGAGTGGGATAGTAACGGATGCCCCCCCGAAATCCACACTGTTCATTACAACCTGTACATCCTCGATGCTGTCAGTCTCTAATTTTGAGTACCGATGAGGCAATCCCACACGATGGAAGAGGGCATTGTGAAGCGCAGGCGACCGAGACGCAGAAATGGGTTTTCCGAATAAAAAGAACTGGAGTTGAGGCTGCTCCCCTAGAAACGATAGGCTTCTGCGGATATCTACAGCAGACATCTGACCTGGAGCTGCCTTGAAAGGCAGATCAGGGTGAGAAACAGGGGTTAAAAATTTGTTCAGTACCCGGCTAAGTTGCCCATGTACGCCCATGTTAAGCGCAATGACTGGTATCCCATGGGCTGCCATCATCTTCGACTTAAACCGGAAAAGATCAAAATTGTCCTCTATAGAATGGGCGGTTCCAATCAGTTTGATCACGTCGCCGAACTGCAAAGCACGATTGTAAATCGGCACCCAGGACGCATTTTTCCATACCAGCGCGCCGGACAAATCATGGTGAGAGGCAATGATACGTGAATACCCTCGCGATTTAGAAATAGTCTGAATTATATCGTCTGGCAATGTCACTTCCACATCGATGTATTCTACTGCCATTCTTAAGGCAAGTAGATAAAGCTCTAGGCGAACCTCATTACTATCGTTGGGGAATTTACCACCTTGTAACTCGCTTCGGATCGTGAAGATGATTGGCTTGTCAACAGCCTTCCGTAGTGCTGATATCTGCTTCATTAGCGCTTCGGGTCCATGTTCCTTCAAGAGATCTACCCGAAGCTCAACTGCGTCGGAACCAACGACAACATTAGGAACTGTGCCAATGGCACTTTCCAAGTCCGGTAAAGTGAGAGAGACAAAAAAGCTGATGTCTTTCTGGCTCGCATCTCTGAGGTGGTCTGTTGCGCCGGAAACCGACAATACAAATTGTCGAAAGTCATCAGGGACATCAGCATCATCGCCCAGGCTCTGGGGATGCGGACTGTAGTATAGATAGTTACTGCATTGCTCGTACAATGGTCTTCGTCGGCTATAAACCTCTTGTATCTCGCTATCATATGCCGGTCGTGAAGTGTCCTTTATCAGGTACTCGACGACATGATTGATATTTCTGTGAATCATTATCACACGCCCGCCATTGATGCAGTATGTTTGCAAGAGATCTCTGGCCTCGGGTGTCTCGACAACACCACCGCCGCAGGAGAACACGTGACACTCCGACGAATTTTGCATTGTGTCGCGAAGAACTGCTACTTCCTCCCGACGAAAGTTCTCCCAGCCTGCTAGGCCGTCAACAATTTCGCTGATACTTTTGCCGACACGCCTTTCCAGCTCCTGATCCAAATCGACGAACTTCCAACCCAGTATTTTTGCCATCCACCTGCCTGCTGTGGTTTTCCCTGCCCCTCTCATGCCGATGAGGAATATTGACCGGGTGTTGGTAACGGGTGCGGGTGTAGCTGTACTACGATGAGAGACGGGCGGATCAATGCCATCTAGGGTAACTTTGAAGTTTTGGGATAGCGTATCCCACCATCCTGGCCAGGTTTTCCCAACGCACTCTCGTTCTGTGATAATAGTAGTGTCAGGCGTCACAACAGACAACACGCTTAGGCTCATGGCAACGCGATGGTCGTCGTAGCAATGTATACCGGTTGTCGGTGTCTGCAATTCAGAAATTGGACCACCAAAAACCTCAATACCATCATCCAGTTCATTGCAGCGAATTCCAAATTTGGCAAGCTCATCCTTCATAGCTAAGATCCGATTGCACTCTTTTACACGTTGATTTGCAATTCCAATAATCCGTGTCCGGCCTGGAGCGACTCCTGCCAGAACCGCGGCTGTGAGAAAGGCATCTGTCATGGGTTCCATATCTATTTGTGACAGTGGCATCAGGCGACCATCAGGGGGTCCAGTGACAGTTGTGGAGCAGTCATCTTGTTGTACAGAGCATCCCATCGGCAATAGAACGTCGACAGCAAAACGAGAATCCCCTTGAAGAGAGCGCGATCCAATATTCGGTATCGTGCACGTGGTGCCTGTTATAGCAGCTAACGCCAAAGGATATGTGGCGGAACTAGCATCACTTTCGACGGTATACTCCTCTGGGTTTTTGTATACGCCTTGAGGAATATAATATGTGTTTAGTTCCGACACGGATGCCCTGACTGAGATGCCAAAAGAACGCATCATTGAAATGGTGAGATCAATATAGGATTGAGAAATAGGCTTTCCGCCGATGAGTCGCAATGTAACAGCCTCCTTGGCGTAGGGAGCTGCCATAAGGATGGAGGATACGTATTGAGATGAGATGGTTGCTGCCAGCTCAATCAAGCCACCCTGGAAACCACCAGAGGCGTTGACGCGAAGAGGAAGACTCTTTTCCTGTTCAAGATAGTCGATCCCGATGCCATTCTGCCGAAGGGCGTCAACGAGCGGCCCTATTGGGCGCAGTTTCATCCGATCATTTCCAGTCAAAACAGTGGAATTCGTCGTATTTGTGGAGGAACAGAGAGCGATAACAGTGGTTAAGAATCGAGAAGCGGTCCCGGCGTTACCTATGTACAGAGGCTCGCTACTGGCTTTCAGTTTACCTGCCTTGCCGTCAATTGCCAACACTTCCCCCGCTTCTTCCCACGAGTAACTTATTCCGCCTAGTTGGCTTATGGCGGACAGCATATATTCAGTGTCATCCGAATGGAGTAGATTTCGGATTCGACAACGGCCAGAGCCTAGCGCGGAGAGAATCAAAGCTCGATTGGAAATGCTTTTAGATCCCGGCGGCGTGACGGCAACACTCAGCTCTTTCGATAAGCCCGGAGTGATAGAAATTGATGATGAGAGAATTAACCTTATGTAGCGGTCGTTTACTACGCTCGCTTTCGCCTCGTGAGTCTTGCCGATAGCAGATAGAATCACAACTTTCTTGTTTCCCCCATCGTTTTTTTTGTCAACAGTCATCTTAGCAAGTATTGTTTCCACCGGGCAAGTCTTTCCGGCAGTCAGCGTTGCCACTTGCTTGTCATGAAGTGATGTGGGTAGCCCAAATGCTGCTATGCATCGGGTCAATCTGGCTACGGCGTTAGGCTGCAGAATGCCTAAAAATCTGGACAATTCGGCTTCTTTCACCATACCAATCGCGACAGCTTCTCCATGGAGAATCTGAGGCGTCAGTATTGCCTCAATTGCATGGCCAATAGAGTGGCCAAAATTGAGCAAGTTCCGCAACCCACCTTCGCGCTCGTCCTTTGATACAACTTCGGCCTTGACGCGTGCTGAACCGATGACAATACGCTTGAGGATATCGCTTATGGGCTTTAGTCCATCTATTCCTGGCGAACGGACGCATTGAAGAATACGAAGGGCAGAGTCTTCCAGGGCAGTAAACTCGGTTTCGTCCCAGATAGCCGCGGTTTTAATGACTTCAGCCATACCATTGATGAATTCACGCACAGGAAGCGTATCGAGAAAACCCATGTCGATGTAAATCCTTCGCGGTTGCCAAAATGCGCCAACCAGATTCTTTCCCATAGGTGTATCGATGGCGGTTTTCCCTCCGATTGAGGAGTCAACCATGGCAAGTAGCGTGGTCGGGACTTGAACAAATCGAACGCCCCGCATGAATGTCGCCGCGACATAACCAACCATATCACCTATGACGCCGCCTCCAAGGGCGATTATAACAGTATCACGAGTGCATTGATTCGACAGCATCCAGTCCTCGATTTCTCCTTTAGTCTCTCGAGTTTTAGAAGCTTCACCGGGTGGGACAGCATATGTCAAGAGACGAGTTGACTTCCCAGCGGTACATATGTTAAAGAAGTGGTGAAAAGGCGGCACATATTTTTCGAATAGGTTCGTGTCGGTAACGAGAACGTATGTTGGTGAATACACATTTTCAACCAGGTCATGTGCAATAACTCTAGGCCAGAGTCCCTCGTCTACCAAAATATTGGCTTCACCCAAAATAGATATCCGCGTGGGAGACTCCCCGCTGTCTGTCATTCTTCTACACTTCGACGACGTCTCACTTTTTGTGGCGTCGTGACTGTAATGGTGCTATAATGAGGATAATATAATGAACACGCAGGCAGATGCAGGAAGGCGGTTGGCTCTAACGAGATACAGCTCATAATGAAAGGCTGACTACATTTTCAGAATATAGTGGAGTCACTTCATCATACCTATCTATGCAGGTGCCGATGTCGGCTAAAAACTTGACAACTGATCGTCGCTGTGCAGTTATTCCGGGGTGTCCACCCTTCTTGAATGGAGAAAAGAAGTATAAGATAAGTGGAAATTAATATACATTTTAAGAAATAACTTAAGTATAAATTTTATTACTAATTATTAATTATTAACTATTTTAGAAAGATCTTTTAGTAGAAATTAAGAAAATTAATATTATTATAAAAAAATTACTAAATTAAGCTAGTTATTTTTTATTATTAAATAAGATTACAATTTTTTTAAAAAAATTATATATATATCTATTAACTTATATCCCCTTAAGTTAACTTAATATAACTATATTAAAATATTCTCTTATTAAGAAATATATATAAACTATAAGTTAAATAATATTGAATATATATATTAAGTTATAATTAATAAAGTAAAGTAAATTTTTTTAAAATTTTCAAGTAATAATTAAGAAAGTTAGGTTTTTATTTATTAAAATATAGTAATATATAGAGATACTATTATAAACCAAAGCCTTGGCTCAAGATATTATTAGAAAGGAGAAATCTATTAAGATAAAGAGAGTATATATATAATGAGATAGAGAGAACACATACAAAACCCAACCACTAAGCAAGCCTAATAGAATACTATACTTTAGAAATTTAAGAGTTATAGACTTATTAGTTAGAATAAGAGAACTATTAATAGTTCTAATTAATATAGTAAGGTATAAGTTTATAATAGACTAGCTCTAGGGCATATTATAAAAAGTATTAATTATTATATTAATATATTTAAAGAAGGGACTTCGTTAAGTAAAATAAAAGATATAGCTTTCTCTTTACTATAGCTAAGCTTAGCCTATTCTTAAGCTCTCTTTCCTAAGAATAACCTGAGCTAAAGCTTAAGTTTATAAAGTTTATTTAATTAAATAGTTTATTATAATAATAGACTTAATAAAGAGATATTAGATAATTAATTTTAAGAAATAATAAAGATAAAGAGTATATTTTATCTAGCTATTATAATAGAGTTACTTATCCTATATACTATCTCTTATTCTCTATCTTAATAAGTATTATTATTTATATTATAGTATTTTATTACTTATACTACTTAAATAACTATTTATACTAGCTAAATTTAGTAAATATAGAGTTAATTGTAATATACTAAGATTAAGAGAACATATATATAACTCATTAAACTAGAGGCCTATTATATTATATAAGAGGTATTTCTATAATATATAGTTAGAATAGTAAATATAAGTCTTATATATAGTAGTAGAAAGTTATATATTAGACTACCCTAGTTAAGCCTAGTATATATAGATAACCTAAATTCTCAAGCAGGAAGCGAGGAACAACAGTTAGAACTTAGGACAATCAATATACAATGCTGCTGTTTAACGTAACCCAACCACCAGGCAGGCCCAGTGGAATACCATAGTTGCAGGAATTCAAGAGTCGCAGACTCATTAGTTGTAATAAGGGGACTACTAATAGTTTTAATTAATATAATAATATATTTTTTTATTAATTAAATAGGTTATTATAATAATACTCTTAATAAAGAGATATTAAATAGTTAATTTTAAGAAATAATAATAATAAAGAAAAGTATATTTTTCTAACTATTATAATATTATTACTTATATTAAGTTCTATAAATCTAAGTAACTAGAGACTATTATCTCTAGAAGTAAGTCTTATTCTCTATCTTATTATCTAAATATATATATATAGAGCTATTAGGAACTAAATAAGCTAATTAGACTATAGGTACCTAAGGTAGGAATATCTAGTTAAGTAGTCTTAAAACGCGAGAGTATATAGTTATAATAGAAAGATAAAAACTAACTTATATAATAATTAAGTAATAATAAGATAGTAAGGAGATTATTATATATATACTATAAGTTTATTATAAGTTTCTAGCTATCTAGTTTATTAACTTTTACTTTTTAATAATAATTTATTTTCTAAATTTAATAAGAGCTTAGAAGTAGTATTTTTATTAAAATACTATTAATATATAATCAAGTATATATAATAGCTTAAGTTAATAGATTTTTATATAACTTTTTATTAATTTCTATTTTCTTTATTATATCTCTTTTTACTTTATTCTCTTCTTATTTTTATTTCTATATAATTTAGCTATATTAATAACTTAGCTATTAATAGTTTATAATTCTTAAACTTCTATAAAGTATTATATTCTATTAAGCTTACCTAGTAATAGAGTTATATATAAGTTCTCTTATATTAATATATAAAATTACTATTAGTATAATATCTTTTTTTATTAATATTATAATTATATTTTTATAAAATAGTATTTATATAATTAATTTATATAAATAAGGAAGATTACTAGTACTAATAATAAAGTTATTATAAACTTGAGCTTTAACTTGAGTTATTTCTAGAAAAACGAGCTTAAGTATAAACTAGATCTAGCTAAAGTAGAAGAGAAAGAAAAGCTTTCTCTTTACTTAAGAAGCTTATTTTTTAAATATATTAATATAATAATTAATATTTACTTATAATATATCTTAAAGCTAGTTTATTATAAAAATATAACTTTATATTCTTATATATAATCTTAATAGAACTATTTAAATATTAACTATAATTATAATAATATTATATAAAGTATTATAAACTAGAGCTTTAGCTTAGGTTATCCTTAGAAAAAGGAGCCTAAGTATAAACTACACTTAGCTATAGTAAAAGGGAAACATTATATAAGGGGGAAAATCTAGTACTGAGGGGTAACACGTGATAATTAGAAGTAGGGCTAGATTCTCCTCTGTTTAGTGATACCTTAGGGAAAGTTTCCCTAAGCCTAGGTCTTAATAATAGCGAACCTCTATCTTCACTCCTACTTAACTATAGCTTTACTAATAATATAACTTAACCCTTACACTTTACTCTCTTTATTTAAGGAATCTTCTTCCTTAAGTATATTAATAAAAGAATTAATATCTATCTACAATATACTCTATAGCTAGTTCATTATATAAAGTACTTAATTTATTATTTATATTAAGTATATCTTCTTTAATAATATATTTTAAAATATAAATTTATAATATTTTATAAGTATTTATATACTTTATATCTTTCTCTTTAAATTTACCTTCTTTTATAATATAAATTACATATTTAAACTTGATATATTAATTTACTAGAATATTTATAAGAATAATTATTAGAAAGTAATATAAATAGCTTAATAGTTATATATCTAATAGTATAGTTAAAAATAACTTATAATCTTTCTTATTATTATTATTACTTTTAGTAAATTTTTTAAAGCATTTTCTAGTATAACTATAAATATTAATATCTATATAATATGTATAAAGCTACTATTATATCTATAGCTATAGTATTTTTTAATATAAATTCCTTCTTAATTAAAATTATATTTAAATTTAAAATATTTAATTAATTATATAAGTTATTAAATATAGTAATTATCTACCTATATATGAACTCTTTTTAATTTAGTAAAAATAAAGTTAGTTAGTATTTTTTAAGTTTATAATACTAGTAGTTTAAATAAAAAAGTAAAGATTAAAGTAATTAGATTTATATTTATTATCTATTCTTAAAATCTTAAAGAATCTCTACTATATTTATTTATATTATAAATAAGTTTGAAGAAACTATTCTAAAATAATACTATTACTATTATATATTTTAGGCTAAAGCCTAGGGCTTGTTCTATTATTATATAAAGCTCTATAGCTAGTTAAATAGCTATAATAAGTAGCTATTTAATATATTAAGATAGAGAATGAGACTCGCTCTTGGAGATAGCAGTCTCAGTCACGTGAATTCCTAGGTATTAATATAAGCAGTAATATCACTATAGCTAGAATAGTATACTCTTCTTTATTATTATTATTATTTCTTAAAATTAACTATTTAATATCTCTTTATTAAGTATATTATTATAATAACCTATTTAATTAAATAAAAATATATATCATTATATTAATTAGAACTATTAATAGTCCCCTTATCACAAATTATAAGTTAGTAACTCTTAAGTTCCTACAAGTATGTTATTCTATTGGGCCTGCCTGGTGGTTGGGTTATTCATAATTACGTATAATCAATCCTCCAGCCGACCCCTACATAGCCCTAGCCTTTTTGTCCACCATCCTCGGATAAATGACTGTTTTTAACACTGTATGGAGTACGGCTATTTCCATTATTGCTGTTCGGGTACGTTCATGCCTATGCCAAACTAGCAGTACGTGCCTAGAGAAGTCCCCGACATGCGACTACGACTTGGGTACTTGTTGGCATGAAACACCAACCGATACTAAGTAGTGCCTTGTTGATGGCCAATTTATATTGTGACATAGTGGATTGATCATCTTTCAACCTCTCAACTAACGAGCCACAAAAGGAGCACAACAAACAAGTTCTACTCCACTCCTACAGTGGGAGGCAATTAGTATTTGACCCATATCAAGTTATTCATTCTAAGTCTAGCCTAATTAGGTAGTCACGAGGCTACCTATATCAGTCTCACGGTAAAAGGTCTTAGTATTTATATACTAGCCTTGTGCAGTAATAATTGCCGGATCTATCTACACGATGGTCCATTATATCACATAACCTCTCATAAACTATCTGATGGCTCTGCCCTGCCTCTTTTGCTACCTCAACTAGCTGCTCATAAGTCTCGTCAGTATTAGGTGCGTAGAGTGTCCTAATTAGGCTAGATTTAGAATGAGTGACTTAACATGGGTCAAATACTAATTGCCTCCCACTGTAGCCTGCCATTGACACTGCAGGTCGTTCACAGTCAGGCATATAGGGTAGCAAGGCGCACTTGTCACCACTGACATCACCTAACAAATGTTACAGCTGACAGTTATCTGTCCTCCCTGACGGCGATCATATATCATATCCCTAGTTACTCTCTGTACCTGCTACGTGATAATAGGTATATTAGACTTTGCTTCGTGATAATGCTTGTCGCAACCTAGAGACCAGTATCCATTTGGTTACCCAAGAGGAACACGAGCTACATAATAGAACGAGGGTTACTGCCTAAACGAGTAATACGCTGACGAGGGAATATTGCCTGCGTAGAATGTTAACAGCAATATACCCACGGCCCAATTACCAGGCACATAACTATTTGGTGACAGGTTAAGTGCTGTATAGCGTTCAAGTGTGATTTGGGATGATCGGAGCCCGTGCTACTCGGAGTATTCGGATAAGATGCAATGGCCGTGGGGAGGATGGACAGGACATGGCAGCCAGCGCCGTAGTCACATTGACGGCGGTAAGGCAACGTAGTTGAACTAATCAGGATTGTGACGAATGAAAATACAGATGATCAATAGTGCATTAGTTCGTGTTTGTTATCTATATTTCAGTAGGTACTTAGGCTTTATTGTCTTATAATCCTCTGGGATTTATTGGTGGCAATCAGAGTCTTTTTCATGAAGAAGCAAACACTGCATATCGGCACTTGGATGTTGTTGCTTTATTGTAGTCAAGGGATAGAACTAGTACTATTTGATAGTGGCGGATTTAATGATGTACGAACAAAACGGAACTCCATTGGTGCAGATACTTCATAGCTATAAATATAGTACGTACCTTAGTCCGCATTCTACGGGTTCTTGCAAGCAGCCAATGAAAAATAAGCACCTCGTGTTGGAATAAACTCCACTATTTTCAAACGTGAACCTTTTTTTTAAGTGGCCAAGCACCATATTGTTTTTAGACATTTATGGACGCACGCGTACTAGCGCATGAAGAGTTGGACGCGACAGTGCACGGGCCAAGCCATGGTCCCTCCAAATCAGCCGCCCAACACACCATAGGTATTAAAGTCCCTCCCCCGCCTCTCCATTGCAGACGCTTTTCCTTTCTGCATCCAACAAACCCCACCCGCCCAACGCACACATACATACACACACCACCATCATCAAACTACAATGGCCCGTACCAAGCAAACTGCACGCAAGTCCACTGGTGGCAAGGCTCCTCGCAAGCAGCTTGCCTCCAAGGCTGGTAAGTTATTGTAGCAACTACTCTACATTTATGGCCAGCTAACAGTTCACAGCCCGCAAGAGTGCCCCATCCACCGGCGGTGTAAAGAAGCCTCACCGCTACAAGCCCGGTACCGTCGCGCTCCGTGAGATCCGTCGCTACCAGAAGTCTACCGAGCTACTTATCCGAAAGCTCCCATTCCAGCGCCTGGTGAGTACAGCAAGACGTGAATGAAAAACCACAATACTAATATATGAGCAGGTCCGTGAAATCGCACAGGACTTCAAGAGTGATCTCCGCTTCCAGTCCTCGGCAATCGGCGCGCTACAGGAGTCCGTCGAGTCGTACTTAGTTTCTTTGTTCGAGGACACCAACCTGTGTGCTATCCACGCTAAGCGTGTCACCATCCAGTCCAAGGACATTCAGCTCGCGCGTCGCCTACGTGGTGAGCGTAACTAGGCATGACTAGTTAGATCGGACACGTGGCTCATGATGGATTTTTCTTTAATTGTCGACCAGCAGGATGGGATTGTGGGATGGGGTCAACCACGGCGTTAGAGTGAGAAACTTGCTTTGCTTTATTAGTTGAGATGTAAATTACCAATGGACCAGTACAGTGCTTAACTAGCATCTGAATACAATGGGCCTTACAGAACCCCCCCTTATAAAACCACGCATGTTACCATGATGCGCCTCAACTATGTGACGGGTACTTCTAGTTCTGCCCTTTGCCGATCGCATATTGCTGTACCATGTCTACGGGTTAAAGGCGATGTGTCTACACTGTCGGTGATATATTGGCAAGGCACTAGCGTCTGAAAGGCTAGCGTTGGGGATTGTAAATCCACTAGGTAGTATATTTGCTGTTGTTTTAGCTATTAGTAAACCTTCTTTAGTTAGTAATCCTTGTTTAATCCATTATACTAGTTTATAGCTTAATATAATAATTTATTATAGAGTTAATATCTCTTTATCTTTGATATAAAAATAAGTAAGTACTATATTAAGGCTCTAGGGATATTAGATATATCTTTTTTATAGTTAAATATATATATATTATATTTAATTATAATAATTAAGTTGAACTATATATAAAGTAATTTTATTAATATTTATTTTAAAGGAATATATATATACATATATATATACTTATGTAAATTATATTTAGAAGAAACTTAATAGGAAATATACTTTATTACTTCTAATAGTAGCTAGAGTCTCTTAGTTCTATAGTTTATAATATTATACTATTATCTAACTAGTATATAATAGTTAATCTTTTAGTTTAATAAATTAATATTAAATCTCTTTATTTCTTATTAGAACTTATAGATATAATTTCTTAAATATATATCTCTTTAAATATTAAGTTTTCTCTCTTATAGATATTATCTTTACTTTATAAATAGTACTTACTATAAGTTAATTAATTTATAATTTAATATCTTCTAGTAAGTATTACTTCTATTATTAAAATAAATAAATTAGTAAAATATTACAGAAGTAAGAAAACTTTAGTTTACTATTTATATAAGTAGTAGATATAGATTTACCTCCTTATAAGAGTAGTAGATAGATAGAGAGTGTAGATAATCTATAACTATTAAATTTATACTTTAGAGCTCTATAATATAGCTAGGCTATTAAGTAGAACTTATAAAAATTAATAAACTACCTTATATTAATTAATATTATATCTTATGAATATAATTTAAATTTATAAAAATAAGAGACTAAGATTAATTTTATAAATAAAGTTCTTATTAAACTAAAGACTTATTAAATAGTAAGAGAGATAATTCTAAAATATATAATTAAAATAGTAAATATAAGCTTAATATATATAAATAATTTAAATTCTTAAGTAAAATATAAAGAATAGTAATTAAGATAATAAATAAGGATAATTATAATATTATAATTTAATAATTAAAAGCCTTAAAGTTATATTAAAAAGATAACTATAATTATTAAAAATAAGTATTAAAACTAAGAAATAAATTATAAAATTATTTTATTAGGCTTTAAATAATATTAAATAATATTAATATTTAAAATTATATTTTAAGTAAACTTAGTAATTAAAATTCTTTTAAGTAAAGCTATATTATAAAAATAATAACTAAGAGAGTTTATAAGCTAGATTATCTAAATAATTTAAAATAATTTATTAATATTTAATTTATATAATAAATAAGTAAGTAGAATTTATAATATATTTAATTATATAATTAAAAAAGATTAATTTATATTATATTAAAATATATTTACTTATAATAATGAAATTACGAGATTATAATAATATATAATTATATATTAATTTTAAAGTTATATATAAAACTAATAAAAAATAAAGATAATAATAACTTAAAAATAATATTTTAAAATATTTAAATAAACTATAAGCTATAATTTTAATTAAGAAGAATAAATTATTATATAAAAGAAAATAATATATATTATAAAACTAAGAGAAGAAATTAAAATATAATATCTAAATATTTACTTTTAAAAATTATAATAAATTTTAAATTATTAATTTAAAATCTTCTTTTATATTATATAAAGTTAAAATAAAGATATAATTAAAAAAAGAAAATATTTAACTTTAACTTTCTTAGTATAATTTAAATAAAAAGTTTAAAATATTAAAAAGATTACTATTATTATTAATTCTCTCTCTCCTACTCCTCCTCTAATGCTACCCTTAGTATCTATACTACCTCCTTTATAATCTAAGGCACTAGTATATATATCTTATACTAATAAGCATAAGCTATATAACTAGTAGCTATTAGGCCTCTAAATAATTAGTAAGGAGTGCTTAAGTTAAAGCCTATACTTATCTACTTACTATATTAGCTATAGTATAGAGCTACTACCCCTACTAAGTACATCCTTATTATATACACAGTGTAAGGTACATCCTACACTAGACCCTCTATAATAGTAGGTGGCGAGGTTTGCCCTTACGCCCTAGGTGTAGTGCTAGATAGCCTAACTCTCTACTACTTCTTCTTCTTCTAAGGGATAGTTAGTGCCTAATATATAGCTATAGAAACTATAGTAGACCCTTATAAGCTCCTCCTTAGGGGAGTACTTAGAAGATATATTAACTACCTTTAGTTAGTATAAGTAAAAAGAGTAAACTAACTAAAGATTAAGTAGTTACTTATATTATTATTATTATTTTAAAATTAGTACTATTACTTTATTAGTAATTTAAATTTATATTAATTTTAAATAATAAGTATAATTCTTTAGATTAGAAGAGTAACTTGCTATATATAATAAGCTTAAAGAGAGAAAAAAGAAATAAGAAAGTAAATATAAGAGAGTTTATTATTATTATTATAAGTCTAATATTATAATAATAATTACTAGCTATTATAATATCTTACTAGCTAGTATTATAATATAATATTACTTATAATTACTAGATTATATTATACCTATACTAAGACTAAGCTTATTTCCCCCCTTAAAAATATCTCTCTTTAATAAGAAGTAAGCTAGATAGTTATACTAGCCTAGTTACTAAATCTATTATATACTTATAGTATACCTAACTTAGGCCTAAATAGAGTATTATATAGAGGTTTTTATCTAGCCTTAGTATATTTTTTTCTCTATTATTATCTATAGATATACTATATATTCTATCTCCTATAGGTAATAGATAGTATAATAATAATAATAATAATATTATTATTATTATTATTAATTTATATACTAATTAACTTTCTCTTTAAGAATAGTTATAATAGTAAAGTTATATTATTAGTAAAGCTATAGTTAGGTAGAAGTAAAGATAGAGATTATTTATTATTAAGACTTATACTTAGATAAACTCTTCTTAAAGTATTATAAAATAGATAAGAGTTTAATACTACTTCTAATTATTATATATTATCTCTTAGTACTAGATTTTCCCCCTTATAATAGTATCTATTATATCTATTCTATAATAGCTTCAGAAAAACTATACTTCTTAAAGGGCAAGGTAAAAACTCTAGTACTATATATATAGCCCATACTAGAGCTACTATATATTTACTATAAATTTAATAAAAAGCTAATATATTTATAAATACTAGAATAGAGAAAAACTATAGAATATCTAGCTATTATATCTTATTAATAATTAAAAATTAGAGCCTTATTATAAAACTCTTATTAATCTTTAAGTTTTCTAACTTCTAGTTTTAAATTTCTAGCTCTAAGTTTTACTAGTTCTATTATATAATAAATATAGCTAGATTTAGAGTTATAAGCTAAACTTCCTAATTCTCCTAGGTTAAGACCTCCTTTAATAGTAAGAAGATATTATTACTATAGTAATACTATAGAAGTAACCTAGATTTTACCCTTAGCTATAAGCTTAGCTAATTTTAATCTCTTCTAGGAAGTTCTAACCCCTAGAAGTATATTACTAGTAAAATTTAAATTTATAGTCTCTCTAATCTAGGAGAGATATATACTAGATATAGAAATATTATATTATAATAATAGGCGAGGACTGCCCTCGCGCCTTAGGTATAGCGCTAGATATCCTAACTCTCTACTACTACTTCTTCTTCTAAGAGATAGAGCTAATATCAAATATATAACTATAGAGACTATAGTAGACCCTTATAGGCTCCTCCTTAGAGGAGAACTTAGAAGATATATTAATTACCTTTAGTTAATCTAGATAAAAGAATAAACTTATTAGAAGATTAAATAGTTACTTATATTGAGATAGAGGATGAGACTCGCTCTTAGAGATAGTAGTCTCAGTTATGTAAATTCCTAGGCGTTGATATAAGTAGTAATACTACTATAGCTAGAATAATATACTCTTCTTTTATTATTATTATTATTTCTTAAAATTAACTATTTAATATCTCTTTATTAAGTATATTATTATAATAATCTATTTAATTAAATAAAAATATATATTATTATATTAATTAGAACTATTAATAGTCTCTTTATTATAACTTATAAGTCTATAACTCTTAAGTTCCTATAAGTATAGTATTTTATTAGGCCTGCCTGGTAATTGGGTTATGTATATATATTCCCTCTATCTCAATATTACTATTATTATTTTAAAATTAGTATTATTACCTTATTAGTAACTTTAACTTATATTAACTTTAAATAGTAAATATAATCTCTAGAATAGAAAAGTAACTTATTATATATATTAGGCTTAAAGAAAGAGAAAAGAAATAAGAAGATAAATATAAGAGAGTTTATTATTATTATAAGAAATCTAATATTATAATAATAATAATTAATTACTATAACTTCTTATTAGCTATTATTATAATATTATCTATAATATTAAATTATATTATACTTATATTAAAATTAAGCTTTTTTCTCTCTTTAAAATTCTTTCTTTTAATAAAAAGTAAGCTAGATAGTTATATTAACCTAGCTATTAAATTTATTATATATTTATAGTATATCTAATCTAGGCCTAGATAGAGTACTATCTAGAGATTTTTTATCTAGCTTTAGTATAGGTTTTTCTTTATTATTATCTATAGATATATTATATATTTTACTTTCTATAAGTAATGGATAATAATAATAATAATAAGTTAAAAACTAATTAAATTATAAAAAGATATTTTAAATTAATTTTTAAAAATTTATTTCTTTTACTAAAGAAATATATTAAATATTTAAATTATAAATTATAAAAATAAAATATAAAATAAATATAAAATAGTAAAAATCTTAAAAATAATATTTAAAATAAAGTCTTATAAATAAAGAAGGATATAAATAATTAAAAAAAAGAAAAAGTATTTTTTAAAAATAATTATAATAAAAATTAATTTTATAAATTTAAATATTTATAAAGTAAGTTCCTTTTTATAATAAGTATTAATTATTTATAATAGAACTTATTAATATTAAATTTAGAAGTAAATCTATATTTATTTAATAAGATAATAAAGCTTAAGTATATATTAAGAGATAAGTTTATATATATTAAACTAAATAAATTATCTATATTTAAATATAGAACTTATAAAATAAACTTTAAATAATTTATTTAAAGAGTATTATCTTCCTATATGAAATTAAATTAATGTAATTTATGAAAAAAGTCTTAAAGGGAATATAAAAATAAATATATAAGAGTTTAATTATTAATTATAAAGAAAGAGCTAGTAGAAGAAAATAAAGCTATATAAACTTTATTATTCTAAATAAGAAAACTGAAAAAGCTTAGTTATTTAATTAAATAAAAAAAACTTAATATAAAGATTGAAAAGACAAATATAATAAGAAATAAAAAAAGAAATGAAGGAAAATAATAAAGAAAGAAATAATAAAGAAGAAGATAGAAATAAGAAAGACTAAGAATAAAAGAAGAGAAATGACGAGAAGGAATTAAAATAATAAATAAGAAATAATAAATAATAAATAAAATAATAATAAAAATATACACTAATAAATAATAACTAATAAATAATTAAATAACTAAATAATAAATAATAAATAATAATAAATAATAAATAAATAATAAATTAATAAATAATAAATAAATAACTATAAGTAATAAATAATAAATAATAAATAATAAATAATAATAATAATAAAGTAATAAATAATAAATAATAACTAATAATAAAAAGAATTTTATAAAATTATTATAACTCTCTTATAATTATATATTAATATTAACTCATTTTTTAAAAAAAGAAAAAAATATAAAAATTAAGCTATATAATATTATATTTTAAAATATAAGATAAGTTTACTATTTACTATTCTAAAAAGTTTAATATAAAATATACTTTATATTATATATATATTAAGAATATATTTAATAAAAACAATAGTTTTAATATATTATAATTAATATTCTTATACTAAGATTACAAGAGATAGAGAAAAATTATAGTAATTAAATATAGTTATTAATTAATTAATTAAATACTCTATATTATCCTTATAATAATCCTAATAATATCTTATTCTAAGATTCCTACTTAATAATAACTCTCTATCTCTTATTTTATCTCTTATATACTTATTTATTATAATAGCTATATAATATAATGCCCTAGGGCCTACTACTACTAAGCTAATCTAATAGTATTACCTATAAGCTAATTTAATATACCCCCCTAGTAATAGTTATAATAATAACTCTTACTAGTATATTTCCTATAAGTTAGTAAGCTCTTATAAAGTAAGTAGCCTAATAGCTACTAAACTCTTATAGAGTTAATCTCTCTATAGCTTTTATAGCTCTTATAAATATCTATAGTTTTTATAGTACTTATAGATTCTTATAGCTTTTATAGTACTTATAGAGTTAATTATCTAGTAACTTCTAAGCCTTTATTAAATTCTTAATTATTATAGCTTTAAAAGTATTATAAGGCTATTTTCTTTATCATTAATATTAGTTTAAGTAATAGCTTTTATAGCCCTTATTACTTTATTCTTCTTTAATACTCTTAGATAGCTACCTCTTACTCTAAGCTTTAACTCTAGGTTTTATAATATTATAAGATTAAGATATTCTTTTAATTTATCTTATAGCTCTTCTATCTAGGCTTGTAGTTAAATCTAACTTTAGATATCTTCTATTCCTAGCTTTTAGATAAATATTATATATTATAACCTTAGAAGAGCTTTTATTATTTTATTAGTTATTATATTTATAATTATAATCTATATTATAATAATTCTTCTTTATTAAATTACTTAATAAAGTTAATATTAATATATATTTATATAATAAAGCTAGGTATTTAACTTTATAGCTTCTTTACTTAGTAGTTAGATTATCTATTTATTATTATATTCTAGTTTTTAAAGAATCTTTAATTTAAATCTCTAAGGCTTATAATAGCCTATTAATAAATATTACTTCCTTAACTATCTCTAATAAAGTAATAAGCTTAGTTTCTATATTTAAAGTTATTATAAATATTTATTTTATTATTTATTATATAATAACTTCTTTATATAGTTTTATAATATAACTTTAAGAGCTTTTATAATATATTAAATTATCTTTAAAGGAAGTATTACTTATATAGTTAAATACTTTAATTATCTTTACTAGCTAATTTAAAGTAGTACTCTTAAGCTATAGAGTATAAGATCTTATTTAATATATATATCTAATTACTTAATTAATTACTTAATAATATAGATTACTTAGATTAATATTATATTAAATTAGCTAGGTTATTATAAATAAGATATCTAGTTTAATTAAGATAGCTATAAATAATATAAATTTAACTTTCTATAAATATAGATAAATTAATTTCTTTATAGCTTATATAACTAAGAGTAATAACTCGGCCTATATTATAGATATTAGTATTAGGCTTATTAGCTTAATTTCTAATTAATATATAATAAGTAAATAAAAAAGATATTATAATAAGTAAATAAAAAAGATATTATAATTATATTAATAATAAGATAAAATGACTTATATTTATATAACTTATAAAAATAAGCTATCTTATTAAAAACTATTTAAAGAATTAAATATAAAACTATAAAATCTAAGTTTATATCTTGTTTATAATAATTAATAAATAAGTTACGTTTTTAAAAAAAATTATTAAAAATTAGAAATAAAATTTAAATATATAGATATTTATAATTACTATAATAAACTAGCTCTAAGATATATTATAAATAAGTATTAATTCTTATATTAATATATTTAAAAGAAGAATTATCTTTAAGTAAGAAGAAGTTTCTCTCTTACTATAACTAATTATAGTTTATATATCTTATTTATCTTCTTAATAATATTACTTTATTATCTGACTTTACTTTCTATTTCTTCTTTTCTTTCTTTTATTTAATTTTATAATTTATATTATCTTTATATATATAATATACTACTTTATTATCTCTTTATTACTTTATTATCTCTTTATTATAATATCTAGTAATTATAATAACTTATTTAAAGAGATTAGTAATAAGAATATTTTATTATTAAATTATTACCTTTTATTTTAAATATTATAAAAATTCTATCTTTATTTTAAATATACTTTATTAATATTTTAATAATAAAGAAAATATATTATAAGTAATTATTTAATTAAAAGAGATTTAAATAATAAAGTAAATAAGCTAGCTAAATAAATTTTAAAAATATATTTCTTTTATATAAAGTACTTTATATAAATTAAGAAGGCTAAATATATACTTAATAATAATAAAGAGTATAAAGCTTATTAAATTAAATATATTAAATATAAGTAAGTTAAGTACTTATATATTATTAATCTAGCTCTTTATTTTATTTTAAAAGAACTATAAAAAGCTATTACTAGAGATAGATATATCTTAGCTCTAGCTTAGAAAAAGATTAGGGATATACTAAAGTTAATTATAAAATTAACTTTAATATTTTTAAAGATTAGAAAGATATTTAAATAAGTACTATAAGCTATCTAGCTAGATATTTATATTATATATTCTATATATACTTAAGTAATTATTAAGTTCTCTTTACTTATTATTTTTATATTATTTATTATTCTCTTCTTTAATAATAATATTTTAATTTTAATAAGTTAATAATTAATATTTATATTTTACTTAATATTAATAATTTCTTTATATAATATTAAAATAAAATAAAATATATTTAAATTAAATATAAGAATATTTATAAAGAGTATAATATAACTATTACTAATTAAATTAATTAAATATTAAGCTAGATAATAGAGTTGTTTTATGTAAATTATTATTAATATTTTCTTAATATAATATTCTTCTATTACTATCTTATTATTTAAGAAGAGAACTAATAAAGATAGTAAGTTAATAATAATATACTTAATAAAATTAATATAAAAAACTAAGTAAATCTCTTAAAGTATATTAAGTTAAATTATAAGAGATATAGAGATTATTATAATTATATATTTATATAAAGCTAATTAAGTTTCTAGCTTAAATGGTTTAATTTAATATTCTAAAAAAAGAGCTATATCTTATTATTTATTTAAAAGTATTTTACTAGATATTTTAAATAGTTTATTATATTTTACTAATATTATTATATAAAAGCTATTATAACTTATATTAGCTCTATATCTTTATATAAATAAATTAGAAATTAGATTATATTACTCCTTAGTAATATATAACTAGCTTAGGAGATATTTATAAACTAGATATAGTTAGGAAGATTATTTATATATTAAACTAAGTTAATATTAAATTTATTTAAGAGTTTATTTAAGTTTACTTTTATTATAAAGAGTATTTTATTATTTAAGAAGAGCTAGTAAGAGAGTAAGTATATTAGCTAATTAATCTATAAGAAGAATATATAAATATATAAAATTACTTAAACTTCCTAATTTATATATTTTGTATTACTATTTATTTATAAGTAATAAGCTATTAATAATAATTAATTTACTTTAATTAATATATATAAAGTAATTTAAAATTACTTTACTTAATTTAAGTTATAGTTATTAATAATCTAGTTATAGAATTTTTAAAAATACTATTAAATATCTTAAAATTATTTTATATATATATTTATTAATATAAATATTATTACTTCTAATTATATATATTTTAATAATTAGTTTATAATAACTATTATATAATATAAATTATTAAGTCTTTTAGTAAGTAAATTAATTATAAAGTTTATTAAGATTTATTACTAGAACTAGTTTAATATAAGTAGTAGTTATAAGAGGCCTTAGTACTAGTAATAGAAGATATAGATAATAGAAGATATAGATAATAGAAGATATAGTTATTATAATAATAGTAACTTTAGATAAATTATTTAATACTTATAAATATACTATTCTAATTTAAATAGTTTATTATTTATAATTTATAAATTCTCTATATTATTATTATTAATAATGATAATTCTTATATTAATAACTATAAGTAATCTCTATATATAAGTACTTTATATATATTAATAATATAATTTATAATTTACTTTTAAATAGCTATAAAAATAAAGAGTTTCTATAAGTCTTATTATATTATTATTAAATATACTTAGTATATTATATCTTTTAAATATCTTAGTTTTAAAAAGCTTATAAGTAATTATTTATAAAGAGTATTAATATTACTAGTTACTATAATATAGTAGTTCTATATCTAGTATATCTCTCTTTTAGATTAGAGAGACTATAAATTTAAATTCTACTAGTAATATACTTCTAGAAATTAGGGCCCCCTAGGAGAGACTGAAATTTAGCTATACCTATAGCAAGGGTAAAAACTAAGCTACTTCTATAGTATTATCACAGTAGTTATATCTTCTTATAATAAAGAAGGCCTTAACTTAGGGGGATTAGGAGTCTAGCTTATAATTCTTAATCTAGCTATATTTAATATATAATAGGATTAGTAGAACTTAGAGCTAGGAATTTAAGACTAGAAAGTTAAATAGCTTAAGAACTAGTAAGAGTTCTATAATAAAGCTCTATTTTCTTTAATTATTAATAAGATAATATAGCTAGGTAATTATAGTTTTTTTATATTCTAATATTAAAAAAAGTAATTAGTTTTATAATTATTTAATTTATATATAAATATATAGTAACTCTAGTATAAGCTATATATATATAGTACTAGAGTTTTTATCTAGCTCTCTAGGAGATATAGTTTTTCTCTAGTTATTATAAAATAGATATACTAGATACTATCTTTAATAGGAGGTTAATTAATATATAATTTAATAATAATAGTATTACTAGAAGACTAGATTCTTCTAGTAAGATAGAGAATAAGACTTACTCTTAGAGATAGTAGTCTTATATTATATAGGTTCCTAGAACTTAATATAAGTAGTAATATTATAATAGCTAGAATAATATACTCTTCTTTATTATTATTTTTATTTCTTAAAATGAATTATTTAATATCTCTTTATTAAGTATATTATTATTATAACCTATTTAATTAAATAAAAATATATATTATTATATTAATTAGAACTATTAATAATTCTCTTATTATAACTTATAAATCTATAACTCTTGAGTTCCTATAAGTATAGTATTCTATTAGGCTTACCTAGTAGTTAGGTTATATATATATTCTCTTTATCTTAATATATATAATATTACTTTATTATGTAATAGTTATATAATAGTAATATAATAATATAGAGTATAAATAAATAAAATTTATAAAGTAAATAAAACTATATTTTATTATAAGTAGTTATTATATAATAATGCTTTATATAATTAACTAATGTTTTTAATAATTAATTTTTTTAATCTCTTATTTATATTATAAATAGTATACTTCATTTACTGTAGCTTTTTATTGAAGACTTACTATATAGCTATAAAGTTATTATTAGTATAATAATAAATATTTTATTTAATTCTTTTTTAAATAATAATTACTATTATTACAATAATATATATCTCTAAGCTTTTTATTAAAATTTTATTACTAATAGATAATATTTTTATCTATTTTCTAATATAGTCTTAGTATAAAAAACTCTCTATTATATTACTATAAAATTAGTACTAATTTAGTAATATAATACTAGTTTTAATATTTTCACTAGTACTATTACTAAAGTATATATAATATTATACTTCTTTACTTATATATTATTACTTATAACTTAGCTATTGTTAACTTACTATTATATTATTATAAGATATATATCTTTTACTTATACTATACCTTTATTATAAAGTAAAATATAAAGATAAATTCTTATATATTATTTTAAGATATTAAATAAATATCTTTAAATCTCTCCTTATTATTATTTATAACTTACTTAATATTATTTAGCTAAGTTAAGAAAGAATTTTAAATATATTTTAAATAATAATTATTATTATTATCTTTATTAATAAAATAAGATTTTACTACTAGTTTATTACCAGATTATAATTAATAAAAGATTAGAGTATAAATTATATTATTCAAGTATAATATATATTTTAATAAATTATTAATATTAAGAAAATATTTATTAGTTTATTAGTAAGCTTTACTATAACTATTGCTTTCTAGTACTAATTTAGAGATATATTATAAAAAAAATATTATTTGCTAGTTCTTAAGATATTAAATAAGGAAAATAGATTCTTACTAAGAAGTTTAAGTTAGTAAGCTATATAGTAGAAAACTTGTAGAAAGCATATAATATATATATAATAAACTCCTTAATATCTTACTATCTATTAATTATTATATAAATTGAACTTTCTTTTTCTATTATTACTATATTAAATTTATACTTTTAAAGTTACTTAATATAGAAATTTCTACCTTAAGTATTTATAGCTTAATTAGTTAGTTTAGCTCCTTATATAAAGCTAAAAACTACCTTTAAGCTCTTATTAAAATTACAATTATTTTTATTAAAATATATATATTCTTATTATAATACTTTATAGTAGAAATTTATATTATCAAATTATTGACTTAGTTATTTATTAAATGTTTTTTTTATAGCAGAAGTAAAAGTTATAATAAAACTACGCCCTAAAATAAAGCTATAAAGTAATAGTTAACTACTACACTCTTATTAGCTATAGTAATTTAATATTCTCAAACGACTAAGTAAAGGATATATTATAATAGCCTACTCTACTGATAATGCTATCGAACTAGCGCGAGAGTTTATATATAACAGCACAGGCTCTAAGCCGGGTTAAGTTTATAATAAATAGTTCATCATAAATAAAATATAATAAATAGAGAATTATATAAAAGTTCATATAAGCTCTAAGGTCTTTAGATATTTAAAAAAACAAATTACTTTTGAAAATACTTAAAAATATTCACGGTATTTTAGTTTAATTTTTTTTTAGTATCTATTTATAGTTAAAATTTATTAATCTAGAAATATTATTATTTAAATAATGGTTGTTAAACTTATATTTAAATATAAAGCTACTTCTTATTACTTTATTTTCTATTAATCTCCTTTTTATTCTTTTCTCTATTTCTTTTATATTTATTTTTTTAAATCTCTTCTTCCTTTCTTCTTCTTCTTTCTCTTTCTAGTTAAAGCTTAAAAAAAGTAACTTTTAAATAAAACTAGCAATTTAATTTTATTTACCTAACATTTTTAGTCTAAAGATAAGTAATTTAATATATAAATAGTATAAAATAATTTATTTAATAATTTATTAAATTACTCTTTAAAAAATTATAAAATAATTAATTATTATATGTTTTAATATATTATATTAAATTATATTTTTTTTATTTTAAAAATATAATTTTATTAAATATTTTAAAATAATCTTTCTTACTTTTTTCTTTAATATGCCTTTTAATATTTTTATTTTTTATAATATAATTAAAATACTAATACTAAGATAGAGAGAAATATATATATAACTTAACTACTAGATAGATCTAATAGAATAACTATACTTATAGGAACTTGAAAGTTACAGATTTATAAGTTATAATAAGAGAACTATTAATAATTCTAATTAATATAATAATATATATTTTTATTTAATTAAATAAGTTATTATAATAATATACTTAATAAAGAGATATTAAATAATTAATTTTAAGAAATAATAATAATAATAAAGAAGAGTATACTATTTTAACTATTATAATATTATTACTTATATTAACTTCTAGAAATCTATATAACTAGAGATTATTATCTCTAAGAATAAATCTTACTCTCTATCTTAGTATATATATTTTATATTAGTAAATATATTCTTAATATTATTATTATTATTATATTTATTATCTATATTATAAGAGAGGTAGATATATAGAAATCTAGTAAATTACTAGTAATACCCTAGGTTATATAAAGAGAATAACTAGTAGAGAGTATAGAGAAGTATTACTATAATTATCTAGTATATAGAGGCCTAGGGAATCTTTAGAGAAGCCCTTATGAGCTAGAGAGAGATAAATAAGGAGAAGTATAGAGAATCTTAGAGAAAGAACCTTAAGCTTTAATTTTAGAATAAAGAGAGATTTACTTTAATATTTACCTAGTTTATATTTATAAATCACTATTATATATATAAAGTTAAATATATTATAAATATATAGTAAATTAAATAACTAGATTAATATAATTATTTAGCTTACTTTCTTAAAAAAAATTATAAAAGTAATAAAGATTTTACTTTAAAACTAATTTTTCTATATAGCTTTAATATAAATAATATAGTTTAATTATTATAAATAATATTTTAATATTAATTATTAAAAAGTTATAATAATCTTTTTTATATTTATCTTTTTATTTTCTACTTATTTTTTAGTTTTATTATAATAATAAATTACTTTTCTAATTTAAGAGATTTATATTTCTTTAGTTATATTAGTTTAAATTTTAGTTATTAATAAAGTAGTAATATTATTTAATTAATATACTACTAAAGTACATATTTATTTATTTTTTACTAATTATTTTATTTCTTTCTTAATTAAAAATAATTAATATATCTTTTTTATATTTTATATAAAAAAGCTTAAAAGAGTTTACTATAATAATATATTACTATATTAATATAATAATATAATAATATATGAAGTATTAATTATATTATTTTAAAAATATAGAAGTAGTAGAGAGTTAAGCTATCTAGTACTATATTGAGATATAGAGAACATATACACACAACCCAACTACCAGGCAGGCCCAATAGAATACCATACTTATAGGAACTTAAGAGTTATAGACTTATAAGTTATAATAAGAGGACTATTAATAGTTCTAATTAATATAATATTATATATTTTTATTTAATTAAATAGGTTATTATAATAATATACTTAATAAAGAAATATTAAATAGTTAATTTTAAGAAATAATAATAATAATAAAGAAGAGTATACTATTCTAGCTATTATAATATTACTACTTACTTATATCGAGTTCTGGGAGCCCACGTGATATGAGACCGCTATCTCTAAGGGTGAGTCTCATCCTCTATCTCAATATCTAGAATATAGAGAGAGATCTCCTAACTTACTTTTAAAATAGGCTTAATATAGAATAAGCCTTATACTATATATATAATAAGAATATACTTAGTGAGAGTTGTAGCTCTATACTATAGTATAGTAAGTAGATATTAGTTTTAACTTAAGTATAATTTACTAATATTATAGAGATTTATTAGCTACTAGTTATATATATCTTTATTATATATTTAACTTATATTTATATAAAGTATTATATAGAAGTTTATATTTAATATTTTATAGTTTTTTTTATTATTTATTAATATATTATATATTTTACTTTATGTATATAATAAATAATAAATATTGATATTATAGACTTAAGTTTTAGCTTAAGTTTTCTTTATAATAAGGAGCTTAAATATATATTATACTTGGCTATAGTAAAGAGAAAGCCTTATTTTTTCCTTTACTCAAGGAAGCTTCTTCTTGAAGTATATTAATAAAAGAATTAATATCTATTTATGATATACTCTAGAGCTAGTCTATTGTAATTAAATTATTAAACTAAAGTTTATTCTTTATTTATAATAATTAATAAATAATTAAATTTTTAAATAATATTTTAAAAGATTAAAAATAAAACTTATATATATAAATATTTATAATTAATAGCTTAAAGAGTATATTTAATATTAAAAAAATTCCTTTATATAAAAAAGAAGTATAAAACTTATAATTAATAGTTTAATAAAAATTTTTAAAGATAATAACTTAAAATAAAGCTATATTTACCTTAAGCTATTAATATAAAAAAATATTTTTTAAATTATTAGAGGAAAATTCTTTAAAGTACTAAAGATATTAAAATAATTATAAACTTAAAAAATAAAATTAAATAATAAATATAAGAATTATAATTATATATTAAATAATATAAAAAAATAAAGTATAGATTAACTAAAGTTATTATAATTAAAAGTAAAGATTAAGTAAAATTATTATTAAAGTAAATTAAAATAAAATACTTTATACTTATATAATATAATTACTATAATAATATACTATTTAATCTTCTCTTACTTAATACTAGCTTATAGAGTTAAAATATTACAAATATAATTAATAATATATTAATAAAATTAAGTTATTTAAAATTAATAAGTATAATATAATAGTAAAATAATAAAGAGCTTTATATTATAAAAAATAAAGATTATTAAAAATACATTTAATATAAAGTAAGAAATTAAATTATAAAGAAACTAAATTTAAATTTTTAATAAATATTAATTTAAGAAGATATTTTAAGTTAAAGGCTTTATATATAAAGTAAGTAGTATCTATATAATATATAATTAGAATAGTATATATAAGCTTTATCTATATTAATAGAAAATTATATAGTAAATTACCTTAATTAAGTTTAGTATAATTAAATAATCTAAATCCTTAAGTAAGAAGTACAAAATATAAATTAAGATAATTAATAGAGTATAATTATAGTACTATAATTTAATATAACCCGGGAATTCCTACCTTAAATATCTATAGCTTAATTAGTTAGTTTAGCTCCTGATGATAAAAAATAAAATAAGAGAAAGATAGTTGTTAAGTAGAAATCTTATACATAATATTATTAATATTATTTTATAAGTAATATAGAGTATTTAATTACTATTATATCTCTATATCTCTTGTAGCCTTAGTATAAGAATATTACTTTAAATTACTTTATGTTTATATCTTATAATTCATTCATATCTTATTAGTCTATGATAGAAGTATTATATCAAGACTAAGTATACAAACTCCCTCGATCTTATTTAGTAATATTTACCAACTCAGACATGGCCCCTTGACTTCATACTTAGTTACCTGGAAAATTCAAGTATATTTATGATCTGTAGAAGATGAAAGTTTCCTAGTTGCTCACTTGCAATGTGGAAGCTTAGTTATGTGATTCGATATACTACTAATATCGCTGAATTAGACTGAAGATATAGGGAGACTAAATTGGTCGCTAATATTACTACCATATGACTGCAGGTCCAGTGTCCCAAGATCAAATCGTTTTGAGCAGCCGTCTTCCATGTGTCTAAATTTAATTTCATATGAGCATGCAGACCAGTGATATATAAATGTCCGTCCTAAAGAATGGAATGGTTCTTACCTTCGAAGTGTGTCTTTGCGAGCGAATAGTCGTCCACAATAATCGCATCCGTGACTGCGATCTTTGATATGAACACTTTGATGATGCCTCTGCAAGTCCGTCTTGCGGACAAATTTCTTATCGCAGGTTTGAATTGGGCAAGGAAAAGGGTATAAGCGCTTCTTATCATGTGTTTCCATGTGCGACTTATAATTGTAACTACGACTGAATAACTTGCCACAGCCTGGTATATCACACTGAAAGCTTGCTTCCTCTCGCGAGGCGCGTTTACGCGACAGCGGTTGTATTCGTGAAAGTAGCGCTGCTTTCCTATTTTCCGAAGATATTGGTATATCTTGAATCGGGGTGTGTAGATGGTCGGGGTAAAAGCCAGGGTTAGCTTCATTCGACCCAGGTATAAAATGCTCCGCAGCGCATGGTGGAATTCTGAACAAGGATGTACCATCCGGATGATTTCGTAAACGCCTGACCTCTGGTTCGCTGGGGCTGTAGATCTGAGGAATCCGATGATAGGGCAAAGCGCTGCTGGTTCGTCTTCTAGAGACATGTGAAATTTGAGCAGTGGGGACCGCCTTTTGATTAGTGATAAAATGTGTATTATCGGGAGATGGCCAACAGGGCGGTGATGTTCGAGATGACGACGAACCGCTTGAGGGGGCTGTATCTAAGGAGTATAGCCTGTCAGATGAACATGATGGCATCGAATCTACATTGTAGCTTGCTAAGTCGCCATGGTCCACAGATTGATCCACAGATAGGACATCTAGTGCTTCGCATGTGCTAGAAGTAGATTGAAAGGGTGCGGTCACTGTGGTGATCATGGCATTGGACAAACCCCAAGCTGGAACTTGAAACCTGTCGGCATTCGTCGTCATAGCTTCGGGACTGCCACGGGCAGGCTGAAATGGCAGCCGTTTTTGAGCATCATCGCCTAGACGGCGTTGATGGGGTTGGTGGGCCATAGACGTATCCAGCGCACAATGTGTGTTCATCTTGTCCATGGTTTTGGAGGGTGTGGTATCTAGGTAGTTTGTCCTGAATGAGATGGACAGCATGACTGTGAGTTTCCGGATAATGAAAAAGGAAGTATTCGTGATGCTGAATCTCAGATATATGAAATCATCCAGCATATCCTACATATGTGAAGCAGTGAAGCCAGACACCGGCGAAAGAGGGCAGGGTCCCCATCATATATGGTGAGGATAAAAAGCCCCAAACACGCCTGTCGGCTTCCAATTCACAGGGTCTTAGCCGCATCTTGAGTATGAGTGAGACAGATAAGCACAAATCAATCAGGTACAGAGCCGAAATTGATGTGCTGAGTTTGCCTAGGTTTGTTGGTCCGCGTATGAAGGATCAGGCTGCGTCGACACGGGGAATGGGGGCCAAAACGACGCCGGGCTAGGCGACCTTGAACATTAAAGTCATTTGATTATCAAGCTCCGCTAAGAGACAACCGTCCATTATATATTCCATGTATAAACGCCAGACGTATTTCATTAGAAGGGCCAAATACTTCGGTGGATGATGACAGGCTGTGCCTAGAACTTGTTATCATGGCTTGCTGTAGAGCCGAGTTATCGTACGCGAAGTGGAGTAGATATATTTCTTACGGCTCAGCTTCTACTCGGCAAATCGTATTAAAATATATAGCCTTTAATGGTTGCCTCATAGTCCTACGTTTGGCGTGGCTGATACATGGTAGGGTTGCACGACATGGAATCCTCCTGATATGGACATGGCTACGTATATGTAGATTGGTTCGAGCCCCAAATCCACCCAATCCCACCATGCATCGTAGGACCACGTGCTTGCATATTAGAATAGGTTGATCAAATGCACCCGCTTCGTGGCCCTTTGTTATCGATTTCCTGTTAGCAATCACGTCCAGGTCGATATTATGGTATGCGACGCCCTGCTGAACCAACTAGAATTTGGTCAAGGGGAGTCATCCTTCATGGTGATGGCGCACTGCACTTGTTTCAAAGTACACCTGCCTACCTGGCGACTGTCTCTATCAAACCAGGTAGGCAGCATACTTTCTCTCAGCAGGCAGAGCAGTTAACAAAGCAGGTCTCTCTTTGTCTCTGCCAAACGGCCAACCGTTACGCCACGAGAATGAATGCGATCAGCGTGGTCTTGTAAAACCAAAGGCTTTATATATAATGCGAGCGGCATTCTATAATACATAGTTGAATTGTAAATATAAGCCTTATATATATTAGTAGAAAGTTATACAGTAAATTATCTTAATCAAGCTTAATATAATTAGATAATGTAAATTCTTAAATAATAAGCAGAGGATAATAATTAGGAAAATTAATAGAAGATAATTATATTATTATAGCTTAATAATTAAAAAATTAAAAATTATATTTTAAGTAAATTTAATAACTAGAATTTCTTTAAGTAAAAGTATATTATAAAGATTATAAAGATTATAAAGAAGTTAAGTTATTTAAATAATTTAAAGTAATTTACTAGTTTTTAACTTATTAAATTAAAGAAACTAGAAATTTCAAATTATTATATAAAAATAATAATTAAGAAATAAAATAATATATAATATTATAATAAAGATATAAAAACTATAAATAGCTTTATTAAATTACTTTTAGAAAACTAAAAAGCTATAAAAATTAAACTAGGTATTTATTAAAGTAATATTAATTAATATAATAAATAAATAAATAAATTTTATATTATAGTTATAATTAAAAAGAGTAAAGTACTATAGAGAAGAAAATAATATATCTTATAAATTTAAGAAGAGTAATTAAAATATAATATTTAAATACATAATTTAAAAATTTATAATAAGTTTTAAATTAATATTCTAAATTTTACTGTATTAAATATAGAATATATATTAAATTTATAAATTAAGAATTATAAAAATAAGAAATAAATAATTAAAAGAAAAGAAGAAAATCTTTAAAAATAATTAATAAAATATAACTTTATATACTTATATATTTCTAAAAAGACATTTTTAATAACATTATAATATTTACTATAATTATAAAATTTAAGAAGTTTAAATATATATTAAGAAATAAATTTAGAATATATTAAATAAATAAGTTATATTTAAGATAAATTATTTATAATATTAAAATAGTAATAAGCTAGCAAGACCTCCTTAATATAGAGATATACTAAAGCTAATATATAACTAAGGTATATAGATTATCCTAGTATAAATATATAGTAGATATTACTAATAACTCTAAAAGTTTCTAAGCTCTTAAATATTAAGCTAAATAATATAATAGTACTATACTAGAACTACTATAGGTCTTATTACTAAATTAAGATAGCTCCTCTTTAGCTAGAACTTTTAAAGAGAAAGCTAATATTTTTACTTAATACTTCTATCTCTAGTAGAAGATATTAGTAATATACCCCTACTTCTACTCTATCTCTAAAGAGGAGATAATCTAATATTTATTACTTATATAATTATAATAAATAATATCTATATTACTTTTATTAATATCTAATTATAAAAGTTTATAAGTCTTAATATAATTCTAATAAGATTTTTAAAAATATATAACTATAACTTTTATAAAACTATAGTTAATATAATAATAACTAGCTTTAAATTTAAATATTTTCTAATTTAATATTAATATATAAATATTATTATTTTTAAATTAAAAAAACTTTATAAAAAAAATATTAAATAAGAGCTTAATATTTTATCTCTTTTCTTTATATTCTAGGTAAATTAATTAAAATAATTCTTATAACTTATTTTATAATTTATATAAAGAAGTATTAACTTCTTTTAGAAAGTTAAATAAAGAATTAATAAAAATATTTTATAAAACTAGTAATTATATTAATAATTAAAATAATATATATAACTTAAAATTATAATAATCTAGTTTTATTTCTTTAATTTAACTTTATATAAGCCTTTAACTTTATTAATTATAAATACTTATTAAATAAGCTTCTCCTTATAAGACTATTATTATAGCTCTTATATCTTCTCTACTTTTATCTTAACTTATATATAATATATCTCTAAATTAAAAAAGTTTTACTTAAGCTTTCTTTATTAAAGTAAGTATTTTATAAAAGTCTTTACTATTTCTTATTTTATTTATTCTCTTTATTTTTAATTTTTATAAATTCTTAAAAAAGATAGAAAATATAATTATTATTAACTTTATAAATAATATAAATATCTTTATATTTAAATATAATATAAAGAAAATTAAAGCTTGATTTAAGATTATATAAAATATAATATTTTAGTAAATTATTAAAATTAAAATTACTTTTAAAAATAAAAAGTATATTTAATATATTTTATTAGATTTTATAGTCTAGCTCTTTAATATATTTAATTTAATAATATATAAATTAAACTTTAAAAGTCTAATTACTTTCTTTTAAATAATTCTTTATAAAAAGCTTAGCTAGAAATTGTATATTATTAACTTTAAAAATTATATTAAATATTAAATAAAGGCCTTTATTAAAATAATAATAAGTATATAAAGTATTTATATTAAAGTTATATATTTTATTTATAATTAAGTTATAAAATTAATTATCTTTTAGAAATATAATATCTTCTATTAATTAATAATAAAAAATAAGAAATATATAAACTAGTAGTAATATTTTAATTACTTTAATACTAGGCTTTTAAAGTAATTACTAATATTTTTAAAGTAATTTTAATATAAACTCTTTATATAAAAATAAAGATCTTTTTATTAAACTTCTATTTTAATTACTATATTACCTAGTTTTAAAATTATATAGAAAGTAATAAAAAAGTAATATTAATTTAATAAGTAATTACTTTAATAATATATTAAATATAAATTTATTATTATTAAAGATATTAAATAAAGCTTTCTTTTAAAGAGCTAGTAAAATAAAAAATTAAATAAAGTTTTTAATTAAATAATAAGAAAGTAATATAATAAATTATTATTTAAAATTAAAAAAACTAAAATAAGTATAATAAAATAATTTTAATATAAAAATACTTTAATTTTAAAATAATTAATAGAAACTTAAAATACTTTTAAAAAAATATTATAGCTCTTTATAAAGATTTTAAAAAATATTAAAGCTCTTTACTTATTTAAATAAAATTAAGTTATATAAATTTAAAAAAGTATTTCTTTTTTTATAAAGGTTTTAAAGTATTTTTATTTTATTATTATTATAAATTTAAAAAGAAAATAATTTACTATATTATTCTCTATTATTAATAATTTAATATATAAAAAATATTATTATAGAATTTATTATAAATTTATATTAACTTTATAATAATTTTAAAGAAATTATAAATAATAAAATATATTATAATATAATTTTTAGAATTTTATTTTATTTTTTAATTTTTTTTAATAATAAAATTAAATAAAGAAAAAAAGAAAGAAATTAGAATTTTTATAAAAAGTTTATTAATTTAAATCTATAAGTAATTAAAAGTAATTACTTAAATATCTAGAAAAAACTCTTTTTTATTTAAAAAGAAAAAACTTACTATTTACTTATATTAATTACTATTTAGAAGTTACTATAATTAATAAAGATATTATTATTTTTAACTTACTTTTAGACCTTAATTATAATAAAGCCTATATTTACTATCTCTCCTTCCTTTAACTCTTTCTTAGAGCTCTCCTTCTCTTTTTCTTTTCTTAATTCTTCCTCCTCCTTCTCTTTCTTCTCTTTCTCTTCTTTCTAAACTAAAGCCTAAAGAGTTTAAAGTACTATAAAAAAGAACTAGTAATTTATTTAATTTACTAATATTTTTATTATAAATATAAACTACTTTAATATATTAATATTATAAAATATTTTATTAAATAATTTATTAAATTACTTTTTAAAAATTATAAAGATATTAATTATTATATTTTTAATAATATTATATTAATTATATTTTATATTTTAAAAAAATATTTTTATTATTTTCTTTAATTTCTCTTTTTTTATTTTTTTTTAAATATTATTTTTAATATTTATATTATCTCTTTTATAATCTAGAATATTAAATATATATCTTATATTAATAAATATAAGTTATATAATTAATAATTATTAAATCTTTAAATAATTAATAAATAATATTTAAATTAAAATTTATATTTAATTACTTATTATATTAGCTATAATATAAAGCTATTATTTTTATTAAATATATTTTTAATATATATATAATATAAAGTATATTTTATATTAAACTTTTTATAATAATAGAAAATAAGAACTACTTTTATATTTTAAATATAATATTAAATTACCTAGCTTTTTATTACTTTTTCTTCTTTTAAAAGATAAAGTTAATATTTAATATATAATTATAAAGATTATAGTAGATTTTTATAAGCTTTTTTTAAAGAAATATTTAAAAGTTATATTAATTATTTTTAATTAATTTAAGTAAAAAAATAAATTAATTAAAAAATTAAATAACTATTTATATTATTATTATTATTTTAAAATTAATATTATAACTTTATTAATAATTATAATCTATATTAACTTTTATTAATAAATATAACTTTATTAATAATTATAATCTATATTAACTTTTATTAATAAATATAACTTTTTAAATTAGAAAGATAACTTATTATATATAATAAGCTTAAAGAAAAAAGAAAGAAATAAGAAAGTAAATATAAAAGAGTTTATTATTATTATAATAAATCTAATATTATAGTAATAATAATTAATTATTATAATTTCTTACTAGCTAGTATTATAATATTACTTATAATTACTAAATTATATTATACTTATATTAAATCTAAGCTTATCTCTTTTTTAAAACTTTACTCTTTAATAAGAAGTAAGCTAGATAATTATATTAGCTTAGTTATTAAATCTACTATATACTTATAATATATCTAACTTAGGCTTAAATAGAGTACTATATAGAGATTTTTATCTAGCTTTAGTATAGTTTTTCCTTTATTATTATCTATAGATATACTATATATTCTACCTCCTATAAGTAATAGATAGTATAATAATAATAATATTAATAATATTTATAATATTATCTAAATTAAAAGCTTTAAAATACTTTATAAATAATATAAATAAGGTAAATATTTAAAAGATTATAATAATAATTAAATATTATATATATAATATAAGTAAAATAAAAAGAAAAAGTATTTTAACTTATAAAGTAATAAAGAAATAAAGTAATAAAGTAAAATTATTAATTATTAATAATAATATTAAAATATTTAAATTAATTAAATACTATAAAATAGAAAAACTTTAATTTACTATTATATAAGTAATAGATAGAGATTTATTTAATTATAAAAAAAAGCTAGTAAATAGATAATAGAGAATATATTTAATTATAAAATCTATATTTTAATACTTTAAAATATAATTAAGTTATAATTTTTTTACTATAAAGTTAATAAGTTAACTTATTTTAATTAAAATTAATTTTATAAATAAAGTTTTATTATATATTAAATTTAGAAAATAAATTATTACTAAGAAATAAAAGTTAGTAAGCTAAATAACTAGGAACTTATAGTAAGCTTATAAAGTATATATAATAATCTCCTTACTATCTTATTATTACTTAATTATTATATAAGTTAGTTCTTATTCTTCTATTATAATTATATACTCCTGCATCTTAAGGCTACTTAACTTGAAGTTCCTACTTTAAGTACTTATAGCTTAAATAGCTAGTTAAGCCTCTAATATTATATTAAGAAAATATAAATAAATTATTTCTTAACTATATATATATATATAATATATTTTAGATTAAGAGAATATATTAAATTAAAGATATTTAATATAATATAAGAGATATTTTATAATATATAGTTAGAATAGTAAATATAAGTCTTATATATAGAAATAGAAAGTTATATATTAGATTACTTTAATTAAGCTTAGTATATATAGATAACTTAGATCCTTAAGTAAGAAGTAGAGAACAATAGTTAGGGGAATTAATTAATATAATTATATTACTATAGTTTAATAGATAGTTTAAGTTATATAATATTTAAGTTATTCTTATAGTAGTAAGTAGTTAACTAATAATTATACTATTACTAAAATATTTAAATAAAGTGGTATTATATAATATTCAATATTATAATTATTTAATATTTATTAATTTTCAATTAATTTAATATCTTGAAGACTAATTTATTTCGTTGAGAGCGGTTTTATTTAGCTATGCGCCGATACTTACGTAATTTAAGTTAGCAATGTCTTGATTTTCTTCTCCACGTAACATTTTAGCTTGTTTCGCATCTAGATCTTGTCAAACCTTTCCAACTATGTTAAAGTCCAGTAAAGACATGGCCAACCGGCCAACCAAGTCACAGGTAGTAGACGATTTGATCATGAACGTATGTCCTGCTCCAATTCCTCGATACATACATTCGTATTGTCAGTGGTAAACTTTCGTTTTGCAAAGATGTATTGAGAGTGAAAATAATACCTTATAGAATAGCCCATTTTGAAACTAATATATAATTTGGACACATAGACAAACAGCAGCAGTATTGTTTCCAAACGCAGCGTGGAGCAACTATATTACCCAAATGAGCCACATTTTTTCCGTTACTTCGTTGGCAAATTCCATCGAAGATCACCTCTAATTAACCGTGGTTACTGGTTGAGGTTAAGAGTTATTGATGTCATTGTAAAGCGGTTTCTAGCCACGCCATCGCAATGTAAAAAGCTCATCATCAATTTAGGATGCGGCAGGTAAGCTCACCTTTAATAAGAGATGCAGTAAAGCCGCTGTTAAGAAGGCACACCAGTGTGAACGACGATCTTGTACAATGGATTTAAGTTCCGTGGCTCCTCGTTCTGAATCAACTCAACTATGCAGATAATATTCTAACTGCTGCCAGTGACGTTCTCCCATGGCAATGCCATGCGCGACATCCGGCTATTTGTGATGACACGTTGTTTATTGACGTTGATTATCCCGAACTACTTCGTAAGAAGCGGGAAACTGTAATGGGCACTCCTCAGCTCCGTGAATTGTTAGGTGATGACGTTTTGATTAGCGAGTCGAACAGTGACCCTCTACAGCTTCGAAGCAGCCGGTATTGTCAAATCGCATGTGATCTGCGACAAATTGATACTCTTCAAAAATCACTTCAATCGTTTTTGGATCTTGAGCATTGTACTGTTCTATTTGTCGCCGAAGTGTCCGTGACCTACATGGATACTGGCTCCGTCGACTCTCTTATTCAATGGGGAAGTTCCATTGGCCAAGGTAAGTGTTTCATCAGGGTACTGCAGGGTATACGCCAAATTAGTGTGTCCTTGCAACCGTACCCGTTATGATGTGCTGTTTTAACTTGAGGATCTAAAAGTCCTGATTATAGATAGTTTGGCTTACTTTTCGTTGTAGCCAAGTTCTGCTTATTAGAGCAAATCCTGCCCCTTGGTGCTGATCACCCTTTCGCACAGACAATGCTCAAACATTTCGACAAGCTTAATACTCCATTGAGATCTGTTCACAAATACTCAACTTTGGACAGTCAGATTCATCGCTTCCAAACTAGGGGGTGGGCTCATGTTGAGGTACAGGATTTGTGGCAAGCTTGGTCTGGTGACCAGTTCCTCAGCGTGAGCGAGAAGGCTGGCTTAGACAAAGTCGAACCGTTTGATGAATGGGAAGAATTTGTACTATTTGCGCGACATTATTGTGTGCTGCACGCCTCAGCTGCACAAAAACTATGGCCGGATGTCTCATGCACAGTATCAGACATTCAAAATATTGGCCTCTGTCCTGAAGTCGACGTCAGAACCCATCAAAGTCAAAAAAAGTTCAAACGTCGCTTTGCCAACGCATTGATCGTCTCGAACATGGTGGGACAACCATGCATTATAAACATGATGGGCTTAGGATCTAAAGGCCGAGAAAACACGTATGACATCTTCTCAATTAGCCATGACGGAACACCCCCCCAACTCCCGTTAACTGGACCTTCCTCTCGCATGTGCTACACCTTAACTGATTTGGGAGACTTTGGTGTTCTGCTTGCGGGTGGCCGGGGATCACCAGCAAACCCTTTGTCCGATTGCTGGATTTTTGAGAAGTCGCCTCATTGTCGTTGGCAAGCGTCGTTTCCGTTGCCCAAAGCACTTTTTAGACACTCGGCTATTCGATTGGGCAACTCTTTCTTCGTTCTTGTGGTTGGAGGAAAAACTAGCTCTTTCAATATCTCCAACAATTGCTATATCTTCCATCCTCAAAAAGGGTGGCTCAATTGTTTGCTATCCGGACCAAAGCCCGATTCAGTTTTTGGTGCTATCCTTTGTAATTCGGCAGAGTCGGCGGGACCACCGGGAGTCTTTGAAGGATTACTCGCAGGTGGCATAAATGAGTCCGGGATCATCGCCTCGACAAAGTACATGTGGCACGTTGATGTCTCTGGTGAGCAGGTGTGTAGCTACTCACTTTCGCCAGCACTCATTTGATTTGTACGTAGACTAACTTCTATATGGCAGCCTAGCATTTCGTTTGATTTGCTTCCGAATAGAAAGGATGACCCTCTCTCCTTATTTGGGGCAGTCCACCTAGAGCTCGCCCAAGGCGCCGCGATAGTGTGTGGCGGAATGGGGCAGGATGCAACATCGCAAGGTCAGGCAATCACTTTGGCCAATGTAGCTGACGGCAACTACGCTACGATTCAACTCAATCATCGGGAAGGAACGAAACATCTGCCATTCATGATCGGCAGTTCACTCGTACACTTTGGTAACGAAATTATAGTTATCGGGGGAGGTGCGACTTGCTTCTCAATGGGAACTTTTTGGAACACGGCTACCTACAACATACAATTACCCGAAGGCATTATATCTCACCATTCCCGCGGCTATAGTCCAAAGAGCTGGGCTTTGGCAGAAAGTAGAGAGTGTCACAGAATAATTCGTACCACTCAAGGCGACGAAATACCAAATATTAAGTGTCAGACATCACCGACGGTGACTTCTGTTCCACGTTTGACTTTGGACTCAGACAAGACGTTTGTTGATATCCTTGGTGATGGCATACCTGTGATAATGGAACGTCTAATGCTAGGCCAGTGTTTGGAGAAATGGACGCCAGAGTATTTGGAGAAATGCATTGGCGGCAAACGAGAGGTGTGGTCCGGAATGGGTGTTGACAAACAAGATACTAATATACATATAGGTAACTGTGCATGAGTGTACGCGTGATACCGATAGGATGGATTTCAACTCTAAGAACTTCCGATATACCAATGACAACTTCAGTAACGTCATACAAAGGATGCAAAAAGGTGACCGACTTTATCTCCGGTCGCTGTCTCGAGAAAAGCCGTCTGAAACACCTGCCAATATCGATGTGGATTTTCCGCAATTAGCTGGAGACTTTTGCCTACCGCCAGAATTGGCATTTGTAAAGAAGCAGCTTTTTAGCTCTATCCTGAGAATTTCCGGAAGGGTAAATATGTGGCTACACTACGACGTAAGTCTCTTCTGCTTCACATGTGTAGACACTAGGATACAGCTCTCATAAGGAATCTCAAGGTTATGGCCAACGTATACATGCAGGTTGCAGGGTCGAAACGCATGATTTTGTTCCCACCTGGCGATGTTTCAAAGCTCTCATTTGCCGCAGGGGCATCGAGCTCAAGCCTCGATGTCTTCTCAGCGATGGAAGCATCGTCGTTAAGAGGAACACATCCGCACGAAGCTATGCTACAGCCTGGCGATGTTCTGTTACTGCCTGCCTTATGGCTCCATTCGTCTATGCCAATGAGTGACATGAGTACTGCCGTTAATGTCTTTTTTCGAAACTTAGAGAGTGGCTACGCCCCAGGTAAAGACGTCTACGGGAACAGGGACCTCGCGGCGTATGAAAGGGCTCGCCAAGATGTCGCCCGAATTGATCACAGCTTCCGCCAGCTGCCTGTTGAAATGAGGCAATTCTATATAACAAGAATAGTAGATGAGCTGCGACAAGTCGGTGATATATGTTAGTACCAACCAGACTGAGCTGCCCACCTAGGACTGTGGTATTATCTCCTTAGAACTACCACATTTAATATACATTATTTCAAGTGTTACCTCCCAAGGATGATGATAGTAGTAGAGTTAAGAGAAAACACAAGGTATCGTTAAATATAAGAAAGTAATATATACTATAATAAACTAGCTCTATGGCTACTATAAATGGGCATTAATTATCATATTAATATACTTGAGGAGGAAGCTATTTATTATTAGAAGAAACCCTTCTATCTCTAAATACCTAATCTTATACAGTGTATATGTACACGATATATAGATTTCTCCTTCTTAATAATAAGCTAAGCTAAAGCTCGACTATATAATATATATAATAGTAGTAGTTATATTATATTAGCTATTTAATCTATATTGATATTATAGCAAAATCTAGTTTATTATAAGATAAAACTTAATTTATAATAAATATAAAGTATTTATAATATTAATATACTTTCTATACTAATTTAACTTCTTTTATTTTTAATATAAACTAGTATTTATTATAAAACTAATTAAAAATATTAAATATTTCTTAACATCTATATTTAATATATTCTTTATAATATTATAAGATAATATATTAAATTTATTATTACTATAATATTATCAGGGGCCAAACGGGCCAATTGGGCCGTAGGTGCCTGAGGCAGTAATCCTCTAGTTAGGCAGCCTCAAAACGCGGGGGGGGCGCACAACGGTAGAAGAGGGACAAGGACCAACTTGTATAATAATCGAGCGGTAGCGAGATAGCAAGGAGGTCGTTGCGCATACACTGCGAGCCCGCCGCGAGTCCCCAGCTACCTAGCTTGCCAACTTTCACTCCTTGGTGATAACCCGTTTTCTAAATCTGATAAATATTATAATTCTATATCTAGTATATCTCTCCTAAGTTAAAGAGACTATAAATTTAAATACTACTAGTAATATACTTCTAGAGATTATATTAGAAGCTAAATAAGCTAATTAAACTATAGATACTTAAGGCAAGGACTTCTAGTTAGATAGCCTTAAAATATAGAGATATATAATTATAATAGAAAGATAAGAACTAACTTATATAATAATTAAGTAGTAGTAAGATAGTAAGGAGATTATTATATATATATTATAAATCTACTACAAGTTCCTAGCTACCTAGCTTACTAACTTTCACTTCTTAGTAGTAACCTATTTTCTAAATCTAATAAATTAAGACTCTCTAGGAGGAACTAAAATTAGCGAAGTCTATAGCTAAAGGTAAAAGCTAGGTTACTTCTATAATATTATTATAGTAGTAATATCTTCTTATTATTGAAGGAGGTCTTAACTTAGAGAGAATTAGGGGGTTTAGTTTATAACTTTAAATCTAGTTATATTTAATATATAATAAGACTAGTAAAACTTAAAGCTAGGAATTTAAAACTGGAGATTAAAATACTAAAGAACTAGTAAGAGTTTTATAATAAGACTTTTTTTTTTATTAATAAAATATAATAACTAGATATTTTTTATTTTTCTTTACTTTAATATTTATAAATATATAATAACTTTAGTATAAGTAATATATATAGTATTAGAGTTTTTACTTAGCTTTTTAAAAAGTATAGTTTTTCTTTAGTTATTATAGAATAAATATATTAGATATCTTTTTTAAAGAGAAAGTTAATATTAAATTTAGAAAATAGATTATTACTAAGGAGTAAAAGTTAGTAAACTAGGTAGCTAGGAACTTGTAGTAGACTTATAATATATATATAATAATCTCCTTACTATCTTACTACTACTTAATTATTATATAAGTTAGTTCTTATCCTTCTACTATAGTTATATACCCCTGCGTTTTTAAGGTTACCTAATTAGAAATTCCTACCTCAGGTACCTATAGCCTAATTAGTCTATTAGCCCTGATAGTTAATTAGTATAAAAATTAATAATAATATAATAATAATAATAATAATAATAATAATAATAATAATAATAATAATAATAATAATAATAATAATAATACTAATAATAATAATAATAATAATCATAATAATAATAATAATAATAATAATAATAATAATACTAATAATAATAATAATAATAATAATAATAATAATAATAATAATAATAATAATAATAATAATAATAATAATAATAATAATAATACTAATAATAATAATAACTTTAATTTATATTAATTTTAGGTAAAAAATATAACTTTTTAAATTAGAAAGATAATTTATTATATATAATAAACTTAAAAAAGAAGAAAGAAATAAGAAAGTAAATATAAAAGAGATTATTATTATAACTTTTACTAGCTAGTATTATAATATTATCTATATTTATTACATTTTATTATATTTATATTAAAATTATATTTCTCTTTCTTTAAATCTCTTTCTCTTTTAATAAGAAGTAAGCTAAATAGTTATATTAATCTAGCTTTTAATTTATTATATACTTATAATATACTTAACTTAGGCTTAAATAGAGTATTATATAGAGATTTTTATCTAATTTTTATATATCTTTTTTCTCTATTTTTCTCTATAGATATATTATATATTTTATCTTCTATAGATAATAGATAGTATACTTATAATAATAATAATAATAATATAATTTATATAGTTATTATAGTATTAAGATTCACTAGAGAGTTATATAGATAGTACTAATATTTTAAATCTTTAGTTTTATTTTAATTAAGCTAATTAAAGACTAATAAGCTTTATTTTATATAATCAATATACTCTTAGCGAGATAATGGAAGAAATGATATTATAAATCTTTCTAGGTAATTAATTATCTAATTTTAAGCTAGAGTATTTTCGATATTAAAGATGGCTCGTACTGGCCCATTGTTAAGGGTGGCCCGAGGTGGGGTGGTTTTACTTATACTGAAGGCCAGTTAAAAGCATAGGGGGAGGTAATCACGGGGTAAAATAATGCTAGAGTAGCAAGAGATAGATATCATTCTTTCGTTATTATTGGTTATTATTTTTACTTGAATAATCTCATCCCTTTTAAAAGAGTTACCTAATTAAAAAAAATGGTATTCTATTTCCCCAAGTTCATCTATAATTAATTATTAGTACCACCTGTCAGGAAATAATTTATCATATTATACTTCGTGTATGTACGTAAATTTATTATTGGCGAGATTAGTTACTTGTGCTATTCAGCCCCGCTTATCAGGTAGGTGAGATCTGAAGCAACGCTGGCTGGGTGTTTTTATTTAAGTCCTCGCTATCTAACTTCACAACGTTGCGCGTTTGTCTGATGCTTCACTGTCTACTGTCCTACTTTTACGTCAGGTTCGCCGGACAGGTGTAGGTGGCCACCATGGCTCGCCCATTGTTGAACTTCATTACATTCAACCAGGACCATAGCTGTCTGGCTGTCGGTGAGTCTTCAACCGCCCAATTTGGCCACTGACTTAAACTGGTCACGCAGCCCTCGTCACAGTATTGACTGACTTGGTGTTGTCTCGCTTTTGACGTGCTAGGAACATCGAAGGGTTTCCGAATATACCATACTGATCCATTTTCTCGCATCTTCACCAGTGATGACGGCAATGTTGCCGTCATTGAGATGCTCTTCTCGACATCACTCGTCGCACTTGTTCTTTCCCCACGCCATCTGGTAATACAAAATACCAAGGTTTGTGACGATCGACTTTCCTACTCTTCCTCACTGTAGTGCGGACCATCATCCTGAACTACGTCTGGCTGAAGCCAGACATTGATTACGTTGACGCCCTGACTTAGAGAGCCTCCGTTATTTGCGAGCTCACCTTTCCGTCTGCAGTTCTAGCTGTACGTCTTAATCGGAAGCGACTCGCTGTTGTCCTCGAAGAAGAGATTTATCTTTACGACATTAGTAATATGAGCCTTCTCCACACTATCAACACATCTCCCAACCCTTCTGCCATATGCGCCTTGTCGCCGTCTTCAGAAAATTGCTTTATCGCTTATTCTTTGCCTAAACCACGCGACGATAATGATTCAAGGAGACCTTCTCACTCCCCCCCACAAGCTACATACATTGCACCTACTTCCGGAGAGGTTCTCGTCTTCGACACGGTCTCCTTAAAAGCTGTGAATGTCATCGAAGCTCATCGATCGCCTCTGTGTTGCATTAGTCTGAATAATGAGGGTAATCTACTAGCCACTGCGAGCGAGACAGGAACAATCATTCGCGTCTTCTCTGTGCCTCGTGGCCAGAAACTATACCAATTTAGACGTGGCACCTACCCGTCTACTATATATAGCATGTCATTCAACTTAAGTTCTACCCTTCTCTGTGTTTCTTCCGCCTCAGATACAGTTCATATCTTTCGCCTAGGCCCGCCGCCGACAAGCACCACCCCGGCCGGCGCTGCGATAGAGTCACCAGGCTATACACGGCAGGAGCGATGGCAATCATATGGCAGCTATGATAATTCCGAATCTCTAGCTAACAGTACAACGGTGACTACGGGGGAAAGATGTGAGTGAAATCGCTAGCAACTATGGCCAATCGGTTGGAAGTTCCACTCAAGTCGGCCACCGGCGACAGAGTGGGTCATTAAACACCATCTTGCGGCGTTCATCGCAAATCATGGGTCGTAGTGTTGCCGGTGTTGTTGGATCGTATTTACCACCCAGTCTGTTTCGGAAATGTGGGAGCCATTAAGAGACTTCGCCTACATCAAGATTCCCAGAACAACCACATCTGTAGCATCAGCTCGGATCGCCGGTGGCCAATCTGCAAGCCCCTTGCGAAGTGTTGTTGCCATGAGTAGTAGCAGCCCGCAAGTTATGGTCGTAACAAGTGATGGTGGCTTTTATGTCTATAACATCGACATGGAAAATGGAGGAGAGGGGTATCTGGTCAAGCAATTTTCGTAAGTAGCACCCCAGTCCAACTTCAACTTTTTCGTTATTTTCCTCAGTCATCCTTACACGTTGCGTCCAGAGTACTCGACGGAGACGACAGAAATGATACCTCCTCTTACGGTGCTTGAGATAATAGTCGTACTGGGTTATGATTGGTTCTCGGCGGGGGTATACTCACATCTTGCCATTCTTGAGGAGCAGCATGTATCATCATATCCTACCTAGTAGTAGCTAGGTGGGAAAACTGCCAATATATATATCCTAGGAATAGGATTTGAAATGCTTCTCATAGGAATATATTCATTGTGTTCTATTTTTCCTAACACGATGTGTGTCCTCTCCACTTTAGATTTTGGATTGGGTTGAACAATATTCGCGGAGTGGTTGTACCTATGACAAGGTAACAGGAGTTTATACAACATACAGCGATGAGCCATCTTAAGGTTCATGATGGCTTACGAGACCCAATCCATAATATATCATATGAGATGTTATTAGCTGTGCAAGGGTGAAATAAGGTTGTATCATTAATCATCATGTATCAGCGGTCTCCGCTCTTATGCTCAGCTTCAGGGTTAAACGAAGCAAGGTAAGTTCCACCCACGCATCTACCCCCCGTCCAAAAAGAGGATAGCAAGTATAGGCAGCTAGGGGCGGTTAAGCGAATATCAAACCAATTTTCCCCTTGTCATAGTCCAAACTTTCCATCGATGATAATACTCAAGTCAAAAGAAGGAAGCCATTGCAAAGCGATAATTCTCTTCGCCCATACCAACTCGCCGTGCACACCTCATGTTTGTCAGAGTTGTAGTTAGCCTCAGCAGATAACTTAGTAGTGGGGAGAAACGAAAACCTTTGTCCGCGTTTGCCTGGCGTAACTGCAGCACATGCATGTGCCTTGGCTCGATGTCATCTCGAGTACGGCTGGTTCATCAAAGCGATCTCTCTTGTAACTTCTGCCCACTCGAGTTCTCTATTGATTGTGCTCTGCCAATCCTTTCTTGTCTGAAGTGTTTCTTCCCACTGCAAGAGCTCATAAACGAAACGTAAATGAGGTTGAATGATTACATTAAGTCTTCGTGCCCTGACAAAACAGTATGCGCGAGAAAATGACATTTTGAAAGCCTGCATCACTTCAGCGATACAAACCGTGGCGCTTCGAGACACACCAACTCGACAGTGTACCAATGTAGCGATGCCTCGTCGTCTCCCACGATCTAACAAATGACTGTTAGTGACGAATTTACTTTCATCCCTTGACCACAGAGTCAGCCATGGTCACCCACCAATAAACTCCAAACACCGGGAGATCTCGTTCATCAAAGGATCGACTCCATTGTCTTGTACCCCCTCCACTAAGCAGACATTGTCATGCCCCCAGGTTTTCAGGTCTCCTTCCCGCCATGTGGCAGACTCCCCGACACTAAGTATTTGAAGTATACCAAGCTCGCGGAGCAGGTCAGGGTTGTTGGCATGTCCAAGATTCCCCAAGTAAAGGTAGTGGAGTATCCTGCTAGGAAAGGAACCATCCAGTCCCGACATCCATCGTGGTGCGTGACCGATTAGCCTGGTGATTTCATCTGAAGTGCGCAACGTAGATGCAGGGGAGTCTCGAAGTAGACGAGGCGCAATAGCATTCAAGAGAGATACATCTGTGGGGTAAGCAAAAAAGTTGCGACCTTTAGAGGTATGGAGCTTTAACCAGGCATCAGGTATGGATAGACCTGTGCTGTAGCTGAAGTAGGCGATCCCCAACATCGTGGATTCGGTATACCCATCAGCACAGTGAATAAGTATTTTTCGAGGGCCAGTTCGAGAGAGCTTCGAAGGTGGTTTGTTGAGCAATATTTGAGAGTTACCATCAGAATCAGGATCAGAATCAGCCGCGATATTCGGCGCAGGGCCTGTCTCATGGGAGAGGTGATAAATCCATTTACATGTCTCCAGTATGCCATCGGCTTCTGTATGTGACCATGTTGGTGGCAAAATACTTCCAGAAGATGGGAAGTCGTGGAAAGACCGAATATTTTCCGAGCTTTCTGCGGTAAGTCGTAACGAGAGAGGATTGAGTCGTCCTAGATCACTGCATTCAATAAGGACATCATAACTGTCTTCATCTTTACTTCCTGGTTCAGGAGTGGGCCCCATGAAAACATTCTGAGATATTTCGGAAGCCGCGGTCATATCCCACATATCCTTGCGTTCCTGATGAATGAAATCTAGTACCATACCGCTCGAGATTCCCTCGGCATTAATAGCAACTATGTGTTTATGACTATCTTCAAATTCCTTGAAAGAACTTGTGCATAGAAATGTGTTGTACTCTGGAGGATCAGCGCCTTGTGCCATCAGCCTTTTCCGCCTTTTAAGCTGAGCGGCAGTAATTTCCCAGGCAAGCCTACGAGCTTTGTCCATGTTATCGTCATAAACGATGATATCAGAGGTCAAAGCCATTTTAGCTGGCTGGATGTGGAAGTTCCTCACGGAGAAGCCATCAATTGGATCAGCCTCAATGAACTCGCCAGTCAACCCGCCCTGCATAAACTCGCTTGGCGCAACTGCCCCCTTCAGACGAGCAATGCTGAGATCGCCATCCGCTTTAACGAGGGTGATACCTCTTAGACATGATGGGACTTTCCAGAGCGCTCGTTTGCTTCCATTGAAAAACGCCTGCTGGATGTGATTTTGAGGATGCAGACCATGTAACCAGGGGAAAACAAGGGAGGACTTTGGAAGTGGCTGACGAGAAGCAAAAGTCAAAGCTTTAGCGATATAGCTAGCATTGATTTCATAAATAGACAAGTGATCAGCATCAACACGAATAAAGTCATCCGCGGGATAAAGCAATGAGACTTGGGGGCGCTCCTGAGTTGTATTCGGAGACGATGGAGGTGTATCGGGCTCAGCGGGCTCAGCGGGCCCAGTAGGACATGAGGGAAGATGTTTGTTTGGTACTGCAGCAGTGCACTGTTGAGAGGAAGGGGGAGTTTCGATGTCTTCTAGCGAATGTGGAGGAGTGATATTTGAACCTATGATCGAGGCTCCTTGATGAGACGGAATAGGTCTTGGTATGGCGATAGTAGTCATCATGTGGGGGCACGGCGTTGGCGACGAACGAGGAGACCGTAAGATTCTGAAATGAATAGAGGAAGGCTGGTTTGTAGAGAGGGATTTAGACTACAGCGAGGGATTGCAATAGAAAATCTCAAATCCCGAAAATTGTATGGCTCTCTAGGTAGGTGGCTCTCTAGGTAGATGATGTCACTAGCACTACGATATGGTTAGATTGAAGTCTTTGTTGATCTATCCCGAGACAGACTCACGAAATTGGGTTGCAAAAGGGCCAAAAGAAAGGCGCGGCGAGTGTGATTACACAATGTAGTGGGAGATCTTAGAACTTGCGAACAAAGCATTGTCAAACACAAATAACATGTTCATTCAGGTTTGTGGAATTTAATGCAAGGCTGCCAGTCAACGTGTTGAATTTGACTCACGTTGTGAAATCTCCCACAGCAACTAATTTTGCTCTGTGACCACAGAGACAATAGATCTCGGGTTGAAGTGGTTCTCTCTCCCTGTCTCTTCCCTCTGGTTTGTGCACAATATGGCACCAACCAACTTTTGACAAGTGGTGGGACGTTAAGCTCGTATGGACAGTCTTAACTCTGTAATAACAGGTCAAGGAACAATTGTATCGGACGGAGGAGATTAGAGGACAAGCGAAACACACGGACAAGTGAGATGAAATGGCATACGGTGTAGGATGAGAGATGAGCGGCGGCCCAAGGTGTTAAGAATGGGTGAACACTTTGGAGGGAGAGAGGGGGAACAAAGATGCGGGAGTGTGGTGGAAGTGTGTAAGTACTGGGTGACCTCAAACCAATGGCACTCCCTGATGTGGCCTGTCGACATCAATCATCAGCCAGGTGGTGGCAAGGGTGTACTCCGTACATTGGCAGCATCTAGGATAGGGATTCTTCCCTTCATTGGGTGGGAACGCGGGGTCTCCCCAGCTTTCACGGGAAGGTGGGGATCCACCACCTGTGAGAAACGAAGTGTATGTACTCCGTGACCTCAGTGTATACTGTACCAAGGTTACGGTCAAAAGTCTTTGGCCACCCGCAATCTAGGAATTCTGCCCCTCATAGTAATGTATAGTATGGTATAAGACTACATTCCTAATTAGGCTACCTAATATTAATATTATAAGTATTATTAAACTCTCCTTAATCTAGCTTAATATATCTTTTCTAGCTAATTTATTTATAACTAATATTCTCTAAGAAAGAAAAATATCTTTTCTTATTAAACTATATTTAATAAGTATATCTTTATTAACTTATTAAAAAGTATTAGAATTAGTTATATATATAAGATAGATTTAATTTTATAATAGAACTAATATTACTTAAGTTTTACTAAATTTAGTAGTAAGTATTATAAATATAAGTTTTAGATTAGCTTATTATTAGAAGAGAGAAATTTACAAATGAATTATATGAAGACTATATAAAAATTAGGTATATAGAGGAAAAAGAACTTCCCTTAAATAATACATACTGAGATAGATAAAATACATATAACCTAATCACTATGTAAATATAATAGAATATTATACTTTTAATATTATACTTTTAGAATTTAAGAGTTATAAACTTATTAAATTATAATAAGAGCTGTTAATAATTCTAATTAATATTATAAGATACAAGTTTATATAATTAAATAGTTTATTATAATGATATCCTTAATAAAGAGATATAAAATAATTAATTTTAAGAAATTATAGGTTAGCTTGCCGACTCGCGCGAGTCTTGCTTCGTACTCGGCTGTGCTATGGAGCTCTTACACGTGGATTCTATGATTGCGGGTTATCTCTATCTCTATTCTATTCTATTAGCTCCTCTTACAAGCAGGTAAGCCTCTATTCACTACTCACATGAGCAGTGGACTGAGGTTTTCCCGCTTCTGCAAGTCCTGACTAATCTATATACAGTGGGAGGCAATTAGTATTTGACCCATATCAAGTTATTCATTCTAAGTCTAGCCTAATTAGGTAGTCATGAGGCTACCTATATTAGCCTTATAGTAAAAGGTCTTAGTATTTAGTATACTAGCCTTATGTAGTAATAATTACTAGATCTATCTATATAATGGTCTATTATATTATATAACCTCTTATAAACTATCTGATAGCTCTGCCCTGCCTCTTTTACTACCTTAACTAGCTGCTTATAAGTCTTATTAGTATTAGGTGCGTGGAGTGTTCTAATTAGGCTAGATTTAGAATAAGTGACTTAATATAGGTTAAATACTAATTGCCTCCTACTATATTTTAATAGAAATAATAGTAAAGATAGAGAGTATATTTTAACTAGTTATTATAATAAAGTTACTTATATTAAGTATTAAGTCTTATTCTCTATCTTAATAACTTTATCTCTAAATATATTAATATTATAATTAACATTTACTTATAATACTCTAGAGCTAGTTTATTATATTTTTTATATATAATTTAAATATTTATAATAGGCTAGCTCTATATAAGGTTAAAGCGATATCTATTTATCGTAGCTATCTAATGTATAGGGCTTTACACAATGATAGAACGAGCTCTAAGCTCAAGCTTATAATAATATTAAAATGAATTTGATAATATATTAATAAAATTGAAAATTAAACTTATATATTAATATATTTAATTAAATAATGAAGAAAATATAAGTAATTTAAATTTAAATCTCTAATAAACTGGAAGTTAAATAAATATATTAAATTAAAGTTTTATATATAATATATATAATATTAAGATAGAGAACAAGACTTACTCTTAAGAATAGCGATCTCTAGTTATATAGATTTATAGAACTTAATATAAGTAATTGTTATAGACTTGAGCTTTAGCTCGGGTTATCCTCGGAGTAGGGAGCTTAAGTATAGACTACGCTTAGCTATAGTAAAGGGGGAACTTATTTTCTATTATCTTAAAGAATCTTCTTCTTTAAGTATATTAATATAAGAATTAATATCTGTTAAACCTTAGGCACCCAGCATAGTGGTTTGACTGCTGTGATTAGAAGCTTCCAGCGGGCACTGACCCCTGTAAGCTCCACTGTGGCAAGAACCCTATAGTGGTCATATGACCTATATAACCCACTGTGGCAAATATGTCAGCACAAGATATCCACTATAACCCGAAGCTTCCAGTGGGTGTAACCCGCTGTAATAAGGGTCAGATAGGTATAAATAGAGCCCTATTTCCCTTAGGATAGTTTTATATAACAACTTCAATACACTCACTTTTCTATCCTATATCCTTTATTAGAATAAGATTAGTCCCCTGTGGTTCCCTGATATCTTTATATCTTGTATTTTATCTCTCTTTATAAGGATTTTTACCTATATAAGGTTATTTATTCCTTTATAAGAGGGATTTCCCTTACCCAACCTGCGAGCTAGTTACAGCGCATATTCCCTGCCTTGCGGAAGGTGTCTACCCTAGACTCCCTAGTCTATGCCTCAGACCTATACCTTCTAATAATATCTATTTATAATATACTCTAGGGCTAGTTTATTATAGTAATAATATTATATTAGCTAGAAATATATATATTTCTTTACTATTATTATTATTTCTTAAAATTAACTATTTAATATCTCTTTACTAAGTATATTATTATAATAACCTATTTAATTATATAAATATATATATTATAATATTAAATAGAACTATTAATAGCTCTCTTATTATAACTAATAAGTCTGTAACTCTTGAACTTCTATAATTATAGTATTCTATTAGGCCTATCTAGTAATTAGGTTATATATATTCTCTCTTTATCTTAATATGTTAATTAATATAATAAAGTTTGGATTTATATAATTACTTAATACTTAAGTTTATATATCTTTTTAGAATTATAATAGAAGTAATTTATAAGAAAATTAAAAAATATATAATAAGATAAAAAATAAGACTTGCTTATAGAGATAACAGTGAGATAGAGATTGAGACTCGCTCTTAGAGATAGCGGTCTCAGTCACGTGGATTCCCAGGCGTTAATATAAGTAGTAATATTACTATAGCTAGAATAGCATACTCTTCTTTATTATTATTATTATTTCTTAAAATTAACTATTTAATATCTCTTTATTAAGTATATTATTATAATAACCTATTTAATTAAATAAAAACATATATTATTATATTAATTAGAACTATTAATAGTCCCTTTATTATAACTTATAAGTCTGCGACTCTTGAGTTTCTACAAGTATGATATTCCGTTGGGCCTGCCTGGTGGTTGGGTTATGTGTATGTGTTCTCTCTATCTCAATAGTCTCTAGTTAAATAAGCTCCTAGAAATTAATATAAGTAATAATATTATAATAATTAGAAGTATTAATAATTCCCTTATTATAATTAATAAGTCTATAACCCTTAAAATTCTTTAAGTATAGTATTATATCAGGCTTGCCTAGTAGTTAAGTTATATATATATTCTCTTTATTTAAATAGTAAATATATATCTTATAATTACTACAAGATATAATATAATAATTTATATTACTATTAATCTCTATATAATAAATATTATATTAAGCTAAGTTATTATTCTTTACTTAATAGCTATATAATTATGATAGGCTGGCCTTAATAAGGCTAAAGTAATAGCTGCCGCTACGGCCATCATCGGCTGCTAGGCCGATACCCTTGGCCACTATGGCAAAAGGATACGTATTGAATAGCTGCTCACCGCAGCTATCCAACCAGCTATAAGGCCTAGTATCATGGAACAAGCCCAAGCCCCTAGGCTTGAGCCTATGACAATAATATATAATTGACTCTATATTCCCTGTAAGTATAAATACTATAAGTAAGTATTACTTATCTTATAGTTAGTTATTAGTACTATTAGTTACTTTATATTTTTTAAATAAAAGGTATAAATTTCAGAATATAATTAATATTTATCTTTTAAGTACTTATTATAAAGTTTTATTTTATAATAATAACAATAATAATAATTTTATACCTTAAATATAGCTCCTTTATTATATTATTTACTGCTAAATCATATTTCATTTCAGTGTTTATAGTAGTAGTTTTACTTTTGATATACTTGCCCACATATCAGACCGCTGCCTCGGTGGTTTATCAAGCATCCTGCAGGACATGAGTGGTGACGGATGCTGTATGAGGTAGCCAGGGGTGCGAAGTAATTATAATGTTGGCCACGACCCAGTGTGCTATTGAGCCTCGGAGAGTCAGAATCAGCACCTCAGTCTGTAATGAAGCATACGTATGACGCGAAGTGCCGTATGGCGCCTGTTACTCGACCAAGCTCACTCATTGGCAAGCCTTCCGTCGATGCCCAGTTTTTCTACTCTTCCCTCATTTCCATAGACGACCCTTTGCCACCAAGGCCAACCAAACACGAACTACCAAGAACGAAGTCCAACAAAAGCCAACTTCAACCATTTTCCCATGGTGATAATAATGCTTTGGAAAAAGCTTGGCTTGCCCTGGCATCAAATGCTGACAACCAACTTCATCATGATCTACGTCGTAACAGTCTTGGGGATGCCGTCGCAGCAAAAGCATACCTCCCCAAAAAGCTAAAGCTAGTTCATCGCCTAGCCATTAGGCACATGGATCGACATCGCCAAACCTCCCACAACGCCAATGCATCATCAGGCAACGTGACACAAGCCCCTCTCAGTCTACCTCTCTGCTGTGCTACGCTACCGATAGATGTCTCCGAAGAACTACAAAATACCTTTTGCGCGATATTCAGAAGCAAGCTATCAGCTCTTGCTATCGAGAATGTTGTCCAAGATGTCGTTTCAGCCATGGAGCAGCTTCGACAGCCGCACAGTTTTGCCTCCGACTTCCCTGATCTCCCCAAGTTGACAAACAGCGACCTTCTATCAGTGGAGGATTCTGAAAGCCATAAATTGAAAGGGGGGAAGGGAACTCAAAAACTCGCAATCAATACTCGGACTACGTTTGATTTACCTACCAAGACTCTGACTCAACAACCGGCCCACTACTCAAATCAGGCATCAAATACACAGACCGTCTTTGACACCGTAAAGACATACCATGCTTCCCCTAGCCTAAATAAAATTTCTGATGGTACATTCACTGGAGTACCAGCGGTGCCAACAGTGCCAGAGTCGCTGGTGTCACCGCCAAATAATGCCCCTGTGGATTATGCACATTATAAGGAAGAAACGCGCAGTAGTTTACATCCCAAAGAGGCTGCCTGGTTTCCCTCAGTTCAATCTATTTATGACGATGGTGATATTGACGGCGAAAATGCTGTCAGCGTGGTCGTGGGCGCATCGAGGCTGCACATGGTTTCGCTCTCAACTCTACAGATGATGCCAATATATTGGTCCCCTGTTAATGATATTTCTGCTGTGACACGAGCGACCTGGTTTTATCGGTCAGTTTTGCCCGACACTTCATTCAATTCCCTAGTTAATGTCGAGCAGAGATGATATGTTACCAGTTCCGCCAGTTGTTGCAAACCAGCTAGAGGCCGGATATCACCAGCTGCGTCCGTGGACAGAGACCTGGCGCGATGAGATTAAGTGTGCGAGGGACATAGGGCCACTAGGAGAAGAGAAAGTTTCCCATCGTCTATGGCCGGAGGAGTTGAACCTCTCTAACCCTAGCAAAAAGGCAGAACCGCAGGGGCCTTTTATCTCTGCAGATCTATATTGCTCAGCCCACTGTTTTCATGGCGAGGCTGCGGCAGAAGGACCTAACTGTACTTCACAGATAGAGGCAAGGCACTCCACACCAGAAATACGAAGTCGGCCATTCTCAAACTATCATGTTATATACAAAGATGAGAAAACGGCATTCATGCTAAAGCCAAGTCTGAAACCTTCAGCATATTACGGGAGGAGGCCACTTCTGAATATCATGAAGGACTTGACAGTAGGCATCCCGGTCGTTAGAGGTTTTGATAACGCCGCATGGGAGCGCCTACATGGACGCAGACAGTCGCTAGGACAACATGTTATTCACGAAACAAGGGAACCCAATGACGGCGACAACACTATTTGCAAAGCATGTAAAGCCGACAAAGACCAAGGTCAGGTCACAGACCTTGTTCTCGTTGCTCATGGAATCGGCCAGAAATTTGCTGAAAGAGTGGAACGTTTCCACTTTACACATGCCATCAATGGATTCCGCCGTGCCGTCAATGTTGAACTAGGAAGTCCGATTGTTCAGGAGATTCTACGTGACGACCAGAACGGATTGATGATATTGCCTCTGAATTGGCGGATTGGTCTTTCGTTTGAAGATGGTGGCCCTATACCCGATGAAGAGAGAACTGCGTATGCACCAGAAGCATTCAACCTCAAGGATATCGAGCCAAATACTATACCTGCTATTCGAAGCATGATGTCGGATGTCATGTTTGACATACCTTTTTATATGTCTCATCACAAGCATAGAATGATCGAAGCTCTTGTGTCCGAAGCGAACCGAGTTTATCGACTATGGTGTCGGAACAACCCGGGATTTCCTGAGAGAGGACGTGTCCATATAATTGCACATTCGTTAGGTAGTGCAATGGTCATTGATATTCTCTCACGCCAACCGACAAGCGCCCCGAATATCAACCTATCCTTAACGGCACCTGAAACACGGTTTTTTGAATTCAATACAACAAATTTATTCCTGCTTGGGAGCCCTGCTGGTTTCTTTCTCTTGCTCGAACGGGGCCAGCTTGTTCCCCGCCGAGGTCGGACCAAGCCCGGTGCAGACTCCGATGACGCACTTTCCAATAACGTGGTTGGAGATGTTGGAACCTTGGGTTGTTTAGCTGTGGACAACATCTACAATATTCTTGCGAAAGAGGATCCTATCGCTTATCTTTTGAATGGAGCCGTAGATGCGACTTACGCATCCAGTCTCAAGACAGCCTACGTACCCAGTACACCCAGTTCATTACTCAAGAACATAGGGAATGCGATACTCCAAGCGGTACCAGGTATGGCGCCTATAGGAATAAACTCAGCGACTCTGAAAGTGGAGAGGCAATCAATATTACGTTTGCCTTCGCAGGTAGAACTTGAAGTTCATGATTTTACTCGAGAAGAAATCGCCGAAAGAAAGGCGTTTCTCCTCAATGACAATGGACAGATTGACTGGTATCTTAAGTCAGGTGGTGGGCCATTAGAGATGCAATATCTAAATATGCTAAGTGCCCACACTAGCTACTGGACCAATCACGACTTCATTCGCATGCTGTGTATAGAAGTGGGAAGGAAGCCTGGCCGCTACAACACTTTACCTGCTATGAGGGCTGTGAGGAAATTGACTCGTCATCTGGTAGCCTAGCCAGGCCCCAATGGCAAGATTCTTTATTTCGTGCCCTGGGGGTATAAACTACAGCTGAATAGGATCGTGGTACTGGGTGGCTCAGATGTCGGCCTGATGTGTATGATTGGAGGTAGGAACCTTTCACATGAGACTTCGCCCTAGAAGCTTTCCATTTCCATTATTTCCTGCTCCAAGTCCTCATCCTCATAGTCTTGACTGTTAACCACATCCTGTCGCATAGAATGGGTCACAGGTTGGGCATTTTCCTGTAGCTCGTATATTCTTTCAGCATCCAATTTCGTCTTATATTGTTCAAGATCGTCGGGTCCCCAAGTACTGATGCCATCTTGATCCTTGGCTTGAAAAGGTTGGGCCATGGTTTTTAGAAAGCGCCTGGCACTGCTTACTGCCATGTCTGTGCTAAGGTTGATGTCAGCGTCAAGGAGGCCTTGATTGATCCATTTAGGCAGCTGAATTCTTTTTTTCTGAAATCGACGATCTGCAAGGACCATAATTCCGTAATCGTCTTTTCCTCGTAAGACTCTCCCAAGACACTGAGCTGCGTGCCTCATAGCATCGAAAGATAAAAATTCGTTTTCTTTGATGCGGTATGTCTCTCGCAGAAACTCGAGTCTGGCTTTCAGAATGCGAGATTCTGTGTACTGGAAAGGTACACCAATACAAAGTACAGTTCTTCCGTACTGATGGTCAAAGTCGATCCCTTCTGAGACTTTACCTCGCGCAACGCAGAGGAGAATAGCTCCCCTACCGTTACAGCAAGCTGTTCGGTATGTCTCGAGGGCAAGAGATGTCTCTTGCGCATCGGGTGTCTCAACTAATATGAGCTTGAACTTCCAGACTTCATCCAGTATTCCCATACCCTGCCACATGCTGATAATCGATTCCATGTAGAGGTATGAGGGAAAGAATACGACCATACCATCGGGTGTGATCTTCGCAAGCTCTGTCAAAAGATTACCGTAGTTGCGTACTACACTAGGCTCATTGCGAACTTGAAAGCTAGTCGATACTGATGCCTGATCACTTCCTCGAGTTACAATCATCGGCAAAAACGACCGGCGGGCTAGCGTCATGCTATAAGATTCCTGGATGACGGTATGGAAGTTTAGCATCTTGGGATATATCTCCAGTGGAGAAATCGTCCCAGACGTGATGATAACTGAATAAAATCTCTCAAACACGGGTTTTATTGCAATCGCTGCATCGAGACATGTAAAGTGAAGAATGGGATTTGGAACTTCAGCTGTGTCTGATTCGTACGGTTCCAGAATAAGTAAGAACCCTTTCTCATATGTCGCAACTAATGTGGCAAACGTAGCTACTTCTTGCAATGGCTGATAGTCTTCAATATTGGTGAGCTCCAGTGTGCGTACAAGTGAACTCAAGCGCTCAGCACAAAATTTTAAGGGTTTCTGTTCTATAAATGTGTGCTCTTTTAGATGAGCCAGGAATGATGGTGGCGTTTCCGAAATAACTTGGCGAACCTTCATACGCGTCTAAGGCCAGTTAGATACGACTCTTCCCATGGAGTGAATGTGGATGCCGAGCCAACAAACCTTCATATACTCGATGAATCTCTTAAGAAAAGAAACAAAGTGCTCAGCCCTTCTAATGTTTCCAGGAATGGCTTCTTTGAGTAAATCTTCCGGGAGCGCTTTGTGTGATCTTAGTGGATACTTCGTGTTTGATAATTGAGGGTTCCCTACCAGGATTGGACATAAACGTGTCTTCTTGTTGAGACTCATCAGCATCTCGCAGACCCTGTACGAGCTTTTGGTATTCATGTTGAAGCTGCTCCTGATCCGTGCTACGCATTTCTGCAATCCTGTGCTCTAAATTTTGTGCACCACGGCTGGCTTTTCGTAGAGAGTCCTCAGTTATGTCCGTACTGAGAGCTTCGATGCACACATTGTCGATATTATGAGCTTCGTCAAATACAACAATACTGTCTTTGGAAAAGTCTTTCGTAACTCGATCGGCAATCTTCGGATCCAGCAGATAGTGATACGAAAAAATTACAACATTGGAGTATTGCATCTTTGTTCCTGGTTAGTTGTGGTCCAACGAAGGGTGAATCCACCCTACTTACCATGCGGCGAGCAGTGAAATAGGGGCATTGCTTATGCTCCTCTCCATATCTAAGAATGGCATCAAAAGTCCAGACCCCATTGGGGATAAGATTATGTGGCTCAAGCAAATCAAGATTCTGAAATGGTCGAATTAGTTTACACTTTAATACAAAAAGTTGTTTGTTTGGTTGACCCACGTCGTGATATACACACATGTCAACATTTTCACCCCTGTTTTTTTTTTCTTTGACAAATGCAGCTGTCAGGCTCCTACAACGAGCGTCAACAACAGAGCCGCTTTTTTCTCGCTTTACTGAAGGATGAAGGCATAGATTCTTTCGACTTGTGAGTCCCAGGCCACGGAACCCCTCATCATGGCCAAGCTGTTCTGCTCTATATTTTATTAGGGATTCCAACTCAACAAGAGCCTTCTCAATTTCAGACATGGTACCTATAAAATTAGTCAATATGGCCCATAAAAAAGCCGGAAGTCCAAATAACAGAACTGGACAGATGCTCAAGAGACGAGGAGGGAACAACTGACGAGAGCAATAGATAAGCTTGCGCTTTTCCGGCCGTTCTTGCTGGTAAGCTACAATTAGAGAGAGAAGTGACACCGTCTTTCCGGTGCCTGAAGGCATCTCTAATACACAGTGGCCACCAGCATCCAGTGTCTCTATTCATGAAAAAACATGTCATCAGCAGAGGATGAGGAAAAGGCATTTGAAAGGCACGATGGGCAAATACTCTTGAGGTCACACATATATCTTATAGATATGGAGCGGTCAGCTGTTTGTCAGGCAGGAATTGTGAAAAAGCTTACGCATATTGCTCTAAGGCAGCGAGAGGTTAGCCATTGGTGCAATCATAGTGAGGTGCCATAGCATGCCTACCTGGGTATATCCGGGGATATGGGAAGAGCACGAGCAAGTCACTGATTGAGCCTTCATTAGTGTCACACTGTTAACAAAGAAAACAGTGGCCTTTTCTTACTCGATGTAGAACTTCATGATGATCTCGCTATGGAATCCGGAACTCCTCTAGAGTTCCGTATGTGACTTTTCATTTATAACTCTGTTCTCTTGCACTGGAATCAGAAGCGTGATCAGAATACAGTTGTGATGAGCCAAACCGGCACGAGGTCACGTGTACGAAAGTACTACACCAACTGCGGAGTACATAAAACACGACATTAAACATGTCCCTGAGTTAATGTATGTAATATATTCCATATCATAAAGTTTTCCTTTATTCTCATGAAAACTTATAATATAGTTTCTAAGATTTGAGAATATAATAAATTTGATATTATATTTAAGAATTAAACTAATATTAAAATAAGAGAGTTTTCTTTTAGAAAAAAATATATAAATTAAAGATATTATATTATTTATATTATAAAATATATTTAATAGATAAATAAATAACTCATAAGATTACAATAGCTCAAGTATAGTAAGTAAGTATTTTAATAGTAAAGAGCTTATAAGAAAACTTGGAACTAAGTAAAAGTAAGTAAGTAATAATATTATCTATTAACTAATAATTAGAGTATTTTTATATTTAAAATACTTTATTTTTTTTCTACTAACTACTAAACTTGAGATACTATATAATATAAGAATTAGATACTAGTATATACCTTAAGTAAATTTATCTCTATTATTAGTACTTTATTTCTTTTTTATCTTAAACTAATAATTAATTAATTAAATTTTTTACAAAATTAAAACTTAAAATTACCTTATTTAAGTAAAAGAAGTTCTCTATATATACTATCTTTAAATTATACCTTATATAATTATTAGATTTAGAAAACAGGCTATCACCAAGGAGTAAAAGTTAGCAAACTAGGTAGCTAGGTAGCTAGGAACTCGCGGCAGACTCGCAGTATATGCGCAACAACCTCCTTGCTATCTCGCTACTACTTGATGATTATATAAGTTAGTATTAAACTAGAGGTCCATTATATAATATAAGGGGTATTTCTATAATATATAGGTAGAATAATAAATATAAGCCTTATTAATAGTAGTAGAAAGTTATATATTAAACTACCTTAATTAAGCCTAGTATATATAAATAACCTAAATTCTTAAATAAAAAGTAAGAAATAATAATTAAGATAATTAATAATAATAATTAAGATAATTAATAATAATAATTATAATATTATAATTTAATAATTAAAAGTCTTAAAATTATATTAAAGAAAATAGCTATAATTATTAAAATAAATATTAAAATTAAGAAATAAACTATAAAACTACTTATTAAATTATAAATAATATTAATAAATATTAATATCTAAAATTATATTTAAATAAATTTAATAACTAGAATTTCTTTAAATAGAGCTATATTATAAAATTATAATAAAAAGAGTCTATAATTTAAATTAACTAGATAACTTAAAATAATTTCTTAATATTTAACTTATAAAGTTAAAGAGATTAGAGATCTCTAATTACTAAGTAAAAATAGAGATTATAAAGCTAAATAATACTTTAAAGTTTATAAAAGATACTATAATTATAAATACCTTTAGTAAACTACTCTTAAAAAACTAAGAGACTATAAAGAATAAATTAAATCTCTATTAAAATAATTTTAATTAATATAATAAATAAATAAATAAAATTTATAATATTTTTAATTAAATAATTAAAAAGATTAATTTATATTATATTTAAAATATATTTATTTATAATAACTAAATTAAGAGCTTATAATAATATTAAATAATTCTTTATTAATTTTAAAAATTACTTATAAAATTAATAAAAATTAAAAGAAAATAAACTTAAAAATAATATTTTAAAATACTTAAGTAAGCTATAAGCTATAATTTTAATTAAGAAGAATAAGTTATTATATAAGAAAAAATAATATATATTATAAAATTATAAAAAGTAATTAAAATATAATATTTAAATATTTAATTTATAAATTTATAATAAATTTTAAATTATTAATTTAAGATCTTTCTTTATATTAAATAAAGTTAAAATAAGAATATAATTAAAAAAAGTAAATATTTAATTTTAATTTTCTTAATATAATTTAAATAAGAAGTTTAAAATATTAAAAAAATTATTAATAAACTAGACGCTAGTTAAATTATAAAAAAGAGCTTTAAATTAATTTTTTAAAATTTAACTTCTTTATTAGAAAAGTATATTAAATTCTTAAATTAAAAATTATAAAATAAAAAGTAAAGTAAATAAAATTAAAATAATAAAATTAAGAGATATATATTCTTTATAAAAAGAGATATAAAAATCTAAATATAATTTTATATTAGCTAGCTTTTTTTAATAATATATTAAAGAAATTTAAAATAAATATAAAATAATAAAAAACTTAAAAATAATATTTAAAAAAGAATTCTATAATTAGAGAACTATATAAATAATTAAAAGAAAAGAAAGAGAGTTTTTTAAAATAATTATAATAATAATTAACTTCATAAACTTAAATATTTATAAAAATAATCTCTTTTTTATAATAAATATTAATTATTTATTATAAAATTTATTAATCTTAGATTAAGAATAATATTATATTTATTTAATAAAATAATAAAATTTAAAAAGTTTTAATATATTAAAAGATAAGTTTATATATACTAAATTAAATAAGCTACTTATATTTAATATAAAGAAATTAATATTTAAATATAGAATTTATAAAATATATTTAAATAATTAATTTAAAAGTATTACTTTCTATTTATAAATTAATATTAACTTAATTTATTAAGAAAGCTAAAGTAATAAGAATATCATAGAACTAGAGATAATAATAATATATAAAAATATAATATAATTAAGCTCTTTATAAACTAACTTAATATTATAATTAATATATTATAAAAAAGCTATTTATAATAATTAAATAAGTTATATTTATAATAAAATATTTATAATATTACTTTTAAATTAAGAAATTACTAAGTTAAGTTAAAGTTATAAAATAGTATTATTAATTAAGCTATCTAGAATTAAGAGCTTTAAAATACTTTATAAATTATATAAATAATATAATTACTAAAAGACTTTTAATAATTAAATATAATATATATAATATAAGTAAAATAAAATAATAAAAATATTATAAATTATAGAAATAAGCTTTAAATCTAGAGAAATAAATTTCTATTAACTTTTATAATTATTTAATAGAAATAACTAGTATTATATTTTATATAATAATTATAAATAAGGAAATAAGCTTTTATTAAAATTACTATTTTTTAAATTAAAAAGAGAAAAGCTTATTATTAATATTAAAGAACTTAATTTAAATATTTAAAAGAAATTATAATATTAAATTATAAATAATTAAAATAAATAATAAGCTTTAAAAGAGTATTTTAATTTATAAATAATTTAAATAATTAAGAATTAAAGTTAAATTATATACTTTATAAATTTAATAATAAAATAGTTTAAGAGAGTATTCTAAAATTATAATAAAAGAGAAAGTAAAATTACTAGCTAGTAATAATTAATTACTAGTAGAACTATAGCTTAAGATAATAAAAATACTTATATATCTTTAAAATTAAATATTAAAATAAAGTTTTAAATAAAAAATATTATATAAAAGCTTCTTTTTAAATATCTTTAATATAAAAAAGAATAATTAATTTTAATTTAATTATTAAAAAATATTTAAAAATATAATATTTATAATAATAGAAGAAGTCTAGATAAAAGAATAATATTTATATTTATATATAAAACTAAAGATATAAATTAGCTATTTAATTAAATATAACTCTTAAAATATATTTTATATTTATAACTTATTAATAAATAAGATCTATATAATATAAAATATAATTTTTAATAAAAAAGAGCCTTTTAATATTAATAAAATATAAATAAAAGAAATAACTAGTAAATAAATATTAGAAAATATTTAAGTATATTTATATACTTTATTATAATTTAAGTAAATATATTAAGTAATATATCTAATTTAGAGTAAAGATAAGCTTAAAATATATTAAATAAATCTTAAAAGCTTAATTAAAAACTTAAAAACTAGTAATATAATATATAAAGAAGGAGAGTAAATTAATAATTTAAAATATACTTAAATATACTTAAATATACTTTAAACTCTTTTAAATACTACTAGAAAGTCTAGTTATAAGCTTCTTAATATATATAATTAAATTAAAAGATTAGTTATTATTTAAAAACTTAATTTTATAAAGAGATAAGATTATAATAAACTAGGCCTTCTTTATAAAAATTATAATTATGTCTTTAATAAATAATAAAAAGACTATTATAATTAAAGTAATATAATAGAAATATAGTTATAAAAAATTAAAGTTTAAATATAAGTTATAAATAACTTAAATATATCTTTATTTTAATAAATAGAAATATTATTATAAAAATCTACTTTTAATACTAAGTTTATATAGTAGCTTAATTAAATATAAATTTAAAGCTAAGTTTATTTAAGTAAAATAAGAGTATTTAAAAAGTTATAAGTAAATAAACTTCTAAATAAAGATATTAGAGTATAATTTATAAATTAGTAATTTATAAATATAAAACTATATATAAATTTATATATATAAGTTTAATAAATATAAATATATATAAAAATATAAAGTAAAGCTTATTATTTAAGAATATTAATAATAAAAAGCTAATATAAAGAAAACTTATATTATAATATTAATAAGAAAGTTCTTTTAAATGCTATTTATAATAATAATAAGATTTAATCTAGAACTTTTATAATTTAATATTATAAATATATTTATAAATATTAATTTACTAGAAGAAGTATTTATAAAACTACCTCTAGATTATTAAAAAATAAAAATTAAAAATTAAATCCTACTTCTAAAGAAAATATTTTATAAATTATAAATTATATCTCTTTTATAGTAAATAGAACTTAAAAGTACTTTATAAAACTTAGAATTTAAATTAACTCTTTATAAGTCTTATTATTATATAAAGAGGAGGATATTTATATTCTTTATATAGATAATATAATTATTACTTTTAAAAAAGAAAATAAAGAAATTATAAAGAAAGTAATAAAGAGCCTTAAATATAAATATAAGTTAATTAATAAAAATAACCTATAATAATTCTTAAAAATAGAAGTTTATTAAAATTAAAATTAAAGATATATCTAAGTAAATTAAATTATATATTTATAGAAGATATATAAACTTAAAACTATAAATAAAGTAAATAAATCTCTTATAATAAAAATAGAACTTTTTTATATAAAGAATTAATAAATATTAAATTTATAAATTAATATAAATAAATTATTAACTTATTATTATATATAGCTATTATTAGTAAATTTAATATTATATTTCTTATATTATATTTAGCTAGATTTATAATAAATTTAAATAAATAATATATAAAAGTAGTAAATTAAGTACTATATTATTTTTATATAATATAATTTTATATTTTAAAGTTTAATAAAAGAAATAAATTTATAATTTATAATAATATATTATTTATAGAAAATATATTAAATAATTTTTTTTAAATATATATAATATAGCTATTTAAAAGCTTAATAAAATAATAAGTAAGTAAATAAGATATTATAACTATATTAATAATAAAGATTAAATTACTTATATTTATATATAAATTATAAAAAAAAGGCTATTTTATTAAAGATTACTTAAAGAATTAGATATTAAAATATAAAACCTAAATTTATACTTTATATATAATAATTAATAAATAATTTAATTTTTTAAGAATTCTCTTAAAAAATTAAAAATAAAACTTAAATATATAAATATTTATAATTACTAGTTTAAAGAGTATATTTAATAATAAATAATTTCTATTTTCTATAAATAAAGTATAAAGCTTATAATTAATAATTTAATAAAAGCTTTATAAAAGAAATAATTTAAAGAGAGTTATTATTAACTTAAGCTTATTAATTTAAAGAAATATATTTTAATTTACTAGAAAGAAGATATTTAAAATTACTTATTTAAAGAAATTTTAAAATAACTATAAATTTAAAAAATAAAGTTATATTAAGAATATAAAGTTAAATATAAACTTTATAAAGTAAAATATAATAAAGTAAAGTAAAGTAAAGTAAAAATAATAAAAGAAAATTATAATAAATTACTTATTATAAATAAAGGTTTTTAAATAAAGAAAATATATTATTTTAGTACTTATATAATATAATCTTTATAATAATATATTATTTAATCTTCTTTTATTTTATATTAATTTATATAACTTAAATATTAAAAATAGAGCTTAAAATTATACTTATCTTTATAATTATAATTATCTTAAATTACTAGATATAATCTAAGAAAAATAATATTACTAGGTGAGTACTAGAGAAATTATAAAATTAAAATTAATAAAATAAAACTTAAGAGATAATTCTAAGATTATTTATATTAATTAATATAAGCTACTTAAATTATATTATTTATAATAAGCTCTCTAGATATTTACTTATATCTAATACTAGCTATTACTCTATTTAACTAGAGTAAATAATAAATATAAAAAGTAAAGAACTTTCTTTTTTTTATAGTACTATTTAAAATATTAAATAAGACTTAAAATAATAAAATAAACTTTAAAATAAATCTAGGAATTTATAAAGTAGTAGAAGTAGTAATAATAGTATAAATATTTTTATTATATATAATATAATAAATAATAATAAAGCTATTAATTTATAATTAGCTATATAATTATAATTAGTAATATAATATTAAAATTAAAGATAAAGAATAATATATACTAGTTTAATTAAAAAAGAGAAAAGAGAAGAAAAAGTAAAATTATTTATAATTAGTATTTATATTATATTATTAAAATATAAATATCTTAAATATATATAATATAATAAGTAAAGTTTATAAAAAGAGAAGAGAAAAAAGAAGTTTATAATAAGAGAAAATATAAACTATTTATATTTAAAGTATAATTATAATAAATTCTTCTTAATATAATTATAAAATTATTATTATTAATATATAATAAGATTATAATTAATAAATAAAGTAAATAAATAAACTAAAAAGTAAAATAATAGAAAGAGTTTAGATTATAAGAGATAAGAATAATTAAAGTTAAATATAATATTAATTAAGAAAATAAAGTATAAAGAAGCTAAATATAAATCTTTAATAAGTTTTAGCTTAAGGAGATATATTAAACTAGAGGCTTATTATATAATATAAGAAGTATTTTATAATATATAAGTAGAATAGTAAATATAAGTCTTATTAATAATAGTAGAAAGTTATATATTAAACTATCCTAGTTAAGCCTAGTATATATAGATAATCTAAATCCTTAAGTAAGAAGTGAGAAATAATAGTTAGAATAATTAATAATAATAATTATAGTACTATAGTTTAATAGTTAGTTCTTGTCCTTCTACTATAGTTATATACCCTATAATAAACTAGCCCTAGGGTACATTATAGATAGATATTAATTCTTATATTAATATACTTAAAGAAGAAGGTTCTTTAAGATAATAAGGTTAATAAGCTAGCTAAGTAAATTTTAAAAATATATCTTTTCTATATAAAGTACTTTATATAAACTAAAGAGATTAAGTATATACTTAATAGTAGTAAAAAATATAAAGCTTATTAAACTAAATATATTAAATATAAGTAAATTAAATATTTATATATTATTAATCTAGCTCTTTATTATATTTTAAAAGAACTCTAGAAAGCTATTACTTAAAGTAAGTATATTCTAGCTCTACTTTAAAAGAAAATTAAGAGTATATTAAAGTTAATTATAAAATTAACTCTTATACTTTTAGAAATTAGAAATATATTTAAATAAGTACTATAAACTACTTAATTAAATATTTATATTATATATTTTATATATATTTAAGTATTTATTAGTTTTACTTTATTTATTATATTTATATTACTTATTACTCCTTTCTTAAAAAATAATATTTAATTTTATTAAGTTAATAATTAATATTTATATTATTTTAATATAATATTAATATTATATAATATAATAGCTATAAGTAATATAAATTATCTAATCTTTTATATAAAGTAGTTAAATTATAATATAAAATATTAATACTTTAAATAAAGAGTTAAAATTATTAGCTATATATATTTCTTTTTATTTCTTTTTTTTTATTTAATATTAACTCTTTCTTTAAATAATATTAAAATATAATTAAATATACTTAAATTAAATATAAAAATATTTATAAAGAGTATAATATAGCTATTATTAACTAAATTAGCTAAATATTAAACTAGATAATAAAGTTCTTTTATATATAAACTACTACTTTATAAACTCTTATTACTAGTTTTACTATTAATAATTTACTTTTAGTAATATAATTAATATCTTTATATTATTTAATTATAATATTCTCTTCTTTTATATATAGTACTATTATAAAGGCCTAGTAAACTTTAAAGAGTTTAGAATTAAATTTAAAAAGATTATTAAAAAGTAAAAAAGTAGCTCTTACTACTACTATAAAATAGTAGGAATTATAATACTAGAAGGAGTACTTATAGGGCCTAGCTTATATTAAGTAATTTCTTATAATATCTAAGTAGCTAGTTTAAAGGTTTTTTAAATAGAGTTATTCTAGTACTTATATATATATAGACTATTATTATTTTATATATTCCCTTATTTCTCTTGAAAGTTTTATAATATTAAAGTATTTATAAAATAGTCTAGAGATTCTTATATAAGAATATTATACTCTTTCTATTTAATTAATATATTATATTTATTTCTCTATTTTTATATATTCTTTATAATTAAAATTTTCTTAATATAGTATTTCTCTATAAATATTTTATTATTAGAAGAGAGAACTTATATTAAGCCTAAGTAAAAATCTAAAAGAATTTATAAAAGTAGTAAATTAATAATAATATATTTAATGAAGTTTATATAGAAAATTAAGTAAATCTCCTTAAGTATATTAAATTAGATTATAAGAGATATAGAGATTATTATAATTATATATTTTATATAAAACTAATTAAGTTTTTAACTTAAGTATATTATATTCTTTTAAATACTTTAGTTTTAGAAGGTCTATAGATAAGTATTTATAAAGAATATTAATATTTCTAGGAGACTAGGTTCCTCTAAGGAGAGTTAAGGCTCTAGAGGCCTAGATATTATTTATATATCTATAAGTAGGATTTTAATTAAATATAAAACTTATTTAACTTATTTTTTAATATATAACTCTTTCTACTTATAATAAAAGAATATATTTAAATATTTAGCTTAAGAACTTAAGTAAAACTTTAAATTATAATTAAAATATAAAAGTAATTTAGCTTAATATACTTAATATTTTAATATTAAATAAAGCTATATAAAATATTCTAAGTTTTTATAATTAATAAGGATAGTAAATAAATTATATATATTTTATAATTTTAATATTTAAATTTTAAAGTAAAAGATTATTATAAGAAGTTTCTTATTATAAATTATATAGTTTTACTTTACTAAAGTAAGTTATATAAAGTAATATATTATAAAGTAAAGTATATTATCCTTCTTATATTATAATAAATAACTCCTTAGTACTATTTTTAAGTAATTTATTTTAAAAGTAATAAATTTTCTAAAATTTTATTAAATAAAAGTAAAATATAAATAAATATAATTTTAATTACTTAAATATTAAATTTTCCTTAATTTTTTAATAAAATAAGATTTTTTTTAATAAAATATATTAAAAGATTAGTAATATAGAAGAAGTTTAAAATAAAATCTTTATAGAAGTTAGTAAATTTAAAGAAGCTATAGACTTTATATACTTTTTATAAAGATTTCTAATTTTAAATTACTATTATCTTCTTTAAATTAAAGTAAATAGAAATATCTACTTTAATAATATATCTAAGATATTTTACTTTCTTTATAATAAAGATATATTTATTAATATTAATATATAAATTAATATTTTTAAATTAATTTAAAATTATATATATCTTTTTTTATATAATTAGCCTAATTTTCTCTTAAATAAATTAAAATATTATTTAAATATATAATAATAAAAGTACTTAAAGAGCTCCTTAAGGACTTATTTATATATTTTTAAAATATTACTAAAGCTCTTATTAAATTAAAGAGATAAATAAGTTATTTAAATAATCTAAATTTAATATAAAAAGCTATAAAGTAATTATTACTTTTAATAATTTAAATTTAATAAAATATAAAGTATATATTAAATTTAGTAAACTAGTATATTTTAAAGAGAGAGTATAGAGTTTTTTTAATAAAAGATAGTAAGTAGTAATTTTATTTAATAACTTTATTAAAAGTATAGTAATTTATATAAAACTATTAATTACTTCTTAGGTTATATATAAAAAGAACTAATACTATTATTAATAATATACTTATTTAAATTTAATTTTTATTTATTAAATTAATAATTTATTATTAGAGCTTAAGTAAGTAATTATATAATATATTATAATAAGAGCCTTAAAGTAAATTTAGAAAGTAGCTATTTTAATCTTTTTATAAATATATATAATAATTAGAGATACTTTAATATAATAATAGCTTAGAAGTCTTCTTTTTATTAAAGAAATTTATAAAATTATAAACTTTATATAGAAATTTAGTAAAAGTATTAACTTAAAGTCTTTTTATTTAAAGTAAGTATTAAATATAAACTATTTACTATAATAATAATTATTATTATAAGTTTATAAATATTAATTATTATAAAAAATATTAAAAAGAATAGCTATTTTAATTTCTTTAAGTAATTATAATATATAAAAAGCTTATAATTTTTTAAACTATAAGTAAAGTAAAATATTAAATAAATTTCTTTATAATAAAGTTATTTATCTTTTTATTATTAGTTTACTATAATTTATAAAGAGTTAGATAATATAATAATATAGTTAGAGTAAGTTTAAAATAATATCTTTTACTAGGCCTAGGATAATATAAAATAGAACTAGATAATATTAATTATCTAGATCTAGTATATAATAAGCTACTTTAAAGATTTACTACCTTTATTATACTTTTATTACTATATTAAGTATATATAATTAAAGGAGTATAAAGATTTATAAATTAAGTTTCTATATTATTTATTTACTTATTATATTATAGTAATTATAATTAGAATTTACCTAGATATTAATAAATTTTAAGTTATTAAAAAGAACTAAAATTATAAATAGAAGTTTATTAATTCTAGCTTCTATTTTTTATATTTTCTTTAATATAATAATATAATATAAAGAAATAGTATAAAATAAATATTAAGGTAGTCTTTATATAGAACTTAGTTTAAGAATAATATATTTTTCTCTTTATTAATATTAAATAAAGCCTTTACTTTAGCTATATCTAGAATCTTAATAAAAACTAGATATCTAGAGAAATTTATAAAGTAATTATAAATAATATATTTATAAAAATTATAATATATATAAGTATTACTAGCTCTATATTTTTAAAGGATATTTTAAATAATTTAAGTAATATAATATAAAGTATTATTTCTTTATTTTACTAAAATTAATAAAGTTAAATTACTATCTTTTATTCTTTAATTTTTATAATTATATATTTACTATATTAATATTAAATATTATTATATTATTATTATTATCTTAAGTTAAAATTAAGGCTTATAAAGCTAGAATTTTATATTATTTATAAAATCTCTTTTTTAGTTAATAGAACTTAATATTTATAATAATATTATAATAAAAGTTAATTACTTTTATATAATTATTTTATAAGATCTCTTATCTTAAATTATACTCTCTTATTTTCTTAAAGAGTAAGTACTAGAGATATATTAACTTAATATTATTATTTTAAATAAGGCCTCTTATTATTACTAGTTTTTATTTAAATTATATATAAAAATTAAAGAATAACTTATTATATTCTTATTTTAGATATTTAAATTTAATTTAAATATTTTTTATTAATAAAAATTATTAAAAATAGTCTTAAAGTAATTAAAGAATATTAATAAGTCTTTTATTTTTATTATATTACTTACTTTATAATAAACTATTATTTAAGATTATATTATTATAAAGAGATTTTATTATAAAAATATAAATTAGTTCTCTATAATCTTTATAAAAACTATATTAATATATAACTTATATATTATAATAATCTTCTATATTTAGAAGATTATATAATTCTCTTTATATAGCTTTTTAATTAGAAGTAGCTTCTTTATATAGCTAGAGAGTAATATTAATAAAGTATCTATAAGTTAAACTAAGCTTATAAGAGTAATATTAAGCTATTAAGTAAGCTAGGTCTTAATCTCTTTTTATTAAATAATTAATTTAGCTTACTAGCTTTATAATTAATTAACCTAGTCCTTTATAACTTCTTATATTTAATTAATTTATTTTATAAAGTAGAAGATAAATTTAGAAGCTACTTTCTCTATTAATATATTTTTCTCTTAAAGTAATTTATATTTTTAAAAATTTAATATTATTATTTAAAGTATATTAATTATAATAAACTAGCCTTAGAGTATATTATAAATAAGTATTAATTCTTATATTAATATATTTAAAGAAGAAGATTCTTTAAGATAATAGAAATAAGTTTTCCCTTTACTATAGCTAAGTATAGTCTATACTTACGCTCCTTACTCTAAGGATAACCTGAGCTAAAGCTCAAGTCTATAACACGCCCCTGCGTTTTTAAGGCTACCTAACTAGAAATTCCTGCCTCAGGTACCTATAGCCCAATTAGCCCGTTTGGCCCCTGATAATAATATAGTTAAATTAACTTAGAGAAAGAAGATTAATTTTAATAGTTAAATTAATATTAAATATTGAGATAGAGAGAATATATATATAATCTAATTACTAGGTAGGCCTAATAGAATATTATACTTTATAAGAATTTAAGAGAAATAGATTTATTAATTATAATAAGAGAACTACTAATAGTTCTAATTAATATAAAATATATACTTAGTAAAGAGATATTAATATTTTTAAGAAAGAATATTAATAATAAAAAAGAGTATACTTCTCTAGCTATTACAATATTATTACTTATATTAATTTTTAGAAGTATATATAACTAGAGATAATTATCTCTAGATATAAATCTTACTCTTTTAATATTATACTTGAAATAAGTAATTTTCTTCTTAACTTTTAAAAATATATAATATATAATATATTTACTAGTCTTACTTGCTTATCTTTAACTAAAGGCCTTTAAGTTATAGCTCTCTAATTATTAGAGTTTGAGATATTATAAATATAAAATAAACTTATTTTAAGTATAAAATTAAATAATTAATATAATTATTATTATTATAACTAAGCTCTTTTAAGCTATTAATATTTTTAGAGTACTTTTAAAAAAAACTTTAAAGTTTTATAATAATAATAGTTTACTTTTTATAAGCTTTTCTTTTTAAACTTTACTTTATATTATTATAAACTCAAGCTTTAGCTCAAGTTATCCTTAGAGTAAGGAGCTTAAGTATAGACTACACTTAGCTATAGTAAAGAGAGAACTTATTTTCTATTATCTTAAGAAATCTTCTTCTTAAAGTATATTAATATAAGAATTAATATCTATTTATAATATACTCTAGAGCTAGTTTATTATATATTAAGTTATCTTTATATTAATTATAAAATAAATAAATAATAAATATTATTAAAACTAAATTTAATATAATTATTACTTAATATTTATCTAGTAATAATATAATTCTAATTTTTTATAATAATAATAATAAAATTTATTAATAAAATTAAATAACTTAAGCTTTTTCTAAAAGTAGAATTATTTCTTAACTTTTTTATAATATTTATAAAGAGAATATAAATAGAGAATATTTTAAATAATATTAATATAGTTCTTTTAAAGATTAATATAATAAATTATATCTTTAATATTAAAGTAAGAAAGATAAAAAAGCTAATTAAATATAGTAATAATATTTAACTTTTTTTAGTTAATTAATTAATATACTTTTACTAAAATTTTATAATATATGATTCTTATAAGCTATATTTTAATTTAAATTTATTAATAATAAAATTAAATTAATATTAAAAGTAATAATATTTATATAATTATTAAATTTAGAAAATAAATTATTACTAAGAAGTAAAAGTTAGTAAGCTAGGTAGCTAGGAACTTGTACTAGATTTATAATATATATATAATAATCTCCTTACTATCTTACTACTACTTAATTATTATATAAGTTAGTCCTTATCTGTTAAACCTTAGGCACCCAGCATAGTGGTTTGACTGCTGCGATTAGAAGCTTCCAGCGGGCACTGACCCCTGTAAGCTCCACTGTGGCAAGAATCCTATAGTGGTCATATGACCTATATAACCCACTGTGGCAAATATGTCAGCACAAGATATCCACTATAACCCGAAGCTTCCAGCGGGCATAACCCGCTGTAATAAGGGTCAGATAGGTATAAATAGAGCCCTATTTCCCTTAGGATAGTTTTAGATAATAACTTCAATATACTCACTTTTCTATCCTATACCTATTACTAGAATAAGATTAGTCCCCTGTGGTTCCCTGATATCTTTATATCTTATATTTTATCTCTCTTTATAAGGATTTTTTACCTATATAAGGTTATTTATTCCTTTATAAGAGGGATTTCCCTTACCTAGCCTGCGAGCTAGTTACAGCGCATATTCCCTGCCTTGCGGAAGGTGTCTACCCTAGACTCCCTAGTCTATGCCTCAGACCTATACCTTCTAATAGGTTATGAGCCCGGAAGCTATCTAGCTTACAGGTTATTCCCTCTATAATTATAGAAGGAAGGGCTTCTATAAGCCCTAGGCCACAGTTGCCTATTACTAGTTATAGTGCTACACGAGAGCACTAAGCTAGCTACAGTTACCTTGCTAGGCCACTGAGCTGCCTAGCACAACCACTGTAACCCCTAGGCCACAGTTGCCTATCGTTGGTTATAGTGCTACACGAGAGCACTAGCCAACTACAGCTACCTTGCTAGGCCACTAAGCTGCCTAGCAAGACCACTGTAACCCCTAGGCCACAGTTGCCTATCGCTGGTTATAGTGCTACACGAGAGCACTAGCCAACTACAGTTACCTTGCTAGGCCACTAAGCTGCCTAGCACAATCACTGTAACTACTAGGTTATAGGTGCCTAGCGACGAATTCAGGGCCCAACTACAGAGGCCTACCCTATAGCTGTTAATACGACCTATTACACAGTTCCTATTACGAACTATCACGAATTCAATCACCTACCCTAAACCTAATCTTTAAATTAAGATTATAGGGCTTAATTTAAGCCCTATCTTAGAGATAACTATACCTCTAGGAAGCGCTAACTTCGCGCTATTAAATATATACTCTATAGGCTTATATAAGCCTTATAAAACGAGTAAAAATGGAATATAATCAACATATCCCATTTGAGCCCCAATAGGGGCCTCCAACTATTGAACAGCTCCACGAGGAAGCTAGGGCTCAACATTAGAAATTAGGCGATCTTACTACTAAGCTTAGTACCTTTGAAGGCACTATAAATATAACTTTATCTTCTATAGAAGAAAAGTTAAATAAGCTATTTAGTAAGCTTAGAGATGCTCCAGTACCCCAATAAGCCCCTATAGAGGCTCCACCAGCTGCCTTTACAGCTATAAACCGAGCAGTCTCTATAGAACCTCAACAACCTGAAGAAACCCCTATAATTACATTAAATAATGCTATTATAAAGGATCTAAATAAGAGAGCCTATTCTTTCCCTATTACAGCAAGATTACAAGGGCCTGATAACTTCGATCAGTGGAAGCAGGCACTAGAAATCTAGCTCCGGGTACTAGGAATACCACTATTCCTAGATAACCCTTCTATAGCTAGCAGCCTTACAGATGCCAATCAGGCTCTATTGCTAATGCTACTAAGGGATAGCTATTTAGAAGGCCCACAAGCTGCTATAACCTGGCAAAAAACCCCTGAAGATGCCTATAATTTGCTTATAAGGCAGTACTCACAGAGCTCTGAGCTCCAAAGAGCTCACCTTTATAGCCAATTTCATAAGCTATCTTTAAGGGGTTTACAGGGGATTTACAGAGCTTTAACGCCCACTATAATAACCTTCTAGCTAAGCCATCTATAGCTAAGGTTAAAATATAGCCTATTAATCAGGCTAATCAGTACCTAGAGGCTCTAAAAGGGGTCTTCCCTTACTGGGCTAAGCGCCAATGGAATAATATAAGGCTTAATAAAGCCCTAGAAGGCTCTATAAGCCCTCTAAATCTTCAATTCCTTATGGCGGATCTAGTGGAAGAACAACAAGATAAATTATCCACTGTAGCTAAAGCTACAGCACATCAATTATCTAATCAAGGCTCTAAAAAGAAGCCTAAAAAACTCTCTAATAAGGACCCTAATAAGGACCCTAATAAGGACTCTAATAAGGACTCTAATAAGAGCTCTAAAAAGAATGAAAAAGGTACCAAAAAAGGCGCTAAAAAGGATGAAAAAGCCCTTATAAACCCATCTGAGGTTGAAAAGGAAGCTTCTTTTCTTATAAGCTCATATAGCCTAAATACAGGGGATTTATCCCCTATAGACCTCTATGAGTCAGATAATTTAGAAGGCCTAGAGCCCACTAATAGCCCTAGCTATAGTGAACCTATAAGGCAAAATTATGCCTTTAGTGGCTTAATTATTCGAGATACCTTACTATATAATACTAGATCAACCTGTCATATAATAAACAATAGGGCTAAATTTACCTCTTATAAGCCTTATAAAGGCCAATAAGGGGGCCCTATAATAATAGGTAGTGGGCCTATTTACCCTAGAGGATTAGGAACTACTGAATTTACTATATTAATTCAACAGAACCCACCAACCTATAGAACCTTAGTTCTAAAAGATGCCCTATATATACCTACCCTAGATATAAATCTAATTAGTAGTATTAGGCACTATAAGGCAGGCGGTGCCTTAATTCATTAGCGGCTGACCTTAGTGGATCGAAGCTGCTGTGGCCTCTTTAACTTCGCTAAATACAGCTTCTTCTTACAACAACAGGGGCTGCCTACACCACTATTACAAGGCACACACAGCTACTATAGCTTCCCCTTAGAGGACTAGTTATAGGGCTATTATAGTGATCTTCAGTAGCTACAGCAGCCTTATAGCCACTATAGCTTCCTAATAGAGGTCTAATTACCCTCTAAAGCCCCTAGCTGGGGCCGCTGAGGTAGAAGAGATCGAGCTACCTGATGACCCGATTAGCTCTAGGCAATCAACGCCTATAGAGGTCATTGAACCTTCTATAATTACAGAAGGAATAGCTGCCCCAATAGAGGAATTAGCAGCTTCTTTAGAGGAACTAGTAGTCCCTACAGGGGCCGCTATAGCGGACCAAGCTGATCTCATGGATCTAGCTACCCTAGACCCTATCCCTATAGGCCCAGCCGAGACCTTACAGAAGGCTCCAATTACCAAAAAACCCGATAGCTATCAAAAGCTACTAGAATTAGCAGGGGTTTGGTATATCCGGCTAGGCTATATAGAGCTAAAACTACTAAAAAAAACTGCTAAAATAGCGGTTAGGCTACCTGATTTTTTCATCTATAAGAGATTAGGATTTTCAGTGCCTAGCTTGCACTAGAGCTAACCTTCTAAGGAGGCCTAATAAGGCCTCTATATCTAACCCCCCTAGGGCATTAGATATTATAGAGGGGGATATACTAAAAATTAAGCCTATACCCTATAATAAGCACTCTATTTACCTTATCTTAGTAGATAGAAAGACTAGATTTAGATGGGTCTTTCTCCTTCCTAATAAAGAAGGTCCTACTTTAAAATAAGCTATTAAAGGCTTCTTTAAAAGCCTAAAAAATACCCATAATAGGTATCCAGGTCGCCTACACTTCGATGGAGGTACTGAAATTATAGTGGAAATACAGCAATAGCTAGCCTCTAAAGGCATAGCTTATAGTACCTCAAGCCCCTATAATCATAAGCAAAATGGCCTATTAGAAAGGTCTATTAGGGTCTTATTAGATAGGCTCTGAGCTACCCTATAGTGGTCTGGGCTACCTTTAAACCTATGGTGTTTTGTGCTACCAGCTGTTTTAGGTCTTATTAATACTATAGCAGTTAGTAATAGGGAAAAAAACCCCTAAATAACTGCTATTAGAAGACCTAGACCCACAAAATAGGGGATTTATACCTAATTTTAACCCCCTATAAGGCTATTGGAGCCCACTGTGAGGTGCTAATACCACCTAAACAACGACCTAGGGCAACTAAATTAGCTGCCTGGACCTTACCTGGCCAGATCCTAGCTACCCTAGGGTTAAGGATCTATTAGGTTTACATACCTTCTAGAAGGCTCGTTATAAAAACAAGCTTCCTACAAATTATAGAAGGTATAGGCCTAATTTCTAGTAGTCTACAAAGGACCTCTATAGGGCCTATAGGGCCTACAGCACCTATATTTCCCTTATCTTCAGAGGGGGGAATTCAAGGCCTAGAGCCCGAAGTAAATCAGGAAGATAACCTACAACAAGGAGCTATAGAGCCTGAACTACAGGGCTTACAGTGGCTAACAGAGCCTAAAACACAGGGCTTACAGTGGCCTATAGAGCCTAAACCACAGGGCTTACAGTGGCCCATAGAGCCCGAAATACAGGGCTTACAGCGGCCAACAGGGCCTGAACTACAGGGCTTACAGCAGCCAATAGAGCCTGAATTACAGGGCTTGCAATAGCGGTTACAGCGGCCTAAAGAGACCACACAAGACCCAATGGAACTTGACCTGTTTATTAGGGAGATGTGCTATAGAGCTAAGCTTAGGGCATCAGAGGAGCCTAATAGCTAGTATTAAGCACTAAAAGACCCCTATAAAGATCGCTGGTTAGAAGCTATTTATAGCGAATTTCAGCAGCTATCCCTAGCTAATACCTTTAAATTCCTTCCACTAAAGGAATTACCTAAAGGAAGGAAAGTACTAAAAAACCGACTAGTTCTAAAGCTTAAAAAAGACCTTAATAATAGGCCTTTAAAATATAAGGCTAGGCTAGTTATTAAAGGCGTTATGTAAATAGAAGGCCTAGATTACCTAGAAACCTTTGCTACAACCGCTATTCCACCTACCTGGAGGCTTCTTTTAGTACTAGTAGCTTACTATAACTAGGAGCTAGAATAAGTGGATTTTATAGGAGCCTTCCTTAATGGTCCACTAAAAGAAGACCTATATATGGCTATTCTAGAAGGCTTTAGCTAGTTCTATAGCGCTCGGCCTGACCTAGCTAAAAAACTACAAGAACTAGGCTATAACCCTAGTTTATAGCAGGTTATATAGCTAAAAAAGGCCCTCTATAGTCTAAAACAAGGCCCCAGGAACTGGCAGGAAGTGCTAAAAAGCCTTCTAAATTCACTAGGCTTTATAGCACTAGTTTTAGACCCAGCAGTCTTCTATAATAGGCCTAAAAAGACCTATATTATAACCTATGTGGATGATTGCCTAATCTTGGGCCCTAATTTAAGCTATATAAATTAGCTAAAAAGGGATCTCTATAAAGGCTACCCTATAGAAGATAGAGGCCTGGCTAGCTTCTTCCTTGGTGTTTAAATACAGCAAGATAGGCCTAAAAAGGCCCTATATTTACATCAAGCCTAATACATCGAACAAGCCCTAATAACCTTCCAAATACAGGAAGCTAGGCCCCTTATAGTACCCTTACAGCCTAATATTATAAGGGACTCAGTGGAGGCTATAGCAGCCCAACAACCACTAGAGCCTACTAAACACAAGGAATATCAGCGCCTTATAGGCACTATAATATACCTTATATACTAGACTAGGCCTAATATAGCCTTTTCAGTGCAGTGGTTATCCCAGCACCTACAAAGGCCCTACCCTATACACCTAGAGGCAGGCCGAAAGCTCCTACACTACCTAAAAGGCACTAATAAGCTCGCTATAATCTATAGAGCCCTAGGCCCTAAGGAGCCCACTAAAGGCCCTATAATACAGCCTATAGGCTACTGTGATAGTAATTTTGCAGGGGATAGGGAGTCTTCTAAATTAACCTATGGATATCTATTTACCCTAGCTGGTGGGGCTATTAGCTGGAAATCGAAGAAAGCTTCAACTATAGCCTTATCTACCCTAGAGGCTGAAACTGATAGCCTTACAGAGGCTATTAGGGAATTACAGTGGATCCAAGGCCTCTACAGAGAGCTAAATTTCCCCTTACAGCTACCTACACAGCTATATTGCGATAATCAAGGCACTATAATTAGTGCCTATAACCTAGCATTACATAGCCGCACTAAGCATACCCTACTAAAATTCAACTATACTAGGCAGAAGGTTCTAGAAGGCCTAGCTAAGCTATCTTATCTAGATACTAAAGCTATGCCTGCTGATGGGCTTACTAAGCCACTTACAGTGCCCCTACATGCTAAATTTATAGTACTTATAGGGCTTATAACCTTATAAAACCTACTATTAGGTTGAGAGGGGGTGTTAAACCTTAGGCACCTAGTATAGTGGTTTAACTGCTGTGATTAGAAGCTTCCAGTGGGCACTGACCCCTGTAAGCTCCACTGTGGCAAGAATCCTATAGTGGTTATATGACCTATATAACCCACTGTGGCAAATATGTTAGCACAAGATATCCACTATAACCCAAAGCTTCCAGCGGGCATAACCCGCTGTAATAAGGGTCAGATAGGTATAAATAGAGCCCTATTTCCCTTAGGATAGTTTTAGATAACAACTTCAATACACTCACTTTTCTATCCTATACCTATTACTAGAATAAGATTAGTCCCCTGTGGTTCCCTGATATCTTTATATCTTGTATTTTATCCCTCTTTATAAGGATTTTTTACCTATATAAGGTTATTTATTCCTTTATAAGAGGGATTTCCCTTACCTAGCCTGCGAGCTAGTTATAGCGCATATTCCCTGCCTTGTGGAAGGTGTCTACCCTAGACTCCCTAGTCTATGCCTCAGACCTATACCTTCTAATATTATCCTTCTACTATAGTTATATATCCTTGCATTTTTAAGACTACCTAACTAGAAATTTCTACCTTAGGTATCTATAGCTTAATTAGCCTATTTAATCCCTAATAATAATTAAAATAAATATTTAGTTAAAAGTTTAAAGGCTTTTTAAATCTTATAAAATATAAACTTATAAAGATACTTATTATTTAAAAATTTATTTTATATTAATTATATAAATATAAACTTCTTATTTATATATAAATATTTATTAAAGTTTTATAATTAAAGTTAATATTATTATTTTTTAAAAAAAAACTCTTAAAATATTAAAGAAAGATTTTTTAATTTAATAATAATATTTATAGTAATTTATTTATTTTAAAAACATCTACCTTTATATTATAATATATTTATTTAAAAATATTTTTAAAAATAATAATAAATAATATTAAATCTCTTTTAAATATATTTAAGCTTTATCTTTATTAAATTTATTATTTTATTACTCTTTGTTTTTATTATATATATAATATTTATTATTATCTAGATTTTAATACTTAAAAGAGATAGTAAGTATTTTTATAAAATAAAAATAAGTATATAAATAAAGTACTTTTTAATATATTTAATAAAGATTATTATATATTATATAAATATATAAATACTATATTTATAATATTAATATAAAGAGAGAAATATATACTAAAAAGATTAATATAAAGATTAATATCTTTAATTATTAATAAAGTAATAATTTATTTAATTATAAGAAAGATTTCTATTATTTTAAAGTATATATAATATTCTTTTTTATTATTATAAGTTTAATATTATATTTAATAAAGCTTATATTTTCATTATTTTATTTATAAATATATTATAGTTTTTAATATTAAATATAATATTAATATTAAATTTAGGAAATAAGTTATTACTAAGAAGTAAAAGTTAGTAAGCTAGGGTAGCTAGGAATATATAGCAAGCTCGCGATATATATATAATAACCTCCTTACTATCTTATTACTATTTAATTTATTATATAAGTTAATCCTTATCTCTTTATTATAATTATATACTCTTATATTCTAAGGCTACTTAACTAGAAGTTCCTACCTTAGATATCTATAGTTTAATTAGCTTATTTAGCTCTTAATAATTAACTATAGTATTATACTAAGTTATAATATTATAAAGTTAATATTAAAGAAATATATACTTTAAATAATTATAAATTTAATTTTTAAGCCTTTTTTATTTTATAAATAAATAACTTATTAATAAAAAGAATATAATTATTAATAATGTTTTATATTAAATTTTATTAATATTAAACTTTTTAAATTTTACTCTATATAATATACTAGTTCTAGAGTATATTATAAATAAATATTAATTTTTTATTAATATACTTAAAGAAGAAGATATCTTTAAATAAAGAGAGTAATATTTTCTTTTTACTATAGCTAAATGTATTTTATACTTAAGCTTTTGATTTTAAGAATACCTTAAGCTAAAGGTTAAGTTTATAATCTATCTCCTTATTAATAATATACTCCTAATTTACCCAAGAACTATTCTAGATATATAATATCTATAGAATATTAATAACTATTAGTAAAATATTAATATTATTATCTCTTATAAATATAGTTTATATATCTTTATTTACTTTCTTAGGAATATTTATTATTACTTTATTTTTCTTCTTCTTTATAATATTCTATAATAATAAGAATATTTATTATTATTATATTATTATACTATTAATTATTTATTTTGAAATTATAAAAATTATACTTTATTTTTAAATCTATTTTTATTCAATATTTAATAAACTATGGAAATATATTATAAGTAGCTATTTAATTAAATATTTTATATTATATATTACATCTTATATATCTTGAGTGATCATACATCGAGTACGTTTAGTTTTAATGTTACTTATCTATTTTTATCATTATTTACTACTATCTTCACTTTCTTGAGTAATACTTTTTACAATTACTACTAAGTTTAGTATTAATATTTATATATCTTTTCAATATACTCCCTTACGTCAATTTACAGCGTACCTCCGTTGCTCTTCAACGTTTTTCCTATACCCATAATGTAAATTTACTCCCAATCAACTGCAGTTATTTTAAAGTAAGAAGTTCCCACCGTCCTCATATGACCTAAGTATTTTTCCTTACCTCAACTTCTACTTCTTTTACTAACCTTTCCTCATTAGTTTTTTTTTAACTAATATCATAAACACACATCTTCATATATTTTAACTTAACATAACTACATAAGACTATTCTATATAAAAATCTCGTAATAGTACTTTATTATTACTAACGAACTAAAATCAAACGATACCCCCTTACAACAAAGAGAGTATTTTATTAATATCTTTTACTAACTTAATATTAGTTTTTTTTTAATAATTAAAACAAAATTAAATATATTTAAATTAAATATAAAGATATTTATAAAAATTGTAATATTATTATTATTAAGTAAATCAAGAAGATAACCTACAACAAAGAGCTACAGAGCCCACACAACAGTAGTTACAGCAGCCAATAGACGCCTAAATTACAGGGCTTACAACAGCAGTTACAGCGGTGAGACCACACAAGACCCAATGGAACTTGACCTATTCATTAGGGAGATGTGCTATAGAGCTAAGCTTAGGGCATCAGAGGAGCCTAATAGCTAGTATCAAGCACTAAAAGACCCCTATAAAGATCGCTAGTTAGAAGCTATTTATAGCGAATTTCAATAGCTATCCCTAGCTAATACTTTTAAATTCCTTCTACTAAAGGAATTACCTTAAGGAAGGAAAGTACTAAAAAACTAACTAGTTCTAAAGCTTAAAAAAGACCTTAATAATAGGCCTTTAAAATATAAGGCTAGGCTAGTTATTAAAGGCTTTATATAAATAGAAGGCCTAGATTACCTAGAAACCTTTACTATAATCACTATTTTACTTACCTAGAGGCTTCTTTTAGTACTAGTAGCTTACTATAACTAAGAGCTAGAGTAAGTGGATTTTATAGGAGCCTTCCTTAATAGTTTACTAAAAGAAGACCTATATATAGCTATTCTAGAAGGCTTTAGCTAGTTCTATAGTACTTAGCTTAATCTAGCTAAAAAGCTATAAGAACTAGGCTATAACTCTAGTTTATAGTAAGTTATATAACTAAAAAAGGCTTCCTATAGTTTAAAATAAGGCCCTAGGAACTAGTAGGAAGTACTAAAAAGCTTTCTAAATTTACTAGGCTTTATAGTACTAGTTTTAGATTTAGTAGTCTTCTATAATAACTTTAAAAAGACTTACATTATAACTTATATAGATAATTACTTAATCTTAGGCCCTAACTTAAGCTATATAAATTAGCTAAAAAAGAATCTCTATAAGAGCTACTTTATAGAAGATAGAGGCCTAGCTAGCTTCTTCCTTAGTATTTAAATATAGTAAGATAGGCCTAAAAAGGCCCTATATTTATATTAAGCCTAATATATTAAATAAGCTCTAATAACCTTCTAAATATAGAAAGCTAGGCCTCTTATAATACTCTTATAGTCTAATATTATAAGGGATTTACTAGAGGCTATAGTAGTCTAATAACTACTAGAGCTTACTAAATATAAGGAATATTAGTGCCTTATAGGTACTTTAATATACCTTATATACTAGACTAGGCTTAATATAACCTTTTTAGTATAGTAGCTATCCTAGTACTTACAAAGGCCCTACTCTATATACTTAGAGGTAGGAAGAAAACTCCTATACTACCTAAAGGGCTTAAAAAACCTTACTATAAGTTATAGAGCCCTAGGTACTAAGGAGCTTACTAAAGACCCTATAAAACAGCTACTAAGACTACTATAGATATAGTCTATAGATTACTATAATAGTAATTCTGCAGGTAATAAGGAGTCTTTTAAATTAACTTATAGATATCTATTTACTCTAGCTAGTAAGGCTATTAGTTAGAAATTAAAGAAAGCTTCAACTATAGCTTTATCTACTCTAGAGACTAAAACTAATAGCCTTATAGAGGCTATTAGAGAATTATAATAAATTTAAGGCCTTTATAGAGAGCTAAATTTCTCTCTATAGCTACCTATATAGCTATATTATAATAACTAAGTATTATAATTAGTATCTATAACCTAGCTTTATATAGCTATACTAAGTATATACTACTAAAATTTAACTATACTAGGTAGAAGGTTCTAGAAGGCCTAGCTAAGCTATTCTATCTAGATACTAAAGCTATACTAGTAAATAGGCTTAATAAGCTACTTATAGTATCTCTATATACTAAATTTATAGTATTTATAGAGCTTATAACCTTATAAAACCTACTATTAGATTAAGAGAGAGTATTGAACCTTAGGTTACCTAGTATAGTAGTTTAATTACTATAATTAGAAGCTCCTAGTAAGTACTAATCTCTATAAGCTCTACTATAATAAGAATCCTATAGTAGTTAGATAATCTATATAACTTACTATAGTAAATATATTAGTATAAGATATCTACTATAACCTAAAGCTTCTAGTAGATATAACTTACTATTATAAGAGTTAGATAGATATAAATAGAGCTCTATTTCCCTTAGGATAGTTTTTTAGAATAATAACTTTAATATACTTACTTTTCTATTCTATATCTATTACTAGAATAAGATTAGTTCTTTATAGTTCCTTAATATTCTTATATCTTATATTTTATCTCTCTTTATAAGGATTTCTTATCTTTATAAAGTTATTTATTTCTTTATAAGAGAGATTTCCTTTATATAACCCTAAGCTAGTTATAGTACATATTCTATACCTTATAGAAGGTGTTTACCCTAGACTCCCTAGTCTATACCTTAGACCTATATCTTCTAATATTTATATAATAATTATAAATTACTTTACTCTTTATTTTTATAAATATATATTTAATTTATTTCTCTATCTTCTTTTTAATATATACTTTAGCTATTTAATAATTATATTAATATTATAGTATTAATAATAATTACTTATTTAAAAGTTTTATTTTTAATATATAAGTACTTTAAAAATTATATCTCTTCTTATTCTTTCTCTAGACTTTTAATTCTTTACTTCTTACTAGTAATTTACTTTTATAATACTATTACTTTATTATATTATTATACTCTAGCTAGCTCTTTATATAATATCTTAATTTCTATTATAATTAAATTAAAGCCTTTAGGCTTAATTAGAACTTAAATATTAAAAGAACTTAATATAAGTAATCTTCTAATATTAGAGTTTAATAAGGAAGTCTTAATATTATTCTATAGTAAATTTATTATAAAGTTAATATAATTTTACTATAGCTTTTTAATATTTTAGTTAAATATATTTATATTTTATATTATTTCTTACTAATTAATAGTTATAGTTTATAGAGAAGGGCTAATTTATTAAATTTAGAAAATAAATTATTATTAAAAAGTAAAATTTAATAAACTAGATAGTAGAGAACTTATAGTAAACTTACTAGATATATATAATAATCTCTTTACTATCTTACTATCTCTTAATTATAATAGAAGGATAAGAACTAACTTATATAATAATTAAGTAATAGTAAGATAATAAGGAGATTATTATATATATATACTTTAAGTTTACTATAAGTTCCTAGTTACTTAGCTTACTAACTTTTACTTATTAGTAATTATTTATTTTCTAAATTTAATAATAACTAATTACTTTCTTAAATTACCTTTTCTTTTTTATAGTAAATTATAAGAAAGTTAATATATATTTAGAAAGAATATATTTTTAATTAGTAATAAAATCAAGTAAAATATTATATATTATTATTCTTCTTCTTATAAAATATATTATATTAAGTTAAAGTTATAACTTGTTTATAACTTAGTTTAGTAAGTTAATAAAAATTTATATTTTAAAGTTCTAACTTTAATATAATTATTTAGTTATTATTTTATATCTAGATTAATCTTAATTATATTTCCCTTACTTTATATTATATTACTATAAGAAATATATATTTATAAGTAGTTTTTATTATTTTTTATTTTAATTTCTATTTAATATCTTAAATTTAGCCTTATTTCCCTTATGTATAACTGTTTATTTCTTGTAGATAAGCATTATACTTTAAATATTAATTTATCTAAGATATTAAATACCCTTATTATTACCTTGGTCATACTCTTAGTAGGTACCCTCACTACCTGACATGTACAAGTAATCCATGACTGAAACTTCATGACCCTTACCTCACGTATATGCTTAGGCCTTCCTACCTCTTCGCTGATTATTCCCTTCGATACTTCGTCTATCCACGCTTTCCAATCAGGCGCCTTCCTCCTTTCTATGTGCTGTTTGCTGTCTCGACACTGCCAGCCGTACAACCAACTCTCTTTTGTTCATCAGGGACTCAGCGATAATTCCGAATCTTGATTAATCTTTAAGTATCAGCTGTGACAAAATATCATCACTCGACCCAATTCTAGATCGACAAGAGCCACATCGTATTCCACCCATACCAGTCATTGTTACCCACTACGGATCCATATTCTAACGCGACGGCACAAGTTTGCTCTACTTTCGACTACTTTGACTGCGCTGTCGGTCACCTCGTGCTTGGCGTGCCACTGGCAAATTATTTAACAAATTCATTCTACACCTGTTTATACATCAAGCTACCCTTTCCGAGAAGCCTTGGAGGCCTTGTAGGTACTGGCTAACTGAACCTTTCGAGCCGCCCTATGCTGCCTGATGCCGGCGCACTGGCTATGCTACAAAAAATTGATGTGTCGAGCAACCCATTAATACGGTGTATCGAATCAAGCAACACGTCTCAGCTCTGCCTTGTGGACCCTTTTAATTTTGTCTAGGGCAGTAGTAGGTCTGGCTTGAGCGCTCGTCTCCCATAAGGAGATTAGGTGGTGACTTCTTCTTTTCCGCCTAGCCGATATGATCCAGGCTACGCGTCGAAGACCATCACCGATACTTCTTTATTCCAGCTCAAGAAACCAATCACCTCAGCCACTATCTGCTTTTGAATTTGATGGGTCGAACTCACGGCCGGCCAGTATTGCGTGTTCTTCAAACACATCCTCACCTCGATACATTATGGCTTCCCGACCTCCCACACTTACAGAAATCCTCCTCGATACCTCACCCCCACCATGGACTCTCTCAGCCTTCATGGCATATCTTTCACAAAACCACTGTATGGAGACACTGGAGTTCACACTTGATTCACAAAGATACGCTGCTTTCTATGATCAATTTGCTGCCGAGGATCCGCCATCCCGCGAAGGCTATGGTCGTGTTCATGCCTGGTGGGAACGACTCATGCGAGTATATATCATCCCTTGTGCACCACGAGAGGTCAACATCCCCGCTCGTGTACGAGACAACCTTTTAGCTATTCAATCTGGAGCATCTCCCCCACACCCCTCTGAATTGAGCGAAGCTGGCCACATCATCTTCGAGCTTATGAATGATTCTCTTCTCGTCCCATTTCTTCAATCTGTCGCCCCTTTGCAACATCTTGATATCGCGGGCGAAGATGGTCGTTCTCCACATTTTCAGCCCAACGTTACTATTGAATCAGATGGCTTAACGGATGACAGCGACAGCACTTCACCGCATACACTAGAACCCATGACCCCCCCAACAACACCTCCTACTGCGGATTGGAACTTCAAACACTTCTCCTGGTGGGTTCCAGCGCGCAGTGGCCGCTCACAGCAAAAGCTGGAAGAAGGTTGGGGCCAAGTTGGGGTTCAGCCGCAAACGATCTGGTCGCCGATCGACACCTACGTCGTCAGGTACAGACGTCGACGGATCACTTAGTCAGCCTAGTGGTAGTACTTTGGCATAACCCCCGACTCGGTGTTGGAGATCCCGACTTTAATGTTTTGATTTCATCACATCACTAAGCTCTACTCGGTGTGACTATACAGATCGCCCTTCGCACCAATGACTGCCTCTGTCTTGTGCAATTCATGGATGGCAGTCATGTTATCTACGATTTCAGTCAAGCCGAAAGAACTGCTTGCATGATAATAAACATGGTACGTGACAGCGATCGCAGGTCGGTGAGATACAGGAGCCGAAAGATGGGTTATATAAAGACGTACACCATGCCGCGCATCACTCGATACTTGTCCATCTGCGTGTGCCTTACCTAAAGCCCTATTGCTAGAATGCTCTATATATCATCTGGTTACAAAATTGGAAAAAAGTGAGTGCTGGTGCGGAAGTTATACAAGTGAACGTGCAAAGTTTGACATGGATAACTGACACAAATCAAAGGAACATGAGCCACCGCAATTGCATTGTACAGGAGGCTGTGAGCCAAGGGTAAATGATACCGTGTATGAGGTAGACGAAATGCAGAGAATTTTTTAACAGAGTATCAATACAGTTCTAAAATTCAATAGTAGAAAAGAACGAGATTATTCGTTTACCAAATATAGCTACATACAGTTCTTTAGGATCTTCTTCCCCCCTCTGTATGTAACTGAAGCCTTTGATCACTTCGGCTGTCGTAATAACCACTCTCAATTAGTAGTCATTTTGACGACTAATCATTCTGGCTTTTTTAAGTCCACGCCCACGTAATAACAGTACTAATATGGGATTCTTGGGATAATTTACAACTCCATTCCTTTCCTCGAACGATTCAATAAATTCATAAAGCTTTGAAAAGAACGAGAAGCCAGTTAATACACACAGAGGTCAAAGTCTCCTTGAAAGCCACCGTTAAGCAGCATGCATGCGATCCGAAGACGTTGGAGAGGCATGTCGCTGCTAGTGTACGTATCAATGGGGTTTAGACCAAGCGCGACACACATGGCATTTGTAATTGTGTGAACGCCGCAATCATACCCATTTGTCTGCATGGGTGCCTCATGGCGCACCACTTTCCACTCAGTTTTGTTGAACTTGTCTTCTAGTATATCTGCCATCCAAGCAAGAGCTAGATTTGTGTGTGAGATGGAGCCTCGCGGGTTGAGTGAATCCATGTGTGCGACGGTCCTTCTCATGGGCCTGATTATAAGCAGGGTCCAGTGCGACCGCTCACAAATTGGAAGGAGGATGGTGTCGATATCCAAAAGATTACGTTTCTCTACACCACTACGACGTAGAGTCCTCTGAGTTTTTGAAACACCCTGATCCTGAAGACGCTTCAAGAAGAACGACGACATGGCTAAGCACTTCCGTGTCTGAGACTTGACATCCTTAATACCAGCTGCTGTATTGATTGCCTTGTCTAACCAGGTGAGAGATCCGTTCACAATTTCGTCATTCAGCCACTCTGTTGGCAGGACAACCTTGGCAAAATCATGCCGTTTCAAGGGGACGCTCTCGGCCGTTGTGGCCAAAGTGGTTGCTGTGGCGGCATGGAGAGTTTCCCTGGCTCGAGACATCCAGTTAGGTGTAAGGGGTGCCACGAACACCTGACGAGGAGCACGCAACCCTCCAGATCTAGCTAGCCTCTCAGCCAACTGTTGCTTAGCCAACTCTTCCGCAGCTCGCCTAGCTTCTTCAATAGCTTTTTGTTGTTCTTGTTCTCTCTTTTGGGCAATTCCAGCCTTAATGTCATCACTGATCTGGAGGGGCTTCGAAGAGGGAACAGAAAAAAGTTCGTCGATACCATGAGCCAACCATGCGCCTCTTGCATTTTTTAAACTGTCGAAGTTGGTACGGCGAACCCGTGAACATCGTACTTTGGAGTACTCCACTAGCTCATCTGGGGTCAAGATTCGCTCTTTGGCGTCTTTTTCGATTTGCCATTCGCTGGCGTCATTGACAAAACCAATGACTGAACTTACATCTTCTGCCCTTCTTCGCTCAGACCCCGATTGTTGTGGTTGGCTCTCTGCTGTGAACGTATAGTCAGACTTCAAAAGACTAGGCATATCGACTCCAACATGTGTATGTCGTGGTGGGCTCCGTGTAGATTCTGTGAACCGTACAACTTTGGGCAACCGCTTAATCCCCAATCGCTTAGGGACAGGTTTATAAGACCCCTTTCTGCGACTTCTCAGCACCGATCTAAGTCCACTAATATCTCCAAGTGTGGGAGGCGACTTGTTTTCTACTCGGACATTTGCTGCAGTGCTGAACTTATGCCTAGTCTCCTCGATATCCACCTCTGGGAAGCTGCCTGGAAGCGCGGGGCGAATAGTCATGCCAGTGCGGGCTGGCGGATGAAAATTCTCTTGTAGCTGTTTGTGAAAGTTATCAGAGACAACATAGCTCGGGGTTGGGATGCTATGTTGGAATGCCTCCATATCTAACACAACTCTATCCATAAAATCAGTTGAAATTTGGATTTCTGCCCGGCCTGCCATGCGGAGAATATCATGACAAATAATATGCAAGTCTGGAGCAGACATGAAGTTCTTTATCCGAGAGAAGCACTCGATCTCTTCTTGTGCCACATGATGGTCTATGAGTTGGGGGACAACTGGGTTATTCTCCCTGGCCCTGACGACGCGCCCGATTTCGTAAAGTTTATCCAGCTCTCTGAAAGCATTCTGGATTTGTAAGGTGAAGAGCGAACAAAGATCAAAATCTCCGCCACGCTGCAGGAAGTTAAAGTCAGTTGCGTTGTCTGCTAGAGTGGGAAGCAGGGGTCGTAAAAGTTTGTTTATCGTCGGGCGAGGGGGGCGGTTCTTTACAAAATCCCAAACAACACCGAAATTGCGACGAAAGTCGCCATATTCAGCGATAAGATCGTTAAGAGAAGATTGATTCACCCAATGAAGACCACTATTGTCGACAGGACTAAACTTGAGCTGCTTCTCATCAATATGAGGTCGGCTGTCTGAAGATCTTCGAGAATATTGCTTGAGAGCATCGTGAGACCGATGATAGACTGTTTATTGTCAGAGAAGCACTGTTCAATGCTTGATGTATGAAGATGGGTGACTATTTACTAAATCGAGATATTTTCCCACCCATGTCGGAGAGAGTAGACAGCATATCAGACATCATCCTAGAGATCTGCCTGTGGCGCGGAAGCCTCCAAAACATGGATCGTGGGTCTGTATGGTCATTTATTAGCTGAAATCGGAGAGAAGGGATGATAGACCAACCTCTTCACCTCGCCTTCACCTGTAGGATCGATGTCCCCAGTGGACGCCTCCACCGAGGTGTGGAAATGGGAAGGACTGCCGCGTTCCAGTCCAGTAAGATATTGATCTGCTCTGTTTCTGTGCTTGTCTCTTCAGCGCAGCGTTTGCGAGTAAGCGTGCCATTGACCACTACAAATTCGGGTGCCGAAGCTTTAAGATCTTGAGGACGAGGAGATATTCGATGTTGCGACGGCGAAACTTGGCTGATAGGGAGGGTTACTCGCGGTGAATGCAGTGTGTGAGTTATACCACACGATGAAAATTCGGTGTATTTGGTAGTTAACTAGATAGAATGTTCATGTCAGCACTTGCATTCAGACATGGCAGGTATCTCTTTGAGCTTCCCTCAAAGAGCGAAGAGGAGGATTGTGGATATGACAAACTAAGTCGAAGAAACACTCTAAGCGTGCTTTTGGAGCAGGACACGGGACGGGGGGCTTGTCATGGCTTACTTGGTGAATAAAGCCAGCGCCGACGCTATTTGGCGCGACATAAGGTATTCCAGGATTGGTCTGTGCAGCGCTATCCAATAAACAAAAAGGATGGCAACAGAGTATTCGCCAAGCCACAATAGATGCGGCTAGAGCAGCAGGGAGGCGAGGCACAGGATAGTGTACGAGAGAGAGACTGGAGCAGAACAAGTCTTTTATAAGTTTTTACTGGAGTAGTACCCAGTTAAGGTGAGGACGAGCGACGCGCTTAACACAGTAGTTCGGTGTCCTCTAGCACGAGCTTCACATTGTGAACAAGACAAGAGGTCTTGAAATCTTCATGGCTTTTCTCCGAAAACCTTTGGAGAATTGTCCTGATTGAGAGGATCGCCGCACCAGGGTAATATTTGGAGCACACTCTCTAGTACAGGATGCAACTAGGTTGTGACATCTGCGCTTGGACTAGTGTCTGCTTCGGTAAAATACCGGCTATACTTTCTGATCCTTTCGTTTGTCTATCTAACTACCTCATCAACGGAGTACTCCGTAGTGCATCCACTAACAGGATAGAAGAATATATCACAAATATCTTAAGTAGAGGAATTAAATAAAGTAAAATTCAATAAGCTACTCTAACTATAACTTATAGAAAATATCTTAGTTTTATTTTTAAAGAGTTTCTAAATAGTTCATTATTATTATAATATTTAAATAAATCTAGAATTTCTTTAAAGTTTTAACTATATTATTAGTTACTGTTATCTCTAGAATTATTATAAAGGCTTTATTTAAATTATATTTAATAGTTTTATTAAGTTAGAGATATTAACTTAGCTTAGTATAGTATATATTATATAGAGATTAATAATAATATAATTACTTTTTCTATTTCTCTTAAATAAATATATTAGTTTAACTACTAATAATTTATAATTTATTTTAAATAAAAATATTATTAAATTTCAATAAAAATATTATTAAATTTAATTTTAAATATTATTAAATTTAGAAAATAAGTTATTACTAAGAAGTGAAAGTTAGTAAGTATTATAGACTTGAGCTTTAGCTCAGGTTATCCTTAGAGTAGGGAGCTTAAGTATAGACTACACTTAGCTATAGTAAAGAGGAAACTTATTTTCTATTATCTTAAAGAATTTTCTTCTTTAAGTATATTAATATAAGAATTAATACCTATTTATAATATATCCTAGAGCTAGTTTATTATAGTAAGCTAGATAACTAGGAACTTATAGTAAGCTTATAATATATATAAATAATCTCCTTACTATCTTACTATTATATAATTATTATATAAGTTAGTTCTTATCCTTCTATTATTACTATATATTCTCGCGTTTTTAAAACTACTTAACTAGAAATCCCTACTTTAAGTATCTATAGCTTAATTAGTTAATTTAGCTCTTAATAAATATATTATAATAAAATTAATATTAATAGCTATTTATTAAATAAAAGAACTCTAGATAAATTAAATATTTTCTTTTTAATATATTTACTTTTCTTTATATGAAAAGAATTTAATAAAAAAATCTTATTTATTAATAAGAACTCTCTCTCTCTCTCTCTTCCCCCCCCCGCCCCCCCCTCTCTCTTTCCCTCTCTCTCTCTCTCTCTCTATATATATATATATATATATTATTATTAGTAAAAATAATAATATTCAAACTATAAATAAATATATAAGCTAATGAGATAGAGAGAACACATACACATAACCCAACCACCAGGTAGGCCCAATAGCATACTGTACTTGTAGGAACTCAAGAGTCGCAGACTTACAAGTTATAATAAGGGGACTATTAATAGTTCTAATTAATATTATAATATATATTTTTATTTAATTAAATATATTATTTTAATAATATATTTAATAAAAGAAGTATTAAATAGTTAATTTTAAGAAATAATAATAATAATAAAGAAGAGTATATTATTCTAGCTATTATAATATTATTACTTATATTAACTTCTATAGACTCACGTGACTAGAGACTATTATCTCCAAGAGCGAGTCTTATTCTATATCTCACTAAGTATTAGAATAGATAAATTAGTAAGATATTATAAAAGTAGGAAAACCTTAGTTTACTACTTATATATTAAATTTAGAAAATAGGTTATTACTAAGAAGTGAAAGTTAGTAAACTAGGTAGCTGGGAACTTATAGTAGGCTTATAATATATATATAATAATCTCCTTACTATCTTACTATACTTAATTATTATATAAGTTAGTCCTTATCTCTTTATTATAATTATACATCCTTACATTTTAAAGCTATCTAACTAGAAGTTCCTACCTCAGGTACCTATAGCCTAATTAGCCTATTTGGCCCCTAATATAAATAAACTAAAGAGTAAAATATAAAAGAGGCTTATATTATAAGAGATAATAATACCTAAGTTTAAATATAATATTAATAAAGAAAATAAAGTATAAATAAGGTAAATATAGATCTTTAATAAGCTTTAGTTTAAAGAGATATATTAAACTAGAGATTATTTACATAATATAAGAGATATTTATATAATATATAGTTAGGATAATCAATAAGGTTAATTATATCACTATAGTTTAATAACTCTCTACTAATATATATAAGATTTATATTTACTATTCTAACTATATATTATAGAAATATCGCTCCTCGCATTATACGAAAAGCCTTCGGTTTAATATAAATTCTTATGCAAGAAGCGTGGAATAATGGTTATTGAACTACTATAATGTTATTGACCTTATTAATTGTGCTACCTATTGTTTTCCCCGCTTCTTCCTTGAGAATTTATTATTATCTATAAATACTAAGTTTAACTAGGGTAGTTTAATATATAACTTTCCTCTACTATATCTAAGGCTTATATATACTATTCTACTTATATATTATATAAATATCTCTTATATTATATAATTAGACTTTAGTTTAATATATCTTCTTAAACTAAAGTTTATTAAAGATTTATATATAGCTTATTTATACTTCATTTTCTCTATTTATATTATATTTAACTTTAGTTATTATTATCTCTTATAAAGTAAGCTCTTTTTATTATTTTACTTCTTAGTTTATTTATTTATATTTTCTATTAATTATAATTCTATTATATATTAATAATAATAATCTTATAATTATATTAAAGAGAATTTATTATAATTATAATTTAAATATAAATATATTATATTTTCTTTTATTATAAATCTTTTTTTCTTTTTCTTTTTTATAAACTTTACTTATTATATTATATATATTTAAATATTTATATTTTAATAATAAGATATAATTACTAACTATAGATAATATTATTTTATGTTCTTTTTTCTCTTTCTTAATTAAATTAATATAAATTATTCTTAATTAAAATCTTAATAATATATTACTAATTATAACTTTATAACTATTATAAATTAATAACTCTATTATTATTTATTATATTATATATAATAAAAGAATTTTTATTATTATTATTATTTTTATTACTTTATAAATTCTTAAATTTATTTTAAAGTTTATTTTATTATTTTAAAATTTATTTAATATTTTAAAAAATATTATAAAAAATATTATAAAAAAAGAAAGTTCTTTATTTTCTATATTTATTATTTACTTTAGTAAAATAAAGTAATAACTAGTACTAAATAAAGCTAGATATCTAAAGAGTTTATTATAAGTAATATAACTTAAGTAATTTATATTAATTAATATAAGTATTTTTAAAAATATCTTTTAAACTTTATTTTATTAATTTTAATTTTATAAACTTTTTAATATTTTTTTAATAATATTATTTTTTCTTAAATTATATTTAATAATTAAAAATTATATTATATAAATATTAAAATAATATATTTTTTTTATTTAAAACTCTTTATTTATAAAAAATAAATTTATATATATTAATATTAACAGTTAATTAAGTTATAAATATTTAAAATAGAAATTTTTAATTAAATAATTTTAAAAATATAAAATATATAATTATAATAAAAAAAATAAGACCTAATTTATATAATAATTAAATAATAATAAAACAATAAAGAGATTATTATATATATATTATAAATTTATTATAAGTTCTTAATTATTTAATTTATTAACTTTTATTTTTTAAATTTAATAAATTAGCTTTTCTTTAAAGACTAGAGCTATTAATTAATAAGAAAAATGATATAAAATATAAATATATTTAATTAAGATATTATAAAAAGAGCTAGCTAGAGTATAGTAATATAGTAAAGTATAGTATTATAAAAGTAAATTATTAATAAAATAAAGAATTAAAATTTTAAAGAAAGAGAGAAAAGAGATATAATCTTCTAGATATTTATATATTAAAAATAAAACTTTTAAATAAGTAATTACTATTAATATTATAATATTAATATAATTACTTAATAGCTAGAATATATATTAAAAAGAAAGAAGAGATAAATTAAATATATATTTATAAGAGTAAGAGCTAGAGTAATTTATAATTATATAAATATAATATTAATATTTATATTAAAGAAAATATCTTTTATTATTAAATAAAGTAATTAAAAGTTCTACTAGCTAGCTAATATATTAAAAGAATTATATAATATAATCTTAATTAGCTAGCTCTTAGAAAACTACTTCTAGAGATAACTTTTGAGAAATTATATATATTTCTTAAAGAAATAATAGGAGATTTATATAATTATAAGCTAGTAGTAAAATAGAAGTTAGTATATATATATTAAGCTAAGGGCTAGTCTTTTAAAAAGTTCTTCTTAAAATAAACTTAAATTAAAATAAAGCTTCTAAATTAAATAAAAGAAAAGAACTATATTCTTTATATAATCTTATATCTACTACTAATATTATAAAAGTAAGTAATTAATAATAATCTCTTAGAGACTTAATAAAGGTTTTATATAGCTAGTTTATAAGTAAAAGTTATCTTTAGAGAGACTTAAGCTACTACTATTACTAATATATAATATAATAGAGATAGGGGCTAGAATATAATAACTTTTATATTACTACTACTTAGTATATTATTATATAATAATAGAGCTATTATAAATCTAAAGGGAGAGAGTAGCTTAATATCTCTAGAGACTTATATATCTTTATATTATAATAATATTAAGTATTATAAATATAATATTAAAGAGTATATTAAATTAAAATATATAAAGCTAAACTATAAGATATATAATAATAATAAATATATTATAAAAAGATATTAATTTAGTAGTATTTACTTATAATTATATTAAATAATATTTAAATTAATATTACTTATAGCTAGAAATTATAACTTATTATAAATAAATTTAGATTATAAGTTTATTAATAATAAAGTTTTAATTAAAAGTAGTAAATATATTAAGAAATATTAATATAAATTATTAATATATTTAAATTTATTAAGAAATAAAAACTTAGTAAAGTTATAATATATAATAAAAAGTATTTAAGATATTTAATATAATTTAATTAAGATTTTTAAAATCTTTAATAAAGTAATTAAAGTTTTAAATAATAAGAATATAATAAAATATTAGAAAGTTATTTTTTATATTATTATATTATTAAATAAAGTAATAATTATTAGAAAATCTTAATTTAAAAAAGTAAATTTATAAATCTTATTATAATAAATAATTTATTAAATATATTCTTTATAATAATATAGCTATAGCTTTATAAAGAGCTTAAAGTAAGCTAGTAATATTATAAATATAGTATATATTATAACTCTTTTTATATATAATTAGAATATAATAATAGATAATAAGCTAGGAGATAGTAAAGAAAAAGGCTATATATTATAAAAGAGTAATAAAGATATAAATATAAAGCTTCTCTTTAAATACTTAAATTATAAAAATATATTTAATTTAATAATATTTAAAAAGTTAGCTTCTTTTAAAAGTAGAATATATATAATTAAGTTAGAAGAAAGTAAAATATCTTTATAAAGGCCTATTTATAATTTTATTAATAAGGAGCTATAGGTTCTTTATAATTACTTAGAGATTATATAAGCTAAAGATTAAATCTAGTATTTAAAGAGCCTAGCTAGTATACTTATCTTAAACTTAATAAAATATTATAGCTATATATAAATTATAGAGATTTAAATATAATTATATAGAAAAATAAGGTATTATTACTATTAATAATTAAAATCCTTAATTAGCTATATATAAGAGTTATTTATATAAAATTAGATATTAAGAATATATATTATTAGCTATATATTTATAAAAGAGATAAGTAGAAGATAATATTTTACTACTATTATAATTATTTTAAATATAAAATTATATCTTTTAATTTAATTAATATATTAACTACTTTTTAAAAATATATTAATAAAATACTTAAAAGTCTTATTAATATTATTTATATTATTTATCTAGATAATATCTTAATCTTTAGTAGTAAATATATTATTTACTTATAATATACTTACTAGGTCTTTAAGAGATTATATAATATAAAGTTATATATAAATCTTATAAAGTATAAATTCTTAATCTTTAAAGTAGCTTTCTTTAAATTTATAATATTATTAATAGAAATTAAGATAAAGTAGAATTATATTAAAAGTTATAATAAAGTAATTAATATTTTATAATATAAAGAATATTTTAGTATTTTTTAAATTTATAAAATTTTATAAGAGATTTATTTTAAATTATATAAAATATACTAGCTTATTTAGTAACTTATTAAAAAATAAAAAGAAGGGGAATTTATAGCTATAACTTTATAAAATAGTAATATTTAAGAATTTAAATAGTACTTTTATTAAAGTACTTATTTTAATATATTTTAATTTAAAGTTACTAATTTATATTAAAACTAATATCTTAGAGTATATTATTAGTATTATATTATTATAGTTATAAAGAGATTACTAGTATTTAATTATATATATATTAAAAAAGCTAATAAAAATAGAACTTTATTTCTATATACTTAATATTAAATTACTTGTAATTTAAAAGACTATTTAAATCTAGAGATATTATATAGCTTATAGCTACTATATTTTTTAAATTTAACTTAATTACTTAAATTATAAATCTCTCTTTATAAAGTAATAGTTAATATATAAGTAGATATATATACTAGATATATTAAATAAATTTAAATATAAAATCTACTATAAACTAGATTATTTAAACTTTATAAATAAGTTATTAAGAAAACTAGATTATTATAATATAATTAAGTAAGAAAAAGTAAATTAAGGCTTACTATTACTATTTCTTAGTAAATTTACTATAAGTAAGTAGGAAATAAATAGCTTTAAGAGAATAAGAAAAGAGAAAGATAAATAAATTATTAGTAAAATTAATATTTATTTAATAACTATAAGACTTTAATAAACTTAAGAAGAGTTAATTATAAAAATAAACTTAACTTAAAAAAATATTATATAAGTTTTTTATTATAAAGGAAGGAGGCTTATTATTAATAAGTAAAATCTTATAATCTCTAGTTATGTCAGATTTAGAAAACGGGTTATCACCGAGGAGTGAAATTTGGCAAGCTAGGTAGCTGGGAACTTGCGGCGGGCTCGCAGTGTATGCGCAACGACCTCCTTGCTATCTCGCTACCGCTCGATTATTATGTAAGTTAGTCCTTATCCTTCTACTGTAGTCATATGTCCCCCGCGTTTTTGAGGCTGCCTGACTAGAAATTCCTGCCTCAGGCACCTACGGCCCAATTGACCCGTTTGGCCCCTGACAAGTTATAAATAAGTAAATAGATTATAAGGATATTATTATAATTAAACTTATAATATTAAGATTTACTTTAAACTAGAGAAAATAATTAAATTAGTAAGTAAAGAAGAAGGAAAGTATATATACTTTATTAATAGATCTAAGTCTATATCTCTAAAGAGAACTTATAAAGACTTAGTTCTAATTAAATTATTTATAATTTTAATAAAAGCTAGAACTACTTTCTTTCTAAAAAAGAGCTTATAATTTAAAGAGCTATTAAGAGCTTAATAAATTAATAAGTTTATATAATAAATATAATAATAAATAAAAAAGCTATATACTTATAATAAATTTAAAGTAAATAAGTAAATAAAAGAGAAGAAATAGTAATATTATAAAGATAGCTTATTATTATATAATAACTAAGTATATATACTATTAGCTTTATAATTAAAAGTACTAAAACTAGTTTATAATAAACTTATTATAAAATATTAAAGAGTTTATAAAATCTTTAAAAAAGTTAAGTAAAATTACTATTAATATAAGATAAGAGATAATATTAAGAATTATATTAAGATATATTATAATTATTAAGTAAATAAAGTAAAATAATATTAGTCTTATAATAAACTAGTAATATTATTAATATTAGAAGAGTCTTTTTTAGAGCTATTAATAGACTTTATAATAATAATATCTTTATTAGAAAATATTTATAAAAATAAATATAATATAGTTTTAATAATTATAAACTAATTAATTAAATACTCTCTATTTATTATAGTTTAAAAGATACTTATTAATAAGAGCTTAATAAAGCTATTATTAAATTATATATATTATAATTATAGAATTTTAAAAGGTATTATATTAAATTATAAATCTATATTTATAAATATATATTAAAAAACTCTTTATTACTTACTAAAGATCTTATAGTAACATAGTACTGTATTTTACTTATAAATAAATAATTAAATTAAGTAAATAAATTAAATTTTAAAGTATTTTCTTTATTTACAATTTAATTAAATAAATAAATTAATATAATAGCTAGTATAAATATAGTTAATATATAATATAAAGATATATATAGCTTATAATAAGATATTAATAATACTATTATAAGGTTTTATATTTACTTACTCTAGATAAATAAAAGGGAAATTAAAATATATTAATAAGATAAGAGAAATAAAATTAAAGGAAATATATAAATACTTTAAAGTAATTAAGTAATATCTTTATAATATAAAGAAGTTATATATAAAGTATTATAATAAAGAATATATTAATATAAGATTTAAAAAGAATAATCTTATATTTCTATTAATTAAATATATTAACTTTAAGTAATTTAATAAGAAACTTATTATAAAGTATCTAGGATTTTATAAAATATTTAAAGCTATTAGAAATTATAGCTTAATATATAAATTAAATTTATTAAAAACCTTATAAATTTATAATATATTTCTAATCTTATTATTAGAAAAGTATAAAGATAGTATTTTAGCTAAGAGTTTATAAAAAGAAAGCTTTTTTATTAATAAAGATAAATATAATATGAAATATATTATAATTTATTAAAGTAATAATATAAAAAGAAAATATTTAATTAAATAATTTAATTATAATAATTCTAAGAACTTATAAATTCTATAAAAAATTTTTAAAAATAAAACTCTTATAACTAAATATAACTAATATATTACTAGTAAAGTTATAAGGAACTAGTAATTATAATATAGATTATATAAAATAATTAAATTAAAAAGACTAAATTATAAAGTTATTTTATATTAATTAATTATAAAAATAACTATCTTATAGCTACTCTTTAGTAAAATAGTAGTAGTTAATTAAAAAATGGCCTTATTTTATAAGTAAAAATAAAAATAAAATAGTAAATAATTTATTAATAATCTTATAATTAACTAGCTATTACTCTTTATTATTTTAAGTACTTTAGTAAATATAACTTACTTTAATATTACTAGCTTATTAATATTATTAAGATATTACTATATAATAAATTAGTAGTAAATTAGTAGTAAGATAATAATAAAGTAGTATTTATATTAATAATAATAATAATACCTTTAGTAAGAACTTATAAGTAGTTTATAATATTAAGAGCTAGTAAATTATAGAATTTTCTATAATAAGCTCTTTTAAATTATTATTAAAAAGTAGTAATTATAATAGAGCTTATTAATAAAGTAATAAGAGCTTTTTTACTAGTAGTAAGCTACTAGATAATATATTATTATATAATATAAAATATAATTTATTAATATATTAATAATAATCTAGTATTTAATTAACTAAAAGAACTTATTTTATTAAATAAAATAACTTTTATAATAATTTATAATAATTTAAGTAAATTATAAAGAGTACTAGTAATAAAAGTATATAATTTACTCTAGATATAGTATTAAATATATTTATTTAATTTAGTTAAATTATAATAAATTAGCTATAAAATAATAATAAAATAACTAGGAAGTTAATATTTATAAAGTACTTTATAATAATATATAAAAAGTAAGCTAATTATATTCTAATTAATAAAATAAGTAATATAATATTAGTAAATAATAGTAATTCTATAATAAATTAATAAAGACTTAATAATAAATAATAATAAAAGTAACTTTTATAAAATAAGCTATAAAAGTAATAAACTTATTTTAAAGTTTTACTTTATATTAAATATATTATTATAATAATAAGTTAGTAGCTAGTAGATAATAAAGATATAATATTATATATATTTTAGAAATAGTATTAGTAATATTAATAATAAGTAAAGGAGATTAAATATTAAATTAGTAAATTAATAGCTATTTTATAATAAAGAACTAGAGAATATTATATAAAGAAGAGCCTATATTAATATAATAAAAAGAAAATATTTTAACTCTAGATTAATATATTAATAGCTATATTATATTAAAAGACTAAAAAGCTCTTATAAAGTAAATAATAAAGTAATAATAGCAAATATAATAATATTATATTAATAAGTTAATAGCTATCTTATAAAAATATACTAGAGAATATTATAAAAAAGAAAAGAAAATATAATTAAATAAAGAAGTTCTAGATCTATATTAGTAAATTAGTAGCTATCTAGTAATAATATACTAGAGAGTTTTATATAAAGAGAAGTTTATATTATTAAATAAAAAGAAATATTATAAGTTTAATTATTATTAATAATAAAGTAATAGTAAGTAAGCTAGAAGACTTATATTATAATAAGGAAGATAATTAATTTAAAATTAAAATTAAATATCTATTATTAAATTAATAATAGCTTTATAACTAGATAATTAACTTTTAATAGTAAAGTTATAGTAAGTAAATAAAGTTACTTATAAAATTAAATAAAGCTTAAAGAGAAAGAAAAGAAGAGGAAAAATTAATTATTATAAGAGAAGTAGTTTACTTATATAAATCTAGCTACTAGATAGTAGCTACTTATAATTAGAGTTTTTATATTAACTTATATTTTACTTTTATAATAGTTATTAGAGATATAAAGAAGAACTAAGAGCTATATTACTATAATAATATTATTAACTAGCTACTACTTAATAGAGTTCTACTATTTATATCTAGAGATAGTAAAGAGCTAGCTTTTATTATAAGTTATAAAGATAGAATTTATTATAAAGATATTTATAATCTAGTAGTTAGAGAGAGCTCTATAATATCTAGATTATTATAATATTATAATAAGATAGCTATAATATAGCTATTATATTAGGGGGGAACTTATTAGAGGCTAAATAGGCTAATTAGGCTATAAGTACCTAAAGTAAGAATTTATAGTTAAGTAATCTTAAAAATATAGAGATATATAATTATAATAGAAGAATAAGGACTAACTTATATAATAATTAAGTAGTAGTAAGATAGTAAGGAGGTTATTATATATATATTATAAGCTTATTATAAGTTCCTAGCTACCTAGTTTCCTAACTTTTACTTCTTAGTAATAATTTATTTTCTAAATTTAATAATAATAATATATTAATTAGTAGTAATATAAGAGTTATTATATCCTAGTCTTTATCTTTATTATATTATATATTAGTAAAAGTAATAACTTAAGCTCTTTTAAAAGTAGCTTTTACTTATAAACTAGTTATATAAAACTCTTACTAAATCTCTAGGAAATTACTATTAATTATCTACTTTTATAATATTAATAATAAATATAAAATTATATAGAGAATATAGTTCTTTTTCTTTATTTAATTTAAAAACTTAGTTTTAATTTAAATTTATTTTAAAAAAAACTTTTTAAAAAGCTAGCTCTTAATTTAATATATATATATTAACTTCTATTTTATTATTAATTTATAATTATATAAATCTCTTATTATCTTTTTAAGAAATATATATAATTTTTTAAAAATTATCTCTAGAAGTAGTTTTCTAAAAGCTAATTAATTAAAATTATATTATATAATTCTCTTAATATACTAGTTAATTAATAGAACTTTTAATTATTTAATTTAATAATAAAAAGTATTTTCTTTAATATAAGTATTAATACTATATTTATATAATTATAAATTACTTTATTTTTTATTTTTTATAAATATATATTTAATTTACTTCTCTTTCTTCTCTTTAATATACACTCTAGCTATTAAATAACTATATTAATACTATAATATTAATAGTAACTACTTATTTAAAAGTATTATTCTTAATATATAAATATTTTAAAAATTATATTTCTTTTTTCTCTTTCTTTAGATTTTTAATTCTTTATTTCTTACTAGTAATTTATATTTATAATACTACTATTTTACTATATTACTATACTTTAGCTAGTTTTTTTTATAATATCTTAATTTTATTATAATTAAATTAAGGCCTTTAGGCTTAATTAAAATTTAGATATTAAAAGGGCCTAGAGTTAGTAGCTTTCTTATTTTAAAGTTTAATAAAAAAGATTTAATATTAACTTATAATAAGTTCTTTATAAAGTTAATATAATTTTATAATAACTTTTTAATATTTTAATTAAATATATTTATATTTTATATTATTTTTCTTATTAATTAATAGTTCTAATCTTTAGAGAAGAGCTAATTTATTAAATTTAGAAAATAGATTATTTTTAAAGAGTAAAAGTTAATAAACTAAGTAAATAGGAACTTATAGTAAGTTTATAATATATATATAATAATCTCCTTATTATTTTACTATTATTTAATTATTATATAAGTTAGTTCTTATCTTTTTACTATAATTATATACTTCTTATAATTTTAAGGCTACTTAATTAGAAATTCCTACCTTAGGTATCTATAGCTTAATTAGCTTATTTAGCTCTTAATACTTAGCTTATAAATTCTCTTAATTATAATCTTTATAATATAGCTTTACTTAAAGAAATTCTAGTTACTAGACTTACTTAAGATATAAATTTAAATATTAATATTTATAAATATAGTTTATAACTTAGTAGATAGTTTTATAATTTATTTCTTAGTTTTAATACTTATTTCTAATAATTATAGCTACCTTCTTTAATATATCTCTAAGACTCTTAATTATTAAATTACTATAATATTATTAACGTTATTAATTATATTACTTATTATTTTCCTTACTTCTTCCTTGAGGATTTATTACTATCTATATATACTAGGCTTAACTACGGTAGTTTAATACATGACTTTCCTCCACTATATCCGAGGCTCATATATACTATCCCACCTGCGTATTATACAAATGCCTCTCGCATTGTACAATTAGCCTCTGGGTTAACAATGGTCAATAGAATCATCGGAACATAATCACACTGCTGCGGTTCAACAACTATTGTTAGCTTTGATTATTAGGGATACGCTATATTCGGTAGGTACCCTAATACTTGCTACCTTCCTACGAAGTACTCTATGCCTAAGTCCTTTTTTAAGCACACCCACCTACTTTGTTCTCGATATTAGTTATATACATCAGTAATTGCTTCTGCGCAGCAAGACAGGTTGATCAGATATTAGGTGACTACTTAATACCCAATACAACTAGACGTAAATTTCTGCAGGTTTAGATTGTTTAAGCGCACGACATCCACTCTCTCAGCGTCTCCCATACAGTCATTGTTCTGCCTTTCAAAGTTTTAAGCATGGGGGCACTATTCAACGTCTTCAAAAAAGGAAAGATGGAGAGGTTCTATTATAATCGTCCAACATCACGGCAGGAGCGAGGCTCTATGACAGCGAGGCTCTATGAATTACAAGAGTGTACTTCGTCCAGTTCGTCAGCTGTGCTACTCAATATTCAAGGCCATACGGCTGTTATCCATCAGGGATTCGATGCTGCTGTTTAAGAAAGATGTTACAGCTGTGGCGTGAGCCTCCCTAGCTCCTTTGTACAAAACGAGGAGAAGTACTCATTCAAGGCATCCGCCGTTCCACTACCCTCGACCAGATCGACAACTAGACTAACGTACCCGTCCGGCCGAACTACCACGACACCCCCAGTCTCTTCGTTCAGGCCCATTTTTGCATGGGCTGGCGCATTCGAGGCTGGAACCCGGCGGTCCCATCGATCGTCGGCGTAGATGTGCTCTCGGTATCGACCGAATGTGTCAGGAACATCGCGCGAGATCTCAATGCTTGACCTCTTTGTCGCAAAGATGGTGCACAGGGTAAAGAACAGGCTGTGCGGATTGTGCTTTTCGAGATGTGATACGTGCGCGATATCTGGCCGTGCGTATGCGGCATAGAAAGAGCACTTCCTATTCAAATGGCTGGAGAGGTCTCGAAGTGCAGCTCGAGTCTTGAAAATTTGACCACCGAAAATGTATATTCGGAATGAGCCATTGAGAGGCACCTCCTGCTCCAGATGCACGACATTGGCGTCGACGACCCGTGTTACATCTGCATTGATGAATAGGCGGCCAACTTCCAATTTGATGCCCTTGGGATGAATCAACGGCGACTGTGCCGGGTGTTGCGGTGACCAATTTAGCTTGTTCTCTTGGTAAAACACGCCATATCCACTTGTAAATGCACATGATTCTTTAAATGTCTTGATAAAATCGTTATCTACAGACACTTCTTCGGTGGTCTGGCCCTCGACGGCCGCCAGTGCTGCGCCTGCGGCACTTGATGGACGTTGAGAGAAGAGTTTTGCATATCGATTATCAAAATCCAAGAGCATTTCTGCTACGCTCTTTCGTTCTGACTCGTACGTTTTGAGTATGTCTCGCGTCGCTAGCCCACCCTCGACCGCGTGTATTTTCCAGGCAAGATTCTGAGCATCCAAGAACGCTGTATTCATCCCTTGGCCGGCTTTAGGCTGTGAAAATGCGGTTAGTTAAAAGAATGAGATTGAAAAATCTTCATGAACCAATCGGTCACCTACGCTGTGTGTATGACATGCGTCACCACCAAGAAACACTCGTTGATCTAGGGTATAACGATCTGATATTCCCTGGCCTATCGGATAGACTGAGAACCACTCTACACGCTCCCACTCAATAAAGTATGGAGCTAATATCTTTTTCGCTGACGTTTGTACCTCTGACTCAGTTACCGTCTTACGTGGGCTCCAGTCTGTGTCGGTAGAGGAAGCAACTTGGATGTAAAGGCGGACTAAGTTGTCTTCACGTGGTATCACCATGATGGAGCCATGCTCGCTATGTATTGTACATTTCATCTGTATTACGTTAGCTCTCATATTGAATTGGTGATTCGTGGTCAGTTCAAGAGATAACTAGCCTTGATATCTGGAAAATCGGTTTTGACAACGCCGTCCATAACACCCCATACGTGCTGAATCGGATCCTTATGCTGAACGCCAATGTTCAATCGGTTCCTGATAAAGGAGCGAGCACCCTCTCCGCTAAAGAGGTACTTGGAACGTATGTGATCTACAGCAGTGCCATCCACTCTCTCCAACTTGACCTCGACTGGATACTCGAGATTCTCATCCTGGATGGATCGAAAGTCCGTAATAGTCCAAGGTCGTTGAATCTGGACGCCGTGGTTCTCTAGATCGGTAATGAACACTCTTTCGATGTGACCCTGGTGAAGTAATGTCGTGAACGGATATCGTGCGTCTATGAAGCTTGGACAGCTTGCCCATGTTCCCGTCCTCGTAATTCCCTTTCCTTGCATTGAGGGATCCCAGAAAGCCACTTCGTAGACACGTGCAGGTTTATGCCTCATGATGGCTGATTTTAGGCCCATGTTGCGAAGGAGATCTAGAGAGCGTGGTTGAATACCATCTGCTCTGCCGGTGAGAGTAGGTTCAACACGATTGTCAATATGTTTGATCTTGTACCCCCAGCGCGCCAGGCAGGTTGACAGCATGAGGCCTACGGGCCCGGCTCCCACAATCACTATCAATCAAGTCAGTTTCATTCCATGGTATGTCCTCGTGTTCTCTTATGCTAGACACGTGGAAGAATATGTGAATATGCTACCGCCACATGCGCTTAGGGAAGGCGAGGATCATACCGATATCGTAGCATGGTGTGGTTTCTCGATCAGACGATGTATGGGCCATTGTGCCTACACCGGCGGTTGATGGCGAAGGGCGATACAAGAGGCCAAAAACACAAATACTTAAAAATAAATGTGGCAAATCAAGACATGGTTGAAGTACACATGGGACCAAAGAAAGATGAGAAGCACGACTTGACGGCCCACTTTACATAGGTAAGTGAAGGATGTCAGCTCAAGAGTGGTAATGAGGTGGCAAGTCGTTTGAGACAGGATGGAGGTCGATACTTATCATGCAGTAATATGATCGTGTAACAACTCGGGTCACTACGCGATGTGCGAGTCTGTCGGTTTGACACCCACCTCATATCCGACTAAATAGTCTTGAGCCTACTCTGATGCATCCTGGCAGTGCTAAAATTCGGGGGGCCCACCAGCACCAGCGTCAGCAACAACACCGGCAACTTGGTGCGGGTAGTAGAAGAGCTTCGGGAACGCAGGACGGATAGCATTACGAGGGACACCAACCGTTCCGTCATCTGAAAGCCCGCTAGCCTAGTATGCGTAAGGATGGGGCAAGACGTGCAGCCTAGCAGGGCCTCTGCATGGCTTGCGTTAGTTATGAGTGGCAGGGTTCCCTGTTGGCGGCGATTGCCATTTCTTTCCTCCGTGGAATCATCCAAATTTGGAACATGCATAAATTCCATTCAGATTGTTAGCCCGAAATGGCAAATACCCATCGCGGTCAGCTAGTAAGATTTGAATAGTCAATGGTGATTTTAGTGCCGTATTGTCTTGCTCTAAGATTCGTGTCTCCCCCTCAGGGAACTAGCAGACTCAGCCTAAGGCGGGACGGGACCACCAAAAGAACGAAGGTGATGTCAAGCAGCGAGAGAAAGTTGGCTGCAGCTGGACACTGCAGAATCTGGCTGTAAAGGATGGCGGATGCGAGAAGCCCGCTGTATTCGATACGCTTCCAAAAAAAAAAAGAAAGAAAAAAAAAGAGGGGGGGAGTGCTCGTAAGGTAAATGGATACATTCTCGTGACCCTAATTGTAAATGATACAGTCCATCGGCCAAGGAAGTTACTGACTGAGTGGGCGAAATAATACGCCGCGTGTGGTGGCGGCTGAAGCTATTGGTGTGGGGAGCAGTTACAGTGCGCATTACCAACATTGATTAACGTGGCATTAGTTACCGGCCTAGGCTCAGAAGCAGTAACCAAGGAGAGTCACTACGGAGAGTAACCAGTCCTCCGTAGATTCGGGGTTACAGCGGGTCGAGATGTGTGTTCGGGAAGGAATATCGGTAGTCGAAGGAGGGGGAAGCGGAGAACAGAGGTGTTGGAGGAAGTGCCTCCACTCTAGGACCGTAAGTGTGTGTTTGCAGGCTCGAGGCACGGTACATCACAGCGGCAAAGGTGTGTGTGTGTGGTAATTAATAATTTATTAGTCGTTGAGCCATCTGGAGACCCACTTGGCTTAACAATACTCGGGGCTTTCAGCAGTCTTAAGCACTGAGACTGTCTCCATCAATTAATTAGTGGGCTCTAATCCCATTCACTGGCTGTAACAGCGCATGTAAACTGTAATCAACGCCGAATCCAGATAAAGATGGCCGAGGTTGGTGGAGAGATACAGCAATCATCAACCCCTCCAAGAGATGAGTTCTCAGACTCGTCCAATATAATAACCGCTCAGTGCACGAATGAGGTTAACAAGCACTGCTCTTTCCTTCTGCCTTTTTTCTTCTTTTAACCAAAAAGGAAGATATAAATAAATCAGACCTAACGAAATAAAATTCTTTCTAACCAGAAGGACGATAGGTATAACATCATGGGCACTGCTACTAACACGCCTACTTTGGTTCGCTACCACCAATAATAACATACGCGATGAAAGATATAATCTCAACTACTAGCACCCACCCACCCCTCTTGATGAGAATGAAAACATGAATAGGAAGGATGAATGGGAATCCCTATTGTGTGTTAGCATAGCTTGAGTAGTGGCTCGGGTAGGTTATTGATGCAATTGGTTTGCTGTGACAGCTCCCGGTTTTGGTATAACAAACAACTCGACCATCACCAGAAGCTCGTTTGTATCGTTACAGTGAACTTTTCCTCCCCATATTGTTCATCATATCATTTATTGATATTTAAGCAGCTCTAGGCGGCTGTATTTAGCTACTGCCTTGTAGCCGCCGTCACATTGGTTGTCACTTATGTTGACAGCTGGCTGATGTAAAAATGGATGAGCAGAATCGGAAAGTAGTCTCGTTGTTAGAACAGACCAAAATCAACCGCGTTCACGCTTTTTTTTTTGACCTCTTTTTGATTTGCTTCATCACTTCTCTCCCATTTTCCTGCTCATATTTCAATATATGAAAATATTTCACTATTTGCCAGAGAACACTCCCAACGTTAATCACCAAGACCACGGCCCCATTGTTTCTCTACTTACCATTATCTCTTATTTATCGCCTTTCGATATACGTCTGATCCTTCGTTTTGATCATTTATTCTCAAAGAAGTCAGAGGCTGCAGCTTGTTTAGCATATTTCGCCGGAGGCCTGAACTCCCCATCAAGACAGCAGCACCCACATCGACGTCCCTGACCTATCTCATGAGCTCGATGCCATCCATCAGAGACAACGAACGCCACGCCGATTCGTCGACATCACTACTTTCTCCATTACAAGAAAGATTTTATCGTACTTCGACTGGGTCTCGAGCAAAATCCTTGTCGCCACGGAAGCGTCAAACAAAGCAGCCTCTACATATCAGAATGAACTTGACTGAAACTCAGATGGATAGAATCACAAACGCGTAAGATACATGATCCATGCTCCCAAGTTTCAAGACTGATTTTCCCAGCTTCGCCCAGAAAGTGAACAGCAGCCTAGTACGGGACCACCACCAGGACATCGTGTCGCCCCTAGACACCACTTTCAGCGGTGATGCACCGGCTTCATCTCTACCGAGAACAACCTATCCCCTAAGTGGCTATGACGGCGAACCACTAGACTTGAGCTCGCCAACATTCTCAGAGCTCATGCCTGGTATTAACACCGATGTAGGCACTTCCAACCTAGCTGAGCGGCGCCAACAAACCGCACTTCGTCCGATTCAAGTCACCCAGGGGCAGTTTGGTGGTATAAACGTGCGCAATCCGCAGCGAGCGAAAGCTGAGCCTGTGCCTGTTTCGTCCTCGCCGTTGAAACCAACGGAAATCAGAGACACGAGAGATGTCAGCATTGATGCCTCATCCTCATATAGTCCCTATCGGCAGACTTTGCCAGGTCTTCATAATAATGTTTCGCCACTCAAACTATCGCCTTCCGGAGTCGAAATCGACAAGTCTAGTCCTGGGAATTTCGACTCGGATGAAAATGACGCTTTCTTGAGAATGTGTAGTCAGTGGCCGCGGGTTCAAACCCCAAACGAGGTATCTCATATCCCGTCTCGGGTAGAAAACCTCTACAACAAGCCACGACGTTCAAAGAGCACGGGAGAGGGGCTGAGGCGACGAGACGTTGCACATGCTCACTCGCCCTCGTTGCCCACAGACATTACACATCAAGAATCAATGCAGGCACAGGAGAGTCCTATATTCTCTCCTCTAGCTATGTATTTTCGGGGTCATGGTTTTCCTAATGTTAAACGGGGGGAGAAGACAATGATCGGACAGAATGGATGGTTGGAGCGGACTGAGACAATGCAACCCCAGGAGAAGAAAGCACCACACAAGAAGGCTGGAATCCTTGATAGCATAAAAAGAATGGCAAAGGACATGGTATGCGGGAACATTTGTTTTGTCGACGTGGGTTTCGAGGCTAACGATATCAGACCGAACTCCACTATTCTCATCGCCGGCCACAGCCAGCAGCCAAGGATTCGCTCAGTTCTCAACTGGCCATTTCTCTCAATGCAAGAGAACAAAGTCTGTTGTATTGCGAACTGGAGTTTCATTTGACGAATACACTCAATGATTACGTTACCGCGGAGCTCGAAAAGGGACATCTAGTGCCAGATAATCTCAAGAGGGTTTCAGATGCATGGCATCACCAAGGCCGTCCCAAGGTTGTCGGCTTTCGATTCGATCTCGAGACACAAGTTGAGCTTTTAACTCTCCATATCGAAGAGTTTACCTTTTATGGACGTCGTCAGGGCAATCCTGCTGAGATCTCTGGGCTCCTCTATGCAATGAAAGTCAACGCCCGAGCTATGCGCATCCGGACCTTTTGCCAGCCCGACACGGTTATCGCGAAGCAACTTGTCGACGCTCAATCCATGTTCAATTTACTCAATGCCAGCAAGCCACAGAAAGCAGCACTAGAGGAGATTGCACAATTTTTCAAGGTAGTTGTGGAGCGAGAAGAAGCTAACAGGGACTAGCACTTGCAAGATTTGACCTTGTCCCGTGCAGCTCGCGGGGCGATAGGGGTTTCAGCCAAACGAGAAAGCTGAGCACCTGTTTGTAGTAGGTTCAAAACAGTCTTGAAGATACGCTTTCTAGTTCTACAGACTCTATTGTTTGTACTGAAAACGTCTGTTGACTCGGAGCCCTGTCGTGGCTGCTAATGCAATGGGGCTAGATGAAAGTGGATTGATGGATCAGAGCCCTCAGAAATAAAATGGGAAAACAGTTGCAACAAAAACGTTTCGCTGAACAGATTGTATTCCCAAAAGGGAGAGTTGAGGCTGAAACCACCTGCTCTTTAATGATAGTTAGAGAGTGTAGAATGAATCAGAGTGTCTCCCTTGGTCAAAATCATTCAAAACTGTTGACAGACTGCCGTCTCTGGATATAATTGCTATATGTCTTCCGAAAAATGGCTGTGAAGATTAGGAGTGTGTCATGGTGCTTTTGAGGCAACATATATGTGTGTAAATCATTCAAGGAGAACAATGGCCATGGAACTTTGTTGGGCATGTATTGAAAGGACGGCATGTGAGTGCATTGATGAACGCCTTCAGATATTTACGATTTACGGTCCCGTTCTTCGATTGGTAGCATCCTAAGATTATGCAGGTGCTGTTGGCAAACCGGTGTTGAGCAGTATTTTAGACTGCATTCTGCACAAAAGGTGATGTACTCTTGCTACTCTTGACATACTTGGCGAAGCAACTATTCAGGGTATATTACTCTTCGATCCTCAATCAGAAGCAAAGTAAATAACGCAAAAGATGATAAAGATTTAGGTGATAACCAAACATGCTGGATTGGAAAAGTCAATCGCGGCTACCGAAAACATCTAGCGACGATGCCCATAATCCTCCTCACCCCTGTACCTTCTTGAGTAGTCATCATATCGTCCATCATCATAAACGCCATTGTCATTATCGTTATCGTAATTATCATAATTGCGCGGGTGCCTGCTATCCCTGCGATTAAAGTCGTCTCGCCTTCCATCATTGTACCGAGGAAGATGGTCGTCGGAGCCACAGTGCTTCTCCCACGCATGCTCGAGTTTCTTCTCCCGGGCCTTAGAGTCTTCAACCCTATTTGCTAATGCGTTGGCACCGAGCCCACCAGCAACGGCCCCAAGGATGGTGGATACAACCTGCGGTCTGTTGTCGTCACTGTAGCGGCGACTATGGTCCCGCCCTTTAGCCCTATGCTTCAGAGCGGCACTGGATGCTTCCCTAGCCACAAAGCCACCCACAAAAGCCCCCAAAATGCCAGCACCTAGACCTGTAGCTGAGTTGGTGAAGGTATCCTCCACGACGTTCCTAGCGCGACTCAGGGGGCTTGGTGAGCGACCACCGCGCGAGCGACTCCGTGTACCATCGTCGGAAAATGACCCCGAGGATAGCGAAGAGCGTGAGCGATCGCGGGGCCGGTGAGAAACAAGCGCTGAATGCGGCGGGACAGATCGGGGTCCGGCATCGAATGGAGGGGGCTCCAGGTGCATTACTTCCCGGCGGAAGGAGTCTTCATGCTCGAGGCTGGCGTCGCGAAGGCCTGCGCGGTCATCTCGATCATCCCGATCACTTCTTCTCTGGTCTCTAGGCCGGTAATAGTCGTCGGGAGAGGGTTCACGGGGTCCCCGCTGGCGCCGAGAATAGTAGGCATCCTCATCGTCTCCATAGTCCCGAGGCATGAAGTCTTCCGAGGTGGTGATATCTTACTTGGGGATGGCGGGGGTGTGCTAAACAATGGAGAAAGGTCTTGGTGACTTAGATTAATATTGGTGGAAATAAATCAGGCAAAGGACGTGATGAAAATGGAGTGATGGGAGCTGGAGACTCGAGAGTGGAGGGAGCAGTTTGTGTAGTTGGTTGAGGGGCATTGTGACGTCGCGCCTAGAACGTTTGTCATCGTCACCATGAACATGGCGGGCCCGAGCCGGCCGGTAGGCCTGAATCAGTCACTGATAGTGCTCTCATTGATATACAGCTTATTAGTTACACTGCATACTTCGTTCATAGCTCCATATTGATGCATTCTGCTTGCGATGACATGCGGATTTATATAGAGGTTACTCTTCCTCTGCAAGCGTCGACCGATGGCATGTCTTGGGAGTGACCATATTTTAGTTGGAGGATGCTACCTTGGGTTAGGTGCAAAGGGGGTTGTAGGCCAAGTTGTTATCAGTCTATTTATCTACCTTGGACAGGTAGAGACACTTCTGTAAACAATGTGCCTGAACTTTGAACGCTGTACTTTGTATATGTGAGCAGTATTCTCGTTCTTAGGAGCGAATAGTGAGACAAGTCATGGATGCCGGGTAGCCTAGACTAGGTAATTAGTGTCAATGATGAGATTGAGGCTGGTACGAATGGACTCGTAGAATTTATAGCTACGAATTGTCGTGCATATCTATCTTTCTTTAAGCCACAATCTTTCCTAAATAGACTATAACCTGCACGATGAGTAGTTAGTAGTATGCGTTGCATTTGCACTTTGTGGTCCATAACATACGTAGCTTTAATACCTAGCAGTTGAGACATTTCGTTGCTATTAGGCCAATGCGCGTCCCCGAGAACAGTGCTATTAGGAGAAAGACCCTTGCGCTGGCCTGCATTGTCTGAACAAAGTGCAACCATGCACCCCCAAGTATGAAATAGGGTATTGATTGGTAAGCCCTCAGCATCTGCGGCTCCTGAGACACCCACCTCTCAATTCTCCTAGTTGCAACCTATTGATGAAGCAGAGAAGTGGAGAGAGAGACACAGGTGACAGGCCGACACCGCAGCAAGCGTAATATGAATACTTGTATCCAACCTGGCTAGGAATACGACGAAGGAGGGATGGAGGGGGTTTTCTGGAACCCCTCCACGCACCTATCCACAGCCCTGTTGTCAATCTACCTCAATGTGAACTTGGTCAGCTGGACTACCTACAAAACCTCATTCCCACATCAAAACGGTCCGACGTTGTACAAGCGAGTGTAGATACTTGAAGAAAATTTGTTTTGGAGCCGTCCAAGGTCACCCAAGGAATATACGCATACTGCCGTCTCCGACCGTCTGCCATGGCTGGTATATCTCCAGACGATCGTGGCCCTGGGAAGAAGTCCCAAAAGTACAGCGCTGGCAGTGTCACAAGCCCTCAAAACACACAGGATGTGTCTTTCCCAGTGATTGCCCAGAGCGTCAATGACATCCCAACTGGCGGATCGGACAATCATGGTCACGATCGTGACGACAAATCCGATGATGGCCGTGAGCGATGGAACAACCCTAGGGTAAACATATATCGCTTCACCGCCGTTAATCTGTCCTTGTTTGTGATGGGAATGAGCGATGGCTGTATTGGGGTACGTTTTTTGATCATTCCTCCTCTACTTTCGATTCTTGACAGACTCTCATTAGAATCATGAGTATCTTGACTAATTCTTTCAAAAGGCTCTAATTCCATACGTAAGTAATCGTCAATTACTGCCACCTAACACCTGGCAAAATATATCAGCGAAAATGACACGATACCCCAACAACTGAATCAAACGCGGGGCCTTGTGTCTCTTGACTCTTGTAGGTGATACTAATTCGATAATGCCGCCTCTCAGATCGAACCATATTATGGTATCAGCCATCGGAAAATGTCGACGGTATTCATCGTTCCCCTTGCAGGCTATATTGCCGCAGCTCTAACAAACAACCTGATCCATTATGCGGTTGGACAGCGCGGAGTGGCCTTGCTCGGCCCTATCTTTCGTCTAGCTGGCTACGTTCCCATGGTTTTCCACCCACCGTTTGTCGTGTTGCCGCTGTTGCTACTGCTCACGGGGTTTGGCAATGGAATCCAAGACAGTGCTTATAACGCCTGGGTTGGTAACATGCACCACTCTAACGAACTGCTCGGGCTAGTCCATGGTGCTTACGGCTTTGGGGCTACCATTGGTCCCCTCGTAGCCTCCGCCATGGTTGCAAAGGCTGGTCTCCCGTGGTATAGTTTTTACTACGTCATGTCGGCCGTCGTCTGTATCGAGCTATTCTTTGGCCCATGGGCATTTTGGGCTGCTACAGGATCCAACTACCGCCGAAAGCTTCGGTATAGCAGCGCTAGCGATCGCGTGACGACTAGAACGGTTCTGCGAGAGCCTATTACTTGGCTCGTTGCTCTCTTCCTTCTGGGATATACCGGAGTTGAGGTTAGCCTTGGTGGTTGGATCCCTACTTTCATGATCAGAGTACGCAATGCCGATCCCTTCTTGGCAGGGCTTACAGTCACGCTTTTCTGGCTCGGCTTGACACTTGGCCGTGTCATCCTTGGCTTTGTAACCGGTCGCATTGGCGAGAGGCTGGCAATCACCAGCTATCTTGTCCTGTCCATGGGTTTGGAGGTTCTGTATTGGCTTGTGCCGAACGTCGTGGGCGCCATGATATTTGCTACTCTCCTGGGCTTCTTCCTGGGACCTCTCTTCCCCGCGGCAATCGTGGTTGCTACGAAATTGCTTCCGAGAGAGTACCACGTTAGTGCAATTGGGTTTGCCGCTGCCATAGGCGGAGGAGGGGCGGCTCTTCTACCGTTCATCGTTGGTGCCGTTGCCGAGACTAGTGGAGTGCAGGTCCTACAGCCCATCATCCTGGCCTCATTGGTATTTCTGTTAGGCACCTGGCTGATCATGCCTGGTGGTATCAAGAAGCGAGAAGGATCAAACGATGGCACTCGACAGACTGAGAGAACGGGACTACTGTCTGCGACAGATTGAAGTGAACACGGCTTTGGATATCATAATTTAGATGGCATACACATGGTAGTCGAAAAAGCGCACGCAGAGGCATCATAGCGGGGTGATTATATTTTCCCATAGATAATGATAGGCATTCCTATGGCAAATTTGAAGAGATTGTTCAATTGTATTGAGCCACGGCGGATTCTCTATATGTAACTTGGATTGATTGGTTCAGCGCCTCAACCGAAGCTGGGAATGCAGTGACAAGCTAGTTAGGGCGGATATCCTCTATAAAATGGAGTCATTCTTTCGTCCGCCTTATCTTATCGGTCGCGGGGCATCCATCTCTCTCAGTCTCTTTCTTTAACTACCCACTTTCTCCTTTTGTATTACCAATACCTGAATTGTTCCACGAAAGTCGTCATTATTTGATGGATTCCACTTCTTAATTATTAAAAATTCCCGTACAACTAATTACCGAGTATTTTCTGGAAGTGGAGGTTCTCAATTGGACTCAATAATAGCTGCGAAGCCCCGCGTTCTGTATGTTTGAGCCAACTAAGTTCCTTCAGAGATCCACGATAGCTATTGCCTCAAGAACCTCGGACCAAGGCCGTCCTACTCCCCTAACCTTTGGCTGACCGGGGCTTCAACTCTCTCAAGCGACTCAAAGTGGCGGCGAGCCTTGCCACAACTCTCGCAATGCCGTCTTCACTTTCGTCGCCAACTACCTCTTGTACCAAGATCCTGCCCCTCCCTCATTTTCAACCTGATCTCCACGGCCGCGCCTGGGAATCCGTTCCCCACCCTACCCTTCCCTTGATCGCAACGTCGCATTCCAAAAATGCTACAGTCTTTTCCCTTTCTACCCTATCTTCTCACAGCTCCCTCACGGGCGGACACACCCGCTCAGTGCGCTCAGTAGCTTGGAAGCCTGGACTGCCACCTCACAAGCTATGCCTTGTAACTGGCAGCTTTGATTCCACAGCAGGCCTCTGGCGCTGGGATGGTGACACGGCGGCATCTGGTTCGGGCGAGAATCTCGAGGTAGAAGTCACATCTAGGGTAAGGGATGACGATGACGATAAGGATGATAAGGACTGGGAGTTTACTTTGGTACTTGAAGGGCACGACTCCGAGATCAAGTCGTGTGCTTTTGCGCCGTCAGGTGCATACTTGGCGACGTGCTCACGGGATAAGTCGGTCTGGATATGGGAGGATATTGGTGCCAGCGAGTCCGACGATGAATGGGAAACGATTGCTGTCCTGAATGAACATGAAGGCGATGTCAAAGCTGTGGCCTGGTGTCCCGATGTCCCCGGCCGAAATAACAGGCGTCGCTACAGCTCTGACGTCTTGGCAAGCGCTAGTTACGACAATACTGTCCGTGTTTGGCGCGAGGATAATGATGGGGAATGGGTCTGTGTTGCTGTTCTGGAGGGCCATGATGGCACCGTCTGGGGAGTACAGTGGGAACCTCACCCGCACCATGGAGGCTTCCCTAGACTATTGACCTACTCAGCGGATAACACACTGCGCATCTGGACCCTCAAAGAAGATAATGACGAAGACGAAGATGCGGGGAGGCTTGGCGGAGGGCGAAGTGCATTAGGCGGTATTCCCAACACGATGAGGAGATCACTGCGAGAGGAATGGACCTGCACCGCTATCCTACCTCAAATTCATACCCGTGACATATACTCCGCTGCCTGGAGTGCTGACTCCGGTCTTGTAGCGAGCGTGGGCAGTGATGGTGTCATTGCTCTATACAAGGAACTCGACGGTCCAGTCGATGCACCAGTATCGAGCGACAACCAACCAATGGCAAATGGAGACGATTCATCAACTGAAGATCTTGGTGGTGTTGGAAGAGCCGTCGCAAGTGCCATATCAACTACTAGCTGGGAGCTTTTGGCAACGCGTGCCAATGCTCATGGACCTTATGAGGTCAATCATATCACCTGGTGCAAGAGGTTCGACGCTGGCTCGGAGCGGAGAGGCGAGGAAGAGATGTTGGTGACAACGGGGGATGACGGGGTCGTTCGACCGTGGCAGGTGGTTATCGAGGAATGAAGCTGAGCAGGGGGCATTTTGTTGATGACTGGGGACATGTGACGAGTTTTGTGGTACAACGGGTATTCTACTACATTGCAAATTTTATATAATGCAAGCTTGGAAAGTAACCATGCGACTTCCAACTGCGAATAACGCGGAGTCAATCTTGCACAAGATAAAAATCATTAAAAGACAAATATATGCTTTACTTAAAACCAATGCCATGCAACTTGGAACAGGTAACTAAAGAAACACTAGGTAGGTATGATACAGTGTAGTACTACACAGGAAGTCTTTCTCTTCCCAGCGAGCAAGAGACGGGCTAGCTACCATCACGCCCGCGGCTTTGCTACCTTAATATTATCTTGCGCCCCGTTCCATCTCTTTACTTCTATTTTATTCGCCCTTAAGCTTATCCTGCTTCACCGTGAAGGCCATCTCCAAGAAGTCCTGCTCCTCCTTTGAGTGGACGTTCTTGAGACCAGTCGCCACAGACGCGCTGGGGTTTCGACCAGCGTACATAACGTGTTTGCGATCATGGTACTGGGTCTGGTTCAGCAGCGTCTCAATACGTGGCTGTGTGAAACTCCAGGCACCGGCGTTCAAAGGCTCCTCCTGGCACCAAACGATGGTCTTGGCATTGGGGTACATGTCTAAGTTCTCCTTCAGCTGCTGCCAAGGGAAGGGGTTGAGCTGCTCAATGCGAGTGAAAGCAACGTTGTCAATCTTGTTGTCGGCACGGTACTTGTGGAGACTGGTCCAGACTTGACCAGTGCAGAGAACGACTCTCTCAATCTCTTCAGGAGACTTGATGGTGCCCTTATCATGTTCGGGGTCAGGGATGATCCACTGGAATCCAGCATTCTCTCCACTGAATTCCTCTATATCAGATCGAGCCAGAGGGTGGCGGAGTAGAGACTTGGAGAAAAAGATGATGAGAGCTGTAACAACATATCAGTAATGGGTCAAAAGCGTCAAGGAACTAGAAGACTTACGCTTTCGGAACTGTCGGAGCATCTGTCGACGCAAGACGTGGAACAAGTTAGCCGGTGTCGTCATATAGGCAATCTGCATGTTACAGTCTTGATGTTGTCGCTGAAGTTTCTCCTCTGAAGGGAAGACCCTGGGGTCCTCGTTGCAGAGCTGCAAGTAGCGCTCCAGTCGACCAGATGAGTGTTCTGGGCCCTGGCCGTCGTATCCGTGGGGTAGAGACATGACCAAGCCAGTTCTCTGCATCCACTTCACTTCACCAGAGGCGATGAACTGATCAATAATGCACTGTGCGTTGTTGGCAAAGTCACCGAACTGCGCCTCCCACATGACGAGGGCGTTCGGCGATGAAAGAGAATAGCCGTATTCGAATCCGAGCGCACCGAATTCACTCAGAGAAGAGTTTGCAATGACGAATTTGCCCTGATCCTTGCTGATATGCTGAATAGGCGTGTGTGTTTCCTCAGTCTCTTGGTCGTGGAAGACGCTATGACGCTGAGAGAAGGTACCACGTTCCACGTCTTGACCAGACACTCTAACATGATAACCATCTGTGACAAGAGAACCGAAAGCCAGCGCCTCAGCAGTTGGGAAGTCAATATTCTTGCCTTCGAGGACAGACTTGCTGCGATTGTTGAGGATACGTTTCAGGTTACGATGGATATGGAAGCCTTCAGGAGCTGAACCGATGACCTCGCCGATGTGGTTCATTGTCTTCTTATCAATCTTGGTGGAATGGTGGGGCAAGATTTCGGTTGCAAGCTCCTTGGGAGACTTGAATCCATTCCACGCTGATGTAGTCCACTCCTTCGAGGTGGGCTGGTAATCCTTCGATTTGGTGAAGCTCTCTTCGAGCATGCCCCACACCCACTGCTTGTGCTCTTCGATATCCTCTTTACTGAATGTGCCCTCTTGAAGTAATTTGTTGACATAGACATCAATCTGAGGCTCCTTGGAGTTGATGCGCTTGTACATGAGGGGCTGGGTGAAAGAGGGTTGGTCAGTTTCGTTGTGGCCATGCTTGCGATAGCAGATCAGGTCGATAACAACGTCGTGTTGGAATTCGGCTCGCCAATCAGCAGCTAGCTGGCAGACAAAATTGACTGCCTCTACATCGTCGGCGTTCACATGAAAGACTGGCGCATCAATAGCTTTGGCGATATCTGTGCAGTAGGCTGTTGAACGGGCAAATCGAGGGTCTGTGGTGAAGCCAATCTGGTTGTTGACGACTAGGTGGATAGTTCCACCAGTGGAAAAGGCTGGAAGAGAGTGGAAGCCGAGACACTCGTACACGATGCCCTGAGCGGCAAAGGCAGCATCACCGTGGAGCAGGACGCTCATGGCAGTTCTATGTGTCTTCTCGTCATTGTTATAATGCTGGATGGCGCGTGTCTTGCCAAGCACAACAGGATCTTCTGCTTCCAGATGCGACGGGTTGGCAACCAAAGACAATTGTACACGCTTGCCAGAGGGTGTCGGTCGTTCGAAGTTCATACCAAGATGGTACTTGACGTCACCAGAACCTTCGTCGGCGGCGCCTCCAGTTCCTGCAAACTCACTGAAGATGGACTCGTTGGGCTTTCGTACGACGTTGCTAAGAACATTGAGACGCCCACGATGCGGCATTCCAATTACAATGTCCTTGACGCCATAGTCAACACTGCGGTCTATCAGAGCTTTCATACCGGGGACTAAGGTCTCGCATCCTTCAAGACCAAATCGCTTGTCGTTGGGGTACTTGGTTGAGAGGAACGATTCAAAGCTGGAGCTCCAAATAAGTCGGTCAAGCACGCGGCGTTTCTCGTCGATGGAGTACTTGAAAGGCTGAGGAACTTCAAGACGCTCGCGAAGCCAGTCGCACTTCTCACGATCGGGGATATGGATAAACTCAACACCGTACGAACCGGAGTAAATCTTCTCACAGGCTGCGACAATTTCGCGCAGAGTCATTTTCTCGCGCCCTTCCTTCTTGAATCGAGGAAGAATGCCAGGGCCAAGAGTGTATTCTTTGTCGAGGTCGGCCTCAGAGAATTGGTAATGTTCTAGGGTCAGCTCCTTGGGCTTGATGTTACCAAAGCCGGCGGTGGTGTTCCTGATACCCAGGGGGTCGATGTTTGCCTTGTGATGACCGCGAGCCTGGTAGGCTCGGACGAGAAGCTGTACTTTCAGATGGTTGGTAACATCAGAACCGTCATCAAGGGTTAGGCCACCGGATAGTCGGGGTACGCCACCGGTCATATTGGGAACCAGGTTGGGTGGTGGTTGAAAAGCTTGCGAGACGGGCATCTCGCCACTCTCCATGTTCTTAAAGTAGACCTGCCAGGAGACGTGAACACTCTTGGGGTCTTGCTTCCACTGCATATACATCTCATCAATATAATTGGCAGTGCTGCCGGACAAGAAGTTATCGCTAGGATCGGGGGAGCTGTCCGTCGCCGAGGTGGCGTAGGATCTGAGCGACGACAGGCCCAAAGGCCTGCGGGCGGCGACGAGCTTCCATGATGAGGTACGAGCCGTTGTGGTCGAGATGAAGGATTTTGGCGAAGACCGAGAGGTGCCCTGGAGCAGGCAAGAGCTTGCTCTACAGAGCGAATTCCTCAACATAGTGACGTTCAGGAGCGATAACGGGAGGTGATGTGACGCGATGAAGCGAACGGGAAATATTTACTACCAGGGGAGAGAGAAGATAGATTACTCGCTGAGTCATTGTCTTCGGTATTGGTGGCTCACTGCTAGTAAGCTCACGTGACGGTTGTTAGTGGTGCATCCATCCGTCCTAATACATGATTACACCTGGTCTGTGGTTGAACGGAGCTTCCTACTCACACAAACATCCTAACCTCGGGCGAGTGACGGATATTTCTCGACCCACTGGCTGATCTCAATCCAGCTCTCCGTCCGCCTCCTCTATACTCTCAATTATCTATGCTAAAATTCCTTGCACTTGTGCACGTTGCGCTCCACATACGCTGCCACTGTCCAAACCTAGGCTCCTGCGCCTTTGCGTTGGTACCCGGACGTCTTGTTCGAGCTGACATATTCCGCAGTTAAAGCGGAATACGACGCAGCGGATCGCGAGCGAAGGGGTTTGACATATAAGGGGTCGCAATTAGTCACGTCTGTATTCGCGAGTGACGTCGCTAGACGGTGTTGAATTAGGACCGTACGGTTTCTCTGGGATAGGTTTCTCAGTGCTGGCTAGATTTGACTCACGGCCGCAAGCGCCTGGGGAGAAGACGTCTTGGAATAAATTCACCACATTGTAACGTGCTGCCTAGTGTTTGCTTGTGTCTCGATTCGTCGTTTGAAAGCATCAAAAGCAGCCGGTTCAATTTGTCTTTCCTGTCTGTTCTGCTGCGTTGGGACTCGGACACAAATCTCGCCTCCATCTACTTTTCCAGTGGGCATTGGACGTTCTCTTTTGAACACTGCATATTTTCTTCCTTTAGCTCTCAAAAAACATTGTTGACATCATGTCTTCCGATGCAGAAGAAGTGGCTGAAGACTATCGCCATGCTCTGGAGGATCTCTCATCCAACATGCGCTTCGAGATCAGCAACTTGACTGTGATTGCGCGAGAAAATACAGAACATGCGCTAGCTATTGCTGAAGTACTGCAGCAACATATTCTCAAGGTAAGATCGATCTGACTCAGCCGTATTAGCACCCCTGGATACCCTCATCGTATTTCTGGTGTTTGTCGCGTGGCAGGCGCAAGTAATTGTATGTGTGCAGTTTGCTGATTCCTCCCTCAGGCCCCCCCAAATAAGAAATTGCCCGCACTCTACGTACTCGACTCAATTGTCAAAAACGTTGGCACACCGTATACGCTGTACTTTGGTCGCACTCTTTTCAAGACATTTATGGAATCCTATGCCGTGGTTGATAACGCTATTCGGAAAAAGATGGAAGAAATGCTCAGGACCTGGAAAGATCCGGTGCCTGGATCTATGGATACCCGGCCAGTCTTCTCTCATGAACTGGTTCGGCCAATTGAAAATGCTCTCATGAAAGCCAGAGCCGCAACAATGGGCCAGCAAGGGCCCCTACCAGGCCGACCGCGCTCTGCAATTATGCCTCATCGGAATACACCAACCCCCCCGGGGATGCATGGAGGAAACTGGCCGACAGGCAGCCATCCCCAGTCTGGTTATCCTTACCCAAATGGAGTGACATCTAGCGAACTGGCCCAGAGTCAAGGCCCCTACCTTGGACAGCAGTATCAAACGGTAAGTGACAAACCCTCTCTTTCTGTTCAAATCGAACAACTCACTGACGGCTGGACTTAGAACCCATTCTACACATCCCAATCAACCCAACCCGTGAATTCAAGCTCAGGCTCAGGCTCAAGCTCAGCTCCTTTCCAGGCTTCTGTTTCGGGCTTGTACGGGTCAGTTGTGGTACCTAACCCAGCTGTGATAAGCGTAGAGACCTTGAGCAATGACATTCAGAACCTGATTATTGCAATGAAGATTGAGTTCTCACAGAAGCCTCATGATGCCGGAGTTCAGACCAGATTAAGAGCGTTGTTGGATCTGCAGGGTATTGTACGGGACTCAAGCTTGCCGCCAGAGCAACTTGAGCTCATTAAAAACAAAGTAACTGAACTTGCTGCCGTGACAATGAGATCTGCCTCGTCCCAGAACTCTACCCCTAATCCAGGGCTCGTACCGCCTCAAGTGCGACCACCGCCGACAGCACCGGCTTCCGTAACTCCCTCCCCTGCACCAGTGGCCGGTCCGAACCAAGGACCGCCGTTGACTCTTGATTCTCTGTTTGGACAAGGGGCTATGGCTGCTTTGCTATCGAGACAGCAGTCAAGCAACTCGCAAACTTCGACTCCTAATCCCCCATTTGCGCAATCTGCGATCCGATCCCCGCCACCGACTCAAACTGAGCCGCCCAAACAGTGCTCTTCAATAGGACATAATCCTTTGGCATTATTGGACCAACTTCGACAGGCCGGTCTTCTCCCTAACCCAGCCACGACAAATTCTGCGGCTGCGATACAGCCACCGCCGCCGCCGCCGCCAGTATCAGCATCCTCATTATTGCCACCAAATATTGCCAGCCTCCTTGCGGCTTCTAAGGTTGATATGAATCGAGCAGGGTTAGAAAGTACGGTGTTCAACCCTGCCGCTCTCAAGCAACAGTGAGTAACATTAGCCTTCCACTCCATTCAATGTCGATGTATTTACGCGCTGACTCGTCAAGATTCCGCCCAGATTTGATTGCTAGTCTATATGATGACCTCGGGCCTCCGTGCACGCAATGCGGACGTAGATTCAGGACAGATGTTCAAGGAAAAAATAAAAAGATGGCTCACATGGACTGGCACTTCCAAGTTCATCAAAGAAGCACCGAAGCCGAGAAGAAGGGCACCCACCGTAGCTGGTACGTGGACCAACAGGTAAGCCAAAAACCAGTCCTCTCTATAACTTGCGAAGAAATTTGTCTAATATGAAACAGGATTGGCTGAAATCCCGAGAAGTCGTTGACGCAGACCAAGCTGCAACCGCAGCAGCCGAGGAAGCCTCGGCTCAGACATCAAAAGCAGAGGAAGGACCCAAGTATATTCCTGTACCAGACCCGACAAGTGGGGTGAACAACGTTTGCCCTATCTGCCAGGATAAGTTTGAAAACAAGTGGCTGGTCGCAGCTCAAGAATGGGTGTGGCTAGATGCTGTACTTGTGGGAAACCGGGCGTATCACGCATCCTGTCATGCAGAGGCGACCCGAGATCGAGAGGGCACGCCAGTACCGTCGAAGCGGACACCGGAACCGATACTGGGCAAGAGGAAAGCAGATTCAAGCTTATCATCGCCCAAAATCCGGACAATGAAGACATCCGTGTAGAGAGAAGTATTGGAACGGTCATAGATGGTGTCGGCAGGGGAGCACAGGTGGCGAGATATTGTGGAAAGGATTTGATATGATCTATGGCGCGATTAAACACGGAAATATGATCCAGAGGAGTTAAACATTTGCGGGGAGGGTATATAAATAGCATGGCCAAGAGGCGTTTAGGTGCATTGTATGCGTTCTGTTTGTGGATTTGGGATCAAGGAAGAGGGTGCAGAACTTGAACTTTTCAATATATTAGCACGGGATCCCACCCAGCAGAGCTGATGGTCTGTCCAAAAAAAAAAAGGGTATTTATTAAGGAGTAGTACAAAGCAGATTGAATGATTTATCACGCAATACAACATAGTAATATATTAGAGAGAGTTATTCAACAGCTTGGCTTTGTTGGACTAAACTTTCAATATGGTCTTGAAGTACGTACTTCTCAGCAATGATTAATATGTGGTAGTACCGTAGTAGTAATACGGGATGTGGTGAGTTCTGTGGCCACGCGTGTTAGCCATGGCTTGGAAATCTGCACCCACTCTAGTTTCTACTGTAGCTAAACGCGTTCAATACCCCTGCGCTGCTGCCGTGCCGTACCAACTAACAAGGGTCAAGCAACCAGCGATTAATAACGTAGCAAATAAAACTTGCACTTCGCAATTCTTGATCGTTGCATCACTTTATATAGTTCACACTTCATACCCGAAATCTCCTCCCTATGCCGATGGTTTCAAGAAACCCCATTATCTCGCTTTTTGCTTAATTGTTTTCAGCAAACTTTGATGTTTTCTTAATATCACCTTGACTGCCTCCGCGAAACGTACGAAACACGATTCTAGCGTCGTCGACTGGCTGGTTGCTTCATTTCTCGGTTGCGTCATGGCAGTCGACTGTCCGATTTGTAATAAGTCCGTAAAATCATCGCAGATCAATCTCCACATTGACTCTGGCTGCACGAGCTTTATCGAGGGCTCATCGCCGCCTCAATCCCAGTCACAATCACAAACACAACCTCAGTCACAAACGCAAACACAGCAAAATGGAGGCTACACCGCAGCGTCGCAAAAACGTAGCGCTTCCAGCTTCTTTTCTACACCAGCACCGAAGCGTATACAGTCTGACAGCAGATTGCTGACGCCTCTCGTCAATGGCTCGCTACTGGCTACAACAGGAAAGAAGAGGAGCTTTGAGGATGGTCCTGGGGCGAAGTTGAACGGCCCGCCTGTGATGAAGATGGGAGCCAAACAGGATCCCGATACTGAGGCGAACAATACAAGGGCAAGTGCGGATGCCATGGGTGTAGAACCGCCAGAGGATGGTAGAGCGCTCAAGAAGACCAAGACCCAGAGGGCGGCGCCGCTCGCGGAGAGGATGCGTCCGTCTACAATGGATGAAGTATGTGGTCAAGATTTGGTCGGGCCTAACGGCATCTTGCGTTCGCTTATTGAATCGAATCGAGTTCCGTCAATGATTTTATGGGGAGCCTCGGGTACGGGTAAAACGACGATAGCGCGATGTATCGCAAACATGGTGGGTAGTCGATTTATTGAGCTCAATGCAACGAGTAGCGGCGTATCCGAATGCAAGAAGCTATTCCAAGATGCAGTTAACGAACAAGGTTTGACTGGCCGCAAGACGATCATATTTTGCGATGAAATTCATCGCTTCAACAAAGCTCAACAAGATGTCTTTCTCAAGCCGGTAGAGGCTGGTATCATAACTCTCATAGGCGCGACAACAGAAAATCCGTCCTTCAAGGTTGCCAATGCGCTTCTTTCGCGGTGTCGAACTTTTACTCTGCAACCCCTCACGACGGATGACATCGTTGGGATACTGAAGCGCGCTCGTGAAGCAGAATCCACAGTTTATCCTCATACGCCCTTGGTTGATGACGAGATGTTGGCTTATCTGGCTCGTTTTAGCGATGGAGATGCTCGCACAGCACTTAATTTACTCGAGCTAGCTTTATCTCTTACATCACGCGAAGGCATCACCAAGGATGATATCAAGTCATCTCTGACCAAAACCCTGGTCTATGATCGCGGCGGCGATCAACATTACGATACGATCTCAGCCTTTCATAAATCTGTACGTGGAAACGACCCGGATGCAGCGCTCTATTATCTGGCTCGCATGCTGCAGTCAGGCGAAGATCCCCTCTTTGTAGCCCGCCGAATGGTTGTGATCGCTTCGGAGGATGTAGGACTTGCTGATAGCACACTACTGCCGTTGGCAACGGCCGCTTATACAGCTACGCAACAGATTGGTATGCCAGAAGCTCGAATACCACTGGCACACTGCGCGGTTGCACTTTGCATGGCCCCTAAAAGTACTCGTGCTTACCGTGGCCTAAATAATGCCTATGCCGCGTTACGAGAACCTGGTGTAGCAAGTCTACCTGTGCCGCTACATCTACGCAATGCGCCTACACGGCTGATGCGTGAGATGGGTTGTGGAGCAGAGTATAAATATCCACCGAACTATCGCGATGGCCGGGTGAGCCAGAATTATCTGCCACATGAGCTGCTTGGCAGGCGATTTCTTGAAGAAAGAGACCTGGGCACTGAAGTTGATCCAGAGCTGGCCATGGATGGTGCTTCATAGGGACTGGAAAGAGATAGTTGTAATATATTCTGGATTAGAGAAGCAATGTAAATTTGAAAGTCGTATGTTCTTGGTATTTGTACATCTACGATGCTGAGGAAGAACACGATGGTTTCAAAGCAACAGCATAGTCGTCATCTACATATTTATATAACATACAATCGCGTATACGCTCGCGAGGCAACTCCGGTTAGCGCCTCTCTATAAGTATTGTTTTCGTTATGTCTGAAGGTTGCTATGCCTTCCTAGCAGTTTTCTTTGTTGACAGATGTTGCTTCCAGACACACCGACTCGACGTTGTCTCGTGGGTTGATACTCTACAGACAGTGTAACCTGTGTTCTATCTTTATGGCGTCGTAACTAAAAATTGTTCCACGCCACTTGCCCATCATAAGGTGAACGAGAAAGTTATCAGGACAAGACACCATAATCATCAGGTATTGATTGGTACTTGAAGCATCTCAATGAAAGGTACTTTACATCTCAATTACGCCTAAGGCTTTACTCATACAAATCTTTTAATCATGTCCTAGTCATCCTAGTCATATCTATTGAAGTCATAATTTCGTCGATGAATCGTTACTCCATCTGGGTCAGGTCAATTACTGACACATCGCTCCATCTTTGTGCACGGACTCTCGTGCCTCTAGTGCCCAGTAGTTTGACTTGATCCATGATCATCGCATCACGTTCTTGAACCTCCACCTCTATCTCGTTGATGAAGCCTTCCATAACAGTGCTGGGGATGAGCACCTTCTTCTTCGAGTGAACAGCGCCAAGAGTCCGTGGTGAGGGAACAGCGCTCCTAGATCTGTGATAATCAGATTCAGTTATTTTCCTCGCGAGAATGGAGGAAAGTGGTTCAAGGTTAGGCGAGCCTTGATCTTGCGCATCGTCTAACGCTTCAACCTGTCGCATATCTTTTGCCGTTGGAACGTCCCTTAGCTCTCTAAAGATTGAAGAGTCTGGCCGTAAATGTTGTGGCATCTTAGCAAACGAGTCCATTGACATCTGCTTCAGTTTTCCCGGCTTTATTGGAGCGGACGTCTGCAGTGGCGGTTTTCGCTCTTCTGACTGTTTTCTCTTCTCACCCAACTGGCATGGGGTAGTATTTAATGATATTGTCGAGAGCAGCGAGCTAAGCACTTCTTCAGAACTAGAGGGAGCGATATGTGGACGAGTCGGCGAGGATAAAGGTGAAGATGTCGCGGTGATAGGGCTAGACGAAATGACAATAGTCTCCGGATATCCAGCAAGGTTTTCTTGTCTGGGCGTTACTGGTGAGCTGGCGTCTATCCAATCGGCCGTGACCGTTGCCGGGTCGCATGCAGGCGAGGACATGGATTGCTTACTTGGCTGTCGGGACACCGTTGGTAATTTCGGTCGACGCATTGTCCTTGACTCTGATTGCGCCATGTTCTTAATTTGATTCCGTTTCTGAGCCTCCCCAAATTGATGATTAATACCCCCGCTATCATCGGCTGGCGTCTTGGTGATATGAACGAACGCGTCAAGTGGCCTATGCGATAGGGGTCCTGCTGCTTTCCCTTTTTTACCAGTAGCTTTCTTCTTGCCGAGAGGCTTTGACAAGCTTCTAGCTTGTTCGGCATCTTCCCATGCGTTGACAACTCCTGGTATTGACATTCTCACCACCCTTTCCAGAACCCACACCAAATTCGGTTTCTGGGCATCAAATACATTACCAGGGCCCGAGTTCGGTTCTACAGATGATGCAACAGCGTCTACTGCCCCAATAAACTCTTCGTCACTATTCAAAGCTAGTCCGTCGCGACCGAATGTTATATTTTCCTCCATCTCTCTGGAAAGATCAATTGGGACCACTTCCTCGGGAATATAGGAGAGTCGCAGCTCAGGCGTTGCGTCTGTGCTAAAATGTCTTCGACGCCCCAAAATCCGTTTAACGTAGGCTTCTCCATTGATATTGTCCTGACATATTTTACGCACAAGTAGAGCCTGGCCAAGAACCCTTATGAATTTGATGGCCCCTGTTCGAAAATCCCAACCAAAAGTTTCCCGTGTGAATTCCCTCAAGCCATCGAGCTGTATACTCCGTTCTTGAAGCAGAAAATGCTTCATGGTGTCGAGCTTTGATATTGGAGTTACGACTGGATGAGTATAGTACCGGCATACCTCCATGTTTGGAAAATCTTCGGGAACGGTGAGGGCCATGTGCTTGGTTCGAAAGTGACGATGCTCGTTGGTTTCCAGCTCATGCACCAAGTTGTCCCTCCAAGCTCGTACTCCAGCCTTATCTGAAATTTTGAGACGACATAGAGACTTGCCAAATCCGGCTCTGGCAGCCTCGCATGCGATCCTCACACCACACCCCGGGATCCCAGCGGGCAAGTAGTCCCCCCCGCTCATGAGTGCTACTAGTACCATGCCTTGGCGGTCAAGTCCAAGCTTGACAGCATCCAGGTGTTGCACATCGTACAACGAGATGTGTGTTGGGGTTTTGGAAGCTTTCCCTTCTGCAGACCAGTTACGGAGAACCTTGGAACAACCGAACATGAGTGTATCCACATCCTCGCTCAACACAGCATCGACGATGCCGTGCCTTTGTAAAAGTGCGCATTCTGCCTCTGCCTCTCCCGGGGCATCATGCATTGGGAACCCAAAAAGCTCTATCAATTTCTTTGCTTGTGCAGTCGCAACACGATCGCCGAGACCGGATCGCTTATTCCGCTTAATAGCAGGTTTGTGTGGACCGTCGAAGACAAATATAGGTTCGACCGGTGTTCCTAAGAGGCGTACTAGACGATAGAAGAGAGTTCTTATTGCTGGATTTGTTCCGCCTAAGTAGTTGTTAGCAGCTCCACGTGTAGATGGGTGCAGAACGCGGTTAGGTCATAATTCGACTTACCTCGAGCAGCCTTAGTTTGAAACTGCCATATGGCTATGTCGATTGCGATGCGAAACGGTCGACCTTCATTTTCGAAGCTGTCTGCTGCAATCTTGGACAATGATACCCTTTTGCCAGGTCCCAGTTCAGCGTAGATGCTGGGAAGGTCAGCATCCAGCTGCTGCAAGAAAAGCATTGCCCTGCACTTACCCTTTGATCCCCATTGGAACGAGTCACCGCTCTGCTTCTTCCCTTTACTGGAATAAAAGCGGGTTTATGTGTGAATATTGTACAGTTTGTTAAACCATTGATGAGGGAATGAAGTCAAATTGCTGAAGTAGGGCAAATGATCCACAGCAGTGCATGCATCACTCTGGTTACCATTAGAGGTGATGACTTTCGGCGTGTCGGTACCTGAACACCGACCCCACAGTGCCGTCACAACCTCTCTCATTGCATCCAGAAGGTGTATGCTCGCTATCGGGAAAAAGGCCGCCATTTAAATGCATATGTGTAGCTAATAATACAATCGCGCTGATAATAAGAGAAAGACAGCATTACAGCGAAACAAAACTTGACAGAAAACCAAGGCAAAGAAAGAAAGAAATAATAAAGAAAATAGAAGAGGCGATCCTGGCCTCACAGTTCTTCTATCCCATCTCCATCATGTCATCTGGTGTAGGGTCGACCCTCCCTCACCGCAGCGTCACCAGTATCCGCTCAGCGCCAACTCAACCACAAAGTGGTCCCTCAACGCCTCATACCCCTAATCGCGGCATTTCCTCTACATATGGCTCACCGTCAGCTATACGCGCAGATGATGATTTCCTGATACTGGAAATTGGAAGCCGCTTCGTTCGAGCTGGGTTTGCGGGAGACACCCTCCCAAAAGCCGTACTCTCTTGTAGCCCCAACAATCAACGCCGCGTCGGGGACCTTCGAACGTTGGCAACATGCAGAATCTTTCTCTCACAATGCGTGGAGTACAGAATACGAAATCTGGCGTTACGATCTGCGAGATCTCGATTTGGGTGTAGTCCAAGACAAACTGGACCGAATTTTGAGAAATGCCTTTACCAAGTGAGATAATATACTCGCAACCAAAATCCAGATAGTGGCCCAAAGTCCCAGGGTTGACATCTAACCTGAACCAGGTATTTGCTCATCGATTCCAGGCCACGGAGGTTAGGACTCGTATTGGGGTCTTCTGTCCCAGTGCCTTTGCTATCCGCGGCTCTTGACACCTTATTCAACAACTTCCAAGCACCAGTCATCTCACTCATGTCGTCTGCTACCATGTCTACCGCAGCAGCTGGTGTTCGGTCTGCATTTGTCATCGATATGGGCTGGTCCGAGACTGTATTGACTAGTGTCTACGAGTATCGCGAAGTTAAAAGTACACGCACAGTACGTAGCGGAAGGTATCTCATCGATGAGCTGTACAAAACTCTGAAAGCTTACTTATCTGGAAAACCCCCCGGGGATGAGACTAATCGGTTGCTGAGATTTGAAGAGTGTGAGGATATCATGCATCGGCTCATGTGGTGCAGGACATCGGCATCTAAATCTCCACAAAGGCAATCTACACAACTAGACACTGTCGAGGAACAAGATGAATCCGAAAATCGAACCCCCTCTACCGAAAGGCACGGCAAGCATCCGGTTGATGTCAACAAATCCGCCAACAACAATGGAAGTTCCGTTTGAGAAGTTTGCCGACCTCTGTGATGATACATTCTTTGACCCCTCGGCGTCACCACCCACTTTCGATGATCACGAGCTGCCAGTGCATTTGCTGGTGTATCAACATCTCCTGCAACTACCAATGGACGTAAGGGCTATCTGCATGTCACGCATCATCTTTACTGGTGGCTGTTCTGAGATTTTGGGCATAAAAGAGAGAATCATGGATGAAGTCACGAGTCTTGTGGATAAGCGAGGCTGGGCGCCTGTATATGGAAAAGGCGTCGACCAACTACGAAACAATGCCAAGCTACATAGGGCTAGCTGGAAATCAAAGACAACCGAACCCTCGACTACGTCTTCAGATGCTAGAGATGAGTCAAACGGGTTACGACCCGTCTCACTGAGCACCCAGCCAGAAAACGACCCCATCGAGGCAAAGGTGACCCGAAACCGACCAGTGCAGTACCAATATCAAGGCCGGTTGCGGGCTATCCACTCTCTAGGTCCATGGGCTGGGGCGAGTCTGTTATGTCAACTCAAGGTCCCGGCAATGGCGACGATAGATCGAGAACTATGGCTACAACAGGGAGCGAGCGGCGCATCCAAGCCGAACGAAGTGGACTTGAAGGCACAACAGCGGCAGAGCATGGGGGCGGGAGGGCTTATACGGGGAAGTGGAGGACATCATACAAACTGGACCTTGGGGGCCTGGGGTTCTTTGTAATCTAAATTTCCTGGGCTTCGAACAGGGATATAAATAAAGTGTGCACTCTATATGCTTGATGTAGACAGACCCCTTTATCACCAGTATAAGCTCGTGGCATGGTATTGTTCATCCAACCAAATGAACTAATTGTTAACAAGAGACGTACTAAAATGTTTCAGAATATTAGATCAAAATCTAGGAAGAATGCCAATACAGATATCTGCTTGTTGCTGTATTTAATTATTCTGGAGGAGCTCCTCATATGTGGTATAATGGAATGGCCGTTGGTGCTACGACTTCGGCTAATTGCATAATTTCAGCATCCCATCTTCTCCCCAGATGACTGCCCAACTTTCAACCTGTCCATGAGCTACCAATTGAGTCAAGGCTCTCACCATGCACAACAAGGTGCTAGCATGCCTTCGCTGCCAAAAATTGCGGTCAACGACAACCAACACCAGCTTCACCCGCAATTTCGCCAGCGCAAAACGCCCCTCCACAGCTCCGAAACCCATCATCGACATCAAGCATATCCGCCAGAACCCAGAGCTGTATGAGCAGACCTGTCTAGAGCGTAACTACAAGCCCCAGTCCGAAAACCCGGCCAAAATTGTTGCACTTCACGCGCAATGGCAGGAATTACAACGCCAGGGACGTACTTTGCGCGAGAGGTCGAATCTGCTACGGAAGCACTTGGCAAACCCAGCCACTACCGCTGATGATGAGGACGTCAAGGATTTAGTGGGCATGAGCCGAGAAAAGGTGCAGGAAGAGGCACGGATACTCAAAGGAAATCTATCTGGGATTGAGAAGGGTGAAGCTGATGCCGTGGCGGAGATGGAAGAGTTGGCCCTTCACATCCCCAACTTGACAAGTGACGAGACACCGCTTGGCAGCGAACCAGAGCACATGAGCTACATCAATGAACCACCGAAGATTGAAGGCGGCATCGAAGACAGGGTGTGGAAATCACATGTACACATTGGCTCCGAGCTAGGCATCCTCGATTTTGCGGGTGCAGCGAACTCGTCGGGATGGGGTTGGTACTACCTCGTGGGAGATGCGGCCCAACTCGAGCAGGCACTCGTGCAGTACGCCCTGGCTGTGGTAACCAAGTACGGCTGGACCCAAGTATCACCGCCTAGCATAGTCTATAGCCACATTGGAGCGGCATGTGGGTTCCAGCCCCGTGATCAGCACGGTGAACAGCAGGTATATGCCATTGCACAATCTCAAGCAGACGCCGACCGCGGCGTTCCTGAGCTTTCCCTTGCAGGCACATCTGAAATTCCTTTGGCGGGCATGAAGGCCATGACCACAATCAACGAAGAAGATCTTCCCTTGAAACGCGTCGCCGTATCGCGTTGCTACCGTGCCGAAGCAGGTGCCCGTGGCGCCGATACGAAGGGCCTATACCGCGTTCACGAGTTCACCAAGGTTGAGATGTTTGCCTGGACGCACCCAGACGAAGATGCCTCGCAAGACGTATTCGACGAGATGCTCGACATGCAAACCGAGATTCTCTCCTCGCTAGGTCTTTACTGCCGTATTCTCTCCATGCCGGCTACCGACCTCGGCGCCTCAGCCACCCGCAAGATTGACATCGAAGCCTGGTTCCCTAGTCGCCTTCATAGCAACAAGGGCGATGCGTGGGGTGAGGTCACATCTGCAAGTCTATGCACTGACTACCAGACTCGGCGACTAGCAACGCGCACGCGGACCGATGGCCGGATTACGTTCCCCTGGACGACAAATGGTACGGCACTTGCGGTGCCAAGGGTCCTAGCCGCGTTGTTGGAAAATGGGTGGGATGAGGAGACAAGGACAGTACATGTACCAGAATGTCTGCGCCCATGGATGGATGGGAGAGAAAGGATTGGATTAAGCAAGAGGGGGCAAAGAGGGTGATGAGGCAAATGCATAGGGAAGGAAGGTTTTAGCAGGGCTGAAGTGGAATGGACTAGAATGTCAATTTTCAAGCTGAGCCGTGCTTCTTTCGTGTAGTGCTCATAGGTCAAGCTGATGTACGCTGTATAATTTGTATGAAAACAATATATGAACAACGAGAAGGACTTTTTTCTTACGTAACCTCACTGCATCCATGTATGAAAGTTAACTTCCTCTTTCACTCAATATCCTGTATTGATCCTATTCTTCCCGGCCCTAACTGCAAGGAACACTCAGGTTGCCGCTATTTCAACTGGTATACACCTGCGAAGACTCGGGCATCTACATGATTGGGAATGACAGTAGTCGTGTACAGGGTTGGTCGAGGTATCACTGATAAGAAAACACTGGTAATTTCAAAGAACCTCACGTTTACTTGAGGGACGACAAACATCCAAGGCTGCTCTGTACCTTTATGTTACCTGGAGTGCGTGAACTGAAGAACAACGGAAGAATACTGCAGTAGGTCTGACACGAGTTGGAAATCAGCATATTGAACCACGTATGAACTAGCATATGCAAAGGATGGCGGTGGCACTATTTTTGATCTATTCGCAAAACCGAAAATTGTTTTTCATGGACTGACGACAGTTTACACAACATATGGCCCCTTGCCTTCTCCCGCCGTAAACGCCAGACCAAATAAGACGCCGCTTTTGAAGAGAGTGAGAAAAATACAACAAACAGACATTCGATCATGGCAATGGAGAGATTACTTTCCAGAACCTCCCCAACCAATTCGCTCGCCAGTCTGATCTACCGCCAGCTGCGCACAGACCGCCTGACCGACCATGGGAAAATGACATGATAATAAAGTAAAGGAATGAGGGTCATCAATGTCGCATATGCAGACAAGATGTGTACAGCAAGAGGAAAACATGCAACAGGCGCCTTGATACAAGAGAAAGGAGGGCTTCATGATGCCATTTCGTGAAAGCAAGTATGTAGTCATAAGCAGGTCAACTCCTTCGAAATGATAGGTTAATGCAGGCTCTGCATCTTCTTAATTGGAAGGCCTTTGGTTTACTTGGAGCCAATAGACTGGCCATTCGCATGGTAGTGTAGGTGTTGGTGTCCATGGTGCTCGTCGCCGTCATGATGGAGCGTAACGCTGTTGAACTCCAAGAATGGATCTGCAGCCTCGTTTCCTGGGGTCGACAGGCCACTGTCAAGAGGCACGCCCTTGGCATTCGGCTTTGTGATGTCTACACTCTCACTTTCCTTGACGTTGCGGAAGTTGAGTGTGTCAATGCCGCGGCCGGCATGAGGGACAATCGGGGGTTTCATATGTCTAATCAGTGCCCATTGCGTGGAACGGAAAAATGGGTGCCCCTTGATGTCAGAGGCACCAGCACGCGCGCCAAGACGCCGATTTTCATCCTTGATAAGGAGCTTTCTGATCAGTGACTTGCAAAGACTAAAATGTGTGAATTCAGATTAGTATTCGATTTCAATCCATCAATGAAAAACCGTGAAAAACCCACTTTGAGATCTGCGGCGCGCCCGCATGATCCGGGAAGGGAATGTCCTCGCGCAATATGTTGGCAAATGTAGCATTGCGGTTCTTGCCCTTGAATGGCGTCGTTCCGTAGAGCATTTCGTATATGAGGATACCTAGAGTCCACCAGTCCACCGCGCTCGTATGCCCGCTTCCTTTTATGACCTCGGGGGCGATGTACTCCTCAGTCCCCACAAAGGAGTTGGTACGGAAATCAGCGATGCACGACCTAGTGTCAATGGTAGGTAGGGCGTCGGTGCGAGCACCATTCTTGCCAACTATCATTGTTGGTTTGCCACCAGGACCCGACTGCTTGGAGAGATCAAAGTCTGAGAGCATAATATGGCCAGATTGATGAAGTAGAATATCTGCGACGGAATAGTCAGAATAACATGTCAAACCCTCTTGTCTGCACACAAGATGGACGTACTCTCTGGCTTCAAATCCCGGTAAATGAACCCCATCAGATGGAGGTATTCCAGTGCTGCCGTAACCTCGGCAGCGTAGAATCGAGCATCGTCCTCGGGAATGCATTTACCAGGGCGTGTCTGGAGAGCACGGAAAAACTCTCCACCGCTGCAATACTCCATACATAAGTAGAGATGATCTTCGGATTGAAACGAGTGATAGAGAGTGACAATGAATGGATGATTGCTTGTGGCTAAGATTTCCTGCTCAGCCAGTGCCCGCTTGATCTTGTTGCGTTTTATCATCTCCTTTTTACTGAGGACTAGCGAAAACAGTCAGTAGGCCAGTCCGAAACTGCATTGTACGATGGGTAAGACTATATCGTCAGGAGGGTACAATACCTTTCATGGCGTAGAGTCGACTGCTTTTCTTCTCCTGCACCAGATAGACCTTGCCGACATCGCCCTTTCCAATCAGTTTAATCTTGTCAAAGCTAGATGGCCCAACCTCGACATTGCGAACTTTGATCGAGTTAGAGCTGTATGTCCTGCGGAAAGCCAGCGCAGTCTGCGGCGCGGGTAGAGCGCCAAGAATGTCCTCGCCAGGGACTGACAGGCCATCAATGTCTCCGTCGCCCTTGGCCTCGTGGAGTCCAAGTGAGCCTGAGTCAGTGCTCCCGACAAGAGGATCTTTGCCGAGCTCTGCAGTGCCGGGGCGTTCACCGTTGGCTCCCGCCTTCCCACCATCCTTGGTGAACAAGCCCTGGGCATTGGGGGCACTAGCAACCCGCCTCAGCCTCCTAGCCAGCTCCTCTTTGGTCTCGGTGGTGGCCTGACTAGCTGTGCCGTCGGGGCTGGAAATTTTGAAGGTTGGGGTATCTGGGGGACTCGGAGGAACAGAACCGGCATTGTGATGGCGCAGGCCAGGCTGGCCTTGGTGGGCAAAGTAGGGGTTGGCGTGAGCCGTGGGGCTCATAGCCTCGTCGAGCTGATTGCCCTCGCTGGCGACGGTGTGTGCTCGAAGACGGCCGACGGTGCTACTGAAAAATTTGGTGTGGCGAGATGGCTTGGAACCGGGGGCATCGGTGGCCTCGCCGGCGGCACCAACATTGCCTGAGGATGACGACTTGTCCTTGGGATCCTTGACATTTTTGGCATCCTTATCGCTTCCGCTGCTGGCTGCGCTGTTCATGCGGAAGAAATTGCGCAAGCGATGGCTGACTTGGCCAGCAGGGCTGCTGGAGGTCTTGGTTGAAGGCATGATGTTGGTGTTGGTGACGATGTCGGAAGATTGATCAGGCAGCGGGTGCCATGATTTGTCGTCACAGGGAAAGAGAGGGGCGACGGCTGAAGGTGACAAACCAACAATGGACGGCACGAGAGCCGAGGGAGACAAGGAACGACGACACTCTCCTCCCGTGATTGAGAAAGGGAGATGGAAATAAGAGGCGAGAGAAACCTGGCGAAATAAGGCGGCGCGCGATTGAGTGAGGAGAGGGAGACTTGGGATGACGGTAGACAGTGGGCGAGGTGCGTGCGTGGAGGGAGCGAGTGATTGGAGTCCACAATGCCACGAGAGTCGCACGCTGCTAATGGAGACAGACGGCGACCAGGCCCTGTAGGCTGTCAGAGTTGGTGGCCAGGATAATTAGTTGGCCGCTGACCTAGTACCTACTTTATAGCGCACGCCCCGAATGATGCAGGTTGGCAGGCATGTTGGTAGGCACCAAGTACTGGGTAGTGGGTACCTTTGGTTATGGGCTACGGAAACGTGGATTACCAATTGTAAGGAAGGCTGGACGATGTCCGGTTTCCGGGAAGACAATTGCGTGCCTCAGGCAACCCTCCCGATTTAGACCATGTCTTGTCTCAACTCATTGATATGAGAAAGTACGAAACACCCTGCTGAAGTGAATAGGCAAGGGAATGCAGGGAGACGATTCAGAAGGAGGTGTCGTTTTCCCTCTTTTATTTTTCCTCTTCACTATTTCTTTCACGTCAACGGGACAATTACAGGACATTTAACGCTCCAGCGCCGGCACAGCCCCCAAGAACCATCTCGTTGTACCTGGTCCTCGTCTGTCCTGGTCCCTCTCTCCAAGACGGCTACTTGTCGGAGTTCCACATCCACTGACGACAGTTTGTGGGGTGCGCGGGCCTCGCAAGTAACTGGATGTTGCACGCTGTATTTTGCAGTCTTTAGTGTATCGTAAGGTACTTTGCTACTATCACAGTAGCTCCTCGTCATTGGCACCTGCCTCAAAATCATGGAATATGCCAATGTCCCAAGTTGGCACTAACCGGGCAGGAGGCACAGATAAACGTGCAGACAGAGAAGCAGGTGAGGGAAGAGATGACAAACAAAGATTGCTGGGTATGTAACTCGTAAGCTCCGGACGACCAACGGCCTCCTACAACTAACTGCCCACGCTCCACAACACCTGCAGGCGTGCTCGGCTACCAGCAACGGAAGAGTTCTACACCAGTCTGAGCGCTACATGAATCAATCGCCACCTACCAATGATTTGAGTGCATTTCGCGAGTCTGCGCCTCTGTCTCCATGCAGAAGCAAGCCTACCGGCCTAACCTACGGCATCCCGTGTTATTCATCAAACCCAAAGTAGCAGTCGTACCAACTCACAACCCCCATGCTTTAACATGTACACCACAAACTCCACACGGGATACTTATACTACCCTATATCAGAGGAGCTTGGGTCATCTCCGGCAGTAGCGTGGTTCTCCGCGTATTTACAAAGCTTGGCACGACCACGGAGCTTCTGAGCAAAGTTACGGAGGAAGCGGCTATTACTTTGCACTGCCACTGTCACGGATGGTTGGTTGACAAAGAGGTACGCAAGGTACACAAGGTACGCCAGGTTTTACTAATGTCAATTAACCTCTCTTCGTCTGCTGTAAGCCTTCTTGTGGCAATTCTTTGCAAGAAGAAAACGTCCCACTACCTTCCATCCTAACGTCAAATCCAGGTCGCTGGGTACGTTAGACTGTCGTGTACGATGTACCAAGAGCCTGGATATATACTAGAGACTGGTAGTTTGCAACACTTTCCACCTCGACGGTTGATCCCGCACATGATGTCACTTGAAGCATTGAGATATTTCGCTGTCCCCTTGAGAATAGAGTCCCGAGGCACAAGGGTATATGTTATTTCGGAGAATATAGGACATTGTAGGATATTATAAAGGGATGTACGCATACGACTTCTCTATCATACATTCGCCATACTATTTCCTCGGTTACTTGTCCTACATATAGTCTTAGTCGAGACGAAGCCTGCATCAAGCAGCACCAATCTTCGTTGTATATCTAACTTACAGGCATACCTACACAATTCGTTGAGAACAAAATAACTAATTGGTTGAATAATTAATTGCTCACAAGTGCTATATGCTCGAGATAATCACTAGCAAATAGGAAAGGATACACATGTCACCTTGATCAAAGGCGCGATGCATACCCCTAACCGCAGTGCTTGGAATTGGAATTGTGCTATTCACTGATTGATTGGACAGCACCGTGGGATGAGGAGTATATGTCGCAGATGCGCGACATCGACCTCTCTTTCAATTGCCGTCATATATTGAGCGTCCAATGCAAGCAATTTTTGTTATTAGCTCTCATCTCCCAGTTGGCGACTGACATCCCAATCCATGTATCTGTGATTGTTTGAGAGACCTCGCACTGCTACATTCAAGCAAGGCGGAGCTTAATCGATGGTTTCCATGGGTAACCAGGCAATAAATAATTTCAATGCCCTTAAGATGAGCCGCCCTTGGTCCAGCATTAGAGTTGTCACGGGAAGTAAACAACTCTCTGTCCGATCCGGTGTAAGGCAGCGAACTGATCTGCCAGTTCAATATCGGCCGTTTGCCTGTTTAGGATCCCCTGCCGCTGGCCGTGGCGTGCGCTAGGTGCAAATGCGGCCCATACCTCCTGGCTTGGTGAGAGGGCGGACGATTCCGTGGAATGATAGACTCTGTTGTAGTTACAGAGTAGTCAAGACCGAGACGGCCATACCATCTAGCTATGAAAGGATCAAAGGTCAACACGATACCTTGGCAAGCTGCCCTTGTTGACCGCTCCTCTCACCCCTCATGAACATAACCCCCGCATGCTGGAGTGTTGAAAGTTGCATGAAGTGGACTGTGAAGGACAAGGATGGTTTATAAAACGGGTTCAAAGCTCAGTCGTTTCATTTGAAGACTTCGTCTGTTGCCCGCTCAGTTGCTCGTTGGTTCGTAAGAAACCAGCCAAGCATAGATAGGACTGTTAACCGTGTCCACTTAAATCCCACAGGCCCGTTGGGCGAGCACATACGTACAACAGAGCGAACTAATCTATCAAGAGCGATGAGCATCCAAGCCACGATATGAATGACTGACTGCATGTTTAGCTGGTGGGAGTTTATCTCCTGTCGGCAAGTGGAGTATCGGATACTAGTTGGATCGCTCGTGTCAATGGGACACCCACTGCCAACAGATCTAGGTGCGTTTCTAGCCGGTTAAAGCCGAGTGGCAACATAGGCTCAAGTTGAAATGCATCTTATTTCCATGTAAGTGCCTTCTCCTTGCATGCCCATTACGCAGACTACTCATCTTGAAGTCGTAAAAAGATGCCTTTTAGTTCTCCAGAAAAGACAGCTCGCGACACATGCCCGCCCCCAACTCAGTTCGAGAACGAGAACCATTGCGAAGACAATCGTGGTTCAATACAGCACAGTGCAGAAGGGGAACAGCGAGAAGAAGTTGGCAAATGGCAAACTCCAGCTCCCGAGGGCGGTGTGGCCGCCTGGTTCGCCTTGCTTAGTTCGTGGTGTATGCTATTTTGTACCTTTGGCTTGATTAATTGTAACGACAAACCCTACCTGCGAACCATCCCATGCCAATGCCGATACTGACATCGCTTCAAGGCATTGGTACCTTTCAAGGATATTATGAAGAGGTCTTGCTGACGGGGTACTCGGCTAGTACCGTCGCATGGATCCCATCTCTACAAATCTTCTTTGCGTACTTCACTGTAAGTGGGCAAGTTATCTGCTGAATTTTCCCTCTTGGCCCTGACACCACACCGCAGAACCCCTTCACCGGTCGTCTATATGATATATACGGACCTCGATATTTGGTCCTAGTGGGGTCGGGTCTTCAAGTCTTTGGCTTGATGATGACTTCGCTTTCCACCCAGTACTACCAGATTCTTCTGGCCCAGGGAATCTGCACCTCTATCGGCATGTCGGCCATATATGTACCAGGTATTTATTCACCTCCGTAGCATTATGCCCTTTGGTGAACGCTTCTCTAATAATTCGCAGCAACAGCCCTTTTGGCCGGGTGGTTCGACAAGAAGAGAGGCATGGCATACGGCATTGCCACGAGCGGCTCTAGTCTTGGAGGCGTTGTCCTGCCCATCATGATTAGTCGTCTTATTCCTCAAATTGGCTTCCCCTGGGCGATGCGTGCGGCCGCGTTCCTGATCCTGGGCCTGCTTGCTATAGCCAATACCACTGTCGCATCTCGGCTGCCCCCAAATCCGAAACCCGTTTCTCGCCAAACTATACTCGGACCATTCCTCGACACAAAACTCATGCTAGTTAACCTCGGCTTCTTGCTCCTGACCTTTGGGGTTTTCGTCCCCATCAACTACATCACCGTCGAATCCATCGCCCATGGCCTAAGCCCCGAGCTTTCCCACTATTTGGTTGCCACCATGAATGCTGGTAGCCTCTTTGGTCGGATTTTTGCGGGAGTCATTGCCGATGTGGTAGGTGCCTACAACACCTTTGTCTCCGTCTCAGCTCTAGCCGGCGTGCTAGTTCTAGCACTATACATCCCAGCATCAAGCAGCACATCCATCTTTGTCTTTTCTGTTCTTTTTGGATTCACCTCTGGCGCCTATATTGCATTACTAGCCCCGCTAGTTGTAAAAATCTCACCCTTATCCGAGGCAGGCTACCGGATCGGGCTGCTCTTCTTCCTCTCTTCCTTTAGCGGACTTGTTACGAACCCGATTGCAGGCGCCATCATCGAGCAATGGCATGGCGATTATGCGGGCATGAAGGTATTCTCTGGTGTTTTGCTTCTAGCTGGGGCTGGCCTTGTCTTCCTGTCTCGTTTGATGGCGACCAACTGGAAGGTGAAGGTTGTGTTTTAATTTTGAGCGTCATGCCACTGGAAGTTGGGTGGTATGTTCCATATATGACGGTGAGGCTCCTTACATGAAATTTTCGTATGTATTCAAAACAAACATTGAGCAATATAGACGGGTCGGGAAGTAGTGCATCTATATTTGGGCATGCAGACGTTAGCCTACAGGCGTCTGTATGTGTCAGTACGACACGTTTGCTCGGCGATGCTTTCGTGAAGGCTCATGCAGTAGGTGCTTGACTCCGTATCCCGCCGTCTCATCACCGGCGTTGTAGACGAGGTGGCAAATGTGGTCGCGGAATTGCCCGTTGGCTACTTCAGCCCGTCCTTGGTGCGCTGTTGCGTCAAGTAGTGTCCATCTCATCCCCGTCCATCACATCTGACTCCTCTTCGCTCGGCAGATTTTCATCCCGCCGTATCAGCAAGTCCTTCAGCTTTCTTCGATTCTCCCTCCACGTCACATAGTCCTCCACTTCCTGGTCCAACACTGACGGCGTTACTTGATTTCCCTCCGCGTCCTTGAGGTAATCCGGTATGAGCTCTGGCCCTCCTTCCCCGCCGTTACCTTGCTCGCCTCCAGTCCTCGCAGCGACACCTGCCGAGTCTGACAAATTTCGTGGGCCATCGCCAATGTGCCAGCTGAATGGTATCAAGTGTTTTTTCTTCACGTGCTCTTCGAACAGCCGCTCATCCATGAACGCCGTAGGCTTCGCTGCTCTAGCACATTGACCCCACAAACAACCGACTTGCTCGTAATCTCCATGCACTAACAAAACATGTCGTCGCAAAGTATCCAGGTTGTGCAGTTCTGCCTCGCACCCAGCCCACTCGCACAGGAAAGCCACAAATGGCGGATCCAGCTGTCGATAGATCTCTTGAGGCGGCGGAGAGGACTGTTTGGGTGGCCGACCTCGCCGCTTCGGGTGCCCAATGGGAGGCGCGTTTGTCTTGGCCTGTCGAGGCGGTCTGGCGCCAGCTAGGGGAGGTTGATGCCCTCGCATTTTGGCGTAGGACATGCCGGGTCTCCAGCCTTTGGGTCTTCCCCTACCTTCAGTGGCTGGCCCCGTAGACGTAGACGTAGGCGCAGATGAGGATGGTGTTTCCGCCTTTCTTGTGGTCGTCCGTGTAGGCTTGACTGAGTCGGCTGGCTGCGTGGGAGAGGAAGTCCGTTGAAGTGTCCTGATCGCCGCTGCCTTTTGACGAAACCGGCCCGTCACATCTGACGAAACCAGTATGTCAATATCGTCGCTGTCGGTCGCCAGTTCATCCACTGCAAAGTCCTTGCTAGGTGAAGCAGACAACAGCACGGCAATGCGAGGGTTGCCGGGCTTCGTGGTTGGCCGGTTGCGTGTGGACTGAAGGTCACTCTGCATATCTTCTCTACTGCGTGATGAGTCGACGGATGGTACTTGTGAAGGCAATCCACCATTAGCCGAGACGTTGCTTAGTCGAGTGCCTTTATTTGCCGAGGCGTTTCCAGGCTTTGGTGAACGAGTTGGACCAGTCTGGCCCGTTCTGACCAGGAAGCGGTCCATGACAGCTTGTGTTCCAATCCACCAAAGAGGCCGGAAATCGGATCAAGCTCGATCCTGATCGCAAGAGTAGCTAGGTGCTTGGTCCTAGAGACGCTATGGATGCGTCGGAATGTATTATGGTGTCACGCACGGCGATATGAGAAGCGACTAAATGAAATTGAGGGAAGGTGAAGTGAGTACAGGGGATCATTCAACACGCGTAGATGACAACCCCGTGTCATGGCGAGTGCCCTGTGCATGATGCTCAGCAGGCACTGATAGCGCTATTAGGCAGTGATGATTGGGGAAACGGGACAATGACTAAGCACTGGACTCCCTTGTTCCTCCCAATAACAGCTACATAGTACTAACCGACCATTTTTCTTACATTGCTTGGTCAGTCTCTTTTGTTCATGTCGAACAGGTAAATGGACAGACAGGCCATGAAAGTAGGGGAAGTTGGCGAAGTACAGTGACTTGGGTGGAATTCCCGGGCTTAGTTAGGGTAGGCGTCATCACTAGGATTGACTGTTGGCGAATATTCAAGTTTAGGTGCCTCAGTCAGTTAGCAGTACCAAATGATCGAATGAACCAAACCCTCAAAAACTCGCTCAATAATTAGTCTGCTGCAGCTCAGGCGAATGCACCTGTAGTTGAGTGATACAGCGTACGCTCACCACTGCATACCTTTCTCGCACAGCTCACCATATAAGCCCAGATAGGCGTCAGTATTTGACTGCCTCTCTCATCGAGTCTTGATGGAGTCTCAACCACTAATTCTACCAATTGTGAAGCCATCTATCGCTGCTGCCGTCTACACATCACCGACGTCCAGGCGATTCACTGTTTCTAACCTCCATCACAGTACATTCCAGCACCAACGTAAATCCATAATAAGACGGACCGCGGATTGCTCAACTATGTTCACACCACAATAGCACCTCTAGAAGGACAACCATTGAAGATGCTGAGAAATCCTTGCTATAGCTTACCAGTCCCATCCCCCAGATTCAGCCACCACATGTCGACACTCCATGGCGGAGACCCCTCAGATTCGCCCGTCCATCAACCAAGTCCAAGTCCACCATCTCCATTCCATAATAGGCCCCAGAAATAACAACATCTCTCATCGTAAACTGAACGTACTTGTCACCAAGCGCATATCCCAAATGATGCAATCTTCGGCAGCCCACCCGACGAATCACGCACCTCGCAGCACGCGACATATCGTCATCTACGCCGCCATCCAATCGGGCAGCCTGGCGCAACATCGCTTTATAAGCCGTCTGCTCTCCTGAGTTTCTAATCATTCCGAGCTCCGCCGCAAGACGACATGCTGCATCGAACCATCTATACCAGCAAATATATATTAGGGTGGCCCTGCTCGCCTCGCAAACCTCGTCGCAACTCCCCCAATTCATCAAGCCTGCTCCAATCAGACATTTGTCTATACCACCAGTTGTAACCGCCATTGCATACCTACCCCTCCCCCATCACACACTTATACACACATCCACACCCATTCACAGGCTCACTCCAATCTCATATAAACTACACGTGCAATAATACATCTTCAGCCACGTACTATACAATGTCCTTCCACGCCATCGTCTCAGGCGCCGGCTCAGGCACAGGCCGCTCCGTCGCCCTCCGCTTCGCAAAATCATACACCGTGGTCCTCCTCGCCCGTTCCGAGTCAAACTATAAGCCCATCGTCGAGGAGATCCGCGCCGCCGGCGGCTCGGCTATTGGCATCACGTCCGACGCAGCTGACGAGGCCGCTGTCGCCTCTGCCTTTGCCGAGATCAAGAAGCAGCTCCCCGACTCTAAGCTTGCTGCTGCCGTGTACAACGGCAACGCTGGCTTTTCTAGAACACCCTTCCTTGAAGCCAAGATCGCGGATCTAGAGACCAGCTTGGGCACTGCCGCGTAAGTCTCACCCATCGTTCCACCAACTCACCTGAATATGCATACGCCTCCTACGCTCCCACGTCACTTCAGACTAACAGGTCTCCTCCAAAACAGCAAGGGCCTCTTTCTCTTCGCCCAGCAGTCCCTCCCCCTCCTCCTCGACGCAACCTCCACATCGCCCCACCCCCCAACTCTCATCGTGACGGGAGCAACCGCCTCTCTCCGCGGCAGCGCCCTCTTCCACTCCTTCGCAGCAGGCAAGTTCGCTCAGCGCGGCATCACCCAGTCCCTCGCCCGCGAGTTCGGCCCCAAAGGCGTCCACGTCGCCCTTGCCATCATCGACGGTGGTATCGATACCCCCTGGGGCAAGTCTTTCGTTGTGAACAACGGAGTGGCGGATGGCAAGATTTCGCCTGACGCTGTAAGTGAATTATGCCTCTGACTTGGTTCTTGTACTTGCGTTGGTGATTTTCGTTTGTCCCGATGCCTGTGCGATGCCTTGCACAAGATAGCCCACTGACTTCCGTCGCAGATTGCCGATACCTACTGGCACTTGCACTCACAGCCTAAATCTGCCTTTACGCAGGAAATAGACTTGCGCCCATTTGTTGAGAAGTTCTAAGCATCGTATGTTAATGAATAATGCGAGTGGCGGCTTGTTAAGAAGGTCGTGCTACTCAATGTAAATTTGGTACAAAGGGGGCTAGCAATGAGCACGCTTTTTCATCTACGACCTACGAACTTGACAGCGTACCTTGATACAAACTTGAATTCATGTCATATCTCATAAAAGCACAATCTTGGAGCGTAAAATACAGCGACGCCCCGCCCAATCGGAGTTGCACTATCCATATTGCTAAATCTCCGTCTCCACGTCTGGCTGACGTCCATCCAAAGCACCTAGTTTTCTCACCTTCCTAACCGCGAACTTAGCCTCATCCTTCGCAAATTGTACATTCCGCAGAGGTCGCCATTGCATCAGACCCCGATGTTTGCGGTGAAGATCGCGACTGTGATCTTTATAATCCTTGTACGACTTGAGGGGGCTGTGGCCACTGCTGTCGCTGCTCTTTCGAGCCGACTTCATCGACCCATTCTCTACGATCTCCTCAGACACGCTGCTATCAAGGCTGCTCTGTCGAGACGAATCCGTTCTGGCATCTTGCAAACCCAGATCCGGATCGTCATCGTCATCGTCGTCACTATCACCCTCACGCTCGTCGAAAGCGTCATATTCTTCGGAGTATTTACCTTTCTTTGCTTGCGCAGCCATCAGCTCTGTTGGATCCTTTCCGAATGCACCACTCCAATCGGTACCGTCTTTAGACAGCCACCTGGCCTTTTCTTTCTCACTGGCCTGGGCAAGGACATCACGACCTTGCGTCAGGGAATCATCGTGAAGCTTTTGCGTTAGAGGGGGAACCTCAGTCTGCACCTCTTCTTGGCGAACTCCTTCCGCGTAACAAGCCTCCCATGTCTCAATCGTCTCACGCGAGTCATTGTCGCTCACGAATCGAATGTGGTCAGAATCCGTGCCAGCGGAGAACCGCCCAGTAAACTTAATACGCCCTACCTCCTCGATATCAATATCGGGTATGTTTTTGAAGTTCTCCGCCGTGATGTAATTCTGTGACAGTCGTAGACCGTTGTTGCACTTCCAAACGGGAACATCAAAGTCCTTCTCTTCTCCGTCCACCAACTCCAGGAGCCAAAGGGCTGCAAATGCGTCGGCATGTCTTTTTCCAGCGGGATGGAACTCGATAAAAATGGGTGATCGGTATCGGTGTCTTACGGGCAGACGAAGCTTTGTCGATCCGCCTTCGCCGCTGATGTCAAACTTCATACCGTCTCCTTCCCTTGTAGAAGCATGTCTCTTCACACTGGCTGACGAGCCTCCTGTGCGCAATCGAAGTTTGACCTTGCTGCCGGGGGCGTAGTTGGAAGTTGTGATCTGGTTCGAAAGAAACTCAAATGTTCCGATGTCCCAGCCGAGTTGCGGTGGAGGGAGCTTCAATTCAACTGAGCGAAAGAGCAGAGAAATCCTAACTCGCCCGAATCCAACGCCGCCATCAAGGGGATACCATCGTGTCGCTTCACTGCTTGTCTGAAGAACATCAGAAAGCTTCAAAGGCACAACCCCAATAATAGGATCATGCTGTCTGTGACGAGCATCTCGCACAGTCACCGTAACAATGCAAGATCGCCAGTCGCGAATGAACTTTTCCGTACCAGCGTTAAATATTGGCTGAGAGGAGACAACCTTGGTTCGTGTTTTGTAGACCAAATCGTCATTGATCAACATTGTGCAGTAGGAACTGGGTAGCTTTTTGCCCTGTTCCTCTTTGACTTCACCGGCGTCAGGTCTGGCGGGCTCGTATTCCTTCCCCTTTCGGTTTCCATCGGATCCCTTGATATTGTCCAATTCCAGGCCTACAATCTGGTGAATTACAACGCTTAGGATTCCAGACGGCCACAGAGGGTCAGGCGGGGTGTGGATCACTGCGTTTTCTTCTTTCGACTCGACTGTGCCCTTGTCATCTTGGAATTCAGGTTTATCGCTAAGCTCCTTGGGCAGTTTGATATCCTTGCCGTCAGTTCGAAGAGCTTTTCGAAACTGTGTTTTGCCATAATATCCAACCTCCCAATGTAGCTCACCAGGCATGCTGCTTTCTGCCTTTACACCACGTAGTTTCGACACTTGTGGAAACATTTTGCCAGGGTGCTGAATCAACTTCTGGATGCTAAGTTCGACCTTGCCCACGACATCGTCAGCCGATGATCGGTCGCTGTCCCAGAGTTCCACGGAAAGTTGCTCATCGGCCTTGATGAGGTCGCTAGTAACCAAAAGCCCACAAGTCTCTTCGAAAACCGGGTTGAGGTCGTCTTGAATTACACGCGTACAGAACTGAGGCTTGGAAAACTTGCTCCAGCTAACAGTGATGTAGGGATCAGAGCCACCGCCCTTGCTTCCACGAGCATCCTGTTTGCTCAAATCAATTGCCTTGTGAATTCTGATGAAGATGACACCCATGGCATCTGTCTCCTTTTTGATGTCATCACCCTGCAACATCTTGCTGAGGTCTAGAGTCAGGCTCTTGGGGGCTACATACATAGATGCTGCCGCACCTATTGCCCAGTTGACGAAATTGGAGATGAGTGGGAGGTTGAGAATATTGACACCCCTCTCGATCATTGGTGTGCAACCAGCTTGGACGTTTGGAACACCCATCAAGGTGAAGCTGACAGTCTTTAGGAATGGTGGGTCAGGAGTCAGCTGAACTCGCACCCGAGCGGTCGCGACGAGACCAATGAGTTCAACCCAGATTGGTAGAGGTACACCAAAGAGACCCTTGATTCCAAGATAAAAGACGAGTTGCATGCCCATATTTCGAGCCTTGGAAGCCACATCCTGGCCAGACGGCTTAGCGTGATAGGCGATCGAAACCTCCATGTTGTAAAAGTCACCAGCTTTTTCAACCGCGGCAAGTTCATTTGGATCCATGTCCTTTTCGTTTTGCTTGTGGATTTCGTTCTTGATATCCTCGACATGCGAGTCTGGCAACGCTCTCATGTTAAGGATTCGAATGGGGTTGTTTCCCTGAGAGATATCAGCGACTCGCACGTTCTCGATGACTCCGGGAACCGATGCTGCCATAACATCTTCCAAGCTATTTCTGCGTTAGTTTCGCTGATGAGAGTTTTGGAGGCGAGAAGCATGGCCACTCACGTATCTGCTACAGCAGCAAACATCTCGGGATTAATGAGGCCCCAAACGATACCAATCATGGAATTCATCCACTCTACAGATTCTGGAATCAGATTGACGGTGGCTGTCTCCCCACGCTCTTGTTCACTGGACCACTCCATATCTCTGCCTTGGCGAACAACATCCTTGACCCAGAGAAATACACCCGAGGCAATGCAGACTGAGAGTGGAATAAGACCAAGGAGTTTGCCGCCGAAGAATTTACCGACAATGATAATGGCGAAGAAGATGCTTGCGCAGAGTACATTGGCGCGGCTCTCAAGCGAGGCGAACATGGGCTCATAGCTGACTGAGGGTGTTTTGTAGAATAGGACCGATGTCTTTTCACTGCGGATAGGGACGTCGGAGGTGGTCCCTTCTTGAACGGGGTCTGGAGGTGCCGTAATGTCTTGGGCGCGCCTGTATTCCTCGCCAGATTGTTGTGAAGTGACCTTGACTGGGGTCGGTTTGCCAAGGTTTTCATTGGGTATGGTCATCTCAATCTCGCATGTCAGCCAAGAAACCCAACAACGAGCGACATTGCTTCCAGTAAAGGAGGCTAACAAACCTGGGGATTATCCACAACTTCAGCAAAGTCGGTATGGGCATCTCGGATCTCGACATCTTTGCCAGTCACTGGATCGCGAACTGTGCGAGTGTCCTTCCTCTTCGTTGGGACATCGTTCTCATGGTCCTTTACTTCGTTGGAGTTCTTGTTTTTCCGGAGGTCAGCGTCAATAGCGGCATCTCGCTCCTTCTTCTGGCTGTCAAGCTGCTGCATGAACTGTTGGATATTTGGAACTCTGTTGCGTCCGCTGTAGTGCTGGCCAGAGGGCACAACATGTTCGTTGACGTCCATGTTGGACCCTTTTTGTTTGGTGGGTGGATCAGCTCAGTTGAATTAAGTGTTGGTTTGAAGCTTCATGTGAAAAACTCAAGGTTAAAGCAAGGCGGGAATGGGCTGGGAAGAACAATCTTGGATTTTATAAATTCTTAGCTCTTGGCTCTGGGCTCATATACACCTAAATAGTACAGTTAAAATGCCAGGGAAAGTGGTCGAGGGCAAGCCGAGAAGTGGGAAACGTGATTAAATATGAAAAAGAACACCCAAAAAACACCGCCCCAGGTGGCAAGCAAACAGGCTACTGGCCTGCATTTCGATCCATCATCATCATCACCTTCCCCAATGCAAACAGCTGGGAGCTTGAGTGGCCAAGCTTCGCGAGCACGCCGATGACGTATCTCATCTGTCTCACTCTGCTGTTTCGGTACTACTGCCGTGGAGCCATTAAGCTCTAACTATGGGGAGCACCAAACCCCGATCGTGCCGATATGGAGGAAAAGGTTAGCGGTGATGGAGAGCGTTAGGCGCTGTTTGGCTGAGGCTGTAGTGGGGTTGATCGCCCAGTTTACAGCGAATCGTCCCCCATTTTGGCCAGTGAGTGCTGTAATTATAACAGATCGAAGCCGCACGAAATCTCGACTCCCTATCATTCGGGTCTCACCATCTTTCAACAACGCCTACCGATTACTTGCAGTACTACTGCAAGCCTCAAGACATCTGTCACGTACTTGGATGAGATGGGTTGATACTGATCTGTATGGACCGTGTTACTGGCTTGCCTCTTCCAGCTCGACACTGAGTCTGCCCTAGACCATCTGCATATACAGCCAACATTCAAGTTTGCTTATCTATAACTGGCGTAAATCAACAGAACAACTCAAGCTTCTCATACACGATTGACAAGGCTTTCAATGCGGGGGAAACCATCCGAGAAATGAGAGGTTTGAGATACGTGAACCAAACAGGTTTAGAGTTTGCGTGATCTGCGGTAGATTGCGTAGATGGCTGAACCGGACTGCCACCCTAGCACGCCCAACAGGCTATCATCATCTACAAACCTGAGAAAGTATTTTTGCGCTGATACGATCTGGATTCGCACCCTGCTTGACTGTCACTGTTGCATCCAGGTTGCTTTGGCCTCGCAATTGAACCCTCAAAATACGTATTCACTCTAAAGGAAAAGTAAGTATACTACGTATTTAAAGTAGCCTAGTGCTTGATTTCCGTCCCATCCACGTGCTGGGCAAAGTAACTCGTACCTGCCTCTGTAGCCTTCACGCAAACGAAGCTTCAGGTTGATACGCGCTCCAGACCCGACAAATCACCTTTTGGCCCAACACGATTAATCCCATCCAGCTTTTTATACTGGAGCGTATCGAGGTCAATTCCATGGATGGTTCGGACCTGCATACCATGGGGGAAAAGACAGTCAGAAACTAGCAAAATATGACAAAAACTGAGTAGAGGTGCCACGTACGCTGATGCCGTACTTGGGATGAGCAAGCTCGACGTTCTTGAAATCGATGCCGATACTGGCGCCACAGTTACCGCAGAACAGCTGGTCCTTGGTTTTGGTCGCAAACTGCAGAGACGCACAATTACAGTAATTAGAGACGCGCCTCCCCTTCAAAATAGTAACCTGCTTTCTCGCATTTGAACCCACCTGATATTTAGAGCACTTCTGCTCAGAGTCGTTGTGCCAGGTCAAGTCCCCAGGTTTGGGATCTACAAGCGAATCAGTTACCACAAGCTCTTTATGGAAGTAAAAGTACAGCAGGTCATGGCACTTACAAACCAAGAGATACCCGGCCCGTCGGCAGATGCTGCAATTGCACTCTAGCACCTTATACTCGGGCAGCGGGGGCGACAGCTTAAACGAGAAGCTGATGTTGCCGCAATGACACCCGGCCTCGTACACCTTTGATTGCTGATCGTTGGACATGACCTTATCTCTCCCTCTTTCGTATGAACAAATTCTTTTACACCTAATGGCGTGAATGGCGCGGGCTGTTGACTGGGAAGGAGGAGATGCGGAGTAATGTGACAGAGCGCAGGATGCTTATAAATATAATTCAAGACCGAGCTAGTTTTGCCCAGACACCCGCGCATTTCATCCATGAATAACGTTTACTGAGAGGTGATGTCAATATCAGCTTGAGATACTAGTATATCGATAGGCACTTTAATCCACCTCAGTATTATACGGAGTAGAGGCCGTTATACACAAACCGACCCCCTCTTCACTCTAATAGCCTTCAGCACATCCTCTGCACTCTCTTCAGCACTCTTATCCTTCGTATAAATAATATGCTTCGCTAACCGCCCGTTACTTTCATGCTCCATAAAATGCCGATTCAAACTCAACTCATGTCCCCTCCTCGCCTCCGTTATCCTTAACGCCTCATCAACGTCCTCACATGGCAGCACCAAAATAACATTGCGATACCCCTTCATCAGCTCATCAACCCTATCCAACTGCTCCGGCGTCTCACACACAGAGTGTCCAGCCCCAAAGTCTAGAATTTTTCCGTAAAATGCGTCGCCTTCTTTGATTGCGTTCTGCAGGATATGGGAGACGGCCTTATACTCAAAGATAGACCAGTGTTCGTAAAATGCTTGGTTGCCCTGCTCCTCGTAGATCTTGTCCGCAACGGCTTGGTCGTAGTTGTAGGGCGCGTAGAGCTCGTCTCTGTGGCGGTCGAGGCTGTAGAGTTCCTTGGAGAGGGTTTGAGCGAGGATTTTGCCGATTGTGGATTTTCCAGCTCCTTCTGGGCCGATGAGGATGATTGTTTCGTCTTGGATTGAGGATTCAGACATTTTGACGGTGGGTTGTACTACGAAATGAATGCCACTTGAAAATAATAATAATAATAATAATAAAAATCAGTCGTTTTCTCTCTCTTTCGAAGTTATCGAAAATCCAAATAGTGATTTTGCCGCAATCTTTATATGCATTCCCAAATATCATCTATGCCACTTACACGTTAGAGGTGAGTCACACTCGAATGGGTAATGTGGAGTGGTAGTTAGCCTTACTGATGCCCTCAATGAGCCAGGATTGCTTTTGCTGCAATTGATTATGGTTGGCCTTTTTATTGGCTGGGCATTACTAATGATTGAGTCGCAACGGCGATACAGGGGCGAAACCTTGATCATTTTCATTGCGTGCTTTCACGGGTCCGTTATTCAAGGCTGGGAGACGTTTGTGCAATCTCGTCGAGACCCTCGGATGAACTTTGGTGGTGAGGGAGGTAGTCTTCTGAACTAGTCCTTTAAACGCCCAAAGACATGCATGCAAACAAGGAGAATGCAGCAGTACTGCTTTATACTATTTTAGGTATCTCGATTATAAATTATTTCGTACTTTGACAAATTATGTAATAGGTGACAATTAAATATCCGAAACACACACCGAGGAAGGCACAATGGCAACGCTTTACCTCGTCGCAAGAATCTACCACCCCCCCCCCGATAACGCCACAGCCCGCTGTATGTTCAACCATATCTTCTACCGTACGCCGAATACTACCTGGGGTTGTCGATTCTGTAGTCTTCATATATCCCCATCTTTATGATTCAGTTTTACACGTTTTGTGTCGCACCGTTGTTGTCGCTTTCCTTCCTCGGCGCGCTTGCCATCGCAGCAGCATCTTCGCCCTCCTTTTCGGGAGAAGAGCCTGCGCTCACCTCCTCCTCCTCCGGGGTAGGAGCTCTAGCAGGGAAAGTAGGCGCGTAAGCACTCTTCTGTCTAATCTTGGCGCCATACTTGTATAGAATGAATGGGATCGGCGCCAATACGACAGCAACACAGCCCAGGAGTGTCGAGGCATACTGGATCTTCATGCCGGTAAACATTTGGCGCGCAAACAGGGGGAACCCAGCTCCTGCGAGCGATCGCATGAAAGTGTTTCCGGCAATGGCGGAAGCAGCAAACATGAGATAGGAGTCGACGAGGTAGTTGAGCGCCTGGAGGAAGATGGACATGAGTCCGAAGCCAGTAAATATGCCGCTAGCAGCGGGAACAGCCCAGTGAATATCCGATCGATATCCGGTCCTGGAGGACGAGTCAGCACATTACTACGCATCGGATGCTTACAGCTAGGATTTGACTTTGGGGAGGGGCGGACTTACCATCCGAACCAAAAGATGCCAATGGCGAAAGAAATACCACCAGCCATGACATTAGGCAATCGCCACTCAGGGACAGGAATGCCGTTGTTAGCCGTCAGCTTGCGCATATACCAAGGCTGCTGAGCAATGACACTGGCGCCAGCAATAAGCTGGCCGGTAATCATGCCGAAAAAGGTGAGACCAGACTGCCCGAGACCAAAACCATGCACACCGACGAAAACGAGGGGGTATGCGGTCAGGAAAAGGTACAGAATGCCATAGATGAAGCTCATGTAGATGGAGAGAAAGAGAATAATGGGTTCCGTAAAGAGCAGTCGCAGCGGACGAGAAAAGTTTTGTTTGACCAATTGCATGAAGTCGACCTCGATTTCCTCCTGCTTGGCGTGGATACCCCAGTTCTTGGTACGGCGACGCAGCTCCGCAGCCTTTTCAATGAGTAGCACTGGCGGGTATGTCTCATTGAGGAAGAAGAGATCCAGAATGAAGGCGACGAAGCCCATGATGGAGGCGAGGTACTCGGTCCATCGCCAGCCGAGGTGAGACTCCACGATGAAACCGCCAATAAACGGAGCCAATAGCGGCCCCGTAAAGACGGCCATGGAGAAGAGCGTCACAGCAATACCTCGGGTCTTGTTATCGAACATGTCGGAGAAGACGGCAGCGACAACGGCAAGTGGGCACGCGCCGAAGAAACCGCTGAAGAACCGGCACAGTAAGATCGTCTGGATATCCTTGGCAGTGGCACAGGCAATGGAGAACAGGGAGAAACCAAACATGGCCGCCACAATTGGGAGGCGCCGACCACGAAGCTCAGAGAGGGGAGCCCACAGCGTCGGGCCAAAAGCGAAGCCCAGGACGTAAAAGGTAGTTCCCAAAAGTCCCACCTCGGAACCGACGTTGTATTTGGCGGCCACAATTTGAGTGGCGCTAGAGAAGATGGACGACGTGAAGGCAGACGTCATTGTAGTGTAGCCCAGCATTGCAGCCGTCAAAATCTTCTTGCGCAACGGCCAGTTCTGCGCGTGAAGCGGGTCGTCTGGCCCATCGAACTCAACAACATACTCTTCCTGAGCAGGGAGAGGCGGTGGGAATGGCTTGCCAGCGCCAAAGTTGGGCAATGGCTTGGAAGCCTTGCTGCTGGCGCGGCTCTTGACTATACCGACCGTAGCAATGTGCTGGCTGCGTGCGGTCGCGATACGGCTCAGCTCGGTGGGATGCCGCTCAATATCGTTTTGGGTAGAGACGCGGCTCATGTTGCGACGGAAGACATCGCGGTTATCTCCCGAGGACGAAGATGTTGACACAGACGAGGCGGAGACGACACGTTCGATTTCATTGCTTGCTCGGCGCTGGTAGCGTTCTGGCGAGGCATCGCGTGCTGCCTCGGCGAGCTCTCGGTCCACGGCGTCCATGGGCATGGTGGGCGAGGTATACAGCTATGCCACTGCAGCCTCGTGCTGGTATGGTAGTTGGTGGATTGGTGAGATTGAATGACAGAGAGAGAGAGAAGCAATGGGATGAAATAATTGAAGATGAGGAGAATTGAGTAAGAGAGAGAGAGAGAACGAGCGGGGAGATGAGGATGGCGGGAATGCGACTAGTGATGATACCTAGTGAAGATGGTCAAGGAGAGGTAGTGCTGGTTTGGTAGCTAGCTCCTACGCCAAAACAATGACGCTATTATCACGGCTGGTTTCTCTCTCTTTTTTTTTTTTACACCCTTGTTCGGCCTCTCTGTTGTTGGTCTAGCTTGGGCCGGAGTTGGCTGGATGGTTTTCCTAGCAAGCCGCAATTTTAATACCCGGAGCAAATTCGGGCGGCGTGGGGGGGGTCTCGAAGGAAGCTTAGTCTGGGTTCATGACTCTGGAAGGAATTGTGGTAAGCATGCAGTGAGATAAACAAAGGATGCGTTGCAGCATTTATCCTTTCTTTCTCTACATTCGTGATGATTCGAGCCCATCGGGATAACCGGCAATAACCTGGCGCAATCCCGACCGTTACAAATACATGTACGGAGCACACGCCCAAGAATAGTTCTGCTTGGGCTTCTGGAAGGTCCTCGGCCGCGGACCAGGTATCGGCGCCGCACCGATGATCCAGCAGGCTGCATGCGACCAACCAGCTGGGCGCTATCAATAATAAGTATGGTGTGACTCAGTGGCCGCGGCCGGTGATAGGTGGAGCCCATGACGGCAGTGCGGTAGGGCAGTGAGCCGCTCGGCGGTATTGTCCATGGAAAAATGGAAACGTCCCTTGTTGCCGCGGCCATTGTGGGCAAATCGCGCCTCTTCTTTGCCGTTTTGGATGCCGACTGAATTTTCTTCTGCGCATTTTTCTGTAGTTTTTCCTGTTTTGTTGTTGGTGTGTAAGCGGCGATTAGCAATTTTCACAATCAGTATTTCCGACTATGACGTAGGTGGGCTGTTGCTGGCATAACCAACCAGCCAGCACTATACGTCCATAGCACTTTACAAAGCAAAACAGGGATTTATCTGTTTGGTCTTCTAGTCGTCTGTAGGCGACTCTCACGATTGCTTGCTTAGTTTACCAAGTAGCTACTCCATTACAAAATTTTCAGTCCATGGCCAAAATAGTCTTACAGTTACACAATGCAGATCAACTTCATAGGGCAACACGCATGCTGCGCCCCTTCGTCAAGCGCTTTCTCGCTCTTGGGACGGGAATCATAGCCTCGCGGTCACGAGAGAAGCGGAACGCGTCGAACGAGGGGGCGTCATCCCCAAAAGCTAGGTCATGCTGGGTACCCCAGATCGGAGAGCTTATGAGCGTACCATGCTTGAAGTGCCAGCCGGTCGTGGGGTTGGTCACTCCCTGACGCGCCATATCTTCGAGACGCTTCTTGATAAACGGCGAGCCTTGTGGGGGTTTTTTTTTTTTTTTTTTTTGAAGGAATGATACTGGTGTTTGATAGTTTGGAGTTGAAGTTGGCTGCAACCATTGTTTTTCGTGGCTGGCATCAACACGGAAAGGCGACGGCCGAAGTCTTCTCTCTCAGCAGAGCTGCCGGCTATACAAGAGTATCATTGTCGGGTATAGTTAGACGTGTACCTGATGCATCTACGTAGGTAGGTAGTATTTGGCTCTGAGTAGCTGATTTCCTCGCGCAGATGACGGGTAAGACAAGAACGTGTGGATGGCACAAGTCCAAGACACAAAAAGCAAGCCCTACTCTTGCTTCACAATGAGGGTGGCCAGAGGTTGAGCTACAGCACAAAAGGGAAAGGCCCCAAGTGGCTGGTATTACTAACTACCTTGAGGTAGTGACGATGATCTATTACGACGTCGTCTATCACAAACCAACTGAATCTACTACCGGCCCAATACGACTCGGCTCAAACATTCTGCCCGTCTCACAACTCCTGCATCGAAGCGTTTGCAAGGGGTTTGGCAGATGAATTTATGTAATGACGGTGTATCTCAATGTACACCTCAGGCTGAAACGAGGCAAGCCCAAGGCTTCATCTAGTTTGCGAGGCAGATAATACTAGGCGTACATGCTCATCTAACCCCCCATCCAGTCTCCAACAACGCCGTCGCTTCCTCCAAACTCAATCCCGCCGTCTCTGGGTAAATAAGATACACGAGCCACAGCCCAATTCCACATAGCACCGCATAGAGAACAAACGTCCAAGATGGACTCAGCGCATCCATCAGCGGTAGGAACGTCAAGCCAATCACAAAATTGGCAGCCCAGTTGGTTCCCGTCGCGATTCCGCTCCCAAGAGACCGCACCCCCAGCGGGAACAATTCGCTTTGCATCCACGGCACGTTGCCTAGACCTATCGCATATGCGCCAACGTATATCATTATGCTGACGAGGATGATGCTCGCGGCGCCCTGCTCTCCCGAGCTGCCGCCTGTCGTGTCGCCACCCTCTGCCGTGGACGAATGTCCCAGTGAGAGGAAAGAAAAGCCGGAGGCGGCCAGAAGCAGGCCAACTATCATAAACGGCACTGAATAGAGAAGAATTTTCCTCCTTCCTATGCGATCGATAAGCCCTAGCGCCATGAGAGTGAATACAAAGTTGGTAACCGCCACAGTAAGTGAGGTCAGCGTTGGGCTCTTGAATCCAACCATGGTGAAGATGGTTGCCGAGAAGTACATTAGAGAGTTCTGCAGATCCTTGTTAGTTACGAGAATGTCACAGCGTGCCTAGAATCACTTACAAAGCCACAAAGCTGCTGCAGCCCTTGTAACAGACAAGCAATAGCCAAAGCACGACGATTTTTGCCCTCACCCGCCAACTCCTGCCACGCACCAAGGTAATTCCCCAGACCAGGTCCCTGCTGCCCTCGCATTCGTCGAGCGTTCTGTTCCTCGCGCGCCTCAATCTCAATTTCTTTGATGACAGCATCGGCTAGACGAGACGAGCCTCTCCCCCCGCCATTAACTCTCTGCAGAACAGACTTGGCTTCTGTAGACCGCCCGAATTTAACAAGCCACCTGGGGGTTTCAGGCATAAAGACGATGATGCTTCCCTGCAAAATAGCCGGCACAGCCCCTAACCCAACCATCCACCTCCACCCTGTGCCTTCAGACGCAAGAGTAGAAAAGGCCCACCCGACAACGTAGGCGACAACCTGACCTAACGTGATGAACAGCACGTTTGTAGTAACCAGCTTCCCACGATGCGACGCAGGGGCAACCTCAGCAATGTATAGTGGCACGACGAAGCTCGCCGCGCCCACCGCCGCGCCTATGATGCAACGCCCCACGACCATGACCGCAACTGTGGAGCATAGTGCCTGTAGGACGGCTCCTACAATAAACAGAGCGTCCGCGTAGAGGATGACCCGTTTGCGACCTAATTTATCTGCGATGACGGAAGAAAATGGCGAGACGAGAAGCGCGAGGAGAGCCGTGGAGGATGTGATGATCGATTTATCCATTGAAGTTAACTCTCGGCCCGAGAGCGACGTGCCGATCGAGACCAACGTTGCGGATATTACACCTGTGTCATCTGTAAGAAACCGCATTAGCTTTGGCACCCCTTGGCATCCCTCGCAAAGCTTCTATAAAGACATACAGCCGAATAAAAGGCCACTAATTCCAGCAGCAAGAGTCAGGAGCAGAACGAAAATCCCAGGTCGAGACTCCGTCAGCTTGCCGGCTACTCCATCCGAGGCAGGCGCTTCGTCATCGAGTTGGTGGTCGGGCTCATCTTCTCGTTGTTCGTCCGAGATGAGCGGCGCTTGTGGGCTATCCATACTCCCATGCGTTTGGTATAGCTGCCTCACTATCTGCGTGGGCCATTTGTTTGCGAACTATGGAGTCCAAGGTGAGACCTGAGGCTGGTTGTTCGTCATGGCGCCCCGGTCACTGGATTCCGAGGTGGTGATATGCTGGGTGACTAAGCGCTCCCCAAAAGTAGGCGGCCGCTACAGGGGCGCCCGGGCGCGCATTTAAAATTGCGCGCCCTGCTGACTAACTTTTGCGCGCCCCCCTCCTCACACACACTGTTTTTAGTGACAAATTCTAGTTAGCTACTGTTAGTTCAGAATTCGTTATTTCAATTGCCTATGACTATTATATCTATCCTTGGGCGAGAGCTTATCTTCTTATAGCAGTACGTCAATCTGCAATGCCGCATCCGTCCTAGACGCTTCTATCTACATCAACAGCTATTTAACTGAATACAAAGCCTCCTGTGCCTCACAATCCGCCGCGGCTGCCTCCCAGATCTCACGCATGCCTCTTCTGCTAGAGAAAGGATTACCTTCCATCTCAGCCACCACACGAGCCTCGACCCGCTCCTCTTCTGCCTTGCTCCAATCCAGATACGCCATCATCTCTTCCTTAGTCCAGTCTCTAGAGGCCTTCTGCGTTATACATTGCTTGCCCATTTGCTTCCAATCAAGACACCATGTGAAGCTTGCTTTATTATATCGTTGAGGCAAACCCATTGCCTTCCGATACTGTTGGTTTGTCTTAATACTGCCGCGAGGCTGCGCACTGTACCAAGCCTTTCTTGCTTCAACATATCTCTCATAGATGGCTCGTGGGTCGTCATATCTGAGTTCTGGCGCTGCCACTGTCTCCACTACCGCTGCCTGGACTGCCAATGTCTGGACCGCTACTGCCTGGCTGACCATTATGCAGTCTACAATAGACTGAACTGTAGATGTCTGGCTTGCCGCCGGGTGGTCTCCCAGATCCTGGTCCGCGTTTATGTGGCCCGCCAGTGCTTGGACTGCTGCCGTCAGACCAGCGTCTATCTGACCTTCAGCTACCTGAACTGACGCTGCCTCTGTGGCTACTAGTGCCACTGCTGCCGGTGCCATTATATTGGTTGTCTGTACCGCAACTTCTGTGGCTGATCCTGGTAACTGAAAGAGCTCTGTGTATCGTAGAGGGCATGCCTTCGAGGTCATTGTATGACCCAATGTGTGACACCTACTGCATTTCGGCTGGGCCTTTGGCCGTGTTGTTGCTTCGATTGCTTCGAATGCGCTAGGCTCTCGCCTTGTGCTTGTTGTTGGCTGACTGCGTCTCTTGTTGAGCCGGCTTGGGACTGCTTTAGGCTCTAGCATTGGCTGTGGTTGAGATATATCTCGCCTCAAGTGCCAATGGGGATGAAAATGCTCCAGTAGAAGGGCTCGCCCTTCCTCCTCGAGCACCTTCAAAGTATGAACACACGGCAGCCCGTATGAGGACGTAAAGGTCCTGGTACAAGAGGCTTTGAGTGGCTTTGAAAGCAACTGCCGTTGTTCCTGTACTTTACGCAGGGCCTTATGTGAGACCCAGCCTCGTATTGCCTCAAATAACACTCCAGAGACATCTAGAGGCATTGATACCTGCTGAGAAGCGCGTATATACTTCAGCTCCTTCAGTTGGTTAGTAACAGCAGGTCTTATGGCTTGCCAAGCATCAAAGAGATCCAAGGTAGATATCTTAATATGTGCTTTTATTAATGAATGGATCCCTTCGGCCCTGGGGTATTCATTAGTCTCTATCTTTGTAGTGCCATAAGCCACCTGCCTTGAGGTAGCCACGTTGCCAAAGTGTAAATGTGTATCAACCCATGCTCTGACGATCCTCTCTTTAAATGGATCAAGCCAGGTAGTCCTGATGTATCTGACTGCTCCTGTATATTTCTCAACATACTTACACTCAAAGTTGGTCAGACGCTCTTGAAATATCGTTTCAGTTGGAGAGGCTACAATTGAGTGCCAGAATGCGTAGAATTCATCCCATATCTTGTCTCCCTGGCCACCGCCGGCTAGAAATTCCGGTCGGCAATGTTGTAGGACTGCCTTATTGACGTGCCAAGTGCAAAGTAGTCCCTTAGACAAAGGGAACCAGATTGCAGCAGCATTTATCGCTGCTAGGCATCGGTCTGTCAAGACAACAGAAGGAAGGTCGCGTTGATATAGAGATCTGAGATGTTGCAAAGCCCATGAGTAGTCCTCTTCTGTCTCTCCCGACAGAAATGCAAAGGCAATACAGAAAGAGCGCTCACAAGCATCAACACCAAACCATATCAAGAAGTGGCATCTTGTGCTTATTTGTCTTGTAGGTGCAGTCCAGCAGCAGAACATCAGGGTTGCATTGGAGGTATGTAATAGAGTCCGGCTGGGCAAAAAAGATTGCTGTAACCCGATTATCAGAATCTAACCGAACCTGACACCAGAATCCCTCTTCATGTAATTGGTCGACTAGTGCTTGTATGCTGCTTTGGCCCTCGCGTAGGTCTCGTCTTGTTGCCGCAATCTGATTGTAGACATCTCGCTGAGTTGCGAGTGTATTAGAATTATTATGCAGATAGGTCCTAATTTCACGAGGAGCAGTTCCAGAGGCCGCGAGACTTGAGATAGTTCGAGCATCACCCTCGCTAAGCTGGCGATGTATCGGGTGTGCAGATGGGTCTTCACTTGGCGGGTGGTTGTGTAGCGAGTATTCCTCGCCTAGTCGATGGCTCAGGACCCAAGACGTCCCGTCTAGAGATTGTTTTGCAAGCACGGAAAACTTGCAGCCTGTTCCACGGCTACATGTACGGCGTCTTCGCTCAATTGACGTGCTTGGTGGAAGCTTGTTTCGGTCACATGCAAATACAACCTTCACCCGACCATTTGGGGTCTTGGACGATTTGCCTGTAGTGAATGCATAGCCTCTAGGCTTTGCCCAGGCATTGATAGCCGCAAGAAGCGATTCACGTGAATTATATACATCCTCTGGCGGGAGCACGTCGTCGGAGAATACTGGTTGGATCATGGCGAAACTGTTCAGCGGGCAATAATGGCATTACTGTGTGAGGAGGGGGGCGCGCAAAAGTTAGTCAGCAGGGCGCGCAATTTTAAATGCGCGCCCGGGCGCCCCTGTAGCGGCCGCCCCAAAAGTACTAAGTGCCAACTTCATTTGATGGATACACGGTGTAAATCACTGTCAGTAATGTGGTGACCACTTGAGTGTTCGATGTGGTGAGAAATGCAGGGACGATACTTGCTAACAGTTTGTCTAATGGTTCATTTTATTCATTACTTTGGTATAGGACACACAAGTTGTGCAACGCCTCCACGCTTCCAAGCATGCAAATTGAAGAGATATAGAAACCACACCAACGCGACAAGAATGGACACCAACCAATGATAAACCCCTTATTAAGGGTTGAAAGCAAGACAGCAACACCTGCTATAAGGTTTGGAACCAGGTGCGCAAATCACAGGCACTTCATTCAGGCCATTTCTTTGCCAAAGCGACGACACTAAAGTTGAGGTTGCCCTCTGAAAACTTCAAAAACCTTCTCACTCCATTCGTCAACGCTTCTTCACTCAATAAGTCATCCCCTTCTTTCATCTGGCCGCGATCCAGGGGTCCATCAATGCCCCCCTCCAACTCCCAGAGGTGATCGTCTTGCCCTCTCACAAATGCTAGAAAATGCAGGTCTGGATGATCCTTGGCATTAGGCGCATGCGAGTTCCCCGTGCGAGCAGCACGCATGTGAATCTCCTCTAGCTGCTTGCTCGTGTACAATGCGTTTGCCCTGTCTGCGGCCTTCAACGGCCTGGTTTTCTTAATTAGTTCATCTAGAAACGAGCCTTCTGTGATGAAGTCTTTAGCCTCGCCGCTTGCTACAGCATGAAGCAGTGCGATGAGGCCGCAAGCATTTCCGATTGTCTGGTGGAACCACATGACGGGCTCCTCGTCACCCGTCTTATCGTATGTCACTGCCGAGTCTGTTGGCGTGCCGTCCTCGGCACGAACGGCCCTGTACATGCTCGATGGTGTGATGAAGATGAGGGCTAAGACGGGACGGGGGATGAGAGATAGTGCGTCTGCATCGTCGAGGCTATAAACATCGTAGAAACCTAGCTCTTCAGAGACGCCGAGGTCATGGACGAGGGAAGTAAAGACTTCGGGGTTGTTCTCAAGTGGAATGAAGTTCTTCTTCCCTGAGGGAGTGATGTAAACTCCGTCTGTAGGCATGACTGCAGTACAACTACCTTTGTTTCTTTCTTTTCTTTTTCAATCGAGTGCTGAGCCTGCAGATTGTAAAGTCCTTCGTGATGAATTCTCGGAGTGGGATGTACAGCTATCTGATCGGATAGTGGGGGTCAGTTTGACGACACTGGCGTGACAGCTGTTACGTGTCGCACTGTTGCCTTACGGCCCAGAGGGTGCGTCTGCCAACAGGCGAGCCACCGACAATTGAGTACATGTCTCAATTCTCCTCCCACAGACAGGAAATTCCTTGTAAGAGGGGTTCTGTGTGCCTGGATGGCAGTCTTCCTCTTAGTGACTTTGAGAAGCCACTGTAATCCTTCTCTTATTACGATTGCACGATTCTGTGAGACAGTTAGTGCTGAGGAACAGCTGATGCTTCTCGCTGTGTGCTCATGCGGGTTTCCAGTTTACTCTTTCTCAGCATATTTATCCCAATTACAGGAGATATTATATCGACTACTTTGTATCGTCGTGTTTATTATGTACACTACTTCCAAATTTGCACGAGATTGTGCGGCACATGATAGTCGGGGCAGATGCTTGATTGAGTACCTGTTTGATAGAAAACCATCCCTTCCTTCTAGCCATTAAAACCCCCCTTCAAAACTAATTTTTAAATTTTTCTAAAAAAAAAAGAAAAAGAAAAATATTGTATAACCCATAAATAAAAAACGTCACTTGTTTACTATTCATTGCCGTCCAGGCTGATGTTGGCGGATCCCACCCCTTCAAGCTAACAAGCTATTTCATACTCTGCTTTGATCCAAATAAAGCTCATTTATTGGTTGATTCAGAATTAATCCAGTCCTTCAGGGTTTCTTGGGCCTAGTATGCTAATACAGCGCTTGAATATAAATCCTATCAACGCAAAGTCTGTGTTCAGTTAATAGTTGTGGCAGTGGAAAGCAGACACCAAGGGCACAAACACCGTCGTCACTGTGAAAGACAGAAAATAAAATGGAGAGAACCAAAGATATAGAGCGACTTGGACGGAATCCGAAATGAATGTCAGCCCAATGGCTGTTCCATCAAGGTGGCGGACGGTACATTCAACCAAGATGGCTGGATTCTTGATGACAGGAGAAGGGACAAGAATGAACTCATCGTCACCTTGATGCGGACCGTCAGATCAAGGGCCGGGGCAATTACACTCTGGGAAATATGGCGGCTGTGCGAAAGCTTGCTATGGAAAGGATACCTGTAAAATATTGAGCGCTTATAACAAACCTAGTATCCATGTGAGAGCTCACTCACATACTGCCATCGCTAGTATCTCATCCTTTGGGCTGCTAAGTTTTCTCTGCGAAAATGACCGCACACAAGATCCTGGGCGAATTAAAACTTGGCAGCCGGTAAAACAAAAAGATATTCGAATATCAATACTTGAATGTGGAACGGCCTCATCAGATGTGACAAACTGTCTGTCGATAAGGGACGTGGTTGCCAAATGCGGCATGGTGACGCTTACCTCGACACTTTCAGTTGTGGATGGCGTTCGTTGATTCGCAGAACGCGTAAACGCAGACACACCCTGCTTTCCCATTCCCCTAGTCTGAACGACCATCAATATTCCTTTCACGTCTGCAAACCACCTTTAACCATGCGACGGCCCCACGATTGCTGGCACGTCTAACGAGATGGATGGGTCAACGCGCATCGTTTCAGACGCAGATTCGTAGAAAGCTTAGCTAAGGTCCCAGGGGAGGTTTTGTCGAAAGGCTTAGCGCTTTCAGGGAGACCGGGCAGGGAACTGGCTGGTGTATCAGGAAATCTGGACATAGACAGTGAGGGGGGCCAAGCTTCGAGGCTGCATGCTCGCTACTTCCGACGTATTGAAACAACGGACGGTCACTGCGCCAAAAGTACAGCCTTGCGACAGAGTAGTGTACCCAAATGACGGACATTAGTTGGGGCCAACACCCGGGGAGGGGGAGAACGGGGTTCGTATGGTGCCGCCTGTGGGGCAAACAGGGTCAAGCGTGGCATTTATTCGGCGTGTTTGGCTGTCTCGCGCCGCTCATCCGCAGGTATATAGAGAATCTGGGAGTGACACTAGCACCATGTGACGACAGTGGTGTGAGTCATTAGAAGATACCTATTCGCTACCCTTTATTTCTAGGCGAAACCGCACAACTTGGTAATGTGCCGTACCCGGCTGATGCTTTGGGTTTGACATTCGATGCAGTGTGAATGGGGTAGCCTGATGAGAGCGTTTGACACAATCATGCGAAAACTAGGGCCAACAGGCCTGGGGAGGGTGTATTCGGAGCACCGCGGGCGTGTCTGAGGATGTGTTTAGCGGATATCGACGGAAAGGAATAGCACCTATGGCGCCCAAGTGCACGGATGCCGCTAGAGGCTAAAATGGTTTGGTTCTCGGTAATGTGCGTATTCAGTTGGTTTGTTTTTTACGGCGTTTGGCGTTTCGCTTGTTCTTTGGAGTTCGGCGCAGGAAGGTGGTATTTGGGCACCTGGCTATTTTGCACAGACACTTTTCGGTCATAGTGCGAATGAACCTGGATCGGCCATTGACAATGATGTGGCGCTGTAGGCAGGCGCGTAACAGCAGCTTCAAGGACGAACGCGCTGGGTGCACGGTGGGCCCTCGTCTGATGCTGCGTGCAGTGTTGTGCATATCTTTTGTTAGGGAAGTGGATAGATATTAGTGGGTGAAATCCGATTCTCACAGAGTTTTCCGTGGTGCGTATCGCTTTAGTGGTAGTGTAACGGTAGTCGCTTGTATGCGGTGATTTGTCTGTGTGTTTTTGGGTTTTTTGCTCGTCGTGTTAAGACGGGATGGCCGGTCCAATGCCACTTTCAAAGGTGGGTGGCCGCTAGGTATATTGCTTTTCCGGGCGGCATTTATTTTTGGCGGAGTGGACGAGGCAGGGGGGGCGATTGTCTGAGACCACAAGGGGGGACGGGAGGAAGGGGTCGGGTTGTTGTGAGCAGGGAGGGGTCGTCTCCAGCGCATACCGACACGGGCGGGTAGTTGTGGTTAGCATTCGATGGGCAGGTAGGTTGGGGTCGGCTCGTGAGGGGATGGGAGGGGGAGTTGAGGGTGAGGGCGTCTGTTAGGGTGGAGGGAGTGTGGCGGAGTCGAGATCGAGGTGTTGGGGGAGGGATAGGTGCTGCTCTACGCGAGCGGAACCAGGAAGTGTGGGGGTTCCCTTGGCACTGCGCATCGGTTGTGGTATAATATGAGGGCAGGAGCATGACATGAAGAAGAAAGAAATGATGATTTGCGTGTATTGTATTGTGGCGTACAGTTTTGTAACGTTGCGAGTGCGCCAGAGTGGGCTTTCTGGTAATAATTTGAGGACCCCGCTCTAACGTAGCAGAGGAAGATCATGGGAACTGGGACCAGTGCGGATCTCGATACTCTCGGGAAAGAAGAAGAGCAGTAGTGCAAATCCACTGCGCTGGAGCCTCGCGTATGGTGTGTAGGATACTAGCTGGCTAAGGTGAAAGGTGAGAAGTGCGTCGCCCAAGTCCGATCGTCTCGACATCGTGCCTCGATCTCAAGCCCGCCAACTCCTTTGCTGGTTGTATGGCCAAACCTTAAAAACTCGCGGGATGGCTTTGGCCCTCTGGGAAGCGGAGCGCATGTTGCACCATGTCCGGGGGATGGATACTGTGTGCTAAATTAATTCTAGGCACTCGAGGGAGGGGTATGCCTGGCAGTCGCGGTGGTGTCCGAGCAGAGGTTTGTGTGGGATAGTTGTGCAATGAAAACGAGGCTAAAGCGGATGGGCGGCTCAGAGTAGTTACATCTGGAAACTACTTGGGGGGCGGATGGATGGGTTTATCAGCCGCTTATAACGTTTACTACAGGGGCGTTTTGGGGGCTATGATGGTGATTAACGGCTTTTGTGCGAAGCCTATTTGCTTTAGCGCACCTTTCCACGCTGCGGGAAAGATCCAAGTGATGAGTTGTATGTTCGGTCAGTTCGGAGGCGGATTTAGGGATGAGGGGGTGCTTTGTTGAGATCTTTGTCGGGTGGCGAGGGTCGTGGGGGGTTATCTTTACGGCCGTATGACAGTGTATGCAGGGGTCGATTGTCGGGGCAGGCCAGTTGTTGCACAGTCCGCAGTGTGATTGGGGGTCGGGACCTGGAAAAGTTAGTGGGTCCGAGGTTGTGGAGCGGTGCCGCACGAGCAAGCAATTTAGGATTTCCAGGATTGTAAGGTTTTATGTTTGCAGACATTAGGCCCTGAGGAAGGACTTGGTGGAGAGGTTACCGTCCCGCTGTCATACATCCGAAACTAGTGAGAGGCGTTGGTCTGTCGGCGGGACTGCTAAGAATGCGCCAAGTCCAGAAGGCGAGAGTGCCAGACAGCAGGGTGCTGTTCACTAGGAGACTTGGAGGTGTTTTTATGGTGGCATCGTCGGTTTGAGGCGGACCAGTTGCCGTGGAGGAGTCGCTACCGACAAACGACTGTTATACGTCACATGCCGGGCCAAGGTTGTGGAGGGGGGGAGTAGAGAGGTTCTTGATAGAATGCATTAGAGGGTCATGTATGAGGAAGGCTGGAATGCGGGGGCGTTAGCGGCTGCGGACTGGGAAAAGTGTCTGTCGGGTAGGAGCAGTATAGTGGAGTTTAGGAGGGTGGGGGTTCGTGTTTATCAAAGGTATGAGAACATACGACAGGTAAGGTCGGTGTTCTTTGGAGAATAAAATGACTTGGGGGCAGGGGTATTCACACGGAGGTTTATGACCAACGGTATTTGGGGACGAATGGAAGGAGTCCGGTAGGGGGTGTCGGGGGAGTGTAATGGGTGCAGAGTATGTTCATCAAGTAGAGGTTGGTTAGTCACGTGCAGCGTGGAATGCGATTTTGGTGGGGAAGCGCATTTCGAACTCAGGCGCATGGGGTCAATAAGAGAGATAGTGGAGTTTGAGGTGTAACCAGATAAGCTATGTTTGGTGAGCCCCGACTTAAAGGGAGAACGAGATACAACATGGAGTCATCTACATTAGCTCAGCAATAGCCTCAAGGGCTACGGGATTACAGGAAAAACTCCCTCTCAGGTCCTCCTATGAGCAGCTCGGGGAGCGCAGAGGAGTGCAGAGCGCGCGACAGGGAGCGACATGTCCATTGGGAATGATTCGCGCACGCAAGGTATGTGTGTAGGTGTACGTGTCTTAAGCGGACAAAGCTAAATGGCAATGGTGAACGGGGGGGAGCGCGACGTGACGACACAGAGGATATCAGAGTGCTCAGGTGAAGGACGTTTGTGAATTATAGTTGATCAGCCTTTAACGTGGGTACAGATGATTTCGTGATAAGATGAATAGATTTGCTGACCCCCTGGAGAGTGAGGCGGAGAGGGTGTGGAGCACGGCATCTGGGTCTTCACGCGGGCCTCAGAGATCGGTCAGACGTCTATTGCACCTCATCGTCGTGTTCCTTTGCTCAGACACACGCGGGGATACCCATACGTCCGGCAACGTCAGTAGCATGTGACAGTGGAGTGCAAGAATATCTAAGAGGCTGAACGGCCAGAATTAATGTGACTTCTCCTTTTCTCGGAGATGTCGGAAAACTACACATTGATGCTGTGATAGGGGAGCGGGGCTACGATTGTGACTCCCACCCCACCCCACTCCTACACACTCGAGTGTAGCACAATAGCGTGTTTCCTTTGACTCCTTTTTCTTCCCGGTTTTCGTCACTTGTGATTGCCCATGTGCGAAAGTGGAACAGTAGGGGAAGTTATTATGCTCTAGTATTCGGGGGCTGCATACTTCGATATTGTATAATTTAAATAAAGCTAAGGGCGGTTAGGTACACCGTCTGGTTTCATCGAGTGCCTCTTGCTTTGCTTTAATTTAAGCACTCCCTTCGCTTAGGGAGACACGATGAGGCCTAATCTGCAGAATGCTAAGAGTGCGCCGAGAATCAAGGAAAAAAGAGGCGTTGAGGCAAGTGAAGTAATAGATAAGCGATTGCCAGCCGCGGCCGTCCACCAGGGCAAAATAGATTCCGGATATGTCCCCCCTCTTTTCCCCAACTTTAAGAAGACATTTGGGCAAGTGACTGTTGCGACGGTTACCCCAGGCGCTAGAACAGTCCAGTTCTCGCAAGAGGTCGGAGCAAACGGATGTAGACACTACGAATGTGAGTAGGTCTTTCTTATCTCTTCCATCACTGCTTCCGCGACTTCGGATTCCCCTGTTAATGGCACGTGGTCATTCAGTTCAATGCTGAACATCAATGTGACCGGGGGTCCTCTTTACCGTGGGCGCGGTCGGTGACGATCGCTCGCCCGCATCCCGAGGTAGGATGCTACGGCATCCTCTGAGTGTCTGTATTTGATGAGTCATTCATGGGTATATGTGGGCTTGTTATGTGTGGCGGCGTCAGTATAGTGTTGTACGGTTAATTTCCGGTTTCGAGGCATATGGATCACTAAGAATGGTGACGCAGGTGATCGATCGTGTTCCGCTTGCTGTAAGAGTGTCTTTTCGCTGTATTGCCTTGTCTGAAGGTTTTAGTTGTCTTTTTGGTTCAGACGCCACAAGAAGGCACTCCTCGTTAGATAGACGGATGCGCGATAAAATTACAGTCTCTGTGTTCGCTGCAGGTGAGTAGGATGGTTGTGAACGCACGGGTGATGACGGGAGGTCAACGCGAAGAGAGCATGCTTACCTCTGGGTACAGGGCTCAATGCGCGGTTTCACGACAGACCGTGGCGGTGGACACCAGATCATGGTGGAAGTTCTTATCGCAGATGCCCACATTGGTTTGGTTTAGAGGCCAGTCATTGGTTATCGATCCCGGAGAGGTGCAGTTCCTCCCGATCATCCAAATTCTGGAATCCGACCTCATCGGGGACCTATGTGTGCCAAGTTTAGACTAGATTGAATGATTCCTCGAGCTCAGCTCGAATGTGGGTGCTGCATCGATCGATATCTGTCTGTTCTCCGATTCACGATCACTTGTGACACAAAGTACCTGTCCTTTGGTCCCCCCCAGGAGACCATGGATTTCAACGGAGTGCGCTACCAAAAAAGGGGGCTATGCCACTTTGAAACTGGCGGATGTGGTGAATGATGAGGGGGCGGAAGCATGCCGGACACCCGTTGTTATTCAAGCTGTTATATGCGTGCCGTAAGGCGCGAGGTGGTGCCGGAGGAGCGGTAACAACGCATCGCGCATAAGTCATGGCCCCGTCTGCCACCCAACGACGTAGGCTTCAAAACGGGCCAGAAAGAGAACTGATCGCGATGTGTGGAAGGGAGCCGAGGGTTACTATCTTCGAGTTTTCTGAGAAATGGTGGAGCGTAATCGTGAGTAGATATCCTTGAGGAGAGACTCCGCGAGGACTTGCGCAGCTTCCCGATGATCAATTTCGGCAGAGTTCATCGCCAGGGCCTTTGTGGAAAGATTGGTTTTTTGTTTACGGTTGTCGTCGTCATGAGGTGAGTGGCAACTAGGTACTGGATAGTCTTTGTGCGGACATAGCCTGGTATGAGCTCCACCGTAGGCGGGCATGTTTCTGGAACCGAGAAAATCCAGCCTCCTTGATGGCGTCCAGTGCAGGTTTGTGAGAGTTCCAGACATGCCCCTCGGCCTGTGTGGTCTGTGGTGATCGAGGTGAGTCGAAAACGATTAACAGGATTGTTTTGAGGAGGAATCGCGGGCCCTGAGGCATACAGCCTGCATGAGCATGGTCCGAGATCCGCTCACTGAGCTTCCGATGCTAGCCGTCTAAAAGTTAAGCTGTAAGCGCAATGAGTTACACCCCCCCCCCCCCCAACGTTTCGCAGTCGTTGGTCTAACTCGATTGAGCCTGCGTGGTTAGTAAGTATAGTGGGTCTTGATCGCGCGTCGAATGTTTTGCCCGGATCGGATCCTAAGAAAGCGCGATCTAGGGTGCCCCAGCCGTGGCCGAGCGCCAGTCGGTGAGTCCTGCGTCCTGTTGTGATGTCGGCCCAGGGATTTCAACCCTTTGGGGGTTGTCATGGTGAATTAGTCAAGGGAACCATTAGCTGCACAGACAGATAATAGGGTAGTGAGATGTCTATAGATATTGTAAAGTATTTTTTAGTGCCCGGTTTTAGTCGGATACCATCGCCAAAGAACAGGCACGCTGTAGTCGTACTCAAAGAATGGATGTTCAAGCAAGTACGCGATTGTACAGTATCAATATTGCAATTTGCATCTCGACGAGAATGTTTCTTATCGCCTTGGATTTGAATTCAATTCCTCTGTCCATACCAAAAGCTCAAAACAAAAACTATCGGAAGGCGGGTACCAGCTCAAGAGTCGCACCTGCTGGGAGAGATGACACGGCATAAGCGACAGTACCTTGGAGTCATGATGCACATATCTGGCAAATCATCAGGTAATCCCAACTGCTTTCATGGCCCCGAATTAGATTCAAGTACATAAAAGGCTATGCCTAACGTATACACTGAAGCTCGCAAATATTCACCTCTCACTGTGTTGGCAATTCAACCACTATGCCCGCATTAGTCGCGACGTTGCGACCACACAGATCGTCCCAAGCCCCTTCAATTGCCATGCTCTCCCTCAACGCCATTATGATCCACAACAGTCAAGTCCCCAAATCCCCTTTCCGCCAGACACCTCTCCCATGCTTCGCCGGCCTGGCGAGAAAACTCTTTTGCCCCGATAACATCAATGGCTCGATCCCGCAGTCCGCTTGTGTTGAGTTGTACTTTGCCCAGCGAATTGTGGCTAGCTAATCTTTGTTCAGTCTCAGCGGGCGAGTAAACCTTGGCTTCGGAGCCCACGGCGATAATGGTTACTGCTCTTGCAACTTTCAATGCAGCTGAAGTAACAGACTCGACCACAGAGTCAGCTGCCCCAAAGTCTACAACCACGATACGCGAAGGTTGAAACTTTTGCACCCAGGACATTGAGTCTACATCATTATAGTGAGCGTATCGTGTTGGGAGGGCGTCATTTGCAGGTTGGGACAGTGCATCTGGCGCTGATGTAACCTGCAGCAGTGCCAGAGGCCCCACAGCCTTGACGTCTCGATCTCTTGTGAATGCCCAGGAGAAGTTTCTGCCTGTTTTTGTAGAAGCAGACAGGCTGATTACAACTGCGGAAGATAGATCGGCATAACTTTCGGACCATGAGTCACCAGCCCCGAAGGGATGGAGCCGATGAGACGAGAACACGAAATGGTTCAGCAGATATGATGTTTTCCAAACAGGCTTGAAGAGGGTTGTTATTTTCGTAGTTTCCATATCAAGAGGCATATTTACTTGTTCGTAATGATTGTATATTGTCATGAGCTGGCTTCGATGCGGGCTAAACTCGGTCCAGTGACCTGTTAGCTCACCTGCTTGAAGACGCAGGGTGACTGAATGGGACGACGTTGGCCACATCCCCCAAAGAAGTGAACCCAAAGGAATGGCCGCGACATTGCTTTCCACAATGCGGCCATATCCCCAAGCGGGCACAATGCCCCATTCCTGGTTGTCGTTGAATGGTGCTGGGGCTAGGTTAGGTACGGGATAGACATCCCACCATCGCAGCGTGTCCCCAAAACGTGCATAGGTTAGATTGTTGGACGTCAAGGAAACGAGCCATGTCTGAACTCGCACTGATGATTCCGGGAGGGTGGAGATATTTACAGCCACACTAGCTAAGCATACAGCATGCTTGGCATTGTCGCGTTTGGAAACGACGTGTAAGGGAATGGACATTGCGGGCGGTGCTTCAGAGTGGCGTTTCGATTGGGATCTCTAGGAGAGTATCAATTAATAATATTTCAACGATGTGGTACGAGTTTATATGAACAAGATATCGCCATAGATGTGCTGCGTTCCCTTTATAGACCACAGGAATCCCGTCGGTAACCAAAGTCCGCGTGGGGCGGACATTAGCGGCCGCTTTTGTCCGGTCGCCTCGAGAGAATGAACTTGATGTAGTAAGTTCGGATTATCAGAGAAATGTGTATCAAATGAAAATTCAGTACATGAAACCTAAGCCCGAAGCTTTCTTAAGACGGACTAACTAGCATCCACCTCTTGACATGCTGTGGTGATTCATACTTCACTTTCCTTGCGCTTGGTGACAGTATAGGTTTTCACATGAGATAAGCAGGTGGCGTAATGTGTCTCATCAGCTGATGCCAGGTACCGTTTGGGCCTTCACATCATCCAAAGACTTTCGCAAAAGTTGCAAGGTAGCAGTTAGGGTTTTTGCTGCTGCTACTGCTGCTGCTCGTTGTCTCGTGGCTCAACGTTCTTGATGGCCATATAAATTGGCCATCCAACAAAAGCACCATTAAGTAAAAAACTGTCACACTGAGAATAAATCAGCTAATTTTGCAACTGTAAGTACATGAGATTCGTCCATTAACTCACCGCAAAACGCTGCCGGCCCCAACTTGACTTGATTGCAGCTGCAACCTTAAGTGCGCTCGTTCTCCTTTGATTCACATGACTATCAACAACAGCGACAGGCATGTCCTGTCGTTCGCTTTTTTGAGCAGCTGTCTCGTAGAGTCGCATTCTAACCGCGTGAAAGGTGAGAAATTGGCTGAAGACAAGAGCGTTCGAATGCAGTGCCGCGCCGGACATAACGGGCCGCAGGAATGTCTCGTGCCGATCCAATGACTTAACCAAGCCATAATGGCGATCCCAGAACCCTTCAGAGTCCTGTGGATATTCACATCTTCTTGCCCGAGAAACGTGCTCTAACACGCTGTGTAAAGTCGAGATGACCAAGATTATCCCCGTAAATGGTGACAGGAGGTCAGGGTTGCTCAAGGACATCACATCAACAATCATCGGCATGGATACCGACTCAAAATTTATATCGAGCTTGTTGGGGGAGGGTAGTGCAACATGGAGCTGTTTTATCTTGTCAGCTAATAACGGTGATCTCAAACTTGAGGACTGGGCAGAAATCTCACCTCCCTATCCCCCAATGTTGTTGGTATGCCACTATATACACTTGCTAGACCTTCATGTATATACACCGCCCAAAACACCTTCGTCTCTCTCAACCTCAGCAAGATTTTGCACAGCATCAAGTTTCACTTTTGGCACAGCAATGTCACAGACTGGCGGCTCTCCAGCCCGATCAATATCATCCAGCCGCATCATCCTGGCAAGTTTAGTCGTGCGCCCCAGGGTGAGCCATGAGCGGAGGCAGCTTCTAGTATGGGTTTCAAAGCGGAAAAGGAACAGTAGAGCTTGTTAGTGTATTGATCGACCCGAGAGAGTCGGAACCTATAACACCCTCACACAGGTTGACATAGTGCCAGGCTAAGTCATGACATGGTCTTTTGGTGTTTTGCACTGGCGCCAGGAATAGTTGTTGCCAGCAGTGCCATCGCGTAGCTTACGCTGTTCACGGAGAGGGAGTCGGGTGATTCACGTAGCTCTTTCGCGAAACGAGATTTGCAAATGATGGGCATGACGGGATAGAACTGGTCAAAGAACAGTTGGTGAAGTTCGTTCAAATCACCAGGGGCGATATTGGTCCGTGGAATTGCGTCTGCGCTGTTTCCCATCACCACGAAGTCATCATGACTCTGACGGACTTCACATACTTCAAAGCTAGTCTCTGCATCAGGGGCGGGATCTGAAGCTGAAAGTGAGTCGATGTTGAAAACAGTTCCCATCCACGACATATCCAGGCCGCTTTCAACATGCAAAGCTTGCATGTCAGCATGATCCAGGGTCGTGCCGTCAACAGACTCTTGAGGAAACTGAAGAAATGATTCCAACGACTCCACTGAGGTGAGTGCAGGGTCTGCTTGCGCATCCATCAGTGAGACGGTTTGCGAGTCATGCTTGTCAAGGCCGGCTTGGTAAGGCTCCTTTAGTGACAATACTGCGATACGTGCTTCGGCTTCATGGAGACGCTGCTGCAGCTGGGTTATCACAGCAGATTGTCGATCACGCTGAGTAACTCTATCACGGTACAAGCACGAGTACCCCAGTCTCGAGCAGCGGCCGCAGTTGGGAAAGACTCTATTGCACTTCACTTTCCGTTCTCGGCACGGTTCACATCTAAAGATACTCGTTAGGGGGTGCGAGGCAAGCCATGGGATGGCGTAGTGACGTGATCATGGGGTGATGAGGCTAGAACGAAGAGCATACGTGAGACGGTTTCCACTGGCACGGGAGCCCATAGTGGGATTCAGAAGAAGCCTCCAATGATTAGACGCTATGTCAATAGATATGTTATCAGTCGCAGTGCTTACACTTTGTCGGGGAAGGCAGAAGGACTGGAACAAGTTTGACGATGTGCACAAGAGGTTGCTGGTTGTTTGTTTCGAGTCTGACTGTCATACTTCGCACCATGGCACTTTCCTGTCACTGCCCAGATACGCCTATTTAGGCTTGATGCAAGAGTAGCGCATGTCACAGCGCATTCTGTTTCTTGGCCTTGGGATGAGGATTAGTGGTACATAACGCCAACTTGCCTCCGTATAAATAATTCCCAAGCTCCTTAATAAGTCTAAATATTTCCTATATTCATTTGAGGTCCAATACATCACTGGATACTATTACCAAGGGCCAATCTTTCTTTCTTCCCCTTGCCGAGGTACCAAGGAGAGGTGGCTATTGCGGTTGCATCGGTACCTGGGGGGGTACCTGTCAGAGGAAGAAAACAGGGATCACACATCACTGGTTCATCCCGATAGCAGTGAAAAATGTATAAAGTACAGGTTACTTTGCGACCTGTGGACGGGAAGGCGGGAAGCCCTCTTGAACGTGCAGGGAGTGGGCGAAACAATATGCAGGGGCACAGACGTACAGGTACCTCCAAAGTGCTGCCAAGTTGCCGTAGAGCCAAGTACTGCTGCCCCTGACCATCATCGAAGATAGGTACATTTGGTACTGTGACCAAGGCGCCCGAGGCCACGCTACCAGGCCGCTGTGTTGCTTTGTACCTCAGGACGACCTCGTAATGATCCAGGATACCCCTAATAATAGTACTAATTCCGCCCCAGTTGGCTACAATTATCATCATTCACCACCACAAACCCAACCTTGGTCGTCCGCGCCGTCTCGTGTCCGCGCCTCATCCTTCGTCCTTGGGCCTCTTTCTTTCCTTTCTTTTGCCAGTCTTTTGTTCGACGATGTGGGCTTCTGTCTTCATCCTATATCACTCTACTATCGCCCATTAATCGTAATTACTCCACCATCACTGCCCCATCGGCTTCAACCCACCGAGTCTACAACGCCACAACGCAGCGATATTACGTCTGACAACAGACCTGTGACTTCTTCGATAACAACAGTATACCAAACGATACGCATACGAGAGGACGCCCAGTAGCCAGCGCGATAGAACCGCTCTGCTGCCATGCACTCATCGAGCGCGCAGCGGCCACAGGGCCAGCGCCGCTCCCCAGGTGCTGATCCTGGCCCGCCGCCCAATGTTCCAATTCGATCAATTTCTCCCGGCGTCGGCGTCGGCGTACAACCGCGTCCTTCTACAGTCTCTACGCGGGGCTCGCAGCTCGGAAGTTCGAGGAGGTCAAACCGTGATGTGAGAATTTCCGCTTGCCTAACATCTCCATTGTGCAGGGCAGTGTCGTCACTACCGACACGCCAAGCACTGTAACCTCCAACTTCAAATTTCCCGCATCGTGCCACCTATCACTCACTACCTTCGCACCCTGATCATTAAACTTACACATATATCTCCTTAGGGATCCGGTAGTGGCTCCAACATGCCACTTTCACAGATCGAAAAGAGCGTCACCCACCTTCTCGTCGCCACGAAACAACTACTCGAAACTTTAACACAGTGGTCAAGAGGGCAGGCTACTGACGCCCAAGTCTCGGATGTCTATGTGCGGCTAGGTTATGAGTTCAATATGGCATGTCGTGCCTTCACCGCCATCAATGTCGACACTTCTGATTTGGGCAACGTTCCAGACCTGCTTCGTAATATCCTGGAGGCGACCTTGAGCCAGGAAGCAAGCAGCGAAAGTCTTGAAAAATATCTTCCACGAATACGCGACATTATCATCAACCTACTACATGGGTTAAAGCGCAAACAACAGCGACTACGGCAGAAGCAAGGGAGAGATCGGGACGGGAATGCGCTTCCGGAACGAACCACCAGCGTTAGCACCGTTGGAAGTGGTGCCAGCGGCTTGACAAACCTCTTAGACGAGGGAATCGAGAACGGCTACCGACCAGGCTCACAGCGTGGAGACCCTCAGTTGCAACAAAATGCCAATGCATCCCCGACACGTCGTTTCAACTCCCAGCGAGACCAATCCCAGGGGTCCTTGACCTCGGAGCAGTCGTCGCTTTCTAGTACAACAATGCAGAATATGCCTGTAATGCCGCCGTATCCAAACGACGATCCATCACAGCCGGCAACTTCACTGGGCGGAGACGTGAATATTGACGCCTTCCCCCCTCCTCCACCTCCACCTCCAGACTACCCGTCTAGTGCGATGGCGGCACTGCAAAAAGGCGGCGATCTTGAGCGACGAGCATCACGACGATACTCTCAATATCAGATATCCAAACACCTTGGTAGTTCCGCAACTAGCGTGCCTATGTTGCCATCTCAGAACACGCCAGTGCCGAATAGAGGAAGGAAAGAAGCCAGGGAATCTCTGCGTGCTGTTCAGGTTCGAGAATCAGTTCGACACAGCCGAAACCCATCCTCACAGTCAAAGTTGGGTGTGGCTGAGTCCTCGCCTGCTAGAGTTCCAAGCCGGGTGGAGGAAGAGCCCATATCTACCGAACCTGCGGCTGATGGCAAAAGCCCTGTTGCACAGAGTCCTGATGACAGGTATGTGCCGAGCGCAACGATTTCTGGACCGTTTCAAGAAGCAATGTCTTTCATGGAAGAATCAAGCCAGAGAGAGCCCGAGGCAATCGAGAATGATAATCAAACGGCGGAAGAGGTTTCTAAACAAACACAAGCTTCGCTTCCCCCGCCGGAGACCAAGCGTAACGAGACTTTTTTCCAGGTCTCTCCACCTCCAACGCCGACCAAGGACTTGACCCTGTTTCTTCAGTACAAGTCAAAAGTCAAGAAGATTGTCTTCCCAGATGGTCGCGATGAGCTATCAATAGGCCGCCTCCAGCTTGCCTTTATCGAAAAGTTTTCATGGAACACACAGCAGAACGGCGCGGACTTGCCTGAGATTTACATTCAAGATCCTGTTTCTGGCGTGCGTCATGAACTCGAAGATTTATCCGACATCAAAGATCGGACTGTCTTAGTTCTCAACATTGAAGCCCTCGATGAAGTTAAGAAACATTTTGATGACGGCCTATTAGCACTTACAAAAATTGTCCAAGATGTCAAACAAAACGTGGACGATCAAAGCACCACACTACAACGAGTTTCCGACAGGCAACAGGAAACATCAACAGAGCTGGCTCGAATGGCATCGGCGTCACAGTCACCACCGCTTGTTGAGGCTGGGTCAAAGATCGCAAGTGGTTCTGGGCCCAAGTTAAGTGCAGGCCACGCCGGCGAGGTGCAAAATCTACGTCGCGATCTTGCCGTTCTGCGCCAGACTTATTCCAAATTTCAGTCCGAGGTACAGTCTTCCATGTCAACAATTCGAAGCAGAGCCGCCAGCGTCAAGACTGCCGCATCCAGGGCAGCAGTTCCAGATATTGAAGGAGACGCAGGCTACTCCTACGTCACAAACGGCAGGAAACAGCTTAATTCAGACTCTGATCGGCTTGTTGGCAAGGTGGATGATCTGCAAGACTTGGTCGAAGACTTGCGAAAGGATGTTGTGCTCCGTGGAGTCCGCCCTCTGCCTCGACAGCTAGAAGATGTCGCCAAAGACGTCACGGCGCTGAATAAGGAACTAAAGAGGATGGAAGAATATATGAACCTAGAGAAGCCGATATGGACCAAGATCTGGGAGAAGGAGCTCGAAGACGTATGCCAAGGTCGCGATGAACTTCGCCTTATGGAGGATCTACTGGTAGACTTGCGTGATGACCTGGAAAAAGCGTCTGAGACATTCACATTGGTGGAGCAAGCCACGAAGGAGCAAATGAAGGATAATGGTACAGGCGCTAGCGCGGGGACAGCACGCCAATTCGCCAAGGGACTGAACAATCTCGGGAACAGTCTAGATCAGAACGCGGCCAAGGAAGACCTGCTCGGTGAAGTGAGGGCATTGCAGCCTAATCACGAGGACCGCCTTGAGGCGATTGAACGAGCAGAAAAGCTGCGACAAAAGGAGCTGGAAGGCAGGGGTGGCAATCTAATGCAAATGGAAATCGCTAGCTTCGTTGGAGAGGGTAAACTGAAGAAGTCAGGCGGATTCGAAGAAGTAGAGCGCGCGCGAAAAGCCAAGGATGAGCGCATACGGCGCGAAGTATGGGAACGACAAAACGGCATCATACCGGAGGATATGGAAGAGGATGGAGAGTTGGATGAAGCCGAGGATTTGGAAGATAGAGTGGAGGGGGGGGAGGTGGCAGCAATAGCAGCGGATAATGATGATGCCACCACGACCACATGAAGCATGAGCAGGATAGAAGGTGTTGGTAGTGGCGGGTAAGAGGAGGGCACTGTGAGTTGTTCTGTGGGTTATTGATTGTCTATGATTGACGCAAGAGGATGCTCTTCACCTTTTTTGTAGTATCCCCTTCACCACATACTACTACTGTATTTCAGGGCTCGAGGGTCTCTAGACATATTGAGAGTGTGTCCATATTTATACCTAGTCTATTTAGTTGAAGAGGCTCTGTTACGGGTAACAGGGAGAGTCGTAGGGAAGCAGGCAAACTTGATAGGTCCATAGCGGTGGCGAAGGGAACGCGGTATGGCACCATACTTGTAACGAGGAGTGCGTTTCAGAATCGATATGCTAATTCACCCTGGTGTGCCGACAAACTATGACTTTACACTCTTATTCATCTTGATCATCCATCTATACCTCCGCCCATCATCATCAGCAGCACATCATCGCATCAACCCAGCAAGGCCAGGCGCTTTAGTTGCGGCACAAGCGGCGGCTCCATGGCCTTCGCACGAGACTCCATCCACTCCTTCAGCACAGCCTCTCCACCTGTCGCTTGCCATTCCACACTCTCATGATGGCCAACAGGTCCTTCTGGTTCTTCACCTCCTTTGGGCTGCGTAGACGACGAGAAGACTTCTTTGATGGCCACCTCGCACGCGCCCACCACATCCATCATTAGAGCTTCCGCCGCACGCGCCATCTCCGCCATGCCGCGTCGAACAAGCGCGAAGACGAGGCGTTCTACCTCTGGCTTCGCAGCTGCCACGCGCTCAATCAGGCGGCGTGTGCTGTTGACGAGGTACTCCTCTTCATAGACCGTGCCCTTCCTGCCACGGGCCCGCTTCTTCTCCTCGCGACGGCGGTTCTTGCTCGTTGCGCGGCTAACGCCCGTGCCGGCTGTGCCAACACTACCGGCTTTACCCGTATACCGCGTGAACAAGCTTGCGCTGGTGCTGAGCCGCGAGCTAGCTGCTACAGAGACGTCATCTGGGATGTCAGCACCTCCGGCGCGCTCACCTTCATAGAAGGCTAGAGGATCTTCGGCTGCTTTGCGTCGCAGATCGGCGATTCGAGGGACCTGTGCTAGGACTTGCGCTTTACAATCAGCGAGGAACTCTGTTGTACTGCCAAGAGCTTCGGCAAGGCCAACGTCAACGTCGGAGGCGAGGAGGTCGGGTCGCGACTTTAGGACGACAAGGCGCATGGCTTCTGCAAAGTGGTAGCCCTTGCAGAGACATTTAATGGCTGTTTCAAGGGAGGAGAGGTAATCAGAGTGGATTGTGGCAGCGGGGATGTAGTCCTTTGCTTCCCATAGAGCATCCGCGAGGCTAGTAGCCAATTCAGCCATGGCGTCTGTTGAGAGAGGGGGAGACTGCTGCTGTGCGGTAACTAGACATTCTTGCCAGCATGTGGCACCAGCTGCACGGTAACATGACGTTGCCTTTGCGTAGTTCTGGAGGGATTCGTATGCCAGACCCGCTTCACGGAAGGCCGATGTAGATTCGAGGTAAACAGCGTAAAGATTAGTCAACGTCTGCAGTCTCTGTTCGTTGTAGCGGTAAAGTCGGAGAGCTTCCTGGTACAGCGCGTGTTTGGTTGTATACGTGCAGAGCTCGTCGAAGGCGTCGAGAGCCTGTAAGTGTGAGAGCGCCTTGAGTCGGCGATCGAGGTGGTCATCAATCTCAAACTTCCGGCGCAGCTCTGGCAGGGCGTGCAGATTCTGGATGAAAGGGAGGTACTCTCGCGGATCGCGCTGCGACTGCTGCGCTACCAGGAGAGCAAGGTTGAGGTTATACAGCCCCAGTGCGTTCTCATACACACGGTTGACATCGACAAGGAAGCAGATGTGTTCTACAGCACGTTCCGCAGTCTTTTCGTCTTCTTGCATGAGTCCTGCTACCAGGAGTAGCCCATCATCGAGGGCCGGCGGGGATTTGCACACATGTGCTGTGATGATATTTTGTAGGTTTGAAGATTTGCGAGATTGAAGTTCCTTGAGGAGGGTGTCGCAAACAGTGTTAACCTTGGAGGCGCGATCTGCAGCTGGCTTTGGCACGGCGTCAATGACGGGATGATTGAATTGGATCTTGCGGCGTTTTGTGTCTTGGTACATTGTCTGCGTGACATCCTCCTCTCTGCACGTTGTTAGTAGCGCACGGGACTATAGAGTATGAAACGGGCTGAACCAACCGTAGGGAGGACAGGAAAAGATCTATCGATGTCACATCTTTGAGCTGCTCTAAGAATAGCCTCGCATTTCCAAGGAATTGCTCTGGCTGGTGATCGTAGAGGATGTTCATGTCGACTCGCTGCGTACGACAGTACGAGAAGGCACGGCCGAAATTATTTTCCTCGATGAGAGTTCGTATTCCTGCCACTACCATAGCTCTGGGGAAGATGGTCTCGAGGTTGCCTCGAGGCATTTGAAGAACAATACTCATGTTAGTCGGCATGGCGGTAACCAAGCGAGCGCCACGCTCCACGCTGCGGCATCGCTCATCCTTTTCAGGGTCATCTGCTGGAACCTCCAGGTCTGTGGCTTGTTAGTACGTACGTATACGTAGATAATGACAGGATAATATACATGACATACCGTCAACTTCTGCCAAATGGACATATTTGACAAGGTGGTTACTCGTCGTAAAAATAAGATGACTCGGCGATACCACAAATGATGTACAGTTCTTCGCCAGTAGTTTTGAGTTGGCATAGATGTGACCGTTTCGTGAAAGACCAAACGCAACAAGAGAGTGTTCCGTCTTGCTGATCTCGAACCAGGGGAGCTGTTGCGGAAACTGTATTCCAAGTGGTTCGCTCCCAGATGGAGTCAATCGGTACAGCTTTCCAGAATGGTCCTCGCCAAAGCCTTGGATTGCGTCACCCTCTTCATGTGCAGCTGTGGTGATTGACAACTGCTGGTTTTCAAGAGCAGTCAGCCCTACATCTTTGCCACTGATCGATATTTGCGCCTGTCCATAGCCGTTGCTGTCGCCATAGTATATAGTCCGAAATGTGTCGTTTGAGCTGCAAAATACTCGAAGGTAGAGCTGGTATCCCCGAATCTGTGTCTTTTCCAGCGATATACTTTGCACCAGTATTGGCTTGCTTGATCGTCCTTTCACCATCGGCCACTCATAGACATCTACGCCCTGATGATGAAGTACCACAAAGGATGTGTTATGGCGCCCAAAGGAGACATCTATAACTGGAGTATCAGCTGTAATTTCGAACATGGCCATGGGCGGCGGCACATTGGCCGTTCGGAACGGTGTCAGTTTGATTGTTTGGCCGTCAATGACAGCCACAGCGCCATTATCGTATGGCAGGTAGGTGGATCCCCGTGCTGTATGGAAAATATACTCAGCCATCGAGAGGTTGGTTGAGGAGGCGGCAGCTATTCGAAGGGCCTTCTCAGGATGCCAAGCGATGCATGTTGTACCGAGATCTAGAGGAATCTCTTGCTTGAGATACCAGTGGTAGTTTCCCATTGTCCAGAGCTGCATGGTATGCTTCAAAGTAACGGCCAAAACTGTAGAGTCTGAGTTCCACTCAAGCCGTATTTTGCTGCTGTGAGTCAACTGGTCCTTTGGTGGGCGAAGAGTGAACTGTCCGTGTCTGAGGCCATTTCGTTCAAAGAAGACGACATCCGTTCTGTCCTCCAAACGCTGAATGCCAGCTATGAGGTTCCCCGATGGCCGCCAACTCAAGGCTCCCTCTAAGCCATCGACAGGCTCACTCGCACTGTCTAGCTCGCCTTCACGGGAGTAGACACGAATCACACGTCGATCACTCCCCTGGGTGGAGTTGATGGCTACGAACGCTCCATCCCCTCGCCAGCTAATGGTGGTGCAGCCATCGTCTTCGGAGCTTGGGAGTCCTTGGTCAACTTTTTCAGGTATAGTAGGATCCCTCAAGGCTTTAGCACCTCGCCCTTGAAACTGTGTTTCCTTTTTGCCCCAGCCTACAGAGACATGCTTGGAGGCTTGGAGGTCGTCCGAGGTCATGGGGGTTTCCACTATGGGATCAAAAGTGCCTCCCATGAGTATAAGCGTGTTGGCCTTGGTGACAACAACCAGAAGTTCTTCATCAGGGGCCCACCGTGAGGCAGCAATACCGGCGTCAATGGATCCCATGATTTCAATATGAGGATCATTTTGTGATAGTTGATCCTCCCGTATCGTGATTATATCGCCTCCCTCGAGCACCAGACATGTCGTCGACGTACCACCAAGATGATGTATGTTGACAATTTTATCCACAGGCAAGTCTGGGTTTGGACTGGGAGCATCCCAACTTGCAACTATGCGGTGTGAACTGGTAAAATGTTAATGTCTGATTCCCTCTCACTATTCAACATCGAGAGTCATTGACCAAACTCATCCCATCCTATCCCATTTCGTTCCATTCTCAACTCATCACATCTTCATACATAGAAATGGTACTTACACTGAATCATTCTCAGAGACTCTCACTAGCTGGATACTTGAGCTCTGCTCCGTCGGCCCTACCGTGCATATAGCTTCATCCGCCTCGGGATCCCAGCAAACACTGGTGATATCGGGATGATTCCACCGCCCAAAGCGGAGGTTGCGAATATTGCGCATATTGAGTGACTTCTGACCACCTAACCAGCAACGTTAAGAGGACAATTTGGGGTTAAGCACCCGTTTCTGCTTGCCGCTATTTCCCGACTTTTCGCTCTGATGCGCCGACTATCCGTCACATGAACACAACCCACGATGCAGGGTAACCTCGTACACGCAGAGTTTTCAGTCTCAGCGGCTCCCGCGTGTCTGACTGAATTGCTCCGTTGGGTTGCAGCGGCTGATGGGCCGGTCGTTGCGCCACCTGTGCGAAGAGATCGAGACTAGCAGGGTCCAGGCTGCAGGACGACCAAGGAAATGACCTCTCTCTCGCTTCTCTTCCCGTGTTTCGCTTGACTTGGTCTCGCTTGACTTGTCCGTAGCGTGCTGGCCCCTGGACGCAACCACTAACAAGGTGCCGAGACGGCTGTTCTGTCGGTGATTCCTGGATATAGACGGCTATGTAGTGTCGTTTCCCCCCTGGCAAGACGGTTGGTACAAGTGTAGCCCTGTCATATGTTTTTGAAAATCTTTTTGAGTGCAGGTTTTTAGTGCATTAGCAAGTGGTATGCGACGATGTGCCTGCAAATGGATGCTTCACTGTGGGTACTTTCGTGGCGGTGGTGCATCGCGCTCCCCGGGAAAGTCATTGTTTAGCGGACATTTCAGGTCGTAGTGGCTTCGTTTAGGTGCTGAATATCATGCCGTCCACCGCGCCAAGTCTGATCATTTAGAAGTTTAGAACCCGCCAACGCCCGTAGCTCAGCGGCAGCTTTCACCACTAGCGAATCACGAGCTGCGTTTACGAAGTACAACTTGCAGGTACCAACCGTGGGTGTGCCCTTCTTGCCGCGGTTCGGCTCAAGCTTCTTCACAGCGATACATCCTGCCCCCTCCGGTTTCAGCTCTTAATGGCCGCCTTGCCTCGACTGCCATCAAACTCTAGCGTCCTGCATCCCTCACCATCTCGTTCAGGGTCACTGTTGTTGAACTGAATCGTCTCTTCAGGAATCTAATCTGCAGGGATTGTGGTTACTCCCATCCGCCTCCTTCACCAATCCTGATCTCTACCACTCCTCTCCTCCTCGTCGCGTCACCTGCGAGACTCACCGCCGTATCAATAACTATAATGGATATCGCCTCCGAGCGCGCCCGTCGCAAAAACCGGTCCTCTACAAACGTCAACCACCTGAGCCTAGCTCCTCTTACCTCCAAGCTCCCTCTGAACGACAGTGATGGCCTCCTCGACTCCGCCCATCTCAATACATCGTATCTGCAGGGCAAATCGGCTCCAACAACACCCCGTCTCTTCACTCGCGCCGCTATCACCCCACGTTCACGCTCCCATCACCGCACAGCCTCGACCCCGGGAGCACAGATCTCCAAAAGCAAGTCTTCGACTCACCTAGACAAGCCTGGCTCGCGTTCGCGAAAATCTGGGTCCGGCACTACCACTCCTAGACGAAGGAAAGGGGATACTCTTGGGCCGGGAGACAGGAATGACGGTGATTGGATGCTTAGAACAGGTGTGATGTTGAGTACTGAGGCCAGAGAATACAAGGGCCAGGCCTGGCTCGTTTCGCGACAAAGCTCGACGAGTCTTACTGGCATGCGGGATCCGGAGGAAGAGGCTTTCGAGCAAGAGTTGGCTCGAGAGCGCGACTTGACTAGTCGCCACACCAGCAGGCGCGGTAGCTTCGCCGATGATGACGTGACGCCAAACGAGAGTAGATATCAAAGTCGATTCAATAGCAGGTCACACAGCATTACCGAGGCTAGAAGCCATCGCCTTACTCCACTGGAGCGCGAAAATGGAGACTCGTACTTCCCTTCCGAGGACCCCATTTCAGGGCCAGACTTTGTCAACCTCGACGAGAAACTGGAGGAGCTAGATCACGATACAGAGCAGGATGACGAGGCAGCCGTCAGAAGGCTTGTCAAGCACGGTCAGACAGGCAAGGGATCATGGATCAGCAATATCATCGGGTGGTCATTCTTCACGTTGGACGAAAATGACGAAGACTCCGAGGAAGACGATGACGAGTCGTTGGGAGACGAAGTTTCCTCTGGCCGCAGCAGATCCGCTACACGATGCTTTGAGGGCGTAACCACCTTGCCAGAGGATCAGGTGCCGCCTCCAAAGGCGAATGAAGGCGGCTGGGGAGATGCGGCATGGCTGCTCAGTGTAGCCACCAAGGTCATCTTCTGAACGTCCCCGCGATACGAGCCACGCTACATTTCCCCAATTGGACCAATAAAAGGCATTTTTTGTAAATAGGAAAGCCCAAAAAAAAAACAGCGCTGCAAAAGACAGATACTGGGAAGTAACCCATCTAATTTATCTCATTTCGCACAATGTACCTACTGTTGACTGACATGGGGGACTTGGTTCCGGCGTTCCGGCTTGCATCCACCTATCCCGCATCTGATATGACCGACCCCCTTGTTAATTTTCAAGTTGTCTGTCGCCTCACCGCAACAAGGTGTCTGCGTTTGATTCGAGTGCTGCAGACGTTGTACCACCGTCCGGGGAAGTGGGCCGTCGATGTTGATGCAGAGTTTGTGTACCAAGAGAGGTGGCATGACGCAATGTTGTGCCGATGTCGGGTGGGCGCTTGCTGTCTTCGAGCCGTACAGTTGGGCTCCAGCATGTTATGTTTAGGTCTACAAGACGTTGATTCCAATGCGCTTCTGGAAATAGAAAAATATCCCATCAGCTGATGCTTGAATGAAAACCTTGTGAGAGTGTCAGCCATTGACTAATTAACGCCGATAAGTGCCAGTCCGAGATCCTTCGTTGTATATGGTAATAATATTACCACCCCCTTGTGTCTCAAATTCACACCAGAGAGAATGGTGGAACGCCGAGCCACCAACACTGAACTGTGATGACTGTTGGGCAACTTTTGACCCAGAGGAGGTCTAGGCCCTGTGTTGAGCGTGAGGAGCCTATTTCAAATTTAGTACGGATCAGTGTTTCCGGTAGGGAGGGGTTGACGAGGCTTGGACGAATACAAGCTTTGGGGGGTAGGTGCGATTGGTGGTCGCAGCTGTATTATGATCCAGCCAGAAGACGTCTCAGTGGCGCACATCATGCTTTGGATTCTTCACCCATGTACGGAGAACAACAAACTGGTTGGACCACGCAAGTTGATTCCCCCCCCTTTTTGTACATCGTCACCTTCGCGCTCAGCTAGATCTTCAGTGGTAATGCTCCTTCCGGTGCTTCGTATGGCGACTAAAACAATAACCCAGCCGAGCTAGCCAAATTGCCAAAGCAATGAAGGAGATGGCCGGGATCTTTTCTCCGCTAGCCGGTTAACGAGCTGCACAGAACTAGTCGAAGCCTGTGGTCACGATCAAGCTGAGCCGTTGCGGTAGGGTCAGCACCGTTGCAGTTCCCTCTCACGCCTTTTCTCACACCGGGTGCGGGTATGTGGGTTTGCGTCAATTGTCGTCACTCGGTGTCCAAGACAGAGTACGTGTGGTTGCACTCTGAGCGTAGTGGTGGCCAAAAGGCCGAGGTGCCTGGGACGGGCTACGTACCCACTCTTCAGTTGAAAGTTTCGATACATCGCGGTGCAGCGGAGTCGAGGGGGGGTGAGAACCCACTTGTTGGGCCAGACTGAGTAAAAGGTACATTATGCGATTGATGGTACTTGGGTCGTAGGGAGGGAATGGAGGGGTCCAATGATGTAATGTACCTCCATGCTCAGTATTCGTAGTATTGTGATGCGGCGTCGCGCGAGGTATCCGTACCACGGCTGGGAATAAAGCTCCATCGCATTGACTCTCCCAATCTCCACAACCGCTACGGGAGGTTGGGGATGGCGTCAACCATAGATGTCGGGAACAGCTCTAATGCTAGATGTATTAGAACTCGGCTCCGGTGTCACGGCATCTCTCGCTCCAGTTACAAGCTACAGCAGCAGCACAGCACAGCACCATGAAAAGCAGCACCGCGCAATAGGTACACGAGCGACGCACCATAGGCATACCAGCCAGCACCCAGCTACCTAATAGTTCACGTTTGCGGAGAACTCGGTCAGGGGGCAACGGGCGCCTTATGCGCCCCCATGATTAACGGATTGATGTGCTTGCCAGGTTTAACCAACATCTGTGCACGGTCAGATGCAGCTATCCTCTGGTGCCGAGGCGGCATCCCATCCACTTCTTAAGAATTTAGACCGGTCAGAGAAGACTCGGGCTGAGGACAGCAGCACCTCTGCAGTCTATCTATCCATTCTCCCTGGCGCCGTTGTCTGTTGTCGATGATGGGGCGCACCATTTCTTGAATTGACTGTATTCTTAGTCGGTGGTATCTAATCCCAATGTCCCCGTCTTATTGGTCTGTGAATATAGGGCATTGAGGCCAGCCAACGAGCTGCACGCTGGCAAGTTGGCTGATCTGGCCAATTTCATCCCCCATCAGCCACATATCTTGGCCGGCCAACGGATTCACATCCTTGGACGGCCTTCCCTTGGGCCACCTGACAGAGACCCTAATCATTGACTGTGTCGACGTAGTTATCAAAATGGCATTGTTTTTTTCTGCAAGTGAGAGAAGAGCAGAGAAGAGGAGACCAGCCACAAATAAAAGTCGGGACTAGCCAAGGGAATAGTAGCCGTGGCCTGACGGTGGCGGAACCTCTAGAGGGCCGTGGCTTATGTAGGTCGCAAGTGGGTGGTCGGCGTTCTCGTTGACACTGTAAGGTATTCATTCATCACGACATCGCGGCACAGAGTAACAAGCCCAAATTTCTTTTTCGCGTCGCAAGGTTGCCAACCACCTGGGCAACTAGGTAATTTGCAGCAACCAACCTATCGCGCCCCGACGCTGTAATAAGTGCACAAAGCACACAAAGCACACAAAGCGCACAAAGCATATGAAGCACATGAAGCACGTAAAGCACATGAAGCACGTAAAGCGCACACAGTGTGCCTGCCGTTGAAGCCCAAGTGAAGTAGGTGCCTGCCCCTCCATCCGCTGACGTCGTTTCCCACGTCTGCCATCTGCCAGTGACGCCCTTGTTCCAATGACTGGGTATATTGATCTAGCATGGAGCTAAGGTGCTAAGGTGCAGTGCGGAGTACCATAGGTACTCTTAGTTCGCCAGTACCCGCTACAAGACTCCATATACTCCATCGCTAGGCGACCATGGTCGCTTCTACCCACATCGTCATCCACCCAATGCCCACCTCCCGCACCCACATCATCATACACACACTCGTTTTCGCACACGCTGCGAGCTGCGAGCACAGTCGTTACCACACGCCATCCCTCAGGCTTCTTCTCGAATCCTCGCATTGCTTCTTTTCCTTTGTCGAGACACGACACCGCCGTGTCTGAACCGCGCAGAACCAGACGACCGCTTGGGCAGACCAGCCAACGAACTGGAGGGGGGTTTCCAAAAGTCGTTGCTCGCACGTCCCCACCATTGCAGTTCATCAATCCATCCTTGCACCTCACCACATTTGTTATCCATCTTTCTTGCGATAGTCCCAAATCATACCCTGCGCTCCTGACATAATCAACCGTCTTCATCAAACGCTCACTTCTTCTCCCTCTCCAGTCTAGACGAAAGGCCACTGACCCCAGACTCGTCGCCTTCAGCTATCAAACCACCACTGCCATCCTACATCCTACTATCCTACGTTTTCCACCACCCTTGCCATCTCTCTCCGTCTTCCTACGTGGTCTTCATCGAGGCTCGCTTCCCACTGCTACTTCGAGGACCAAGTTCTCCGCGCTTTGCATCCCACCACTACGCCGCGAATCAACAGTGCCCGTTACACAACAGTATCAGGCTTCATATCCGAAGTTCCGTCGCTGGACCCGGCAGCCGCTCTACATTTCCCCCGCCAGCCTTTACTCGTTGGCTCGCGACAGACGCACGCTTGCCAGCTTCGTCTCTCGACACCGATACCAATACCCCTCACCGGGCCGGTCTGAGTGGCCACAGTCAACATACCCTAGCTATTGCACATATATTGTTGTTTGCTGGAGGGTTTCTTGTTTCCATTACAAAAGCCCCCCTTCGAGACAGTCATCGCTGGGTCTGCATTCCCCCACTTCAACTTATAGTGGTTGTACATAACTACCTCTTCTCCAAAGCCATTCTCCGTTTTGTTCAACATCGTCAGTTCCACGACAGAATATACCCAGACCACTCGTCAGCATGTCGTCTGGGCGCAGAGTCGGTGCCACCCACATACATGTCTCCTCCCCTCCTTGATGCCATACTGACTTGCAGCTTCAAGGATGACGGTGGAGAGCTTAACCTGGGCGATGCTGTTGATATCAATACCTTCAGTCAGATTCTAGAAATGGATGATCCTGGAACCACCGATTTCAGCTCAGACATTGTTTTTGGCTTCTTCGACCAGGCCAACGAGACATTTGCATCTATGGACAAGGCATTGTGAGTCCAACCAAACAAAACGTCACCACCCAACCTTTCCTTTTTAAATGCAAAAATATCATTTCCTGTCAGTCATATCTCGGCTACTTGCGGATGACTGCGCGGATTTGTCGCAGATGCCCCATCTCATCCACTTGTATACCTGCTAACTGCGACGTCCCTTTGTACACGAACAGACGGGACAGAGATCTCGAAGAACTATCATCACTCGGCCACTTCTTGAAGGGCTCATCTGCCACACTAGGTTTGGTAAAGGTGCGCGATGGCTGTGAGAAAATCCAGCGGTATGGCAAAAAGGAAAACGTCGACGGATCCCCAGAACCCGATGAAGATCTATGTCTGCAACGTATCGACGACGCGCTCAGGGATGTCAAGAAGGATTATAAGGACGTCGAAGAGACATTAAGGGAATACTACGAAAATATAGAAAAGGAAGATACCAAGGAGACTTAGGACGCCTCTTCCGAGAGAAGCCAGCCGTTTACACCATCTGACTTAAACTCTCCATAGCTTCGAGGGAGAGCGTGCGGCGGCAGCATGAGAAATAATGGCTGCCAAGTTTGGATCGGTGTAATTTGGGCTACTCTTACTTTCTGCATTCTTTTCGACACGCTCAAGACTAATTGTCACCCACAAAATTAATCTCGAGCAATGTTACAGAAGTGGGACACGGGGTTGCTGGGGCAAGGCTACGCCGGCCTGCCCAAGCCCAGTCAAGGGTGAGATGTTTGGATGCATCGCAATGCGCGACGCAACTGCGATTTGATGTAGGACATCCTTGTTGTGAGCTGGTTTTGTGGATGAGTTTCGAAGAGCCTATAAATGTCTATACCAGTTAGTGCAGTGTTTTGTTGAATGTGGCCACAGAAGCGGATCAGGTAGAGAAGTTTCAACGAGACTCATATGGAGATGTCTAAGTTTTGCATCGCACATGTGTTTGACGCGATGAGCTTCCGGTTGCCAAGAATTTATAATTACAACCTGATGCTATGAAAACTTTCTATATGCAAGGACTTGCGCTTCAAAGCTATAAACCTTCTTCAAGCGACGTGAATCAAGAGTTTGGGTATTGGACCTGAAAGAGAAAGGACGGCCCGGATATTGGGTCTAGTATTTCCATGGGTCTAACCAATGTTTTATTGTGTTGTCCGTAACATGTTGCAAACTCTGATTTCCAAGAAGGCAGAACGAGAAGTGATCTTCTTGGTGCTCTTCTCCTAAATTATCTGCTTCTTTAAAGTCCTATACGAAGTACACAACTATTTTTTTTTATTACGTTGTATGTATTTATTAATTACGCCACTTCCAAGGAACACTTCCAAGGAGGCGGAACGAGAAGTGATCTTCTTGGTCTTGTCATAAATTGTCTGCTTATTTAAAAGTCCTATGCACAACCTGTACTCTGCATCCCACTCATCCGCCACCACTGACCACCAACCTCCCCACCTCCACATGTTGAAGTGCTAGTATTCTACATCAACGTAAACTTCTACAAAAAATTGCTTGACGACGAGAAATTCAACTGACTGTATCAGTCTTACACCTTAAATCATCAATCACCCTTTTCCCCTTCTTGGCTCTGAGAGAAGGCAACGGCAGCCCCGTCAAAGATGTCACCCCGTGCTGCACCCACACACTTCCTCTGTATCCCACTGGCTGGACCGCAGCTGACGAGGAGTCTGGCCGCCTTCAAGGCTGACGTCACAAGTGAGCTGAGCTTTGCGATCCCTCACGATGCGGTCCGGCCACTGGGGACGCTGCATCTAACGCTGGGAGTCATGAGTCTGAAGCCGGAGACGGTTAGGCAAACGATCGACGAGCTCAGGCGGTTGAAGCCTTTGGAACTGTTGGCAGATTTAAGAAAAAGTGCACAGAGGAGTCCACATGGGAGAGCGGGGGGTCTATCTATTGACATCAAGGGCCTGCATGCCATGCATTCTGCCTCTAGCACGTCAGTGCTCTATGCGCCGCCGACAGAGGCGGAGGGCATTCTCTATCGGTTCTGCGAGCGTCTTAGGAAACCGTTTCTTGATTCTGGGCTCATGGCAGATGACCACCGGCCTCTTCTTTTGCATGCTACGATTATCAACACCGTTTATGTTAGAGGCAGGAACACGAGAGCTTCTAGCGGCGGAGGGCGTAGGCCTGAAAAGCTGATGCTTGATGCTACGGATTTGCTTATGCGGTATGGGGACTACACATGGATTGAGAATATGCCAGTTAGGAAGGTTTCTCTTTGCCGTATGGGCGCGAAACCAGTTGGACATGAGGGGGATCAGAGGTATGAAGTTGAGGCGGAGATTCGGTTTTAGGAGTTGTTGCAGGGGCCTGATGTTTAATGGGATGATAGAGGATGGACCTTGGATAGGAGAGAGTTTGATGTCATTCACGATGCCTTTCCACATTTTGGAACCCCCCCCCCCCCCTCCCTCCCTCCCTCCCCCCAATACTGACTGGCTCCCTCTATGTCGTGTCTCAATTACAGACTGGGTCTGGAATTGTACTATAATATTGCTAAGATAAGAGGGGATACTACTAGCATTATGACTGAGTTACTCGCGTTCAAATATGAATACGTGGGGCACGAATACCTTGGTTCTGACAAGTGTGACGCGGAAGAGAGTCCAGTTTTCTGTCGTCGTAATTACTCGATGAATCGTAGGTCGGCGTCAGTGGAAACAGAGGTACTTTCAGCTGCCCACAAGGGGGTCAAATAAAATATGGCCAAGAGAACGAGGCGGGTTAAGCTACTGCCATGAAGCCATCGGCTATACCTGCATCGTCAGACTTCTTGAGCTATTCATAAAAATATACAGAATTGTAGACATCAAATATATACATGGTTATCGTAAAAAGGCGATGGGACATCCAAGTATGTAGAACTATTAATATAAGATTGGAGGTCAGCTAGCATCGGGAAGGTCCACTAGCTGTGAATTCTTGGCCCTGGCGCCTGCCTAGATCTTGATTCCAGATGCCATTCTTACCCCACCAAAATCAACCCCTCGATTAGTACACGACCAGACAGACCCTCATGATAGTTGTTCTCCTGTATCCATCCAGAGGCGACTGCGATAATTCCGCCTCCAGGCAACGACATAAATCACCGCGTCTTCTTGTCCTTCGTCTCTCCCCCCTTCTTCTTTTCCTCCATCTTGTTGTTCCTCTACATTCAACCTTCATGGGCTCTTTGACTTGCCCTAGATAATCTCCCTCGATCCTACTTGGCGCTCCAAAGCTGCTCTGTTCCTTGGCTGGCGACGTTTCCTTGTTTGATGACGGCAACCATGCCGATCCGGTTTCGCATAGTCTTTGATCCCTCCGCCACTGTCACCATCGAGACGTGATCCGCGACCGAGCTGCCTCATGAACGCATCCGAAAAGCGCCGCGCCGCAGCAAGCGGCTCCCACGCCATTCGCGCTGGCTCCCACTCCCACCGTCACGCCAGTCATGTTGGTGGGCCTGCAGGGGGGGCATCCAGCGTTGGCGGGAGCAGTGGCAATATGAATACTAGCAATAATACCAACAGCAGTCACCTGCCTGCACCACCGCGGGCTGTCAAAGTCAATACTTCCGGCCCAGAGGAGTCCCACGAGGCTGGTGGGAGCGGTGGCGTGGCGTTGACGGACCGCAAAGACAGGGACAATTCGGATATAGGCGCAGGCGCCGCCTCTAGAAGCGGAAGTATCAAGGGCCAACAAAAAGAGCGAGAGCGAGAAAAAGAGAGGGAGAGGGAGCGGGAGAAGGATGCGGCTCTACATCGGGACAAGGACGACCGCATCGCCTATCTGGAGCGAGAGATGGTCATAATGGAGCGTGAATTCCAGCGGGAGCTCGACAAACTGAGCCAGAACGAGAGCGAGACAGCCACTTTCTGGCAGGCTAAGCACAGTACTCTGAACCAGCAGTTTCTACGGACCGACACAGAACTCCGGTTGATTCGTGCCGAGGTGGATGTCCGCGAGGCAGAGCGAGAAGAGTTGCGACAGGGCTGGGAGGTTCTGCGGCGGGAGCTCAAGGAACGTGACGAGGAGGTTCGGGGTCTCCGCAGCCAGGTCCGGGGGCTCAAGGAATTCGTGAGCACGAGTACACGTACTGATGACCAGACAAGCGACGAGGTGTTTGGCGACGGTATGGCCAAGCTGGGCAACGGCCTACAGAATTGGGTCATTATGAATTTTCGCAAGGCGAAGCTTGTCGGTAAGTTTCCTGCAAGACACTGGCTGCCACGCAAATTATCTACCGGCGCTGGGGCTGTCTCGAGACGAACATTGGCTGACTCTGGAACCCCGTCTCCGACAGACATGTCAAAGGTAGACGAAGCAACTCTGGCGGAACTAAGCGAACTGGTGCCCATGTTTGAGGAGCTGGCGCACTCAGCCAAGGTCCACCTCCTCCAGTCGATTGTGTCGAGGATCCTGGTGGAAATGGTGTTCAACGCCTACTACGTTGGGTTTTCTGAGGATCAGACCAAGCACTTTCGGCAGATGGAGCAAATACTCTCTTCTTTCAGTACGTCTCTACCTTTCCCTCCCTCTCGTCGGTGTACGTGGAGGTGCATTTGTGCCTCAATATACATAAGAACCTGTTGGAGATGACATTCTCCAGATTGCTTATTCCTATGCTATAGCCTTCTCCGATGAACCCGTCAATCAATGGCGCTCATCTACGCTTACCCTTCTCCGTCGCGAAACCCCACAGCTCCTCCGCGACGAAACAAGTACGTTTGTGGAAGCCGTCATATCACGTACGAACCGCCTCCTAGACGCAATCACCGACACCTCCGCCTCTCGCTTTGACGCCCGTGATTCAGCCCTGCGCGTACTTGTCAACAACTCCATCGAGCTAGCCCGGCTGCTCGTTGTACAAAAGGCTGTGCTGCGTGTGTACATGCCCGAAATCATGCCTTACCAGCGCGTGATATTCGAGGCAGATACCATGGATGACATTGGCGGCGAGGATGAGGACGCCCTCACGCAGAGGGAGATTTGCTGCGTGGTGTTCCCGGGCATTATAAAACACGGCGATGAGAGCGGCGGCCAGCTACAGTTTCGGAATGTCATTGTCAAGGCCAGGGTGTTGTGTAGTCCGGAAGAATAATCCGAAGCTACGGGATAGTAGGCCTACAGCCTTCAAGGTTCACTACAGGCTGTGTGGTTTTCGTATATATATTCTGGGTATACCAATGCGAGGCAAAGGCGAGACTATGGGGCTGTCCAAGTGGCAGAAGGAGAAATGGCATCGATGAGAATTACCCCATCAAGTTGATTGGCTGCCTCTCGGAACCATCGTCGTGTGCGTACAGGCAGCGAAACTAGATGGAATTGACATATTTCGGCATTACGTAGATTAAACACGGCGAGACACATGCGGCAGCGTGCTTGTCACCACATCTCCTGCCATCTTTCCACAGCTCTTTTCCTCTGCAAGTATTCTTCTGAAAAGATTTGTCTTCTTCTCCCACTCGTACTACGGGAAAAGGTGCATCACGTACGTCACGTTAGGGGACAATGCCATGCTCCTTGAACGGCCTCGTATTACCTATATTCATTGGCCTACTACCATGGGCCGGATAGCGTCGAGAACATGGGCTTGGAAAGGGCTTGAACAGGGAAGCTCAATTCGCCTACTAGACGGTAGCAGCGATATTGCCCATCATGGTGCTCAAGCTCGCATTCTCATACACAAACCAGTGTCCATGGAGTGGAGTCGCACCGTCAAGAGTTCGAAATGGGGACTGTTTGGTGTAGCGTCGGTTATCCCAAGCCAGTAACAGAGAACCAAGGCACAAGTTATATCACAAATGTACCCATCTACTAAGCTACTCGCCACCTCTTGGGGAGAGAACGCCGAGTAAGCTGCTGTATACCACACCCGCCAGTAGGTATGCAGCGTTGCAGAGCTGTAAAGTCAACTCTTACATGCGGCCGGAGATATTTCTCAAAGGGGCCGTCAGAGTCAAGAGTTACGACTCACCACGGTAGCAATTCCATCCAGCAGAAACTAATTAAGTCTTGGCAGTGTCTTGTAACACGGCTGGTCTAGCAAGTTAGTTAACTAACCACGTATATTTCTGCCTGCATGTGAGTGGGCCCGCGGGAGAAGAGTCATCGCGGACGCATGCTTGCCACAGCGGCACGCGGCAGCAGGATGGGGACCATGGAGAGTTGAGCCTCAAATGGGAAGTTTCGGGGTCTGCGGATGCCCCCGCCCCAATCTGTGGTTGCTTCCTCTGCTTGAAGCTGTTGGATGCATCAGGCGTGGCAGTCTCTTCGTAGATGGTGTCTCAATTGTGTCACAGATGCTCGTGGATACCTCGGACAGTTTACTGGTCGTTGTGTTGCGTCAACGTGCATAGCGGCCGTACTACATATTAGTAAATACCCTCGTCACGGTATGGTGTGCAATGCCATTCACCTCAATGCTGAAGAATTATCTTTTCCCACTTTCTTCAAAGCAAGAAGGGCAGCGGAGCTCTCTCAACCCGGGTTTCCGGAATAGAGTGTTCATATGCCCATGCTAGGCATACGGCACCACACCTACGGGTGTGTCGTCGACGCGAATGAAAATGCATGACCACGTCCAACGCAACTAGTCATCACTATTCTACCAGCAAAGACATTGGGTAATCACCCAAAAAGCTGTGCTCAGGACTGACAGTGGACAGATCGGTCAATGCTGAATCTAGCCGGCAGCCTGCAGATCGCGTGGTACATAGCCATATCCTTCCTCTACGAGCACAGGCGTCTCGCATCCACATGTATGCCGTAGCGCTTTAGGTGAGGGACGTGCCGCGATTAGGTTGGCCAGTTTTTGGCGCATGCAGGGCCTCCACCCCCAAGAACCATTCTGCGGTACGCAGGCGGCCATCGACCTATCCATGGCCCCAGACGCGCCTTGTGGCAACGGCCATGTGAGGAGCTGTGCAGAATGTAAGCTCCCAAGTAATGTCGAAATTTCGGTGAGTGTCTGGCATTTCATTCGCTTGATAGCGGCGAGCGCCTGGTGAAAGTGCCTCGAGGGGGGGGGGGGGATGTGCCCAGTTGCTGATGGATGCTAGCAAGTAGCAATGTGTGTCGTGAGACGTCGTGCAGTCAGTGTGTGTGGTGCACCTCTAATCCACGAAGGCCTCAATTTCCCCCAAGTGGAGGAGGCCAGTTTGGCGACCCATCCGTGCATGACCAGCTTACGCCCCTCACCCTGTTTTCTGTTTTCTCTTTGCGAACTGCGGATGCTGTGCGGAAGTGTGTCGGGCATGGTTGACTGACATCTTTGCTTCTCGTGCGTTGCGAGACAGAGGGACTACGACATGGGTCGGGCGTGTCGTGTGGTCTGCTGGGGATGTGTTGAACGCAGCAGCATGCAGGTGGCTTTCCGGAGCGACGAGCGTCCAGGCAGCCGAATAATCAGTCGAACATCGACCCTTATCACATTGTGGCTGGACTGCCCAATGAAGCTGGCCGGAAGACGTCAGATCGAGATGTCGGTTCAGTGAAACCCGTCGACGGGGAAGACCAGGACGAGCATCCTGGACCTGTCTTGAAGCTGTCTACTGTCCACGGTGCGTCGACTCGATAGCAGGGTTTTGGTAGAGCCTCGTAAACTGCTGTCTGGGTGGCCGTCCTCCAACCTCAGTAGGTTTCTCTTCTTTGGAATATAAACGGCGACACTGGAGCTCGAAGCTCGCGGCTGCTCACCTTCCCAGCAAGCATCGGCTCACTTTGGTGAAGCCAATCGGTACGGCAGTGGCCCAGAGGGCAGCGGACAGTGGAGTAGTAGACACCCACAGCGGCCGGCCAGTGGCAGCCACCACCCCAAGCAAGCGCTGGGATGGAAACCACAGGACCAATGGAGGTAGGATGGTATCCAGAGACCAGGGGTGCCGGGTTGAGCGCTAAATAATATTTATTAGTAAAGGCCCGTCTCTCTGCCACTCCTTACTTCCTCCGTATCCTCCACCACCTCGCCTTGAGGGACAGACGTAATATTATTACCATCGAGTAGTAGCAATACTGCTCCCATTGAGTCGTCGACTGATCTGATAGATTAGCTCGTTCCCCTCCTCCCCGCCAAAGACCCAAATCCTCCTCTCTTCGCTCTTATTTCTCCCCCTTCATCACTCACCGTCATCGCACATCTCGCTGCTTCTTCAACGTTGCGTCGTGCACGCCCTCGGCAGCATCCCGCTCTCGTGGGACGACGACATATTGCTTTCCCTCTCTTCGAATTCCCTTGCGGAATATTCGGGGTTGGGGAACGAATTCGACCGATATCCGGGCCTAACCCCTCAACCATCCGTTCTTCCACTCGCAAGACGCACAACCCTCGTTACTCGCCTCCCTCTAGCGCTTTGTAACAAGTCCTTTGCTGGCCTTAGGAACCCTGATTCTCGTTCAACGAGGCCGTTTTCACCCTCTGCCGGCAGGTTCCTTCGCCCTCCTGATCTGTGGGTTGTCGCCCCTGCCCTGCAGTCCACCATCGTGGGTGAAAGGTCAAACTCTCGACGACTTGATTCTCCGTCATCGCGCCCCCCATTCCGTTCATTGTCGCAGCTAGGACGTGTATCGTCCTTTATCTCCATATTTGCCGTCGTCTTCCAAGACGAATCGTCTGGTTCTCTTGTCACGGTACCATAATCCCCCTGACGGCTCACGCAGGGCCTTGGGTGACACTACCAGCATCTCCCATACCTTGCCTCGCCCAGCACGACAACACAGTCAGTAACAAGAATACACAGTTGCCATGGCGGGTAACCTCGATGACATCGAAAGCTTCTTACTAGACCACGAGAGCAAAAAGAATGGAAATGCCTATCGTGTTAGCAGAAACTCTGTTAGTGGTCACAGCGAAGTACCGGCCCCGTACTACATACCGTACATCTTGTTGGACCCTAGGCAATCAACATATCATGCCAGCAGTCGAGGAACGCGGTCCACCAGTACCAGCACGAGCCACGCCAGCCATGTCAGTAACGTCTTCGACACTCTCGATGACCATCGCTCCTCATATTCGGCGTCGACGGCCCCACTCCCTCGGGGGCCACAACCGCATCACCATCAACCCCCGCCCGTGGCCGTAGCTCCGACCCTGTCCTGGTTACCTTGCGAGTTTGCCCGCTGGGTTGGGTGTACGGAGGCATTCCCTCTGGACCGTGTGGATGACTGGACCAATCACATTATCGAGGTCCATCTCCGAGGGCAGTTACCCGATGAGTCCATATGTTGGTTCTGCGACCACACCCACTTCGGGGCCCTGTCCGACTCCCCTGAGCAACGAGAAGCAGCCTTCCGGAGACGTATGCACCACATTGCTACCCACATCCAACAAGGATGGCAGGCAGCTGAGAGACGCCCGGACTTCTATTTTTTAAAGCATCTCCACAGACACAGTCTCATTCATGAGCGTGTATTCGAGAGAGAGTGTCGCCACGGTGAGCTGTCTAAATTGAAAAGTATCAGCATACGATCAACGCCGCCTCTCACTCCATTACGCGGCGATGCCATTGTTGAGGATAGACGCCATTACCGCCGTATGGCAGCTGGGCGGACACAGCGTACAAAACGTGACCTGTTGCCAACGTAGCAATAGCATCTAGTTGTTTTTGGTGTATGGTCGGCATGGCCATCTCCTATTGACTGATCCGGCCCTACTTCTTCAAGTCCCGGCTTCATTTTTTTGGGCGTTCGCTTCCCGGAGTGGCGGGCCCACTCACGGACGTGGTTCGTCGACATCAGCCTTGAACGGCGTCGAGGCTTGGCTCCACACACGGCCTAGTAAACGCGGCTGTCCAGGCAGCCTCGTCCTGCCGCTCCTCTCTCCTCTCTCCTCTTTCGTCTTTCAGTGTGTTTAGTATGATACCCCAGTTATCTCCGCCTTGATTTCAGTTTCCGATCCTGTCACCAAATGCAGGTCCCCGCACCTGCGTGCATGGAATCGCAGCCTCATTCGATGAAAACATGAGGCAGCTGGTCATGCCCCAGGGGAACCCTGATCCAGGCATGCGGTTTTGTGTAACGATGTAGCCTTGCTGGAATATGTTTTTAATGTGCCCGGGTTGCCTAGAGTGGCAGAAAAGTCTTTGAGTTTTGCGTGTGGAAATTCTCGTTGAGGTGTGACAAAAGTTTTGGCGTGGGCGGTGTTTTACACGAGGGTCTGTTCCTTTATATGAGATGAAGGATGACAGAAATAAGCTCAAGAGCTTGCTTTTCCAATGCCCGAGTCATGTCGGTTACAACATGCCCAGGATTTAAGGGGTTTAACGAGTTATTGGACGCACTCATTATGGTCAACGGGATCCAGGCTACAAGGGCGCACACGACAAGGGCATGGGAGGTTGTGTGTCTTGGAGGCAGGCAACGGTGACATATTTGCCTAGACTTGGTCATGGATTATGATGACATAGGTGCAACTTGGATAAGGATTTGCAGAATAGCTATTACCCACGTTTGATGGGTCTAGAATGGATCTACGCGATGTCTGCCTATGTTTATAAGTATTCTTATTTCGCTCAGGGTGTGCTTTGTAATTGGCTCTACCAAAGCTGAGACTTTGTCTTTGCCTCTGCAAATCCCACTGCCAAAGGGCCTCGAGCGAGTCAAGAACCTGGCCACCAGGATGCGACGCTCACACCAGTTACGCTCTGACTTGCCCTAAGACATCCGCCAGTGATTGACGATGACCGTGAAGCAAACCAGCGGCCTGTGGTAGTGAAGAGTCACTTAGCTGCACGTCGGGCCCCCCGTCTAGGCACCCAACACCCCCACCCCTGTCTACAAGTAGAACGACAATGCAGGGACCTGTGGCGGGATGTGCGTAGAGGAAACGAAGTTTTGTGTGGTCGTGCGATGTGGTTGGTTTGGCGGTGCGTCTTGGGCGGTGGCTATGCTATGAGGCGAGGGAGTCATTCCGGTGACTGTACTGGTTTGCATGTGAGTGGTTGGCATACAGGCACTACTAGTCGACCAGTCAGCCATTCGCGTTGGAACTGCGCCGTCCCGAATTTTTTTTTGTCTCACTGGTAATTAAGGGTGTTCCTGATTTGCAACTTCGGCTTTGTGGCACTTGTTTCGGGCACGACAGGCGAGGGGCGATGGGGAGTGGCGACCATCGTCGAGCCGTGGGTTTGAGAGTTCGCGGGGAGGGAGACGCATCGAGATCTGGGCTCGTACGATCACTACATCGGCTGTGCGCGAATTACTTCGTCTCTATCAGTGCTGGAATTCATTGTTTTTCTTATCCAAGGGCTGAGACCTGCTGCAGCTGAGATGGCGTAAATATACTACTGACACGGAGACGACGAGCTACAGCATGCATGCAGAAAGAGGTGGATATAATTGACATGAGACTCAATCGAGAATAATCCGGGTATCTAATAACTGTACATTCTACGCTGTTGATACAAATCATCACTCAACACGGCCCCATCGTCATCTTTCTGTCGTTCACGGAGTACGCGACCGCGCCTCGTCATCCTTACCCGCCGTCGCCTCCGAGACGCACTACACGCCTGCCGGTACCCAAACAGCGGAGGCGGGATCCTGCATCTCTTCTGCAGCCCAAGCAGCGCAGCATCCACCCTTTTATATCGAGCTTCGTACTTCACCCAGCGTTCCAGGCCGGGGACACTGATGCCTAGTGTAGGCAGCGCGAGCAACGTCATGGTGGTTTGCGTTTCTCCTCCCGCGCTTGTGGAGGATTCCACGCTATACAAGCCCGGTAGTGAATATCGCACCTTGCCCGGAGCGTAGTATTTCAGCATCTGTTCCAGCCTCGCTCTGCTTTTCGGTGGCAGCGCTTTGCGGAACGCCTTGGCGTGCTGAGCGAGGAACGGCTGGAGATGGAATCTCGCCGCAACGCACGTACTGAGGCGTATCCAAAAACGGCCGTCCCACATCTTGGACGCCTTCCAACTCCGCCAATGAGTAAATCGGGGAATATAGTCGTCCACTCTCTCTTCCACTGAGATTTTTCGAAAGCTGTGTTGGCCAGGCAGCTTCCGCACGGGTAGTGGCTCATTGGCGGCGTACGGGGCTCGAGAGAGAAACCATTTGCCTGGAGTGGAGCTAGGCACCGGGTCAAACAAGACACGAGCCATGGAGAACGCTCTGGGTTCAGACATGGGCAACCCAGGCCACAATGCTGGAAACAGCCTTTGCACGACCTTGTCGAGATTCGAGAGCGGGGGCAGGTGGCGCTCTGGAGTGACAAAATCTAACAGGTTCCGTACTGCTATGGTAGCAATGAGCCTTCGTTGTGGTATGCGCGCCTCTTCCCTCGCCGTTGCATGATGTCGAGCTGACCCCCGATATCGAGGGCGGAACGTTGGCAACTCGATGAGTAAAGTGCCGACGTTGGGGTCGAAGTCCTTGATGACAGCCTCTCGTACAAGCAAACGCTGCGCCTCTGCCTCCTCCAGCTTTGTACGCCGCTTCGCCCTGCTGGATATGGCCAGGATGGAGTCCTTTTGGAGGGCTGAAGGAAGTCGATGATTGCGAGTCATATATCTTATGGCATTTCGAGTTGTCAGAGTCGGGTCTTTGTTTGTGTAATCCTCAAACCACTGCACTTCATTAGCTTCGCAGGTGGCTATAAGCCGGTCCTTGTCAAATGCCAAGAGTGGCCGATAGATGGTGACGCCACCGTCCTCACTATTCAAGGGGGTCAAATATGGCACGTTGGGGCTGTATTCACGCGCAATGCGTCCCGGAAACTGGGTCTGACCGTAGGCTGGCCAAAATTGAGACTGAAGCTGTTCCCAAGACTCGGCTTTCTGCTCGTGTCTGAGTATCTGACGCAGTCTTCTCATCTCCCTGTTGGGTGGCTTGAAGCTCAGAAAGGGATACTGCTGCATCTGGTCGTCCAATAGTCCACTCTTATAGACGCCGTTTAAATCATAGCATTCGGGTATAGCATTAGCTTCTCGGATTCCCTGGAGACCTCGGTAGCCATGGCCTGCGAGAAGGCGCATCAGGACCGTCTCGTATTGATCGTCACGGTGGTGGGCGAAGAAGAGGCTCGATGATTGCAGAAATCGGCAGGTAGACCCCATGGCCCGAAACCGCATCGTACGCGCCAAACCTTCGAGATTTGGAAGCTCGCTCGGGTGGAACAAGTCGTTTGTTGCGTCCTTCCAGTTCAGCCGATTGACGACGGCACGGAGACCCAGTCTCTTGACTTCTTGCACAACGCGGGACGCCTCCTGGCTGCTACCTTCGCGTAATTGGTGGTCTACAACGATCGCTAGAGCGCTCTCGGCGGGGTTGTCGGCGATTTTGATGCCTCTATACGACTTAAGGAGAGTGGAGAAGAGAAAGGCCATGGCCATGGAATCGACGCCCCCGCTGACAGCCAGCGCTATTCAGCAACAAGTCAGTGTCAAATGATTCTCTTTTCAAGTCTCGCCTATGCATTTGTGGACGAGTCTCACCTATGCGCTGGCTGCGGGCGAAGCGAACAGTCGGGAATCGCGGCTTGCATGTTGCCAGAACGGCGTCACGAAACTCGTTGGGGGAGATTGGCTTGGAGACATGGTTGAAGGCTGGGGCCAGTGTGCCCATTCCATCGCTCGGTAAGAGGACCGTGAGCTAGGGGGTTGTAGATTTTGCGTGCGTTGCTGTTGGTGTTCCTTGGGATTGCAGGGTATTGGCTGACGTTACTCGTCGCGCAGTCGGTGACTGTAGATATATTTGGAGTTGAAGATGGAGAAGCTCCAATGCAATGCCACTATAGTGGGGATATTTGGGGGTGGTCTGGATTTGGAGGTTGGAGCTGCAGGGCCGAGTGCTTTAGCACGGCATGGTAGGCCAGTAGTGCCCGTTGTTTTACCGAATATCGCCTGGATTCACAGGCTCACAGCGCTATTGCTTGATAAACACCACTGAACCCTCAGGAAGGCCGATGCCAGAGCGGTCTCGGTTAAGCACCTTGAAGGCGCACTCACGGAGGGATGGACGTATTCTGAGCGTAGATGGTTACTTTTACTGCTTGTAGGCCATCATGCGTGCACCAGTCAATCACAGGACCCTCGCATAATGCAGACACCGCGTCCCCTGCCAAGCTACAGAAACATGTTTCCCGTCTTCAAGTTGCCTGCCATGAAAGGTCCACTCAGGCTAGCAGTCTGCCAGTCACTAACTAGCGCTCAGTCGCAAAGTGGTGCAGGCCAATCACCCTACAGCTCTCACAGACATGTGATGCGGGCATGCAGCCTTTTTCTCTCTTGGCCACTTCCCGAATGACAGTCTTGGCCCGCCATTTGCCGCGTCTCTTGAATCGTGCATGGCGACTCTTCCATTTGGGAGCAAACCACTGGCCGAGGATTGGCAGGCCCTCGCTCAACCCCTGCTGTGTGCTCGTTTCGTACCTTGGTGTGGCAAGTTATGCCCTAGGATGTTGAGTTTCCTCCGTTGGTGGTGCCTTTTGGGTGGACGGAAGCGTCTGCTTACTTCCACTCTGTTCTACTTTGAGGCCCCCTGAAGCATCACCAAGCGCAATGAGAAGCAAGCTGGCTGGCTGTGGAGGAGCCATCCCATCCACCTGCTATTCACCCACATCCGCCCCTGAGCTGAGACACCCCAACACACCCTCGACTCCAGAACAGGTCGCTCAAAGACGTAAGAAACAGAGGCACTTCTCGCCCGTGGTTGGCTGCCGTAAAAGCGAGCTATGGCCGTCCGGCTCCATTTGTCTTGGATATAATTAGCCTGCTCATGGCCAAGGTACCTCAAATACAATGTCAGGTACGCCTGTTCCAAAGTACCTCCCCACTGGCGATTACCCACTGCGACGCTGTAACCGGCTTGAACTGATGGATCCATGTGGTGGTGCTTCCGCATCAGGCCTCCTGCTAGTTACGGCTGCTATGCAAGTGAAGCTGCCTGCAAAGGCCGTGACTCTGCACTAAGTGCTGAAGATTCGTTCACGTCTTCGCTCCCGTCGCGTGCACTCCTCTCCATTCTTCGTCGCTTGTTTCCCTTCACATCCAGACGAGGACACAATATTTCTTATCCCTACTATTCACACCATCTTCCTCGGCTCTTTCTCACGCACGCCGCCATCGCTTCTACCTTCGCTCAACCACCGCCCACGACACGGTGACATCGTCACTCCAGTTTGTGCAACTCGACACAACACCACCACCCCAACAACATTTGCCTTGCCACCCTTCCATTCGTCCCATCTCAGCGCCTCTCTCGCCTCGCTCCATCGCCTCATGCCGAGATCGCACAAACACCAGACCAAACCACGAACCTAAAAACAAGGTCGCAAACAAGACCACCCAGAGGAACCAACCGCTCATGGTCTCCCAACCCGAGCCACCCCCCCGCCTCCTCCCTATCCTCGTTTCTCGCCATCCGAACTCCCTCCTCCGTCGTCTCCCGCCCGTCGCTCTCTCGGTCTAAACGCTACAATCGCTCCCACGCTGGCGGCACCGCCTCCTACATCCCCCAGAACGAGTTTCCCGTCTTCGCTCACAGCGGCGACGTCGAGATCCTCGTTCGCACCGGTCCCGCCGAGAACCGATACCTACTCCACCGCCACACACTCACCCGGTGCAGCGGCTTCTTCGAAGCTAGCACTTCCTCCGAGTGGTCCAAGGCCCAGCCTCTGCCGCTTGCGGGCGGCAACGAGCTTGCGCGCATTGGCGAGGATGGGTCATCTTCCTCAGCGCTGAATGGAGAGTCGGAATCCACAGTTGGTGTGGGAGGGGGAGGGGGAGGGGGTGACGGTCGCGGTGCGCCCAGGAAGAGATGGAGATATGAGCTGGACCCTGGTGCCGGCCCAGATGACATCCCTATGCTAATACAAAAGGACGATTCGCGCAACACGGACAATACAGGCAACACAAACACACGGCCCGCCGTCCCTTCCTTATTCGGTACCGTCTCGTCCAAAACATCGTCCTACTCCCGCTCCAAAGGTCGTTCCCATGGCCATTCCTCCTCCGTCTCCTCGAATCACGGTTTCTCCCGGTCCGTCGCCAACCTGAGTCTTGATGCGGCACTTACCCAGGCTGACGAGGACCTTCTTCGCGACTACGACAACCTCTTTCGCATCTTCTACAACTACCACCCGGTCCTTGACGGCATCAACGTCGCCGATGCTTACGTCCAGTGCAAGAGCCTTCTCACACTGGCAGACCAGTACGATGCCCTCGCTGTAGTCGGGCCCCGCGTCGACCACCACCTGCTTCAGTTTCAGTCGCGCCTCTGGAAGCAGATCGCCAAGTACCCCATCTCGTACCTGCGCCTGGGCTACCTCGCCCGTAGCAAGGTCATCTTCCAGGAAGCCCTCATCCACGTCGTCGGCCAGTGGCCCGCAGGCGAGCGCAGCCTGCGCGCCGCCTTGCCCGACATTGTCCTTGACATCATCGAAGACAAGGTTGACGAGCTCGAGGAGACCGTCAGCCGCGTCGAAGGCCGCCTCTTCCGCCTCTGTCTCACCACCTCTCGAGGCGAGCGCATCACCCCATCCGTTAACTACCTCGACTGGCTCGTTGTCTGCCTCTTCCGTCAGTGGGTCGCCGACAACACCTCACCCCAACCCCCACCGGACCGGCGCCGGCCCAGCTCTCGCGACGGACGGTCCGCGGCCCCACCACCGCCTCTCCCCCCGCTGACCTCCGTTGGTCGAGCCTATCGAACACTCGGCTCCAGCAACCCTGCCGCGTACCTCGACCACGATGAGTGCAAGAAGTTTCTCAAGCTCACACCCGAATTCTACAGCCGCGATAACTTGCGGCGGTTCGAGAAGCGCATGGACGAGCTGAAGTCCATGGCGCGAGATATTGTCCGGCCCCTCATGGGTAGCGGACTAGAGCTTGATTTAGGAGGGTCGAGTAGAGCCGCCGATGGGATTGGATACCTTACGTGCACGACAGTGGGAAACAGAGACTTACCTTGGGCACTGGAAAGCTAACGGGCCCGCAGCACAGTTGTCAATGCCCGACTTTCAGTCAGTGTATAAGTGTAGTGGGCTGAGTTCACTCTCGTGTACACGGGGAAGGAAACGGGTGCCCCTTCTGGATTTATGATTAACGACGCCATATATGACTCGATGTACAAGGTCGCCATATTACAGACCAACTGGATAATTTGTTACGGGATACCCAATGTCATGATGACTTTCTCCTTTCCCTTCTTTCTTCTTTTTCCGAGCTTCGACTATGATGATTTTTCTACGTCTCCCCCTTTTCTTTCTATTTCAGCATCTATTTATGTGTACCTATGTTCTTGCGGGTCATGTACATATATATACACTCATGTAGGTAGGTGGTTAATACAAGGCGATGCCAGAAATACTGTAATGAAATGTCCGGTGGTGGTCACACATATGGCCTATTTCCTGCCTTGACACGCACAGTCAGTCTATATCGGCTTCTGGGATTCTAAAGTTTAGAAAAGAAAGTGCTATTATTCTGCTATCTAGCTTGTGTTACTTAAGCATTTCCAACCTACCAATATTCAACAAACAGGCAAACTAACAAACTAGACGTGATATCAATAGACCTTACGGAAGAATATTGTTAAGACAAGAAAGGCCACTGTGCTACTCTTTCGTACACAAGGCAGGAATGCATTCATCGTGTGTAAATCCAATTAGAGCCACAAAAAAATCCCAGGCATTGTTCATTCATCCAAATATAAGAAAATGACAACTCAACCGACGCTACAGCATTTTCAGCAAGCAAATCCAAATCACCCACAGTATCCGATACTACCGAAAGACCAAGTACACTCGCCGGGTCCAAATTAGTGGTTCCTTCAAACTATCCTACTTCTTCGTGCCAATCAGGATGTTCTGGTCTCCACTGGTGGTAGCAATGCTCAATCTGGACTTGCCATCACCCTTGCGGCCTTTTACGGTCTTTGACACCCACCCTTTGTTCGTGTCCAAGTCAAGGTCCTCGCCGGATATTCTTTGAGAACCGGAAATAGTCGTGGCTGTCAGGCTTCCTGACCAGGAAGATGGATAGTGGATAAACAAGTCACCGCTGATGCTGTTGTGGGCGGATTCAAGGTTGCTCAACCCAACCGAGCGTGACACAGCGTCAACCTTGGTTTCGTCATCGGAAACGTCCAGGTCAGGTGTGGCGATTTGACGGTAATCGGGATTTATAATGATGAAAGGGTCATCTGAGGTAGGTTGTGACTCCTCAGGCGCACGGCGTCCAATGGTGGCTTTACCCGAGCCCAAGGGCTCGAGGACATCTAGACGTGTATCACCACTCGTGGATTGGGTATGAATTCGTGGTGACGTCTTGGAGTCCAGAACAGGCAGCAGTCTCAAGGTGATATCACCCGACTTTGTATCGAAATAACTTGTCGAGCTTGTCGCCAAGTCAGCCTTGATATTACCTGACGCCGTCTCGATCTTGACCACATAATCACGAGGAGGAAGCACGTCATCCGGAGTAGCAGAAGCAAGAGCTCTATCTAGCGGCTCATTGATCGTGAAATCACCAGAAGCCGATGCTGCCTCAAGTCTCGCCGGCTTGCGGGCCTTTGGGTCTGCTGGCTTGGGGCCCACATCGATACTCACATCTCCCGAAGCCGTAGTGACCTTGAGAAGGTCATACAGGGGAAGCCAGCCTTTGATATCACCACTAACTGACTCGACGACAATCTCGCGGGACTCCAGCGTGTAAGGCAGAATGCGCCTGTCATTCTTGGCGGGGAAAGATGTGGATATATCACCAACTACGGTTTTGATAGATGAGCGACTTGAAACACCCAAAATTAATCCATCATCGATCTTAACATCCAGATGGACAAGATCAAGGAGCAGTTCCTGCAAGTAGGATTCCAAGGGAATCCATACTGTGGCCCGGATTTGGATGCATGGCCGGTCTCTCGAATTCCAAGAGTCATCATAGGATCTTGGTGTAACCACTTTGAAGCTCTGGTCGTTTCTGTTGACATGGCTTTGGACCACCAACTCTTTTTGATTCGAAAGAATCTCGAATTCCACATGCCCAGTGGCAGAGTCGTCTGTCAGTGGTCTCAATCGCACCTCTCCAAATACGTTGGGAGAGCGGCCATTATAGTCGTTGTCGTCTCTCCGCTCTATGGTTTGAATGATCTCGAGTCTACGATCAGTGGCGAATTTCAGGTCGTAGTTCAAAAAGGACCTCTCCTGTGGTGCCGTACGGCAGTTACCCGACGGCCACTGCATGCCTTCGTTGCCCTTGGACTGGTCAGGTGTTTTAATTGGTTCTTTGTGTATGAAATCGGGCTTGCGCTGAAAAAAGAAAATACATACGTTAGCTAAGGGACATCAAGCAATGATTACTAGGGCAGCTGTGGACTCACATTATCGCCGCCGAATGAAACAGTCGTCCCAGAGATGAGCGCAGCAATTATAGAAAATATGACAAGTGTGCCAAGTATAGTCTTAATATGGCTCCTAAAGTTGATAGAGTTCCAGTAGTTTCTAAATCGCTGAGGCAAGGGGGGTTTAGATCCGGTAGGGGGCCCTCCCATAGACTCTGGAAGCCGGGGAAGTAATGATTGATGTTCTTCAGGCACGCCCATGTTTGGAGAACGCACGGATGCAAACGTTTGGTAACCCTGCTCTGGGCTTGAGGACGTGGGCGATGTTGGCGAGTATGAGTAGGCAGGCGGTGCTTCAACACCGGGGCGATGCTGGCCAAGGGGCGCTGCCACGCTTGGGACGGCGTGCGAGTAGGGTGATGCTGTCTGGTCGGTTTGGACAGGCGAGAAGACTGAGATGTCCTCGTCTACACTGCGTCGATGGTGGTGGGTAGGTGAGGTGGGGAGAGAGGCTGGAATAGCGGCAGGCGATGCCAGTTGGTGATGTGAAGTATGCTCTTCAGAATGGTAAAAACCAGAGGGGTTCGAATCTGTGGTGGAAGATTCTTGCTGACTCCTCAGTCTCTCCCTCTTCCGCCTCACGAGCCTTGGCAGCGCCGTTGTCCTGGCGCAGAGTGGGATCCTCGACCAACACGTTGGGAACAAAGGGGACTTGAGACGAGGTGCGATGGTGCTGATGTTGAGGTGGGTGTTGCTGAGGCTGTCGAGGTTGCTCAGGTTGTTGATGAGAAGGCAAGTGTGAAGGTGAGGCTGCGTCCGTTGAGGAAGCGTGAAAGTAGCCGTCAGTGGGGGATAGAGCGTCTTGTTCGTTGTCCGAAAAGTCGTCGTTGCCCGAGTACATGTTGTCCGAGTAAGGGGCCGGCATGATGAATGTTATATGCCCCTTGGACCGTCGGCACACGTCCCTGAGGCTTACGAATGGGTCGCAAGAAGATGGAAAGGGTCGAGGTGTGGCGTGTGCTCCGACGCAGTGATGAAGTACGCTGACGACGACTGGGTACAGCAACCAGACCAACAAAATGCAGACGAAATGAGGTATTGAAACTAGCTACCAATTACACCGTGCTTACCTAGCTGCAAGGCGCTGGATGAGCTCCTGCAACTTCTGGCTTTTGGGAGCCGAGTATATGCGTGTTTCAGCTGCAGAGAGTGCGGAGTAGATTGGTATTAATGGCTGACGATGTTTTTTCTCAGATCATCACCAAGCCGTCCAAGACGGAGGAGACAAGGCGGAGTTGTGACGTGTGGATGGATCAGTTCGACGCACGCTACCCGAAATTAATATCGAGACACCCAACTGAGATATTAGATAATGGTAGTTGCGTTGGCTCTCCTCTTCTTCTCTTCTCTGGATACAGAAAATGGGGGGGAAGAGGAGGAGGCAATGATGAAGATTCAGTGTGAAGAGAAGTTACACCAAAAAAGGGAAGTGGGTGAAGACGGTCCGGGGAAGGTTGGTTGAGACTGCAAGGCCAAGCAGAGCAGGGTGGGGAAGGACCGGACGGAGTCATTACAGGCACTAGATAGATCCTGCCTATCGACAAGTCATGAACAGGGACCAGGTACAGATGAGGTACATTGATCAAGAATGACTCTTACGGCGTAAGAGCTGAGAACAAGGAACTGCCAAAACACCACTTGGCAGGAATTCTACCGTGGATGGCTTTCCCCCAAGGTACTTTGCTGGTGCTATCGTTGCCTATTACGATAATTGCATCTTGTCATTCAGCCGTCAGATTACAGCATTTCGGACCGCCATCCATCCGTCCGTCCATCTACTCTTGACTAGCGAGAGTGCTAAGCATCATCCTTCAAGAGATCGAGATAAGGAGCTGAGAAAATCGAAGAGCCTCTCCAAGCATTTCCACATAACTTCATGGACAGTTTCAGTGCCCCCTTGGTACTTACGCGATACTTCATACCGATATAACGAATAGCAATAACTTAATGCGTCGTGAAACCAAAGATATAATCGTCAACGGTTTGTCCGTCTTCCACTCAGCTGCCCTACTAGTTTTTGTACCTGCAATGTACCCCCATTGAGCACATACCTCCAACAGCCCCGCCTCCGGAACCCGGATGCCCCACCAGCTCGGGTACAGTACCAAACGTTGGTGCCTCCAATTGAGAAATTGAGTCGAGGGTCCCGTTGCCTCACTCTCCAACGACAGCCAGCATCAATTCTGAACTCACTCTTCAGCTTCCAGCATTACCCCTCTCTCTAAGTTAACAACATATGGAGTATCCGGTTTAACCAGTCCGTCTTTTCGACCGAGGCTATCGGCTCATGCCACAAAGGGAACATACATCTACTACACATCTACAAACAACTCCAATTACAAGACGTTCCTAAACCTGCTCTATCTCGCAAGAAAGATAAAGGCGTCCAAGATCCATTCGCCATTTACCAACTATCCTGCGTCAGTCCTGTCCAAATCAGAGACCAACTCCAAATGCACCAATCGTAGCCGGTCCCACTCCGTTTTATTTTCCAGTTTCCGTCCCCAAGACAGACAATCCCAGCAAACGCCGAACAAAAGGTCCTGACTCCCACCAACAGGTCACACTAGCTCATAATCCTCAGCCCTTCTCGACAACTAATACCAAACTGGAACACTCAAGCTAGCGTCCATCACGCCACACCACCTTGCATGTGCTCAAGGCCCACGGGTTACGAATGACTAACGACGTAGCTGCTCTTTCCGGTTGGTTGCACCACAGTTTTCAGGTGCAAAAAGGGTTGCGTCTCACACTGCTGTCGTAAGCTGTCGACGACAGCATCACACCTCAGAAGCTGCAGTTTCCTCCGAAAAAAAAAAATTAACAATCCCTGCGTCACTCTTGCGGATATCCAGGACCCTGGACCACTTTGATCGGTGATGTGGGCATGCAAACTAGCCATGCGTACTTCGTACAAACAAGTTTCCCAATTCCAAACGGTACTCATGAGGCACAATAAATGACGTCGCGTCGCCTAGTCACAGCAAGGGCGCGACCAAACTTATCTAAAATCGTATATCTATCACGCTCTATATAGTGATAAGATGTGCGCGGCTCGGTACATATTTCTCCTCTAATGGTACTTCCATCGCCCCCTCGTCCTCACCACTCGCAATTCGAGTCTCGCTGTCGTCTCCCTCTGAGAAAGGAAAGCAGTGTGTGCGTGTGCCTGTGTGTCGATTTCTGCCACGGTATGTATGTTTCCAGGGTTGGTCGGTGGTCAAAACAGGTTTGTGATTGTGTCACTCTCCGATAGCACGCCTCATCAACCCGCACTTGACATGGAACTCCTTATGATATAGCAAATATAACAGCCATATACACTCGGTGCAATAATAATAATAATAACAATATCGTCTGGTTCCCGGATGTGTCTTCCTCAGTGCAGGCCAAGAAACCTCTTCGAATTTTCGTACATGATCCAGGTGATGCTCAGTGCCGGCGCCACTTTAAGCAGATTCGGTGTCAGGCCTTTATACAGACCTCGAAAGCCCTCCCGCTGAACGGTTTTTTGCGTCACATCCCAGATGCCCGTATACGTGGCTTGGTGCATGACTGTTCCCTGGGTTTGTAACCTGGTCCGTACTACGTTGAGCGGGTACACAACTGACGCTCCAATGGCTCCGGAGGTTGCTCCGATGATGCCCGTCGCGATATTCCCGACCACAACATCATCCTCGTGGCATCCCTTGCCTTTCGCGACGTATCCTCGGTATGATTTCTTCAGTAATTCGAACATTCCCATGTCGATGGCGCTATATGGGAACATGCCAATCAGGCCCATCGTCACACCGCGATAACCAGATCGTAGCCCGCCGTCAGCGTACATCTTTATCGCCGTTTGTCGCACCAATGCACCTCCCTTGAGGCCGCCTTTTACAGTCTCACATTGAAGACGGAATTTCAGGGTATCAAGTGGGTAAACACAAAACCTGAATCGTGTCAGCCGCAAGATGCTCGCCGTTTGTGTTGTGAGATGAATGTGTGTACTTACTGCGCAATCATGCCAGCAACACCGCCCGCAGTGAACTTGGAATAAGAATTAATTTTCTTGGGATCGCCATGTCCCTCGAAGTTTGCGAGTGCTCGCTTCGCTGCCTCATATGATCCGAATTTGATAGCTGTCTCCGGCATAATCTTGATGACGTTTAACCCGTTACCTGCATTGTGATCAGTCCTGAGTGTTCGCACAATAATCACCGGTATGAGCAGTCGTTCTTACCGGCAAAGAAACCACGAAACCCCCCTGATCGAAACAAGTCTTTAACGGCATCGCTAAACGGCCGAACCGCATTTTGCAATGCTAGAATCGGGCGGCCTTGCTTGATAGCCGAAAGGGCCGTGTCTGAACCACTCGTGGTATTCACGAGAAGGTAGACCTTCAGTCGGTCGAGGGGAGCAGTAGCTGTTCGTGATACTCCGCCGGCGATGGCACCCGCGAGGAAGTAACCTGGATCAGGGGCAAAGTCTGTCAGTCTAAACTTCTGTTCTGGTATTATGGCTTCCTCAGAGGACTTTTCACGGGGCTGGTCCCGGGTGCAATCGCCAACGTCGTTTGCGGAACCGACGAGTGTGGTCAGTGGCGTCTGGGTGGTGGCAGCAGCGACGGCTGTTTGCGCAGTCGATTCTGTTGCCTCCATTCTGTCCGCCAGCTGCAAGGATGCATCAGGTTTCCGGCGTTCTGCGTCAACGCTTTGAGAAATATGCTGTGGTGGTGGTTGTGGTATTGGTAGAGAAGTCGGATAAGGCGAAGGAGAGGCGACTCGCAGAATAGAGCCAAACAGAGTCTGGAGTAGAGAAGAGGAAGAGGATGAGGCATCCCTACCTAGGCCTTCTAAAGTTTCCTCCCTCACAATGGAGTCTCCTTCAGCTGTAACATTGACAACAGAGTCGTAATATGACAAGACTGCACGAAGCTGAGAATCGTATTCACGCGCAGGCATGAACAGCAGAAAGTCACTGCAAAAACCAACCGTCAGCGGTTGGAATTAATGGTCATTGGGGTTTTAGAGCCGCATGATGAGTGTCATGGCCTGAGTGAACGGTTGGTGGCAACAAGTCTTGCGACTCCGCGTCGCGCATAACACCCGGCACATGACGTTTGGACGCAGATGACCGCCCTTGGCAATCAACCAACGTGAACTTCAAGCACTCTACGTTTGCCAACAAAATAAAGAGAGACAAAGGGTAGTGGAATCTTGCACTTACCGCCACTCGTCGAAACTGACGTAGCCGTCATTATTTATATCCATGTCGCTGAAGAACTCGGATAATCGGGCATTCGAAACTGTTAACCCAGCGCGTTTAAAGGCGGTTTGTAGCTCTGACTTGTCCAGCTTGCCGTTTCCATCGCGATCGATGTCTTTGAATAATGAATAGAGCTGCTTCTCGGTCTGGTCGACAAAGGTTCGGAATTCTTAATTTTGAAAGCAAGGCATCAGCCATTGAGCGCACCCAAAAGGGGGAGCCAAGTAGAGCGAAAGAAGTGTCCATGTCTCCCGCTCTATCCAGCCAAGTGCAACACGTACCGTCATATTGAATCTTTCCGTCACCGCTTGTATCCACCTCTCTCATGATCTTCTTGAGCATACCGTCCGCATTCTGCATCGCTGGAATTACAGCATCAGCACCTTGCATCCAACACACGTCAAAGACAATACCCACGATGGTCGATCCTGCGAAACCCCTTCTGCAACCCCTTCAGGTCCAGCTCGCCGGTGCGACCCGGGTTTAGCTTGAGCCAGAGATCCTCAAGCCGGGCATCTCGCTGGTTCTGCGACTCGACGAGCTCATGCTCCACCTCATTAACCAGCTTGGACACTCTCATAGTGGTAGCATTTCTCGCGGGCGACGGAGGATGGAGGGCGGTGAGTGTGCCACAGGTTTCGGTCCCGAGCAGGTCGTCGTGTGGGATGCGCTATAGAGACAGCATCCTCGGCTGTTGGCGCTGTGGTGATGATGGCTACCAAAGTACCAATTGGAGGCTTGGAAGAAGCTGACGTCGTTGAATGTGTAGAGCGGCAGGGCTGGCAGAATGGGCAATCCAGGCTGGGCGGCGAGTGGGAACTGAAGGAGCAGTAATAGCAAGCATCCTCCACCGACCCGAGGGGAAACAGCGATGCGTTGATTGGCGCAGAGACAATCGCTTGTCCCTTTCAGCGGGCCGACACGCCCACCAGCTTGGGTTCTTGTCACCACTAACTCCCCCGCAGCGCCTCAACGCTAGGTAAGATGGTACTCCACGACGACAGCTTAGACTTGGAACAGACATCACATCAATACTACACAAACAAAGCACCAAATCACACAATACTACTGCAATTGCTTTCCAAGAAGCTCGAGCTTCACCTACTTCCACCCAATATACTCCAACTACTACATAAACAGTCACGCTTCAGGCTCCAGGAGAGCTGCCCAGCCGCAGCTCATCCCATGGAACAAGCATGTCGGCCAACTACTGGGAGTCGACGCAAAGGCAACACTGGCAATTCACAAAGGACCAGCTAGCAACAATGCGCCAGAAGCTCGAGGACGAGAATGCCGAACTGGTCCGCATGTTTCCCCTGCCGCAGCCAAGGCATCTAGCCATCTACTTCAACCAACGTGAGCTTCTTCTTCCTCTCCAATGATGTCCAGTCAAAGTCACCACCATATCACTAACACCATATTGCCCATCATCCAGAACTCCTCCGTCTCGGGAAGCGACTCACCCTCCGACAGCAAGCCATGGCCACGGCCCAAGTCTACCTCAAACGATTCTACTCTCGCGTCGAGATCCGTCGCACGAACCCATACCTTGTGATAACGACAGCGATTTATCTGGCCGGCAAGATCGAGGAGTCTCCCCAGCACATCCGGGTCATCGTCACGGAGGCGCGCCAACTGTGGCAGGACTTCATCGGGCTAGACACCTCTAAGATTGGCGAGTGCGAGTTCTACATGATCAGCGAGATGAATTCCCAGCTCATAATACATCAACCGTATCGCACCGTCAACGCCCTGCGAGGCGAGCTGTCCCTCGTTGAAGAAGACGTACAGCTTGCCAAATCCGTCATCAACGACCACTACTTGACCGACTTGCCCCTCCTGTATGCACCTCACGTCATGGCTTTGGTCGCCATTCTGCTGGCTCTGGTCCTGCGTCCTAACTCCCTCCGCGCCGGGCCATGTTACTCCTAGTTCTGCTGCTGCTGCTGGCCTCGCTGCGGCACAAGCTGCACTGAGTCAAGCACAGGCACGGGTAGGGCAAGGCAGTCTACCAGATCCAATCTCAGGGCCGGAATCGAAGGAGAGACAGCAAGAGGTTCGGATCACGAGGGTACAACACTTTGCAGCTTGGCTGTCGGAAAGCAACGTGGACATTGCGGCCATGGTGGACGCCACGCAGGAAATTATCTCATTTTACGAATGCTATGAACAATACAACGATAAACTCACTCGTGAGCAACTTAATAGGTTTGTCAAAGCTCGCAATCTGGATAGATAGGAAGATCCAGGTCCTTGGGTGGTATTTTGGTAATGACGAGTTCATATCTTTGAGCTGGTCGTGTTTTCGTCAGCAAGGAGTTTTGGATACACTGGGAATAAAATCATAGCAGGCTGTTGCGAAATTCTTGTATCAATACCCTGGTCTAGTTTGGGCTCAACACCATCAAACATGTCTCGATGTTCTGCCCCCAGCCTACGTCTAATCCCTAGTCTCGGCTTGCGACCACCATGATTTCATCGCCAACGCTGCCACCTCCTTGCCTTTGGAGATGGCAATCTCATGTCCACCTGGAACAATGTGGACTTCGAACCCGTCTTCGCCAAGTACAGCCCGTGAATCTTCTATCCATTCCTCTTTGACCACAATTGGATCCTTCTCTGCCAAAATCAGGCATATCCTTCCACTCGGCAACCCAGGGGGAACCAGACCAGTCGCATTTCTCCGTTTCGAGAGCTCGTGACTCAACAGCTTCCAAATGCCATTATGCTGCCCGTAAATCGGCGAGTTCCGAATGGTGCTCATATATGCACCCACAAAGCCCGCGTTGGCACCCAACTGCCACTTGACGACATCTCCCACCTTTACGTTCGCCCTCTCTGTTGAGACCGGCACCTCGTCAAAGTCAACATCGGCATCTGCGTCCTCGCCCTCAGGCAAGTCGGCACTGGCTCCGTGCTTAGGCTCCAACCGACGGCGCGCCAGCCACATGAGTAGCCATGACGGAAGGAGGGTCTCTGAGTACAGCAGACGGCTCTTCCAGCTGACGTGCGAGGTCCTGACCAGCCCGCCAGGGCAAATGAGGGTGAGGGAACGCAGGAGGTGAGGATGGTGGGCTGCGAATGCGGCTCCTAAAGCCCCTCCCAAGGAATAGCCGACGAGATGGAAGGCAGAGGAACCAGTCCAGGAGAAGTGAGATGAGGCGAGGACCAGAAGTATTTGGCTGGTATACAGACGACTATCATAGACGAGGTCAGAAGGGGCGTCGGAGTAGCCCCTACCAAAAAGGTCTACGCAGATATCAGTCGTTATGCTCTTTTTACGTATGGATAGATGGAGCGTCCGAAATGGCGCAGCGCAAAAGATAGGCTCTGCCACTCTTGACCTGCCAACTGGGAAACAGAGACGCCCCAAAGTGAGAAGGCCTCTAGCTAGCGAGCTGGTCACTCACCAAACAAAATGACCCTATGGCCATTCCTCACAAGCTCCTTGGCCATATCCCCTAGAGCCACACACGGTGTACCAATTCCATGTATCAGGACGACCTTTTCGCCACCCTCAGGCCCCCATTCAAAGACCTTGATAGTGCCATAAGCCGTGTCAACGTCCCGAGCTCCAGGAAAGGCATCCGCGGGGTACGGCAACTTGTCCATCTCGCTTGACGCCGCCGATGGCGGTCCAGTGACGAGTTTTCCCCGACATCGAACGATGGGTTCCGCCTTGGGCCGGAGCGCTGGTCGAATATACCAGTACAGCGAGAGTCCCGCGGCTGTGGCGAGGATGGCAGAGTCGACGAGCCGGTTCGTCCGGAGTTGGTACTCGAATGATACCATTCTAAGTGTCATCCACGATGGCCCTTTAGCCACGCAAGGGTATTCCGGAACTCACGTTGTTTGCTCAATCCACACACTCTATAAGAGCAGGTTCATCCTCGGCATCTCCAGGCTGATTATCTTTTGTCTTCGGTCCACAATCGGCACAGCGGGTCAACGTCACTCACCGAGACATCTATCCAACGGATCTGCTGCCTACCCGGGACCGAACTTCTCAAGAGGAAGTAGCGACAATGATTTACGTGATCGGAAGGCGTGAGGTCAAATGTTGAATGGAAACGTCACATTAGGGCGGGTTCGCCAATATCACAAAAAGGATTTGGAATAGCAAAGAAGCACCGTGATCAACCTCAGAAATCAGAGTCGTTGAACCCTACAGATGTATGCTCGTCCAACAATCTTGAAGAGTTCCCGCTTTTAACTTACCACCACGCCTACTAATCACGGCCCAAGTCATTCCCACGAGCGAGGCGTATTTAAAGCATCATCAAACCACACAAACCACCTTATCGTCCACAGGGTAATAGCAAAGAGAACCAACACCAGAACCGAAACAACCCGGCTAGACATCCATCTACAGCGACATGCAGAGACGGAGGTCCCCCGTCGGCTCCGGAGGATGCATCGGATCGGGCCAAGAATCTACAATGTGGCTGGAGCGGGAGGCTTCATGAAACAACTTTTGTCAACTGGTAGCCAACTCCAGCCTCTCTCCCGTCTACACACTTTCAGAGGCAAGGAATGCTTTACCACACTGTACCATCCCACCTAGCATGATGATGGAGGTGGCCCTCGACAGGTGGTTGGAGCCCCCAGTCCGCTTTCCCCACCCACTGAGACAGGCGTGGCGGCGCTAGCGGTGCACCAAAACTCGAGGTTGACTGGCTGGGCTCTAGAAAATAGCGGTGTGATGGAGAGCAAACAGCGGCCGTGGACAAGGAACCTCCCATGGCGAGAAAGTGGAAGAACTCGCCGAAGGCAGTTCGCAGTTTTCTTTTCTTCTTTTTCTTTCTTCATAGTCGAACTTGCGGTGACATGTTCCCTGTCGAATGGTCCACATCCCGCTTGCAAATTTTCTTCGTTTGTCAACCGCTTCCACATGGCTGATGGGGCTGGAGGTTGGGATGGCACAGGGTATCCATCTAGATTAACAAACACGCCCACCCTACCCATGCTTGCAGACAGTCACTTTGCTGCCTGTGCTAATTTGGATGCCGATACGGGTATAACCATCGCCATCAAGGAGTGCTCGCCTAATATGCGGTGCTGTATCTCGATGCAGACCTGCGACGTCTGATCCGAACATGCGAGCTGTATGCTACAGCGCCGTAGCCATGAGGGTCTACCTGGGTGCACACGCTGTAAAACGCAGCACTGTGCGCGTGATGGTGCAGATGAAAAAGTTGATGCTAATCCTCCATCTACCATGTATCCATGAAGCAGAGCCTCAACAAAGTGCGGTCGTCGGCTGCCATGTATATCTCTCTTGCCGGACATGACGGAATAGTCCTCGATTGCAGCAAGTTCCCAGACTCTCAGTGGCATTCTACCTCGGACGATCGAATCCTGTATCACATCACATATCCGCAAACTGTTCTCTAGCTGGTTGACAGGGTCGCATCTGGAATCCTACGAGGGCGATCGAACCCAGGCTACGTACGATGTATGCATTTGTGCGCATGCTTGAGCCTGTAGGCAACGGCAACGCTGGTGAGACGATTGACTACTTCAAGAAGCGCCGAGATCACGGCGACTGTGAATGCAGTAGTGGATGGGCATTGGTTCTAACTACCAGGCGGATCTATTATAGCATAAATCAGACGGGAGCATCTACGGATAGAGCAGCTTAATGTAGAGGCGCCACCGGGAAAGGAAGCGCTTTCCGAGCACGTTCCCAAAAGACACAGCGAGCATCAATCACATCGGTGTGCGTCGTCTTGAAGTGTCATCACAGTATCTATTCTAGGATCCTAGGGATCAAGTGCAAACAAACAACCTTACTGGCTGGCAACCACCACCACGGAGGCTGCACTGCGACACAAGGTGCATACCATACGAAGCATTAGAGTTGTTTCCATAGAGATACTAGCCTACCGGACTTTGCGCTTCGGTCATTAAACTTTGCTGGCTGAAAGACGGCATAAATTAAATCATCTCATGACGAATGTCAAAAAACTAGTCATGGCATGGCATGGCATGCATGAGTCTGAGCCAACCTACCCTTCTAAATAGTGGGAACCATTCTTCCACCATAGAGTTCACGGCGGCAACTGTCTTACCAATGCGCTCTCCTTCACCTGGTCGACACCCGTACCAAGGGCGGCTTTATGGTCGGGGCCGGCGGTGGAACCAGCGGCCTCGAGGGTGACCGGCATGTAGAGTATTATTGGCAATGATGTGACAGCTTCTGGAACTTGTCTTTGACGAAAGCGAACTCGGCCTGGGATGGATGACCATCAGGCCGCCTCCAGACAGTTTGAAGAGAGCAGTAAGTTGGTGCCGATGCCACCACTTGGGGTCTGTCAAACCAACAGAGGGTGCATTACGACCTCACGGATGATACCATCTCGCACGCCATCATCCTTTGCTGGTGGGTAGGTCCTTCAATGGCTGTAGACCCCGTAACTAACTGTATGTACCGTCCATGATTGCCCAACAATAATGATGACTTTCGCCTTGTCTAGATTCGTAGACACAGCAGCATCTTGGAGCAGCCACTTTCCATCGCTCAAACCCACTAGAGATGGCGACTGGCTGAACGCAAGTCCAGTAGTAACACAGGGCGACCCTCCTCCACAATCCGTCAACAGATGGAATGTCTTATCTGGCCAATGGAGATGGCAATGTGCATGTAAGCCCGCCGTTAGTGGAAAGCCAGTTCCGGAACGTTCAAGCCATCTTTCGCCCACTCCATGTGGAAAGCCGAAGAGCCTAGAGGTGAAGCACGAGGAACTACCGCGCTTTGTGCCCGCTTGATAGGCTGAGCGTATGCAGTTAGGAGCAGGGCCTCGCCCAGAAGGCAGGGGCCATCGCCAGCCGAGTTTCATCCAACGCGGGACAGATGTCTGGGCGGCAAAAGGAGACGCTGTTGCTGCATCACTTGATACAAATGACCGACGTGATACGCACTACGCTGTACGTCGTACTCCTTGCCCCGTGCTCCGATACATGCCATGCGGGGTTGAACTGATCTGGCAGAGCAAGATGAAATGAAGTCAGGGAGTAGGGAGAAACAATCGCGCTACCCGATACTTTAATTCGCCTCCGCTATTAATAAATGCGGGTATGTTTCGTTGAGGAGTTCAAGAGGGAGGAGAGATCAAACAAGAGGCTGAGATGCAGCGGGCTGCAACCAAAACAGACACAGTACGGCGGCGTACGGACAAGTTAGTTGGGTAGTCATTGCGGCGGCAAGTGCTAATCTCGCGTTCTCCGCCTCCGGATAGGGAGGAGATTGGGAGGTATTCTGGTGGAAGGAGGGATGGTCCCACCAGGATCGACGTTGCACTAGAGGACCAAGGGTACTCCGTGCTTCTTACGAATACTTCCAGTGCCTTCGAGGTACTTCCAGCCCAAACCGTCGAGTACAAGTGCACAGTGGGGCGCAGAGAAGCAGGTACCGCATGCCTGCTGGCGGTGCCGATGCGTGAACGTCGGGCTAAGCGAACTGTTAGTATGCATTGTTAGGTGGCTCATCGGTATCTACGGAGCACCAAGCGAAGAGGTCCAGCTGTCAATGTCCAGCTGGTTTGGAGTTGAATGCGCACAAAGCAGGGGAATTCATAGAGTGGGCTGGCTGGGACATGACAGCAATGTGCTCTTAGGATAGTTAGTATTGGAGCCACGAAGCAGCCCGAGTCCCACCCTAAAGGATCCAGCCTAGGACCTAGTAACAAAGTATGTTCGTTCCATCAGCGCTGACTTGAGTACGGAGGACGGACGGCCTGTCTCGGCCAGCTTTGCGCCTTTGCACTCCCGGAGATGGAAAGATGCCACGAGGTCTGGAATTTCTGCCGTGCCCTCATTCCCCGTCGTCATCATGTTGCCATGGAGTCCCCGATTGCGGCGGCGTCAGTCATCCTGTCGGAGTTCGACCAAAACAGACGACGCTCGACAGGCATGGAACCATGGGTCGCAGTGACGCAGACGGTGCGGTCAAGTGACGGTCAGAGGGGGCTGGAATGGAGGCAGTCAGGTGTATGACCCACCCGGGAAACAGTAGCAGGACAGTGGGAGCCGTTTGAGTGGCTCCGGCGTCCAGTCGGCTGTTAGCAGCCAACACCTATCACACAGCCAGACAGATTGAAAGCGTCCACTGGCGGCCAGCAGGGCCGCCGACACCTTTGTGTGATGGGATAAACAGAGCGAGCAGTTAAGGGCGGATGGCGCAGCCCTGGAGGGATGCAGCCCTTTGTGCTGCGCATGGATGGGTGAGCTGCACCACCTTCCTTGTTACCGTCCAGAATCAGGGACCGCATGCTTCAGGCGACCAGCCACGCAAATCGGCACCTGGCAAGGTACCAGGGCATTACTCACTTTTGCGATACTGTGCGTGCAGAGAAAGGCAAGGTGGGTGGCCCAGTAGGTGGCAAGGCGGTGGCATGGTGGTGGCAAGGTGGGTTGTGGCACTGTGGCAGCGCCAGCCGTTCCAGTAAGGTGTCCCCAGCGGAATTCGACCTCAGTCCCAGCTTGCCTGTCTCCAGCAAGTTGTTGTCAGCCAAGCGCCTGGGGTGTCCGTCTCCACAGGCCTTTCATGCCCAGATTGTCCATTAGAGACCTAGCGCCGCCCGTAGTGTCATATCTGCGCACTGTGGAGGCGCCATCGTGACCCTCTCTGCCCTTTTCACCACAACAGGAGCCAGAACTACCTAGCACAGTGTGGTGTCGAGGCATGTCTCTCCAGTACGACTGACCAGTGAGACCCCCGTAGACGTAGGCGGCTAGTGCCTGGGGCCGATCAGGCATTCAGGCAGTCAGACAGCGCAAATGCCCCAAAATTACAACATGGCGCTTCTCCCTAGACCTGCTGTGGACTAGCGACTTGCGCAAGCATCCAATCACGGTGCAGTGGCGAAGGCAGCGGATCGCCGGGGTCTCGACGCTTGATTCGCCGCCTGCGTCGAGTCCCTGGTCGTGTTGACCGGCCCCCCGACCATGGCCAAAGTCCCCAGTGCGACGTGGGTACCAAGCCGCTGCAGCAGTATGGGGGGCGCTTGCAGGTACTGGATGCAGGAGAGTGACCATGATGGTGCCTGGGTCTGACCTGGGTTCGAGAGCCTCCCCACTCCACCCCTAGGGCCCCAACCAAACAGAGCGCCTCCAGCCGCCATCGCCGCCCCCGAGTCCTGCCACAACCCTACCACCCTCTCTGGCCCTCTCCCACCACCCACCAGTTGCTCACAGGCTGCTTTCCCTCGCTTCTTGTCTCTTTTGCCACGCCATTCCGCTCTCGTCACCCCAAGACTCTCCGTAGACAGTATACCTTCTTCTCCTCCCCATCCCACCGCCCTCGGCCTCTTTCTGCAACTGTTCCTCATCCTCAATCCCCATTGCTCTCTCTTCATCTGCTTCTCCAACACCGACGCAACATACCTCAATCTTATCTCCGCTCTCACCTCTACTAGATCATCTTGCCTGGAGCATTCTGCTTGCTTTGGTTTGTGTCGCAATCAACTTGGCTTAATCCCGCATCGCTCTCGGTTGGTTCTCTGGCATTGCAGTGCATTTCCCGTATTTCGCCCGCCCCCAACGCTCGACCACACGGCAAGCGACGGCAACGCAAACGCACCCAGCCGAACGGCCTCGACAGTCCCTGGCATTGCGCAGAGCAATCAACGACGCAAACGCAGTCATGTCTTCATACTACAATTACAACGCGCATCCTGCGCACCCCGCGCCCATGTCACACAACCACCATCACGGTGGCGGCCGCAATCGCCGGGCTCCCCGACTCTCCGTCTCCCAAAACTCTCAGAGGCAGTTCCGTGGTGTGCGTAGCATGAAGGAGCTCACAAACTCGGCGTCTCTATCTGCTTTTCGCACCAAGTTCGAGGCCGGCCGCTCGTTTGATTTGGAAGACGACATGGAGTTTCTGCCCTGGTTTGCTGACCGAGAGCGACGTGAGTAATACAATGGAGCATGACTCTTTTTGCAAGCCTGTCTGACTGTCGGACGAACAGATGGTCTCAATTTCCAGCTCCTCGGAACGCTCCTCCCTTGCCAGCAACTCGCCCGAGTCATCTCCAACCCAACAACCTCAGACCGTCGCACCCGGATTCTCTCTCAACTCCTCGTCGCCCGCATTTGTCCCCCCTAGCTTCCAGCCTCTGCAGTCGAGCTTGAAAGCTTCATCAGCCCGCTGCCACTCGTGGTCGCAATGCCATTCCCATCATCAATCCAGCCACTGGTATCACCATGTCAAGCCCGCCGCCCTCCGTCTCCCCAGGCAGATTGCAACAATCCATGGCCCGCCGGTGGTAATGTGTTCTTGGAGCCTGCAACGCGCGCATGACTGCGACGGCGTTGTTGACTCTGAGGCGCACCTGTCGGCGCCGACGGATTGGAGCCTGAATTCCGTTTTCATTCTGGGCAAACCGCTCATCTTGGCGGGCACACGGATAACATCACATTGCAAAGTGGCATTACATCTCTTCTAGGCTGGGTTCCTCGGGGACAACAACTAATTCTGGGTCCGGATGCTTGACGGGTCCACCCAACTGTTGGACACGAATACCGAAATAATAATCTCCGACACATACACACACATCGGCTTCTCTAATCGACATATCACCCCACTCTCACCCGACAACCGTACTTGTACGAGGATTCCGCCGATGCGACTAAAGAAAGATTTGATACCATTTTTTTGCTTTGTTATATTATCTATACATGTTTTCACACACACATGAGTGTCCACCTCCAAAGTTGGGGTTGTTCGACACAGAATGGGGCGTTTATTCAAGGTTCTGCATTTTGTCACTGTTTTACTGCATCAAGCGCCGACTGGTGGTGTTTCTGGTTACGACGACTGTTCAGCATTCACATTTTACAAGGGGAGCGTGTTGCTTTATTGGAACTCAAGACTGTCTTGTTATCGCTCTGGTTCTGGGTCTAGAGACCCTATCAAGAAGGGGAAAAAAACAAAGAACTTATAGAAGTGGGAGGTTACGACAGTTTGTTCAAGTCACATATGGGAAATATTTTGGCTGTGTGGGATGTGGTCGGTTTGGTACGGACGAGCGATGTCTTGCTTTCGCATCACCCAACAGGAAATGGGTTTACTGGGATATGGGGAGTTGATCGAATTATTGATGGGGGGGCGGATCCCCTTTCTGCAACGAAACTGGGAAAGCGGGCCTGTCCAATTTTCTGTCTGGTTGTATCATGTAGGGGCAGGTTATGCTTCGCCTTCATTTTGTTTGGCTTGTTTCATTTCATCACCGCCCTATAGGGCGTGCCGTCTTGCTGGGCAGTCTCCTCCTCCGGTGTGAGCGAGTGGCTTTGTATATCTGGCAGCGGATCACTATGTGTTACTGACTGTTCTCGTCTGGGATGGAGTGTTTCTCACAAGCATATTGAGTGGTTTTAGGGGGTTACGACATGATCTGGGATTCTCGGTCGGTTTATTGGGGATTCTTGGGCCCTCGAGCCCATGGTGTTGCAATTTGTTGGTAACTGTGGATGTATGGACGAATACTTCCGGGATATGGCGCTACTTTTTGTGCTTGAGATACCGTGGCCTCATGAGCCTGCAAGACGAGAATATACGATATGTTCAAAGAATATGTTTTGCCCTCTGTGACACCCGAGTATTGTAAATGACGGCTTGACCTCTCTCACTACTGAGCTATTTCGGGAACTGACAGATTATTATTGCAACTATGGGAGCCGGCGTGCTAAGGTGGTTGTTGAGACTTCTCTCACCAGTCGACGACTCAAATATCTGCCACATGGACGACTGATAAGACATCTAGTGCCTGGACTTGTCGAAGGGTTCCTGAGCGCCAGTTCGGTCACCAAGATAGGCACCTATATGCTGCATCCATGGGTTGTGTGGGGAATAGACCCCTTCTGGGCTCTGTATGGTAGATGTCGACACCCACGGTCTACAGAAGAATCTTGACCTACACTAATTGCAGATTCAGGAATTCCAACGTCTTGCGAGAGATATTAATGGGACAATGCTGATGATCCCAGAAGGTTAACGATTGACCTGTTGAATATGTGCAGATGGTGCAACCGTGACGTCACGATCGGGGGTGGATTTCGATGAGCGACAGCGAACATCCTCTGACGGTGCATGACCTCGTTTAAACTTCCTTCTTCGAACTTGCATTGTTGCTTTCCTTTCTACTTCTCATACCATTGAAGAACCACCCCGACATATACAACCTCGTTTATCGCGGAGGATCGTCCAAAACGGAAGATTAGCTTCAAACCCCCACTATGATGTCAACTAGAACTGCTATGGCTGCGATGACTCTGCGGTCAGCTACTCGGGGGAGCATCGTCGCGGGAAGAGCGTCTCTGTCTACGAGCTCAAGATTGGGCCTCAAGGAGTCTTCTAGCCGTGAGTTGGAGTCCAGGCACTAGCTGCCAGTGCCATGATCATGCATGCGCTCACGGCCCACATCGTCAAAATACCACTCTTGAATGTTCTCTAGCTAACACACCACGTAGAAACAGACGTTGACTATGAGCGCCACAAGCAAGACTCCCTAAGCAAGCAAAGGAAGGGAACCGGCCACTGGAAACCCGAGTTGGCGTCAGACAGCGAGGAGGCCATCAAGGCGGATCGCAGCGGAACGTCGCCTGAGGAGACGAAGAAGATGCAGGAGAGGACCAAGGGGGCAGCGGAGGAGACACATAAGTCTGGGACAAGTATGAAGGACAATATGTGAGGGAGTGAATGCCGTCATCACCACAAGGAAGGGAGTTGTTTGCGGGCGGGTTGGGGTGCGAATCATTGTGCTGTATTGGATGTTCGAGCAACTATGGGAATTGAACTGTACATGGACAGCAGCTTGGTGGTGTCATGAATTGGAAAGTCTCGTGGATGAAATGAAACCCAGGCGCAGGTTGTAAAAAATCAACCATACCCACTACAATATCCATCATTCACAATAGATATATTACGAACAACACACAACTCCACCCCTCTAGACACCTTCTACTTCATGCAGCGAAATAGAAAACTAGGGAAGAAATAATAAATACTACGGATAGTTTCGGCTCAGCAGGAAGTTGGTGTAGGGTAGGCGCCTCGATCTCCGACGGCCGGCACCCCGGTTATCGATAGAGAGATCATTCATTATACAGCTTCCCAAAAAGACGAATCTCAATAACTCCCATTGATTTCACGTTATGGTATTTCCCGCTCGTTAACCTGCTCCGCTGAAAACAACACCCCAATCGCCCTTCTGGGCCCATCCTCTGCAGAAGGAGCAGACCCTCACCTTCTCTGCCTCAACCCCCGACCCTATCTCGAAAAAAAAAAACGTCCAACACTCCCTCGCCATGTCCGCCCCAGACCCCCCACCTTTCCGGACCGCCCTCCTCGCCGGCGCCCTGGCTGGTACGACCGTTGACCTCTCCCTCTTCCCCCTCGACACTCTCAAGACCCGTCTGCAGTCCTCGGCCGGGTTCTTCTCCTCCGGCGGCTTCACCGGTATATACCGCGGCATTGGTTCTGCGCTCGTCGGTAGTGCTCCTGGCGCGGCCTTCTTCTTCTGCACATACGAGACTACAAAGGACGTGCTGGGTAGGCAGATTCGTGGCACGGCGAGTCCGCTGACGGCGTCTACGCCGTGGGTTCCTGCTGATGCGCTGACACACATGATTGCGGCGAGTCTGGGTGAGGTGGCTGCTTGTGCGATTCGCGTGCCGACCGAGGTGGTCAAACAAAGGGCGCAGGCTGGTCTACATGGCGGATCCTCTGCCGCTGCCCTCAGGGTTATCCTGTCACGGTACTCGACACACGGCTTGTCTACTGCATGGCGCGAGCTCTACCCGCGGCTGGGGCATCACTGTCTTCCGCGAGATCCCGTTCACGGTGATACAGTTCCCGCTGTGGGAAGCCATGAAGGGATGGGGACGGCGGCGGCCGCGACGGCCGCGAGGTTTCGGGAGCAGAGAGCGCCGTATACGGCAGCGTGTCTGGTGGCATTGCAGCGGGGGCTGACTACGCCGCTGGATGTACTCAAGACGAGGATCATGTTGTCAAAAGAAAAGGTGTCTGTGGGGGTGATATTCCGCGGCATACTGAAGGACGGCGGGGTGAAGGCTTTTTTCGCAGGTGTTGCACCGCGTGTCATGTGGATTTCTATCGGGGGTGCGATATTCTTGGGGAGTTATCAGTGGGCTAGCAATCTTATGAGGGAAAAATCGAGGCTGGATAAGAGTAAAACCATATGAGTGGGCGAGTCACATCTACGAATGGGAGGAAGGGCGAGGAGTGTACGATACGTGGCTGGGACTGATACAGCAATTGCATTAGACTTGGGGGAGGGCGGAAGGGGGGTTTATGTACAAAAACACCGAATTGGTCCTGGCCAACCTCCTGGTCTTGGGCCGTCGAAGCCTCACCGCGATGGATTTGGGAGCTGAGGTATGAAAATGGGGGCATACCACCCAGGGAAAAGCCATTTCCAGAATAAAGTGTACCCATATAGCAGATGGTAATAGATAGAGAAGATAAATAAAGGACGCCGAACCCCAGGGCGAAAACGGGCACGCTAGATTCAAAGAAAAGACCCGCCTTAAAATAAGAGTCCCTCACGATGCCTATGTTGTGGTGGTGCTGGCCGACTCTGAAGGTGTCTCAGTTGTTGGTTCGACGGCGGCATCGGTTTCCTCCTCTTTCTTTGTCGCCGCGAACGTGGCGGGTCGAATTTCTTTGCGGCCATTGGCTTTGTAGTAGAGCACGATGTCGTTGCCGGATTTCCATACATGAGCTCGTAGTGTGGCGAGACTCATGCTCGGGTCCAGGAGCTGTGATTAAATTCGTTAGAATGATTGACGGAATGATGGGAATATGATTTTATGAATGTGTTTGGGGATTTACCTGTTCGTTGCAGTAGAGTTCAAGGTACTCATCCGGGCTTAGCGCATCAGGGTCGTTCTCCTCCGGTTGCTCCTCGATTCTCTCCGCAACGTAGGCTAGGATCTTCTTTACACGTAGCATCCGATTGGCATTCAGCCTGTTGTTGCCGTCGGCGGGCGTAATTGCTGGCAGGGCCTCCATTGGATGCAGCACAAATGAGACCTTGACGGGATCCTTGTATGGTATTTGATTTTGTAGGAGGACATCGCCGAGCCACATGGGTGCCTTTTGTTCGATGATGTCTGCGTCCTTGCCAACGCTGTCCACGGTACCTTGGTAAATATTGGCGCTACCACCCGACGTCTCTTCCTGGATGATGATTTTAGTGCCGGGAGGGAGCTTCAAGACAGGCGTCTCTGTAGCTAAGCTGGGCGTTACGCCAGTCTCGACGAACTTCTCAGGGGACTCGGACAAATGTCTGTCGTAGTCATTGCGAATCTTTTGAATCACGCCGAGGAAGCTATCGTCAACTTCCTTTTCATGGTTTGACGACGATTCAGACCCCTCTGCTTTTTCATCTATGACAACGGGCTTCTCCTGGGTGGCTTGGGATGCAGACCTGCCCAATTTCTTGGTGCCGAAAGACATACGGAATTTCTTTCCAAATGCAGTAGGAGATTTAGCGGTCTCGGCAGCCTTATCTTTCTCCTTGTCTTTATCCTTTCCTTTATCACCATTGGTTTCTGTTGCACCTTTTGCCTCGTTCGAGTCACCTGGTTTGGCAGATCCGCCAGCGAAATAGTCCTCCTTGTCGGTCGATGGGCGTACAGTTTCTTCAATAACACCTGGCAGAATTGCCGAGGGGCCAGGGGTCGCAAGGTCTATGCCGATGCCCGGTGTCGCTGCGTGGAAGTGTGACCCGCCGGCGCGAGGCGTCACAACTTGCTCAGAGCTTTCGAATGCTTGTTGCGGAATGTCAATAGATAATGGCGCATTCGCTCGGGCAATTGCCTGCCTTTGCTCAACACCCTCATTCAGTTTCTGGCGATGCGCCTCATCACGCTTGATCTCCTCATCAATCAAGTTGGCGAACAAGTATCGGAGGACCCATCTCCCAAGGCTGACTGAGAAAGAATGTGAACACGTAGGAAAAATGGCAATAAATCTGGGTATACTTACTGCGCTGGTCTTCCCGAAAATCGAGGTTTTCCTCTAGCCCTAGCTGATCCGCGTAGACTTCAGCATCGAAGCAATTAAATGGCTCCAGCACAACAGTCAGGTTGCCAGAGCTGAGGTCCACTGAGCACCAAGGTGCAACGGCTTCTCGAGTATTGACAACGCTTTCTACATCCTCGAGATGCTGCTTACCAAAGCTCTGGATGGGTTTACACTGCTCAAAGGTCAACATTTTTATTCACGATTGAGCGTTAATTGGATCAACGTACCGCTAACAAATCCCACATCAGAACGTCACCGGCAGTATCCAAGGTCAATACTCTTCTCCTGTCGTTGAGAAGTTTGTGCTTCAGTAAGCCGAATTGTCCTTCAATTGTTTCCTCTGGTAGCTGATGAATCGGCTTGACCTCGGGATCAGGTTGTTCATCCACCACCACTTCAGAGCCTCTTCTGGCTAGAGATTCCTTGGCAGCAGTGGACTGGGTATCGAGTGTATTTCGTGCTGGGAATGTGGCCGTGTTTGATATCCTCAGAATGGACTGGGCGGGTATTTCTTTAGGCTCCTTGCTGTTGCTGTTAGGAACAGTTGAGGGTTGAGTACGATTTGATGTTGTAGAGGCAGATCTTTGGTGCCTGAACAGTTCGGGGAGCTTAGCATTGGCGCTCGTATCAATATCCTCCCAGCGGTTTATTGATGATCTGTTGGTAGCTGTCCAGATATGGCCACCGCCAGCAACCACATTGCATACACCGAAATGCTCTTGCGCAACTGCAAGACTCAATCCGTTGTCCATGTCTTCTAGGCTGCCCCTTACATCTGTTTTGACGACGAGACCAGACCGATCTGTACTGTAGAAGATTCCGAGTTTAGGATCATCTGAGAACATTGACCAAATACTGTCATCATGCATAGTGAATGTGTACATGCACCTGCCGCCTTTGACGCTCCACATCTTGATGGTCTTGTCGGCGCTCGCACTGAGAATGGTGTCGCCAGCGTCGTCAATGAGAATAGAGCGGATGTTGTCGAGATGGCCAACGAGGTTTGATACTTTGAATCCAGTTCGAGGATCGTACAATCGCACAGTTTTCTCTGGGCCACCGCTGGCAAGAATGTTGGGACCGACAGTCAAGGCGTACACAGAACCCTTTTCGGTGGTCTCTTCGCCCTTAACGTCTATTTCAAGAGTCTTTCCTGCCCCATTTAGATCCCACAGGCATATTTTACGATCGAGACCACCTGAAGCAACCCAGTTGGCGTTCATGTTTGCGGGAGGGGTTGCAACGCATTTCACGTAATCAGCGTGCTCTCCAATGGTTTGTGCTTGTGGATTGGCCTCATCGGAATGTGGACGCCATACTTTGACGGCGAGATCAGAGGAAGCGGAAACCAAGGCGGTGTTTTGTTGCGCGAGAGCAATGTCGTTAATCCAGTGCATATGAGCCTGTGTCTGGGCCCGAAACCGAGTTGTTGGCTCTGAATCTTGCTGTTCTTTCGATCGACCGGCGAGGTTTACATCCCATGCGCATACTATGCCATCCCGTCCGCCGGAGTAGCTGAGAGAATAGACATGTTAGAAATATTGGTAGGACACAAATGACAAGCAGCGGTATAGGAAGCTCACAGGATGCCATTGTGGGCGTCGACAGCTAGGCCATTGACACCGAGGCGATGGCCGCCCGCAGACGACTTGGCGTTTTCGAGAACTGAAGCACACAATTAGAGACCAAAAGACCACAACGCCCGCATGTATCGCAAGTATTTGAGGTGACATGCTCATGTCTCGGACGACGGCAATTGGGAGGTAGGCAACTCGGTTGGGTACAGGAGAGCTTGTATGTGTATGTGCGGGGCTGGACAGGTAAAGGCGCAGCGCAAGACCGCTGAGACAGTGTCATGGTATAGGGAGAAGCAGAGAAGGGACAAGGGCGACTGAAGCCGACATACCATAGCTGATCCTCTGGCGCGCCTTCTTAGCCATGGTAACAGCGAACACTCTGGACAGAGGCGTTACAGAAGGGGAACGCGAACGTTTCTCGTGGTTGATCGACGATGTCCGAAATCTGGGGTTGGAGGTTGGAGGATGCACATTGGGGACTCGTCACTGACGTCGCAACGGGTACCTGCTACGTAGTGAGCCAGTGAGCAGCCTCCGCAGCGCTTCTCCACATTCCTAGCGACTGTGGTCCACTAAAAAGACAGACTTACAGGCGAAGGCGCTGCCTAGACTCTAGATAGACAGGAGAGAGTAATGCAGCCTGCAGGTAGGTGAGGTCCACTAGACCATGGCGTAGCCCCCTGTAGCACTAGGCGGCACGTACTGTAACCAACCACAGCCTCCGGCCTACCCAACGTCTTTCTTTGCGTCTTTCCGCGTGGCAGACCCCTGAAAGGTATGAACCATTTGAACGATTCTGGATGTGGCTCTTCTCTTGAGGTCATCATTCATGGAGAAGGTGCTCACCGTGGCTTGGCAGGTGTAGGTGACTGAATGAACTAACGTTGCCTGCAGATCCGCAGGTGCCTGCAGTGATTGATTGTCTCTTGTCCGAACTAAGAGATGTAGAGCTACTGTTAGCGAAATACTTTATGATAGTAACAGCGCTTATGTACCAAAAGGTACCTATTAACCACCCAACAACATCCCTTCATCATTTCTAGAAGAAACCTAACCACCAAAAATATGCAACAATTTTTTTAATTAATGGAACAATTCGAATCAAAGTAACAATGCGCCGACCTCCAGTACGCCACCGCGATGTGTGCTCGACAATTCAAATTCGTGATTCTGTACAGATTTGACTTCAAGTCAGCGTTGATGCCCCCCAGCTGTTGTGAAGCAGTCGCAAAGTATGTCACCTATTCCGTACCCTCGGTAACTCGCCGAGAAGCTTCCACTCTTGGTCGTATTGCCTACATAACGACACAGCAACAACAGCTCTTGCACCCCATAGGACACGATGCCGTCTCAAATCTGACATGGTCGCATTGTGGGCACTTGTCTGAATCGATGATGACCTCCTCTCGCCGCCCGGGGCATGTTTCGTGGAAGCACCTGGTACTTCCTCGGGACACCCGGTGCTTGCACTTGTATTCCACCATGGTAACAGTGCACATCGTGTCGTCTGGCCGATGGGCGATGTCGCTTGAATGCGAGAGGTTCCAGTTATTAATTCCTCAATTGAGGAAGTTGGATGCTGCTGGTTTCAGATGCCGAGGATGAATGGGCGCGGGAGATGGAGAGTGGTGTCGATGTTGGATCATGATAATTTTTGTGTGGATGAGGAATCATGGACAGACACAAGAAACGGACCGGATTTTGCGTTGGTGTTATAGCCACAGCATCTTCTTCTTCAAGGGACCTAGCCGCGGGAACGTGTGAGACTATTTGCTGGCGTGGCCGCGTAATGGTTGCCCTGGCCCATGTGGTGAGGATTCTAGCAGATCTAGACACAGACACAAGCATTGCAGCACCAATAAGAAAATCCGCATTGACTCCGCCCCTTCCCGTAAATCGGCAGTACGGCAGTCCAGCGTACCTTCATAGTCATCGTCGGATCAGCCGGCAGAGCATTCATGATGTGCGCACAGCTCCTGGGGGATGAGATATCACTCTTCACTGGGTTTAAAAGCCAATTAGGCCGTAAGACTAAGTGACTGCTACAATGCAACTTATGAGCGAGCCTACCCAGGCTGGCTTAAGAATAGGCGAAGCTTCTTTATTGAGATGCAGGTGACAGGATGATGCTCACACCTAGCAACTCGTATTCCGGGCAGTGCGACCCGCAGATGCAATATCTAATATAAGCCTGCTTACTCGTGAGTCTGTCAGGTATGTACGAAGAACATACAAGTACCTTCCTATCTAACACTTGATCCCCGTTTCTGAGGGTTCTCGACTTTCTCTTTTCCTCTTTCTAGTGGGTTGGTGGTTTGGCGGGCAAGCGGGGCAGGCACCGGGCTTTCGGCTTCTTATTGTTCCGGCTAGGATGGCTGCTAAGAAAAACTCGCAGGGCTGGGAGGTTAATGCGCGCCACAGGGATCTACAAGCGTTTCTGCTTCAGCATCAGCAGCACACTCTCCGCCAAGCGGTTGACGCAACATCATTACCCGAGTTTACGAAGCCTACCACGGACGCGTTGCGCAGCCTGCCAGTCCTCGTGCGCTTGTTTAAGCGGTCATTCGGTCTTTCAAATCATCGCTCGGTGCTATCACTGAAGCCGATGAGAAATACCCACCCACCCTCGTTGGTTTCTCCGATATATTCTGGCTTCACAGTTTTGCTTTTACCGTTTGCGCCGTCACGCAACACGTAGCAGAATCTTGTGCAAACTACTCTGAACGGCCATCGCAATCTCCGCCACCGAACTCCATATCTCGCTTCAATTGTGTGCGCCTCCCCACCTGGTTATTCGCATCTTCTGCAGTATCCTTCAAAATGGCTGAACCACACCATGATATCCAGAGTATCCTTGCTGCGCTTGGTGAGTTCTTTCGCGAAATCATGTCTAATGCCATTCACGACTGACCGCATGCACAGCAATCGCAGCGTTGCTCCAGGAGCTACACCAACTTCACAGACACCCGCCCGGTCCCCCTGGCCAGTCGTATTCTGCCCCTCCACCTGCCCCTGCCTATGGAGGCTCTGGCCATGGGCTACCTGCCCCTGCATCTAGCGGAAATGTTGATATAAGCGCGATTCGACCAGTAAACTCGGGAACATTGAGTTTTGACGACATCGTATCCAAAGCCAAGGCATTTGCTGCTGAGAAAGGGGTCACGCCATATGACCGACCCCTCAACTACAACTCAGACACGAGGAACTATGGCACCCGCTCTCGATCGCCGCCAAGAGGCGACTATCATGACAGTGGAAGCGCTTACAGAGATGAACGTCGTGGTGGACATGGTCGCGACTACCCGCGAGATCGCTCGTTATCTCCTGCGGCGAAGGTGGACACACAACCTTGCGCGAGGAAGTCCCTGCACGTGAGAGGGGTCGCCTTTGAGAGGCGCGATGACAACTCGGAGACGATCCAGATCGAGGTCCAGGTCTGGTTGGTCTTATCATCGGTCCGCCAAGGTGAAAACCTTCGCCGGATCATGCTGAATCAACTGCGAGTGCAATTCTTGGCTCCAAGCGATGGAGGCCCATTTCGCCAATGTAAGATATCTGGCCCGCCCCAACGCCGCGCCGAAGTCAAGGCTGCCATTAATGCCATTATTGATGACAATGGCATGGGGGCTCTGACCGTTTCTCATGAGAAGCCCCGAGAGCAGAATAAGGGTGGCACAAACTGCTCTGCGAGAAGGTGAGGATCACATGCAGATAATGGTGCCAGACCGCACTGTTGGTTTGATCATTGGTCGTGGTGGCGAGACGCATCCGCGACCCTCCAAGAGCGATCTGGGTGTCATATCAACATCGTGGGAGAATCGAAGAGCGTCAATGGGCTCCGTCCTGTGAACCTCATTGTACGCCAGAAGCTGCGGCTGTAGCAAAGGATGCCATTATGGAGATTGTCGATAGCGACAGCCGTGGCGAGACACCAGTTGTGAAGAAGCCGGCTGGCGGGGCCGATTCGAGAACAGAAACGAACCTCCCACACAGAGATATGGGAGGCAGCGGGAGCACCAGGTGCGGGCCACGACAAGATTAACGACTCTATATATGTCCCTTCCGATCCGTGGGTAGGATCATTGGCAAAGGAGGGCGAAACCATACGCGAGATGCAGAATATTACCGGGTGCAAGATCAACGTCGCACAGTCATCTGGGCCTGGAGAAGTGGAGAGAGAGATTGCTCTGATTGGTTCCCGTGATAGTATCGCCCGAGCTAAACAAGCCATCGACGAGAAAGTTGAGGCAGTGGTAAGATTCTATCCAATCTTCAACTGTTGCATTTGAAACTAAACAAATAAATAGCGCCAAAAGAGTGCCGGAGGAGGCGGCGGCGGACGCGGCGGCCGTGGGCACAATGATAACCACGACCGAAATAACTACGGTCATCAAAGAGCTGAAGCATCTACTAACCAAGCACCGCAAGGTGTTGCAGGGGACGGCGCGGATCCTTATGCGCAGTGTGAGTATAACGCTTTACCTTGCCCCACCCATTTCGCCAGGGTTCTGATGCTAATGTTTATCTAGATGGCGGCTATCAAAACTACGTCGCTTTGTGGTACCAATCTTTGATGCAGCAACAACAAAATGGACAAGGACCGCCCACCGGAGGCCCAGCACCTGGAACCTAGTGATGTCTGTCGCATGGTTAACAGCCCCGTGCCATTTTTGACTGGGTGACATTGACTACTCCTTTCCCGAAGTTGACCTCGGGTTAAGCATTCAAGCTACCTTGACTGATTGGTGTTGCATCATGTACTGGCATCCTTGACCGACCACCGCTTGAGACCTGATGCGAGCATATACCCGAGCCGAACCATGTCCACTCCGTGTTCCTCTGGATCTTGCCGACTATGACCTTTTCCTTTGTTTCGTTGATGATTGCATACTCGTTGCATCATGGCACCGATATCTGGAGCCTTTGTTGCAGCATCGACACTAACAGTAGCGACATTTTCTTTCCAGCTTTGCTTCATCTGCGATTGATGTTGAGACAAAGTTTTCTTCTGGCTTGATCCGGGGCAAGTAAGATTCGCGAACACCTTCACCGACCAACGTGCACCCTTATGCTGGATCCAGTGCCGCCTCGAGACATCTTGACATATTGACACTTCCATGCTCAGTGATGCCTAGTTCTTTCTAGCCCTGATGCCTGGCAGATTGTGCTCGTCACTCGCAACTCGTGCTTATTCGTGGAGAGGTGACTGCATGTTATTCTCGACTTGATTGATGAATGGTTGTTGAGCGTACCTTTGAATCTGCTTCACTGAAGATGCCCGCGTACGAGGCAGCAAACCATGACGAGAGCCTTGACAGAAACCGACCGCCCTTTGACGTCTACATTATTGTCTGCATGAACTTCGTCTCCGCTGAACTGGACTTGACGTGGATAGAATGAGCTAGATGGCTGCGATTATGACTTCCTTACATGGCCTTGGGACTACCACTTTATGGATACCACTTTCAATGTTGTTCGTTTATCGTCCTCGCGGCGCCTGCCGCACCCTGCCGCACCCTGTCCCTGCCTTGGTTCAATGTATATACTGATTTGAGTGTCTGTTTGATATGGGAAGAAATTAAAAGTACGCACGTGCGAGCTGGAGTTGCGGGTTGAGCTATGGAGGGTGTGTACTACTAGTTGCCCTTTGGCTCAATATACTTGAAGATGCGTCATGCGATAGCCTTGCTGTGCCTGAAGAGGCACGGACTTGACTGTAGAACAATGCCTCGCATAGGATGAGTGTTTCAATGTGCATGTTGATTGCGTTTAGCGCAACGGGCGCGCTGTGTAACCTTCAGGAGCTGCCCGTCCTCTCTCGCCTGACGCTTTCTATGCAGCCTAGCCTGACGAGGTGCGTCAATCCTGTGTAGCTGCGGGTATAGACGCTGTGTTGACAGGGTAAATACGACGCCCATATGCGTGACGTGTACAGGGGTTCAATGAAAGTGCCGGATGCCGGCATGACGCAAGTGTAGGTATCCAGGCTGGTCACACTCGCAGTAGAGTATGAGGAGAAGAACGGGATAAATCCAATGAGGGACGAGGAAAGGGGACCTGTAGGCGAGAGAAGGGGAGAATGATTTGCGCGGCTGGGCGGCTGCATGTGTGAGACGGGGCTTGGATTGGATGCCAGGGATGCCAGAGATGTGCGAAAGAGGTTTAGAAGGGAAGTGGACACGCTGTTCATGATAGGAGGCCGGGTTACTCGCCGTACGTGACGACTCGTAGGCTTATGTAGTGTGATGGGACAAGGTGGAAAGATTGAGGATGGGTAAGAAGGTGAGGGGCGACATTCTGTTTATTCTATTGCAAAGAAGATATCCATCTTCACGTTCGTATACTCTCATACCTCCCAACCCTTGAAATCCCAGTGACAACAGCCGTTAGTGATTTGCACATCTCCTCATCGCTAAAGATCACCGTGGCTTGTTTCATTGCCACTTCCACTCGAGTAAGGATATGTATGTTCCCTCACAGCCAGTACAAGTCATTAGTAAGTGGTGCGGTAAGCCTTGTTACTGTCCATGCGATCGATTCGATACTCTGTTGGCGGGTGTGATCTTCCGATGATGCAGGATGCCATGGGGTTGTTACACGATTGGGTTGTATCCATGGAGGTTGTGGATCGTTGGACCTGTTGAGATACAGAGTGTTGGGTTATACAGGTTGACGGAGCCGTGTACTTCGATGGATTCTATGGAAGTCGGTTAAACTACTTCACTTCTCCCAACAGTGTGTTTGGCTGCGTGAGGGTATTTCGATTTTGGATTGTGAGATACCATCCTCGGCAAGTGCGCACTATACGCATTTGTTTCTTGTGCAGAAATCAACACAGCATACACACTTGTCATTGAGGAGTTCATATTTCACCTTGGGTAGGACACGGGTGAGTGAACTTGGCAGCCGGATCGTGACGGCCACCTGCAGATTAGCATCTTTCTTCTTCATGGTTGGTCCACACAAGTTCATAGGCCTTCCAACGGCTGAACGCATGAGATTGCTTGTGGAGATTCTCACTTGCCAACACGTGTATTAGAATTGAGGCGGTCAAGGAGGGGAAAGGGGCTGATGCTGCTGTGCGAGTGAGTCACTTCATGTTTAGATAACTACCCTTGTGGCAGTGACAGTTGATATCTTGAGTTAACGCGAGACAAGCAGTGAGACCGAGTAGGAACGGACGAAAGGCGACGAGCTCAATGTTTGCCTTTGAACCAGCATCTTGTTGAAATATACATCTCCTCAGGTTTCTGGGCCTAACGCCTCTATTTCGGCGCGTCTTCTGACCAACCTTGGGATAAATGCAGCTGATGCATAGGAAAGGGTTATATTGGGACTGTTTATTTTGTTGGAAAGAGGAAGCGGACCGAGTGTTGGTCAATATAGCTATAAGGGTTTGACGAGGCTAGAGTAGACTTTCTTCTGCACGTATCCTACAAACACTCTGGTTCATCTCGGCTGTAAGACCAGAGACGTTCACATAGTTTGGATGCTTGCAATTTCCCCACTGCACCTTCGAAATGGAAACTCTCCATAATCAGCATGTAGGAGTGGTGAACTCAGCAGTACAACAATACAACACTATCAGCCACAGCTGCTTACATCAAGAATGAGCGAGGTCTCGAGGCAGGCAATGCTTCTTCCGCTCCACAATAAGAGCTGAGAGAGACGTAGAGTGACTCCAGTGAGATCCCTCCCATCTATGATATCGGGGAATTTGGTACGGGTGGGGAGGGGAGAACGAAAGGGAAGATAGGTGTGCTGCAGTGGACATAATCTAGAAATCAACAATAATGTCTTCAATGGCGCATGCCGTCTTCTGACTGGGGTAGATAGGCTGTGATACATGAATACTTACTGAAGGGTATAGCAATATGCAGCAATATATAGCGAGGTATTAGAACATGTACGTAGAGTCATGGTAGTTAATGCTCCTTATCAAAAGAAATGAGCAAGTCAAGGGCGAACAGTGATGACCAAACCCACTACTTTGTATAGTCAAAGTGGCACATTTACTCCTATTCTTTTGAAAGCGTTTTGGAACTCTCATTCTTATTCTTGAGAGCGGCATTTCTCATCAATGCAACGGTTCTGTACATAGATTCACCAAGCGAGGGTTATCCCACCAACATCCCTCAGGTATGAGAGGATGTGAGAGAGAGGTTCATCGGCATGGATAGCACAGTACCACGTAATACCATGGCTAACATGGACCTACAGGATCGTGAGTTAAAAGATGACCCGCTCGTTGTTCCTCATCAGCTACATGTTGTTACCGGTACACGACGTTCGAACCATGGCAGCTGAGTCTAGCCAGGGGAGGAATGGCATGCAGAGCAAGGTAGCACAATTTTTCTTGCATAATGGCCCATATGATATTCCTGCAAGTTCGTGGACGAGAGATATGCAGACAAGCCATTGCGTGTGACACAAATAAGGGTGCTCTAAAGAGCTGGTAATAAGTATGCGCTCAATCCATTTCAATCTGTCATAGGCTGGATACAGTCAGTGGTAAGACCGCGAAGCAGTGATGAAATGATGGCGCTCGACCAACGAACGGCAAGGTCTGTGACGAGCAACCTCCTCCACAAGGTGTAAATGGGCATAAACAATAAGAGGGACATACCGCTGGTGCTACCCGGCTGCTCCTTGTGGAGATATCCATGTAACACATACTCTGACAATTCAAATTGTGGAATCATGTCCCGTGTACGACCTGCGTTTTCACTTCTCCCGAGTGGCCTATCGACCGAATTTACACCTCAAATCCCTCCTCTTTAGGCTTCTATAGTTGGATCTCTCACTCTTTATCATTATATATCTGCCAGGTGGAACCTCATCTACTGGCGTCAGAGAACGAAGAGGGCTCCCTGTGCGACTTGGGATGGGCAAGCGGATGGGTCGCGGCAATGACCGTTGCCTCTTTTTCGGGAACTTATAATACGAGCAATTATCCTTTACAACGTGACTTCTCAAAAGGGGGATACATATATAAGTCATAAACAACAAACAGTCTGCCTCTTCACACATGTTGATCTGAGCCACTCACCCCTGTATCCTTCATCGCAAATTGAACCAACAACATCCTGATGCTGGCTGACAGCAGCTCATCAAACCTATTGGTCGGGAACTGACCTATATATACCATATAAAGCAACAACGCCCTCCCACACATTATCTGCGCCATGTGTCGAAGGGTCACTTTTGCCGGCACTTGTACGCGCTGTGGCGAGTCCAATATGTGGGAAGACCTCTCCCAGCAGCTATGGTGCCTTGACGCCAAGAACAATGGAGAGTTCGGCGACTGCGTCAAGGGGGTGTACCCTGAACAGCATGCGTTCGACCAAGAATGTGATCGCTGTACCGAGGAGGATGAAGGTGTCGGCGACGTTGGCGACGAGGACCAGCACGGGAACAATATGTCCAGCGCTGGCGGGAAGCGTGAGGAGCAGGCAAAGGCAAGTGTGCAAAAACGCCACAAGATATCAAACGAGGTGATGCGAGCATGATGATGTATGAGATGGAGCTGTCTTTTTGTCTGTTTCTTGTTGGGCAACTCTTGGAGGGTTTACATGCAGAGGAGGTTTCTTTACGCGATGTGATTATTTCGACATGAAGCCTGATACTCTCATTTTGTTAAACGGGAATAATACGTGTCCGACTACACTGTACTCACGAATGATGGATGCATGGAAAAGGACGGGCAGGATATGTCGCAGGACATCAGACTTGAGGCAGCCGGGGGGGGGGGGGGGGGGGGAGGCGCGGGAAGATTTGTAAATTCAGATGGTTTATGGTGTGGAAGTGAACGAAATACTCATGTTGTGTCCAGTCATTGCCGTGGTGCGTCTGTGTGTCGAGCTTGGTGTGACGTTTGGCGCAGTCCAGCTTGGGCGGGATGATGCATCGCAGAGGACGACATCAGGAAATTGTTTCCTCTAGGAGACATGGGCCAGATTCGGCAGATTAACGTAAGGGGTCTATCATCTACTGTGACTTGTGACCATATGAGGCGGCCTGGTGGAGTTGAGACCATGAATGAATGAATGAGCTGGGCGGCTGACGTTGGGTATAAGTCACATATTACTTGATCGCTAGGTTAATATATTCTCTTACCGCGTCTTTACCAAACCGTCCTACAGCCTTGTGTTATTAATTTTGTACCTGAATTCTCATACATTGCCCGGCAACCCTTACACCATTCATTAATGCCGAACCGTCCTCACCTTCTTCCACAATATGCAGCACTCTAGAATCTATAAATACTATTCAAAGCCCGACCTCGTCTGTCTCTCCCTTGCTTCCCACGTCTCCTTCACAATACCCCAGTACCGCTCCCCATCTGCCCTCGCACAAGCACAATGCATCGCATCCTCAAACCGCTCCGTCCTCACCACGAATCCCGCCTCTTTCGCTCTCTGCGCACTGTCTTCCACGTCTCGCCACTCCACTATCCCATCCGCCGCGCTGTAAATGTACGTCCGGCGCGCCTCGTCGGGGCGCAGATCCACTGCCCTCGAGGCAATTGAGTTGGCGTCCTGCGCTGGTGACACCGCAGCACCGTGTAGGAGAGCTGCGCGGCGGCAAGGATAAGGTGGATGAACGGCGACATCCACCAAGGCATCGGCTGTGAGAGGGCCCGCGTGGGTGTTGCTCCAGTGGAAGTTGCCAGGGCAGCAGTCGAAAATGAGGACATGGCGCGGTAGCCTCACGCTTTCCGCCGAACTCGTTTCTCAGGGCTCGATGGAGGCGAATGGCGGAGTTGACGCCGCCGTTGGAAAATACGTGGATCAGGAGCTTCGTCGGGCCGTTGTCCTGTGTGTCCCGGCTTCTGAGTCTGCTCCGCCGTCTCCTTCTCGACCAGGGCCTTGGTGAAAGGAATGATCAGGTCTGCCTCTTTGCGAGCCTGGGGTGGCCAGAAGATGTGGTTGACGGGACATCGCACAAGGAGGATGCGGGAGGAGGGAAAGAGGGCGCGGTGGCCGTTGATGTACTTTGCGATGTGGACGTCGCGGGCTCCCATCCATGTGAAGAGCAGGATGAGTTCTGGGTCGGCTTGGATGGAGGAGGTGGAGGAGGGCTGTTTGGGAGGCTCAAAGTAAGCGGTGGCGGCGCTGAGTGCTGTCATGAAAGAGAGCGGTGCGTCGGCTTTTGACGGCGTTGGTTGATTAGAAGCCATCATGGGTGATGAGAGAGGCACGACGCGGTGTGAGAGTCGTGGGAGGCTGGTGAAGCAGGATGAGCCGAGAATTAATACGGTAGATATCTTCTGAATGATCAATGTTACTTTGAGCCCAGACTTGGGGATAATCTAATGACAGGGACATACGGGTGAATATAACAGGAGACGCATATGTAATGCAGACTCAACAACGTGTGCAGCGGCTGGCTTCATGTAAGTTCCCCTGTTGAGCCAATAAAACTGTTGAGGCATTGTCTCTTGAGATCCAAAACTCCGTTCCTACAGTCATCGCCGGCATCTGTCTTCGAGCGTGGGGCAAGTCCGAGATGAGCTGAGAGTAAACCAACGTGGTGAGGCTGCCGACGGACAGATACTTGAGCCGTTGGTCCGCTCACAATAGGAACAGGGCCCAAATACCAAGGAATGAGCGAGATGTCTTGACGTACAATGGATTGTCAATGTAACGGAAGGCGCATTTCTAATTCCATCAAACATCATTATGTTGAAGTACTAACCCTAACCCGTGCCGGTGTTGTCGTAGGCCAATTTATTGGCTAATACCCATGACTATGCTGAATTGTCGAACCTCACCAAGTGAAATCTAATGATGTGAAACCATTTCTATTGAAGAGAAACTTGGAGTAAAATACAAGATAGAATGAGACTACCCCGCAGAAATGCGCATTTATTATACTCAACCGCTTAGACCGGGAGTTATTGCAATATGGAAGGGATTGAAGAAAAATTAAGATACATACAGAGAAAGACAACAAAAAGCAACATGGTGTATGGCTGGCCCATTGCCCACAACAAGTGAAGTCGGCCTCGGTAAACCAGTCGGTTGTGATACAACAAACGGCTTCCCACCATTTCCTACCCTCGTCAATCTCGGCAACAGAGACGACAGACATGGCAAGGGAGGGCGATTGTTTGCGGCTGTGAACCGATTACTGGGCACCACCCCTGTCTCACGGCGATCGAGTGGACAGTTGAAACCACTGTAAATCTCAAATAGGTTCAAAGAGGCGAGAGAATGTTGATAATGTTTTGTCCTCGGGTGGGGCATCAAAGGCGACCGAATCATCATGAAAGACAACGATAACCATCACATGAGGGAAGCTGCACCGAGCCTGCAGCGGCAGGATCGGCAGTGTACAGCATTGTTTGCATTAGTTTGAAGCCATGGAACGGAACCACGGCGGCGAGTCGCAGATATATGTCGATTCGGCAATCAATCGGGAGAGTATCCAATGGCGAGATCTGGCAACAGCACTGGTGCAACAGAAACATGGGCCACAAGCGTTCCACATTGAACTACGGAAAATGGACCTCCAAGCTCACGCATAGAATCAGGCAGCAGGCAACCACAGTGCATTGATTGCACGAGCCCAGGCTGCATCCGGGCGGGTTGCTGGAGTCGATTCTGCATGTCGGTTCGTCTGTGACTCTGCTGTCCAGCATCCTGCAGCCCTCGAAAAGCCGCGTAACGCACCGGTGTAAAACGCTGCGGCATCACCCGCTCAAATCAAACAAGACGAACTGAAATATGTGAGCACGAAACCTGGTTTAAAACTCTGCCAGTAATTTGGGGTTTTTGGGAAGAGAAGGGAGCAAGTGCCGGTGCGGCATCACTCTCTCTCTCTCTCTCTAGAGAGAGAGAGAGAGAGAGAATGGGCTCCATGAAGTCGCCTCAACCTGTCTTGCGTCGACCGAGACACGTATCGGCCACACACATGTGACATGGATATCCAGAGGAGACGGTCGCCTATGTTTTACTTCTCAAAGTCTTAAAATTCTCAACATTATGACGCCGCCAGAAAATGTTGTTTGCCCCTGAAACGGCGCCGGGCTTCGCCCTGTCGCTCCCTTTTGGGTCATGACGACGACAAAGATCATTGTGAAGGTTGGTCGTTTCGTGGAATACGCAAGAGTACTACTGCTGCAATTGCAGCTGCCATCTGTTAGTACTGTGTCAGCAGCTTTGTGTTATACCTCTCATCGCAAATTAGGTACCAAGTGGCGAGCGCGTGTCACGCTGCAAAACACAACGAAAGGAAGGCGCAAACAGTCGCAGAGCACCCCCCGTTGCATCCTCTTTCCGTGAAGACTTGCCGTTGTGCTCTTGCCGGCAACAGACCGAGAGATTATCCTACCTTGCAAATCAGGTGTATCAGGCATGCTCCTTGCCTCTTGTGGGAACTTGCAGCTGGCCGACAGCTGCCCACCTCCTGCTCTTCCGTCTCCTCATTAAAGCCTCATCCCACTCTCTTGGATGATGTTATAACTTCGTCCTTTCACCTCCCCTCACTGGTAATCGTGGGTCTTCTCAAGTTCCTTCATCTACCTTTATTCAGCTCACACCGAGATTTCACTGCTCCAGACCGCACTGCCGTGAACCCAACAACGACCGTGGTCCTGATTCATTTTGTTTACTTCAACACTCCCCTCAGTTCTCAAAGCAAAAATCAGAAACAAAAGAACCAGTTTCCATATATCTGAGCCCCTCAAAATGGTGGCAATTCGCTCGCTTCTGTGCCTCCTGGGTGGGCTCGCCAGCCTAGGCTCGACCGTAGCGCCTAGTCTCCATCACAAGCATAAGGATTGGGATCTCTCCAAGCCCATGAATGGTGTTAGCTTCCAGCGGGCAAAGGCAATCACCCACCCTACCCCTGATCGTTCAACAATGCGGTTTTCACGTCTCAAAAGCCTCAAGGGACAGTTTGGCAAGCACTCTGTTGTCTCTGCTTTGGGCCGGGCTGCTCGTAAGACACCATCTACCGAGAAACACCCCTTCCAGAATGTCACTTGCCGTCGGAGAGTTTTTCCACCCAATATGCTATTCAGTGTGGCTGGGATGGTGTACCCGTCTGGCTTCTTTTTGACACGGGTAGCTCTGATAGCTGGGCAGCTGAGGCGAGATTTGAATGTGACGACGGGACTGGACGAACTGACAATCAGGCCGCCTGCGGATTTGGCAGACCTCACATCGCGGGATTCAGTCAGGGTAGGCTTGATGAGGTGCACTTTTCCATCGAGTACGGATCCGGAGAACAAGTCTCTGGTCCCATGGGCTATAGCGATATATCCTGCGGCGGAGTGTCGGTTGCCAAGCAGCAGGTCGGACTGGCCAACCACACATACTGGCACGGTAAACAACGTAACTGTCGGTATACTTGGCCTCGCATATCCTTCCATCACCAGCGCCTACTACGGCTCCATTGGGGACGAGGCTCCGTGGAATTCCATGACATACACTCCCTACTTGACAAATGCGATTGCCCAAGGTAGCATGGACCCGGTCTTCAGCGTGGCTCTGATGAAGAACTCGTCGAGTGGTGTCATCGCCTGGGGCGGCCTACCTCCAATGGAATGGGGCAGCCGCCACTACGCCGCGACTGAGCTCATTATTGTAAGTTTTGAGATTCCAGGCAACAAGATGGATTGAAGCATAGGCTCATTATAACATAGGCAAACCTCATCAACCAAGATGAATCTGCCTATAAATACTCATTCTACACCATCGTTGTTGATGGCGTGAAATGGGGTCTGACGACAGACACAACCAAATACCCGTATATTATTGACACGGGCACCACAATGATGTATCTTCCTCCTCGTGAGTTTCGCCTCTGGTGCTTTAGCTTCTTGAGTCGACCTAACTGACCACGCTGCATAGCCTTGGCTGAGGCTATCGCAATGTCCTTCCAGCCACGAGCTGTATATTTGTACCAGTGGGGCGCGTACTTTGCGCCTTGCGATTCAGTGCCTCCTCTCTTCGCCATCATCATATCTGGCGTTGAGGTCTGGATTAACCCTGCCGATATGATATACAAAGATCTCATTGATCCCATGACAGGGTACTGCGCCATTGCCGTTTCCACTGGTGGCAAGCGGGCCATATATCCTGGGAGACGCCTTCCTCCAGAACGTGCGTGGCTGTGTTTGATGTAGGCGGCGCGCAGATGCGATTTACTCCAAGAAGTAGACAAAATGCATGAACAAAACATGTCGCAGAGACATTGTGTGAGATGTAGTTGGTATCGGTCTCGACAATGGGGACAGATCTTTTTGGTATTATCTCTTAGACAATGTTGTCAGATGGATGAATGACTGGGGAAAGTAGCTATTTCAACAAAATGACAACATGTTGCTTGCAATAGAGAGTAGATTTATTCACACATGATGTGTGGCTCAAGCCTGCAGGTTTGGCGAAAATCTTTGACGTGGACGGCTGAGGTGTGTGCATATGTGATGATCCTCGAGCCTAGCCTAACACGTGGTGCTAACCTCGTAGATCTCTTGTTTGGAACTTTGGGTGGTATTTTCCAGAACTTGTTTGAAAATCAGATCAATTCAAATTCAAAGTGTGGAATCATAGAATTACAAATCCGACACGGGCTATGGAGAGTGAGCCAGAAAGATCGCTACCCTTATCAGAGGCCAATGGTGTATACGGAGTATAGAGTCTACGTAAGCGTGTGGTTGGCGAAGTTGCGGTTCGCTGGACTGTCCGCTGCTTATCGGGGCTTTTTTTTCTTTTAGGGTGGCCAGGCTCACGAAGTGCCGACAGCTCGACCCCGATGAGACTTGCATTCTTCTCCTCGACATATCACACCATACTGGTAATAAAATCGTGCAGGCCAGAATAACGAAATCTCTCAGGTCAGAAACAAACAATTTTACGAGCTGCGAGGTTTTTCTAATCACATTCGCCTTGTCCAACAGGGGTTAATCCAATACAGCCTGTTCAGTTACGAACCGAGTCGTCCAGAATCGCGAGCGATATAGTTGACCTCGCCATAGCGAATTGATTTTTTCGCAGTCTTGATTGCTAAACCTACCGTAGGCCGCGAGCTTACTTTTAACCGCCGTCATTATGAGGAAAGGTATTGCAGCAGGAGGCCCGACGCCCTCACCGACACCGTCGGGCAGAGCCAGAGCCAATACGTGGAATTTTAGCAAGGTGGGGTGAGCCCTGAAGCAGCGAGGCAACGGTCCTTGATTTGACATTCCCTTCTTTTGCCCATTGGCCCTGTTTTTGTTTTGATGTTATGCGACCGGCGGAAGTACGCTATTCGATTTGCTTCACGTTGCAGTCATTCATCATTTTATCTTGGCCGGTTCTGGTCCGCAAGATGCGAAGCAGAAACGCAATCGCCAAGTGACATGTTTCTTGACCAACTGGCGGTGAGCGCGTGGAGAGTGTCAGTAAGAGCCTAGGAGGGATTCCATGAGGCTAGACCTATTGTTGGAGGGACACGACGCCCTCGCAGACTCCTTCCCGTTGTGCTGGATCCACTACTGTCGTGGAGCTTTGTCGTTGGGGGTTTGCTGTTACTTGCAGTATGTCGAGTGGCAATGAGCAAGGAGGACGAAGTTAATCTGCATGAGCGAAGTTCTGGGGGTGTGAAAGGTCATTGATGGGACAGTTCGAGCACTAGAACACGACGAGCTACGGACGAACTCGACCTAACGACACTTGATGGGTAAGGTCGAAGCCACCGAAGTAAGCTGTGCGACACACTGAAAGCACAAACGGAGTGGGCTTTTTGCTCCACATGGACCTTGATGGACTAGATGACGTGGGCATGGGGACCGCAAGACTTCCGGAGACAACACGCACCAGCGCAGATCTTGTTGCGGCTGGTTCCCTGCCGTTTTATCCTGCCTTGATGATGGGACCCAGGCCATCCTTGTTTGCCTCGGCGGCCGCCCAGGGACCCAGAGAGATATTTCCCAAAACGAGATATGGGGGGGGTGGGGGGTGATGGAACTCTCCCGTCGTCATTGAATATGGATTGGGTCAAGTAAACCGGTTGACATATACCATACCTTGAAAAGGGAGCTCCACAACGCATCTGGCTTGAGACGGTCTTTGCAGCGTGGCACATGGCCAGAATGGTACACTGTTCTGAGAGCTGCAAGGCACTGCACTCCCCTCACGGTGGCTGCCAGTTTCCCGCTTTTACAGAGGCGGCGCTCATGGCATGTACCACCAAGAGTCCTATAGCTATGACGGAGGGGGCTACATTGGAACCTACCGTTGGTTCACGCCAGTGCACCAACAACAACCACTACCACACCCACCACACGATGGCTTGATATCGGGCATTCCGGGTCGATTCGGGAGAGGAGGGCGCAACTGTGGAGGCAGCCAGAACCATTGGCTTGGTTCATAGACCCTGCCTTCCCTACACGCAGATATTTCAGGAAATAGTAGCGGTGCCCCCGCCTTGCCCCCCTACGGTTTGGGGCTCCAGTACTCCCCGTCTTCCATGGACCATGAACTTCCCTCGGCTATTTTCAGGTGTACCTAACTGGTCACTCTGCCTTGTGCCTGCCCACCTGCCAACTACAGACAGGCGAAGCTACTAAACTGGTACTGGAGACTCGCGGCGTCATCAGTAGCAGTGACAACAGCACGACCTGTCGCTAGTGAACTCTAGTCTTGTGAGAGTCACTATGAAAATACCGTAGTCACACGGTTTTGCTAGGTACCGTGTGGGGTGGGGTAAGGGTCTACGGGTTATGCGGCAGTCTAGCACCTGCCTGCACATACCGTGGGGGGCGTGTGGTGCTCCCAGCTCTATCGTGGACAGCTTCACAGCAAAACCCAGCTCTATTTCTTGCTCCATGTCCTCTCTATTTTCACATGTCTCCTCCTTCTCACATTTCTGGTTTCCCAACCATCAGTCTTGCCACAAGCTAGGCCTGATATCTGGGGCTGATAAAGAAGACGACAGAGTGATAGTAAGGCTGGTCAGGTCATCTTCATTATCAAGTGCTCTTTCCTGTCCTTGTCTTTCACTTCTTGGCACTGGTTAGGACCCTCAATTTCCTTCTTCTGAGAAATTCCGTCCGCGAACAACGCTTGTCCTCTTTTCGTTCCCTTCTAGAGAGGAGCATACATGTCAATCCGAATACCAGCATACACACGAGGAGATCAAGGATGCTGCAGACCCTGTCAACGTTCTGGGCACGAGATCAATAATTCGCAGTGCTGCCGCCTGCAAAGCAATCGCTCTCAGCTCAATTCCGAATACCGAGTACGGTGTACATTTGGTACAACGTACCCCGCCATTATCACCGCCCAGTCCTCTGTTCATGCTCCTCCATACTGCCAATTTGCGTCTTCTGCGCATACAAACGGCGTACACGCCTAACGCTGGTACTATTACGTTCTCGCCCATACCGGAGAGTCAGAGCCAGCCCACCTTCTGCCCTGTCGGGAGTAGCGCTCATTCAGGGACGAACGAAACAGTCTGCACCTCCACCATCCATACCACCTGAGAAAAGCTCCATCCAGCTGTATTTAGATTGGTCGTCGGTAGTCGCAAACGAGAGCCTCGGGACGCAGTGCCTTCGCTAGCCTTTTTGACGACTCACGAAGAACAAAAGAGCGCCTTCGTCGTCTCTCTACGCCCTTGTCCTCTTACACACCGAAGAATCATCATTTTCACAACCGCCACCACAATCGTCGCCATCGCCCTCGTGTCTTCTGGTGCTACCCAAACTCAACTCAACTAGATCACGCCGCGTCACAGCAGCCACTTCATTTCTTGACCTCTGACTTACTCTCCTCTGCCGTTTCCAAGCCCGTCCTCCTAGCTTATTTGATCTCTCTCCTGTTTCTCCCTCTCGCTCAACCTGTCTTGTACTGCATCTGGTTTTACCCCCAACTGCATACTCCTGGCCTTGCTGTTCGATTATGCTATTAATGCGCCGGATGCGTCCGTGTATTAAACTGCAACCAATCCCTATTATTGCGCACTGCACCAACCCAAGCACAACCAGCATGCCTTCGTCGAAAACTAATGGAGTGGGAGTCCAGGTCGAAGATGCAAAGATTTGTGTCGTCATGGTCGGTCTCCCAGCACGAGGGAAGAGCTACATTGCTCAGATAGGTATGAATTTCATTGCTTACTTCATTGCTTACCATCTGCTACTACGCTTTGTCCCCATTGTACATTGGGAACACCAACTCCTGTTGATTTCAACATTTGCGGCTTGCTGCTCAATGATTTGTTTTAACTTTGTGTTTATTGGTTTCCGTTAGGCCGTCATTGGTGACGATGGGCTGACTGTGCTTTTTTTTTTTGCCCTGACAAACAGCCCAGCGCTATCTGCAGTGGCTGTCCATTCCGTCGCAGACTTTTAACGTCGGAAACTATCGGCGCAATGACGCACCGCAACCCACCGCCGACTTCTTCGACACTAACAACGCTGAGGGTGAGCGCAAACGCCGCGCCGCCGCCGAGGCTGCTGTTGCCGATATGCTCGCTTGGTTCCGCACTGGGGGCGTTGTTGCCATCCTGGATGCTACCAATTCTACAAAAGAGCGGAGGAAATGGGTCAATGATACATGCACTAGTCATGGTATAGAGGTCCTCTTCGTGGAGAGCAAATGCGATGACGAGGATACCATTATGGCCAACATCCGCGATGTCAAAACCACAAGCCCCGATTACCGCGGCAAGGACCCCGAACAGGCTGCTCAAGACTTTCGCAACCGTATACGCAACTATGAGAAGATCTACCAAACAGTTGACGGCGATGGTGACGAAGACGAGTACACCTATCTCAAGATTATGGACGTTGGCAAACAGGTCATTATCAATCGCATCCAAGACTACCTCCAGAGTCGCATCGTTTACTATCTCATGAATTTGCATATTCGGCCGCGATCTGTATGGCTGTCGCGAGTGAGTAACAACGCTCTCCTATTACGCGCTTCAAAGAGAGAAGTGGCCGACGTTGATCTCTTGGGTGCATTTCATTGACAAAAACTGGCAGCACGGCGAATCTCAATATAACTTGGATGGGAGAATCGGCGGAGACACGCTGCTATCGCCTAGAGGAGAGCTGTACGCACGAAAACTCCCCGAGTTGGCCAGGGCGTCAGTTGGGGTGCGTTTTCTCCCTATCACTTTTTGTACCCTCACATATAGAAATGCTGCTAATTTGAACGACAGGACGATCGCCCATTGACAGTGTGGACGTCAACTCTCAAACGAACCATTGCAACTGCCCGCTTCCTGCCCCCGAATTACAACCAGCTGCAATGGAAAGCTCTGGATGAGCTCGACTCCGGCGTGTGCGACGGTCTGACGTATCAGGAGATCCAAGACCGGTTCCCTGACGATTTTGCCGCCCGAGATGAGGACAAGTACAACTACCGCTATCGCGGCGGTGAGTCGTACCGCGATGTCGTCATTCGCCTGGAACCAATCATAATGGAACTCGAGCGTAGTGAGGACATTCTCATTGTGACACACCAGGCGGTGCTGCGATGCATTTATGCCTACTTTATGAAGAAAGACCAGGCTAAGAGCCCATGGATGAATGTGCCACTACACACACTTATCAAACTAACGCCCGGGGCGTATGGAACTGAAGAGGTTCGCTACGAGGCCAACATCCCGGCGGTAAGCACGTGGAGAGGGAAGGGAAGCACGGCCAAACATGAAGATCCCACCCCGGAATGTCTATAGTCTAGCAATGCTGGAGAGGCGACAGGCAAACTAGTCAGGGGGATATTGAACTAGGAACGGAAGTTGCAGTCATGAAGTTGAAGTATTCGACACAAATGACGCGACGGACTAACGGACAAGGACTAGGACAAGAGCTAGCTAATATGGCTCACTACGACGAAACAAACAGAATTATGAAATGGGGTATATGCATGGATAGACGGAAAGGAGCTTTATGTATCATTTGCATCAATGTTTGCGACTCTGATTATGGTCTTGAACAGGAGGGGCATTTCTAGTCATGCGGTGGTAACTCTGTAATGAATGCGCATGCATACAGTGTAGACATTCAGCGAATAACAATTTCAACTCTTGACGAGACACCCGGGGTGATTGATGCTGGGACCGCAAAGCGTGTGGACTTGTTGAATAGCAAGTCATTGATTTGTGTCGTGAACGAGGATTATCCCATGATAAGTGAATCACGGTGGTGCATAAAGCAGGCCAATCAGTTTTAAGTGAAAGGGCCAAGGGATACGCGTCTCAACTCCACGCTCGAGAAAGGTAACAGTTCATCATGCCTCCATCACTCTCGAGACCCGGCCTCTGTAATGTAGACAGTGGACCACCTGTCCCCAATCTTCAATTCCTCTCGGGCGCCTTTACAAACCACAACCCACGCAAGCCATAACATAGATGAGCCATTCCCAGCCCGCTTACATCACTCTCCGACGGTATCAAACAGTATCTAGAGACCCCCCCCCCCCCCCCCCGAACGAGGCCCGCGACGAGTTGTCGAGGGCATGGCATTCTACTTCCAGCCTCCCATCTTTGCGGCCCAGCCGCAGGGGCAGCATCACTGGGTTTTCACTTCGGCCCCAGGTCAGCCTCCCAGTACCGCGCCACCTGTGATGAGCACGGCCTCGACAGCGATGTCAACCCCAGCAGCCCCTGGACAGCCGGCCGCGCCGTCAACAACGGTCACCACCATCTCAACGACGCCCGCCAGTCGCAGCACCCTCAGAACTCCGTCTCCGCGTCCTCTTCTGGGGCCGCACAAATGCAAACACATGGTGCGCGCCCACCGAGCTCCTCTACGCGTCCTCCCCGATCCCACGCCGCGACGCCCTCCTGGTAGACCTGCGAGACTGGGCGACGCGACAGGGGCTCCAGGCGTCGGACGTGAAGGCCGAGACGACGAGGCTGTACCTTACGGGTGGGAAAGGGAAAGGGCCCCCTGGCTTGATGGTGGTGCCGGGGAAGGGGGAGGGGGAGGGGGGAGGGGGGCCCGGTGCCGCCGAGCGACGCGGTGAGGATGGTGGAGTTTGGGGGGGAGATGGGCGGGGATGAGGTGGATGAGGCGTTGGGGGGGCGCTGCGAGGAAGGGGTACGGCGTCTTTGTGGTTGTGGATATGGGGAGCGGTGATGCTGGCGGTGCTGCTGACGACGGTGGTGAAGGGGGAGGGAATGGAGGCCAAGCAGGCCAATAAAGGAGATAACGAGCTGACATGGCTCCGTTGATTGATGGGTTCGCGTGGCAATGCAGAGGGACGGGCGGGCATTCAAGAACAAGAAACAGTCATGGTATCCTTATTAACATCCTCTCCTCTCCTGTCCAAAAGAAATTATGCACCTGCTACGTCTCCCCTACTTTTCATTGAAGATATAAAGGAATGCCCATCATCCGACATGCTACATACATGTCACAGACATGTATGACTCCGTCACCTTGGCACTTGCAAAGGCTACAAAACATGAGGAAAACAAATACGATGCTGACAGATATGGCGTAGGACGCGCGCATATCCATGATAGTAGTAAATCTGCTGCCCTCATGAGGTGTCCTTTGCCTAGTACCTTCTCTTGTTCTGTCGCCGCCTTGCCTTTTCACCCTCTCTCCCCCCTCCCAGAATAGGACAGCAGCCTGCAAGCAGCAAAATCAAAGCGTGAAAATGACCAGAAACTCGCGGCAGGAAAACAAAGTAGCAAGCCACTGCTCGTTTGAGCTCCTCCAGGCGTATTGTACACGAGTAACTCCGTTGTCCGTAAATAAAAATGAAATGCTCCCATCCACATCCTCATTATCGTGCGATACGTTGCTGGCCGACGCAATCGTCGGCAGCACCTCATCTAGCTTGCCCAAGCCGCCCTGTATATAGTATTGTCCTATTTCGACAGACGCGCACCAAACCGAAACTGGCAAGTGTCTTATAGGGGGCCACCACACGCAGACACACACAAGCGCGGGTAACAGGGGGTATCAGTCAAGTCAAAGCGAAGAGCAAGAACATTCATCTCCACTCTAGCGACATTCCCGTGACTTGGCATGGAGCTCTCCAAAGACCAGACCCGGAAGCAAAAATTACGAAAAATAAACCAGCGCCACCATGCTAGACAAAATATGATGACATTAAAGGCATAAGGTATGTCGAGGTTTCTCAAATGATAGCGCAAGTGCTAAGCACTACTCAAGACGGGTTGTTCTTGGCTCGTTTCGTGATCCGGGGTGTCGCCGGCTTGTTCGGCCGGTTTTGTATCCCATTCGCCTGGTTTCCCGACCCAACAGGTGTCGGCGCACCGGAGCCGTCGTCCTCGGTTTTAACGCCCGATGGACGTCTCCGCTTGTTCGAAGCTGGAGACGTGTTGGCGCTCGGGCCGCTGGAGCTCGTTCCCTGCTGGCTCTGCTGTAGCTGCATGTTCGGTGCTTGCATCTGACCGGGAGCCGGGCTGCCGACATGGGGCGATCCAGGGAGGTTCATGTGACCGGCTGCTGGGCTGGCACCCATGGGGAACTGCCCAAAACTCGGTGTTCTAGGCCCCTGAGGTATAGATTGGCCATTCATGGTTTGCGGTCCGCCGTTGATGTTCGTCGATACGTATTGCTCTAGCGCGGCATATGGGCCTAGACCAGGATTCGAGTGGTAATAGCCAAATAGGGGGTTCATTTGTCCCATGACTTCCACAATCTCCAGGAACTGATGCACTGCCTCTGTCACACCCTTGCTGTTCACTGCCGAGTCTGGAAGATCTACCAGGACTTCTGGGGGTTGCGTTTGGGGTGACTTTAGCTGTCGGCCCTTGCCCTTCTTCGTCATTTCTGGAGATTGCTTATTATCCTGTGTATTGGCTTTGTGCCATTCTTTGAGCCACATGTGAGCGGGTGTGGCGGCATCGATGACCTGCTTGCGAGCGATGTATTCCTCATGCCCTGTTGTGAGAAACTCGAACAGCTCAATCTTTTGTTCTGCGTCAAACTGCGCCCGAAGTGTACCCGTGGCAACAAGCTACATCCGTATTGTTAGCACGACGAAGAAGCGTCACACAGCGACACAGCAGTCTTACATGTGACCCCGTCTCAAACCAGTAGACAAGGCTGGCCTTTGAGTTTTCAATACAGTGGCAGTCTCCAGGCAAGGGCCGATCGTTCACACCCTTGTCCATAATCAATTGCATACTCTTCACGCCACTGTGAAAGTGGGTATAAAAGTATCGAGCAATGGCGGAAAATCCAATCTCGTATTGCTTATCAGTGGTGTCCTCAGCATCAGTGATGTGTAATGAGTGGCGGAAGACTCCATTTTGCGAGAAGAAGACGTTGACAAAGTTATTCCAAAACGAAAGATCGTCCTTGCCCTTTATGTCCTGTCAGCACACGTTCATACATGATATTGGGGCACGCAATATGTGGAAGCTCTTACAGAGAATCCGCTCAAATGCTCGGCGAATTGCATCAGCTTCAATAGGCACTGGCCCTTCATGCCTTCTCTACGCTGCTGCTGCTGAATCATTGAATTTGTAAAAGCCAGCTGTTGTGCCGCATGGGCTGCATGTATCTGCTGCTGAGTCGCAGGCTGACTGATTTGCTGCTGAGGTTGATTCTGGCCCTGGGGCAGTTGATTCGATTGGGTTGGAGCTGGTGCGGGAGTCTGAGACGGGGTTTGGCCACCCGTAGCAACAGGAGTTCCGGCCTGGGAAGACTGCTGAGGAGTCTGGGCTTGCTGTGGTTGTTGTCCCTGTTGTCCCTGTTGGCCCTGGGGAACCTGCTGCTGTGGACCCTGAGGTTGACCCTGTGGCTGCTGTGGCTGCTGTTGTCCAGCCATCTGGTGTTGAGTTGACGCCCCCATCTGCTGCTGCTGCTGCTGCTGCTGTTGTTGGGCCTGCTGCTGGGCCTGCTGTTGGGCCTGCTGCTGAGCTTGCTGCTGAGCCTGCTGCTGAGCCTGCTGCTGAGCCTGCTGCTGAGCCTGCTGCTGAGCCTGTTGCTGAGCTTGCATGCTCTGCATGTTCTGCGCGTTCATAGGCATAGGCTGTCCTTGGTTATGGCCCGCTGGCATCTGCTGCTGGGGTTGTTGCTGTTGCTGGGCTTGCTGCTGGGCCTGTTGTTGTTGCTGCTGAGCTTGCTGGGCCTGCTGATGTTGAGCCTGCTGCTGAGCTTGTTGTGCTTGGTGCTGTTGCTGCTGCTGCTGAGCCTGCAGTTGCTGCTGCTGTTGCTGCAAAGCGAGTTGTTGAGCCATGATTGCCTGCGCCTGTGGATGCTGGCCCTAGATAATCCGAGTTAAATGATGAACGTGAGCGGAGCTGACAAAAGAAGCACTTACAGGCCCCAGTCGACCAGCCATCCTTAGCTGATTGATCTGATGGGTGCTGAGCTGGTTGAGCTGCATACCCATGGGCATATTATGCCCCTGTATATTTGCTTGAAATGCCTGCTGCGCCTGCTGTGCCATCAGGGCTTGTCGCGCCTGTTGATTGTGGTGCTGCATTATTTGCTGTTGTCGCAATGCCGCCATTCCGCTCGGGTTATTGACTACAGATAGTAACAGGTTCGTGTCAGCTCAGCTCTGTAGATGGGGACACACGTAGGAACACCACGGGTTGGTGATAACACATACACTGGTTTTGCAGCTGCGCTTGTTGCTGCTGGAACATTTGCTGCTGAGCGGGGTTCAGGTGCTGTAATGCATGAGCGTGAGGGTTGACACCAGGTGGCATTCCGCCCATCAGGGCAGGGTTTACTTGTCCTCCTGGAGTTGAGACGGCAATGTGCCCCCCATTGAATTGATGAGGCACGATACCTCCAGGATTGCCTTGCTGGCCCTGGTTAGGAGGCATCCCGGGTCCCATGGGGTGGCCAGCGACGCCAGGATGTCCCATCCCAGCAGGATGCCCGGTGAAACCAGGTCCCATACTGGTAGCCATCATTTCCCAATCCAAGCCGGCTACCCACGGCGTGGACGTTGAGGAGCAGTCGCAAAGGCTTTCACAAGCGCATGCGTTGGCTGAGGAAGCTTATGACGGAGCACAGAGATGCCAGATAAAACTTTTATAGAGTCGCCGTTCTTGGGATTGATAATTCGCGCCGATGGTGTAGGAGGCGGATGGCGGAAGGAAACGGCGCGAATGCGGAAGCGAGAGTCGAGATGGGAGTAGAATGTCGAGAGCAGGCAGCGAATGGGGGGAAAAAATTGAAGATGAAGAAAAGAACCAAGTCTATATCGATGCGGAAACTCTCGGACGGTAGTGGCGAAGCTGATGGCGGCGCATCGGCGTCGGGCGTCGAGTAGTACCGAAGTTGTCACGAATCGTGAGACCCAATGTGAGGTGATGGTGCTTACTGGCGAGGCGTTGGAGAGCAACACGTCCCAGGGTCCAACGAAGGACGCTGCGACAGAGCGAAAGCGAAGGCTAGAATGGGGTTGAAGGTAAGCAGAGGCCAGGACGCAATGCGAAAACAAGAGATATATTCCCCCCTAGCTGATCGAAGATGGTAGAGGTGGTGGCTTGTGGGTAGAATATCACCGTATGAGGCAGAATCTACCACTGAGGGACGTAGGCGTATCTTGGGGGAGCAGGTCCCACGCGCCTGGGGCGATCCACAGTGCCAGCCCAGCACCAACAGTGGCAGCGCTGTTTCAAGCCAGAAAAGCGACGCAAGAAAGCACAAGTAACAAAATAAATTACGTACCTTGGCGGAAGGAGGAGTTTGGCGATGGAGAGGATTATGGGAGGAGAGGAATTGGCGGGGGGGGGAGAGAGAGAAGTGAGCGAGAGTTGAGAGGCTCGGAGATGGTGAATGGTGTTTGGCGAGGGAAGACGTCGCAAGTACCTATAGAACAGTTGACAGGGCGCTGGCAGAGGGCGCTGGAGAAGAGAGTAGAACTGCCTGCGACCAGATTGGGGATCTTTCCCTTCCAAGACGTGGGCGACAGACGTGGGCACCATGGGCAGCGTGGGCAGCGTGGGTGGTCACGACGGGCTGGACGGGAGCGTCAGGCAGGGGGTAAGGGGGCGCTAGTGCTGTATAGAGGTAAGAAGTGGGCTGCATGCATGTAAGCCCCTACGACGTGTCGCTGACCAGCATAAATGCAGGAGATGGCCGATGCGACTACACAGGCAGCCGGCGTACGTGTAATTTTGTCTCTCTCATCTCGGTGGCTGGGCGGTGTCATGGCTCCGAGCTAGCGTGGCGCTAGGCACTAATACAGAATGCATATCTCTAAAGCGAAGTCTGCCTATCTTTCCCTGCTGCTGCTCTCGTTCAGGAACTGGCAGGTCGTAGGCAGCGATTGCCGCTGCCGTTGAGTTTGTCACCTGATCATCATGGCATGAGAGGGAAGGAGAGGGAACAAAAAAAACCTCAAAATAGTGTCTCACAATAGCATTCGAGCAAGTTTCTTCCACAAGGTACGCTATCCGCACTTGTAATTTAAACCCTGATAATACACAATGCCTTGTTCCGACCGCCATGTACGCATCCTTCCCTCATTTCAAGCAATTGGTAGTCCCGTAATTGCGTGGAGACCGTAATATCTCTGTATGATTGCATCTCCGCGCTACATGTATATTCCCGGTGGAAGCACGGAGAGCATCCACATCCCAAATGCCCCTCTATTGCATATGGCGGCTGTAGCTGCCGCCGCTCCTTGCAAGCTTTTGCCGCAGACTTCAGACGCGCATTCAGGCAGCTTTTTCTCAAGTTTGTTCACGTGATCCGCATACAGTGCTAACTAATGTTTAAAAAGTTTGCTAGCACTGTCTTGCAATATCTTGCTCCGAGACGCTTTTTCTTGTAGGTTTTCTTCTTCATATGCAAGCTTCCAAACCAAAGACTCTCTCGACAAGCAACCTTCTGAGCCACTTCCTCGAGCATTATATCTCACTTGCGACCCAATATCTTGTCCTGCATCTTGTGGATGACTTGAATAGTCTTTGCGCGCTTTTGGACGGGATTGGCTTCTCGCGCCTTTCGCTTGAGGAAGAGGGCTGTCTGGATGTCTGCTTTTCCACGACTCTGTCGGGAAACTCGATGGTAAGAACCCCCCCGTTCCCCTGAATTAGCACCCACAAGCGACTATGGGCAACCTATCCATTACGTCCCTTGCCCCCAACACTCCATGATGACACTTGATCAAAAGTCTTCTTTTCCCAACTGAATCGACCATGAGGAAATCTCCGACTGTTCGGGCCCTAGGCCTGTTACTTGCCAGTATATACTGTCTGACCACACACTATCCACATCACCGCACTACATGATTGACCGGTCCATGGACATGTTGTTAACTATGTGCAAAGTCATAGGTCTTACCGGAGCTTGATTTGCTATACCTCGATCGAAGCCGGCGCATTAACTTGTAACAGGAGTTCAATGCTGTGAAAATACTGATTGGTAAGTTGTTGATGGCTACCTTCCCATTGCAATGTCCTGTTTGCTTCTTGTGTTTCATATGATGAAAGTTTCCACGCAATTCGCAGTTTCCACTTGAGTCCCTTAAGAGCCTTTTGGGATAAATGAGGGTTTACACTTCCTTGGATGTCTGATTGAACACAATTTGCATTATCGCTCTTCATCCACTACGCTGCTTGTTCAAAGCTAACCAGCTGAAAAGCTTTTAGGGACATACCGAGTACTTCCATGATACCTAGCCTTATAATAATACAAGATGAAAAATTCATTTGACTCTGGCACTGTGCGCATAAATGGTGACAGTTGGGATAAAAGATTGTAACACCCCTATGATGCCAATCAATGTGTCATTCTCGCTCGTCCCCAGCATTATTCATCTGCCACATGTAGCTGTAGTGGACTTTGCAAACGTGACGCAAACTTTTCCTTGCCACATGGTACACGGCGTCGTTATTCAAGTCTGCCCATGTAGGTAGAGAGGGCCTTTGAAGAATATTTAGGTCATACTGCTTGCATTGAACATCATGTTTAATTCCATCGCTCGCTGATACTACATAATATCATAGACCCTTACGCCGCACGAATCTCCTCCCTCGCAACATCACGCCTCACCCTCCCCCCAACAATCCCCCTCCTATTCCGGCCCGTCCTCCCCCTCCCAAGCCAGTTAAGCTTGAGCATCTTGCACAGCTCTACAACCCTCTTGCTGTCCTCATCTGTGTCGCCCACGCCGCCCACGCTCGACAGCACACTCATGCACTGCAGCATCCGGCCCACCATGTCGGCCACCTGCTTCGAGTCCTCGACGTTCTGCTCGCGCACGCTGCTCAGCGTCATCTGCGCGTTGGACGAAGACGCGGACGGAAAGGGCTGGAGGGCGTTGTCGCTGCCGTGGCTGCCGTGGCTGCCAAAGCTGACGTTGCTGATCGCGCGGCTTCGGCCCCCGGCAGAGCCCTCGCCCAACAGGGTCGTGGTAGTGGAGTTATAAGAACCCACGGACGGGTCGAGGGACATGGCAGTGCCGGGGCGGGTTATGACGGACGAGTAATCTGGCGGCGAGGTGGACATGCTGGCCTCGGGCGTGGGTGAGGCAAGTGCCATGTTTGCGAATGACGAGGGGAGGAATTCTAGCGATAGGCGGGAGAATATTGTCTTGAGCGTGTCGTAGCGGGGTAGGATGATTGTGTCGCGGTAGGCCAGGAGCACGAGCCGCTTTACGTCGAGCATAGTAGCCGCAGGCGTCACTCGTGCTGGTCTCTCTGCTGTGGAGGGTGAGGCTATGATGCCGCCCCAGAAATCTTGAGCTTGATCGGGGGTGAGTAGGGCGCCACATCCAGATACCTCAAGATCGAGGGGTAGGAAGACGGCTTGCATGTACGGGAGAATGGATGTAAAAGTGAAAACCCAGAGCTCCACGAGTGTGGGTATGAACCGATCCTCTGGTGTCTGACGCAAGGTTCGATCGAGAGACGAAAAGCCCGCAGTAAGCAGTTCACGAAGGTCTTCCAGCATGGCGTTAGGTGACCTCCTCTGGATGCACCATTGAATATGCATCTGGACCACTCTATTGAAGTCCTCGATGGGCAAGCGGAGATCTTCACCCTCGAAGATGACCAACAGTTTTGTCTTCAGGAACGGCCAGGCATCGTCCGGGGAGGCATTGTTCTGTAGTCCTACTCGCCCAGGATCCAATGGGTCATACAAGGTCGACTGCTGAGACAAGGATGGTATGGTGCCGTCCTGGATTCCAAAGATTGATTCGCTATCCAGGCGGCTGTCTGACCGCTCGGCATGCTTCTTGTCCTTTTTCGCTTTGGAAAAGGTGGTAGAGCTAGGGCCGGGACTGGCGGGAATGTTGAAGTTATATAAGCTGCTTGGCGCATTGGGGTCCGTTGGTCTCGAGTTGCTCGCAGCAGAGGATAGAGGAAGATGGTATTCATCTTTGAGTTTTTGTTTCTGTCGCGACAGGAAGTGATGCCTCTTTTCCTTTTCTTTCTCCTTCTCCTTTTCCTTGCCCTTGTCGTCGAAAACATTGTCACCCGGCCTAATGGTTGTGGAGGACGAGTTGTTTTGGCTGTACAAAGACGGCGCCCCCGTTTCAATGAGGCTGCTCGTGCTAAAATTTGCCCGCTGAAGGGCTGAGAGTGCATTCCCGATTTTCCCAGGACTGGGCATAGATTTCTCTTTCGTCTCTCCCTTGCTCGCGCTCATCTTGACCGGTCGCGAAAAGAGTTTTGCCTTGGCCTTGTCTGATCGAGAGGGAGGCTTCTCGAGTACCGTAGGCGGGATGGGAGGCGGATCTGGGAAAGGCTGAGGCTGAGGCTGAGGCGATATTGACGGCTGCCTCGGCGAGTTATGGCCAGATCTGGGGAATACTACGTTGGCCGCCGCTGTAGCTGCTGAAGAATGCGACCCGAGCCTATCATTGTGATGGCCGTTTGAGTGCCCAAAGCCGGTATCCCGTGGCGTGCTCGCTTCAGTCAGACTAAGCATGGGTGGGCTTGCGGGACCTTTGCTGCCACTGCCACGCCTAGAGCCCTCGTTCGATTCTCCAGGAAAGGGTACAGTCTGCGAGCGCTGGCGAGTGTGGGCAGTCTGGTGAGACATGACGGCCGCTTGCGCAGCGATCTGGCTTGCTGAAAGTGGTGGTGCCGAAGGGCCGCCAGGGCCGCCATTGTGCATACCTATATGAGACAAGTTAGATGTTGCAGTTGACGGCAGCGAGGGCTCGAATAGCCCTTGCGTAGAAGACTGCTTTCGCGAGCCACCCTTGAGCAAGGGCGACGTCGATCCATGAGTGGTTATACGACTTCCGCCAGGCCTAGAGAAATTGTGGTGGCTATGAGCCAAACTGGAGCGACTCGAATTCGCATGGGAGGCGAACTGGTTATATATAGGTGTGACAGGCGAAGCCGTTCGATCTCGAGTCTTGTTGACGATGATGGCCGGGGCATTGGCAGCCGCGGCTACGGCACTGACCTCGCTACCAGAAGAGTCGATACGAAGAGGAGGGGGCCTTGCGGGTGCCGATGGCCTTCGATTTGTTTCGGAACTGCCTCGTACAGGGGAGAAGCTGCCAGCAGCTCGAGGCTGCGGAGAGCGGCTTGGGAGAGAGCCTTGTCCTTGTGACGGTTGCATTGTTGCGGTTTGTGTTTGTCGCAAGGTTCCGTTGCATCTTGTCGCAGGGAGGGGAACTATAAGCCACCTGCCATGGGCAGATATGTGCTGGGGGGTGCTAGAAATTTGAAGCTGGCTCGAGGGTGTTGCCCGGGCGGTTTGGTGACGATGGTGAGAGGGAGGCAGGTCGTTGGCGCTGGTGAATTGCGGCTCTTAGTTCAGAGCAAGGTGCGCGCAGGTGGCGCCGGTTGACCAGAAGGCCACAATTGAGGACGACGCCGAGAGTGAAGGGGGCGAGATGGACAGAGTCGGGGAAAAGGGCGAAACCAGGCGAGGTCGTGGTTTAATTGGTGCAGTGTAGAGTGATGAAGAAGTCCGGGAGAAATCGATGATGGTCTGTGTATGTCAGAGACGGCAAGACAAGGGAAGCCCACTCAGCCCTGGAAGTCCGTTGGAGAAGCCCAGCTCACACAGTGGCGTTGACGCACCAACCCCGCGATGGACCCCAGCTCGTTTAGTGCGTCGACAACCACATCCCTCGACTTTTGTGATTCACTTTGTTCCCAGGTCAAAGCGCACGCATTGCACCGCAACCCACCAGCCTCAAAAGCAATAACAAAGACATACATCACGGCTTCCCCCAGCTGAAGAAGCAATGGCCCAACCCACCGAACCTCTCTCCGCAACCTACAAATCCCCCACCAACGACCCCTTCACCCTCACGAGCCCCATCCCAACCCCGCCAACGTCCTCCATCGCCGACAAGACCTCGTACCTTCAGGCCCTACGCGACGCCGTCTCCAAGACGCAGGACGAGGTGAATAAGGAGCTCACCGCGCGCATGGAGGAGGATAAGGCCCGCGACGCGGCCGCCAACCCCGGGACGGCCTCAAGGCCTGCTATCGATGAGGAGAAGGAGGAGGAGAATTACGGCGAGGAGGTCCAGGAAGATGACGATGCTTGAAAAGTTATACTATGAATTACACGAGTCGTATGTCCGACACGGTCGATGGGTGTTTTACAGCTCATCTTACATTTTTGCCAAAAAAAAAAAAAAAAAAAGGGCCATATACAGTGGGGGTATTACTTCAACCAAACGAGGACGATGGAATCTCTCCGCCTCCCACCAAACTGACTCACCAGAACCGATATGAGTGCTCTTGCACACGTACTGGTGCGGGAAAGAGTACCAGCGCTCCGACATACTCCCATTACCGGCCATTAAAAACCTCTGCCCCAGCCTGGTGACGCGCGCGCACTCTCTGGCTTCTGCCCCTTCGTCAATCCGTTCTTACACCCATGGTGAACCACCGTGTTGTCAGGAAGGACCGCAACTACACTCGCACCAATGCTTCTTCCTCCTCCCAGCTTCTTGTGGCAGACGACGCAGTGTCGTTCGTCCGTGATGGTGACGTGGCGGCTTCGCCCTCCCTGGCCACCCCCTACGTCATCTCCAAGATGTAGCTGCGCGGCAACCGAGATACCTTCTGCCTTGCGAAGACCAGCTACAATTCGGGACTCGTTGACGAGGCTGTTTGCGGATCGTATGCGGCCGCGGAAATATGCCTCCAGGGCGCCAACGGGAAGGTCATCCGGGATCAGACCCAGCGTGGACGTGGCTGGGAGACGGGATCCATGCTTGGAAAGGAGTTCCAGCGCTGGTTCCAGCCGTGGCTGATGCGGAGTAGGCGGTTGTAGATATAGAGAAAGTAACATGCGATAAATAGAAGGGGATGCATCGTCAGAAGCTGTCTCCGGGATCTCATCTGCGTGCGTGGGCGACGATTGAGTTACCTCGTGTGCCTTGTATATTCGATTGCAGTATCTACTCATATTAGATGAGTTTCTTGTTGACGTATGGAAGTAAACTTACTCTTCGGCCTTGGCAAAATCATTCATCCTGAAAACATAGACCTCGAGGGCTTGCCTGTGTTGGCCCATGTTACTCAAAACAACAGCCTGGGCCTCGAAAAATAAATGATCTATCATCATGGTTAGTAAGTATGCCAAGAGGAAGACGAGAACATGGTCAGGCTCACTATCTCTAGGTATAAGCGCGAATGCCCTTGTGAGGCTGTACACCTGCCGAGATTCTCGCAAGAATGTAATAAATTTGTCCATGGAAACGTCCCATTCCTCTCTCCTTGGCATATTCTCCAACTTTTCAACGTGTAGCTCTACAAGACGGTTGTGGAAGTCTGCAGTCATGTCGTCAAGCTCATTGACAATATGGTCCAGGTATTGTAGTTCGAGGTTGTTGTCCAGGCTATGAAGAAAAGAAGCGACCCTCTGACGAGGCAAGGTCTCTGCATTTTCCGTATCGCCAGTAAAAATCTCCATGGCATACTCCGGATTACTCTTAATAGTCCATCCAGCATGCTGGAGAATTAGATCAATCTCAGAAGGCGGTAGTTTTTGAAGATATTCAATGGTGCGGTTCGGCCCATGCAAGGTTGGCGCGGCCTCGTCGGGCTTCTTAGCTGCGCCGAATTTATGCAGCAGGTTCAGCGCCTCCTTATGCAGTTTCTTGCCAGAGAAGAAATCAATCAGCTCTGTGTATCTGTTGTTTTCCAAGAGCTTCTCGTTGACAACGTCTGTATCACAGAAATTTGGGATGCGAAACAGCGAACCAGCTAGTAGTGGCTGTGAGAACATGTAGGCACGGAACAGAGTCGTGTCCACTAAGCGAAAGGTGCTACGCATTTTCTCTTGTAGTTCCACCTCGGATTCATCCTGGCTGATTCTCAAGAATCTCTCGGCTGCCTCCTCAGGCGAGCCATCCTTTGCCTCTCGAGGCTTCAGCTTCCCCGTCACCGGGTCGATGATTCGTTGTAAGCGGGCTCTAGTCCCCGCAAGGTAGCTATTCAACTCCAAGACAGCATTCTTCAGGTCCTTACCCTCAAGCGGCTTGTCATCGGCATGAGATGTGTCCTTGACAGTCTCTGTATCTGCATTATCGAGTGTCTCTGGCTTTGCGGAAATGACCGAGGCGTTGTCTGAGGCGGTTTTCTTATGGCTAGCCCTGAACAACTTTGCAAAGCCGCCAAGATGCTGGGGCGAGGCATGCTCGGGAGATCCCTCTGGCGTTGCAGGCCTAGTCCCGTTCGCCTTCTTCGGTGTTACTTCATTGGCATCTCCATTCTCGTCATAATGTGCCCATCTAGAAAGCTCTCCTGAAATGGTTGGTGGGAAAAGCCGCAACACTCTCTCTGGGGGAGCATGGACTTCGTCCTCGTTCATCAGGTCCATCGACTGGCGATATTTCTTTTGCTTAAAAAGCATCTCCGCCTTGAGCATCTTTACCTCTCTCCGCGTCTCAGTTTTTGATTTCAGGAGAGCATCTTCCAGCATGTCGAGAACGCTGACGGCCTCGTCAAACTTCTCGCCGTGTACTAGCTCGTGAACTTGCGAGTCATAGTCTGTGGCTTCCATTTTCCACACGCACCGATCGCTCGAGATGTGAAAGCCTTTGCCAGCATGAGCAAGGCTGACTGTTGGCGGCGGAAAGTGTAGTTGCGCAGCACCGGGAAGGGAGATGCTTTGCAATAGTGAGAGTGTGTCGGGATTCCGGACTTCGAGTGAGCCTTTGGACGGTGGTTGGAGGGCAACGATGTATGGATACGAGTAGCCAATGGATTCTGGGGCACTAGCCCAAGGTATCTGCCGTCTCTCCAAAGGCTCAGCATTAGTATTAACGAAGAGCGTGTTGATGTCCTTGGCGAGGAGTATTTCCCCGTCCGCCAGCTTGGCGGCCAGTGGCTTCGGCATATATCCTCCCAAGCCCATATAGCCCATCCCGGCACTGCTCACTGCACCAAAACGACTGCCTTGCCCAGCTGCTCCCACTGCGCCAGGGCTGACAATGTCTGCAACTTCATGCGTGAGCGCATCGACCATGACGTAGCCTCCATTCATACCACACACAAGCTTGGTTGCGCTCGCCCACGTAATACTACGGATCGACTCCGACAGCACAACCTCGCCAACGTTGTCGCTCAACTCGCAGTCATCCCAGTGCCATAATAAGAGACGTCGTTTCACAGCAACAGCCATGCGACTGATAAGCTCGGGTATTCCCGTGTCGGCGTCCTTCACGATATTTGAAGTGATGGCAAAACATGATGCATTCTTCGTCCGAGGCAGAGTTTCGATCAGCTCGTAGGTTTGAAGGTCGTGGAGGGAGACGTAGTAGTTGGAGAGGGAGACGATGGTGTTTGCCTCTTTAATTATAGCCAGCTGCTCCACTGCTCGGGTCGAGAACTTCTCAACCTCCCGCAGCAGATCCGTGGGCTTCGCCGAAGCCACTTCAGACGACGGCCGGTCGCCATTGCTGGCAAGACTTGCGGGTTCGGTACCATCGGGTGGGGGAGGAGATTCATTTTCCGGCGTAGGCAGCTCGTTCACCCGGTACACTCGAAGGGCGCCGCTGTTGAGACCGACGAGGACACGATCACCTGTGCACTTGGTCAGCTTTCCACCCATTTCACCACCCAAGTCGTGCAGCCTCCTTCGTAGAAACCATACCGTAGGCGAGGATAGTCTCGATTTTCGACTTGTCGCGTTGACGGAGCTCGATAATGGAGCGGGCTGTGAAAGCGGAGAGCATGGCGATGGCCAGCCCGAGGCTGATTTGGCTATATGGGTGAGGCGTGCATCAGGCTTACCGTGCCTCCAGTCCCGCCTCCAGCTTCAGATGGGAGGCTGCCAAAAACTCTTCTGGTGGTTTTGTAGCTTTGTGAGCTCGTGTCGTAGCGGGAATTGAAACGGTTGAGCGAGTTGGCACTCACTGGCGTCAGGCGCCCGCTATCTAACGTACTACAGGGAGAGAGGTGCAGCCGACGACGTCAGTGCCGAGTCAAGCTGCGCACACTAGGTGTCACAGTGCGAATCGTCACAGTGCGAAAACTTTGCTCTCCAACTTCACTCTCACCCTAGACTCACCTTCATCGCCAAAATATCTGCATCGATCTATCTTAAGACTTCTTGTTTAATAATGGAGAGACAAACTGTCACTTCGTTCACGCTGGTGAGTTTATTTTTTATCTTTTATTTTTTTTAAAAAAGAAAATAAAAAGCCACCTAATAGAATCGAGCGGGGGAGTGAGTTAACTGTCTTCCATTATTGTTACTGTAACAGTGTATCTATCAAGTTGTTTCATCTCCATCTGTACGTATACCAAACAACATCCCAGTCTAGCCTAATAAACGTCCAATACTTCATACAATTTATTATAAGCAAGGAAAGACGTGAGCAAGCATTCGCTTTCCGTCCTCCGTTCACACCAACCCAATAATGGTCTAATCTAAACCAGCAATCTCCATTATGCCATAACCCAGCGTAACCACAACGACCAAAGTAATAAGACTGCTAGGAACACCTGTGCTGATGAAGTGCTTAACTCGCAAGTATCTTTGACCGGCAGCATCTTCCTTCATAATTGCGGCTATTTGGATATTAGCCAATTATATCGAAGCATTACGGATGGCAACTTACTCATATTAGGGAAGCCGCTCGTGGGGAGACCCATTGCGGCGCTGCACATGAGCACGCCGCCCATGACAAGGAGGTTCGGATGAGGCTGGTCCATGGCGGCACCGACATCGAATACGAGGGGTAGAAAGATTAGAGCAGCCACCGTGTGACTGATGAATGTTGCAATGACCAGGATGAGCGTGGAAAAGACGACCAAGACTCCGTACAGGCTCATGCCCTCTACTTTGTCTGACACTATAGCGGCGAGAGTGTGTAGAAGGCCAGAAGATCTAACGGCTTTCCCAAGTGACAAGCCTCCGGCAGCTAGAATGATGATTGTCCAAGGGAAGTTGTTGAAATCTTCCTTGGTGAGGATGCCGATGCCGAAAAATAAGACGATGGGAATAATGGCAATGACGCCCATGTCACCGAATATACTTTCCATCTGATGGCTTGCGCACCACAATGCAATGGTGGTGATAGTGACGAGAGTGACAAACCACTGGACCCCAGTAAACTTTTCCTTTAGTGGACGGATGGGAGATATGGTGGTCCCTCGTCCTGGCTTAAATGCCACTAGTAGGACGAGCCAGATTAGGAGGATCGAGACGACTCCAACGGGGATGACGACGAAGAACCACTGTAGCCAAGTTGGCTCAGGCTGCATGATGCCAACGGCGATGACGTTCTGGGGCGACGCGATCGGGGATAGCATGCCTCCAATGTTGGAGGCCAGTGCGATGCCAATAATTACGGCCTTGGACATGTCGGAGTCGGATGGTAGAGTCCTTAGCATTGGCTATGAGGAGTCAGTCGGAGTGATACCCTAAATTCAGCATCGTACCATGTTCGACTTACTTCGATGATGGAATAGCAGAGGACTGGGGCAGCTACATTGCTGATCAACATGGACGCAAAGGCAGCAACAAACATGTTTGCGAGCAGGACTGTCTTTGGCTGAGTACCCGCCTTGCTCAAGATCATGGTTGCGAGGCGCTTATCGATGGTGCATTTCGACAAGGCCGCGGCCAAAGTGAAGCCGCCAAGAAGCAGCATAATGACAGGAGTCCACATGGCAGCAAATATAGCCGTGGTTGCCTCCTTGGCGTTCAACCGTTTCTGCGGCTTACCTGGTTCTTCCTCACGGACAACATGCAACACCACGGAAAGGAAAGGAATGAGCAAAGATGTTACAAAGAGCGGAAGCGTCTAGAGAAAGTTAGTGTGTTGTCCAAGAGTGGGAGACTTTGTGTTCTCACCTCGGTAGCCCATAGCAAGCTGACGAGTACGAGTAACGCAAGACAGTTTTGCTGCTCCGGTTTTTCCATAAGGGGCAGGAACAGCAGTAGGAAGAAGACGATGATGGAGATGACCAATGTCAGCATGGACGAGCTCGCAAGCCAGGACGGCAGCTTAACCCGTCCAAAGGGCGTCGCGATGAGCTTAGTCGAAGGAGACTTGTCGTCGTCGCCTTGCAGCCTCTTAGGGACTGCATGTGGATCTGATCCCAGTATAGACTGCCCAAATCTTGCCGCCTCTCCTCTCCGCTCAATACCGATGAGGTCTCTCCAGACCGTGTTGCGCTCCCACACCACGTGCTCGCGGAGATGAGATCGCAAGTCCTTCTTGGCCAATTCCCCATCACCCCCAGTGACAGTGTCTGTGTAGGCGGCCTCCATCTTGGCAATGTTCTCTTCAAGAAGCTTCTTTGACTCCTCCTTGAAGGGGTATGCAGTGTCGACATGGACCCGAACAAAGTCCGACCTAAGCTCTCGATCCAGGATCTTGTCGAACTTTTTGAGGACCTTGCTGAAGCCAGTCTTGTTTAACTGGATGTACGACTTGAGCTCACATAGCTGTACGTATAGGCTGATGATGCGCCTCTTGAGCATAATGCCAGAGGAGTACAGCCCCGAGGAAAACATGACTGACTGCTCGGCATAGTCGTCTACCGTCGTGCTGTGCCGGCGTTGAGAGCGACCCAAGTCGGATGGGGGCCCAGGGTTAATATTAGGGAGTGTCCGTCTCCTCGATTGGCTCCCTCTTCGCGCTTTCGTCAGGCCGGTCGTCTCGTCATCGTCGCTTGCGCTGTCGTCGATGTCGTCGTCTTCGTCTGAGGCAGCACCTCCTCCAGCAACACTGGCACGGCGGACTGGACGCTGGCCTTCGGAAGAGACTCGGTGTAGCGAAAGGCCATCCAGTGCCGGGCGCTCTTGTACATCTCTCAGTAGCTGGTTAACCTCTTCGAGAAGCTCGCCCTCCTTGGCGACATAGAATGAACATATCTTCTCTAGTTCTATGCCTAGGGACTTGCTAAACACCTCTTCAGGTGCCTCGTCCGAGATTAGGGGTCGCGATTCATTGTCGCCAGATCTCGCCTGGTGTGCGGATTTCTCGAGCTGATAGATCCTAGTAGTGGTAAAGCCCAAGGGGTCAGCGTTTAGGCTTTGGGCAGGCATCGGGCTGGAGAGTTTTCCCGGACACAAACTTACAGCTTCTTGAGATTGCTGTATGCAATGTAGTGACTGCTCCAGTCCGGAACAGCATTGAACTGGATGCTGTGGGAGAACTTCATCTCGTCTTGCGCCTCGAGCCACTGGCGCTTCCGGGCTCGCTTCTCCTGCGTTCGATGGTCTCGATCTCGGGCGTCGTTGCGGGCCTGGATAGGGGGATAATCGTCAAGCTCGTAGGTATCGGCGCTGCCGCTGTTCTTCTCGTCCGACTTGTCTCGTGCGGGCTGAGCGAGGATGTCGGGGATCTTCCCTCCCCTCTCCTGGGGGCTGCTGTCGCCCAGGCTGTAATCAGGTCTGCTGATTGGGGAGCCTGCGCGAGGAACAGAGGAGGGACTCTCGGGGCCAGTCGGGGGCGGAATGGTGGAATTGCAGAGGGTGTGAGGGGGTGGTATCGCAGCGTTTGTCACAGCTCTACGGCATTGGAGAGCAAGCCGAGTTGAAGACGCATTTGGCTTGCAAGAATTGATTGCTGGCAGTTGTGGTGCTCCGCTGACCAAACTGGCCACTCTAACTAGGGTTGGCCAAGTTTGGAGGTTGCGCGACCCGCATGGATGATGAGGCGGCTGAGGTGGGATTGTGCACTGCAGCGTGTCGTCACGGAAAGACAAGGCTTCTGGGCAATTGGCGATAAAACCCGTGCTTAATCGGCGACGTCTGATTAGCGGGCTGCCAATGGCCCCCACGACGCCTTGTGTACGCCCTGTCTCTGCCACTGCAGGGCCGCCGCAGGGCCGCCGCAGGTCGTGTGACCACCTGGGCGATTAGCGTGCCATGTGCCTGTCTTGCCGGCTCTTGTCTTGCCTGAGAGCATGTCTTAATTCACGTGTTAGTGCCGCTACAGCGTCAGTCTCAGCGGCTGATTGCCTGTAAAAGCCGCCCGTCATTTGCATAATATACAGAGTACTTACCGCCACAGAGAAGCTCCTTGAAGCTCCAAGACCTCTCAACGTCGTTTGATGCTGGGACAAGGAAACGAGGAATGGAGATTGTGTCATTTTAAGTAATTCGGTCTTCTATAATGAGTATGTACTGGTTTCAACTTTTAATTGCTAGTTTCTGACATCCCTCTTCCGTAAATATGCCAATGAATGGAGTCGGAGGCACCCTTCGCGCGCAGTGAAGACTCCCCTACTAAATATTAGGTCCCCAGCATCTGCTGGAGTGCATTCACTCTGTACGATTCACTCCTTTCCACCAATTCTTCATGCCGGCCTTTTTCGACAACCTTGCCTCCCTCGACAACAAAGATGACGTCGGCCTTCCGCACAGTATGCAGCCTGTGTGTAATGGCAATCACCGTGATGCCTCTCGCTGCGCGTTCCAGGCCCTCCTGCAGCAGCCTCTCGCTTTCGGCGTCCAAGGCACTGGTGCTCTCATCAAGGAGCAGAAGCTGAGGCTTGCGGACCAGAGCTCTAGCAATGGCCAGCCTTTGACGCTGCCCTCCAGATAGGCGTGATCCATTTGGACCACACTCCGTTTCGTACTTGTCGGGAAGTGCCACGATGGTATCGTGGATGTTGGCTAGTCGACATGCCTCCTCGATCTCCTCGTCGGTTGCTTCGTGGCCAGGAACCGCCCCGAGTCCCACGTTGAACTTGATAGTCCCATCAAACAGGGCGCAATCTTGAGGCACGACGGCGATGTTGTTCCGGAAATCTGTGCCTTCTCGAGCGCAGATATCGTCGCCGTCAATCTCAATCGTTCCGCTGACTGGCCGATACATTCTCTGCACAAGTGACATGATTGTCGATTTTCCAGCTCCGGATGGCCCAACCAGACCACAGAACTGACCTGCCTGAATGGTGAATGACATGTTTTCGAGAATTGAAATGTGTGAGCGAGCAGGGTATGCAAATGATACGTCGCGGAAAGTCACGGTAGCTCCTGAGTTTCCATTTCCTGTTGCCTTGGGAGTCAAACTCGTTCGCGAATCCGCCGCCGCCGCCTCAACGTCTTTCTCATTTGAAGAGCTGGAGGTGGAATCTAGGCTATTCGCCGATTGACTCTCAGATGAACCGAGATCTAGAAGGCTCAGGATCCTCGAGGCGGCGGCCCTTGCCCTGGAGACTTCGGGCGCAAGTGAAAACATCTGCCCCCAGAGCTGTGCACTCACAAGCATGGCTATGAGAATGATGAAGAACTCAGTCTGGGAGTATTCTCCTTTGGTGATTCGGGTGGAGCCCCACCAGTATGCAAAGGCGTATATCAGATTGCCTGTGCTGTTTGCGAGCGCGAGCCAGAAGTTGGTGTACACACTGGCCATGGCCATCTCCTTTCTCGGCGCGCTCAGAGCACGTCGGTAGCTACCCAAGACCTCCTGTTCCAGAGACAAGGAGGAGACGGTTTTGAAAGAGTTGACGGCTTCGACAGATATCCCGACGGCATCCGAGAAGGCTCCCGCATGTTTCCGCTCAAACTGGGACAGCGAGCGCATTTGCATAATCCCTGAGCCCAGAAGCATCGGTACAGTCACCAGGCAAACAATAGCAATTTTCCAGGCAATAATGTGCGAGAGGATGATGGCAATGAGGAAGTTCACAACAATGGAGAAAATGGTGCCCATGATGGATCCACTGAAGCCTCCAACCGCCGCCGCATCGGTTGTGATGACGGAGAGCAGAGATGAAGGGGTACGGTCGCTCGACTGATGCCAGTCTAGACCTTGTTGGTAGAGAGAGCGAAAGCTGAGAACTCGTAATTTGTACAATAGCTTTTCTGCGACGTAGCCAAAGCCAGACCAACTAGCAGTGTTGGCAAGGAGTTCCACCACGGCGAGCATGAAGAACAAGCCACCAAAGAACTTGCCAGCCCATAGGATCCTATCTGTGGGGTTACACGGGCTGACTCTATCAATGGTGTTTCCAAAGACGAGACCCGATGCCGAGAACGTGGCACCGACCATGATGGCGGCTACAATGGCAACAACGAGGAATGGGAGACTTGGTCTGGTCATCCGCGCAAGGCTCTTGAAGACATTCCAACCCGACTTCTTCTCGTCTAGTTCGGGTATAGCGGTGTCAGTGGTTTGCAAAGCGTCCCCCGCTGAGATCCCTAGTGGTGAATCAGGGACGCTTTCGTTGGCAGCCTTTTCCTCAGCAACGGAACCTCTCTCAGAAGCGGTTGCTTCTACGTCCCCCCTGGCAGTGCTGGTAAGAGAGGTGGCGTCGTCCCGCTGGGCAGAATCGACGTTCTGCAAACGGACCATGCCTGCGTAAGACCCGTTCATTGCCATGAGCTCAAAGTGCGTCCCCTCTTCGATGATTTTCCCGTTATTCATGACAAGTATGTTGTCGGCGTTCTTGATTGTAGATAGACGATGAGCGATTGAAATAACAGTACGACCCTTGGCGATGGACTCAATGGCAGTCTGGATGCGATGCTCACTGGCAGAGTCTAGAGATGCGGTGGCCTCGTCCAGTATGAGAATCTTGGGATCTCGGATCAAGGCTCGGGCCAGAGCGATCCTCTGCCTTTGTCCGCCACTGACCAACTTTCCCATGGTGCCAACGACAGTGCCGTAGCCGTGCTCAAGTGAGCTGATGAATGTGGATGCATCAGATAGGGAGGCAGCATCTCGCACCAACTTGACCAAGTCGGCCATTTCAGCACTGCATGCTTCTGCAGCAGCAGTCAGCTCCTCGCCATTTCGAACTCTGGCGGCAATATTGGCTAGATCAGGGCTCAAGATCACCGATTGATACTGCTGATGGACAGACCATGGCGAATTGAGAATACCCAGGGCGATATTTTCCAGAATAGAGCGATCGAGAAGTGACGGTTCCTGCTGCACCAAACTCATGAAACTTCTCATGTTCTTGACATTGAGGTCGCGTAGGTCGTGGCCATCCAAATGTACGGTGCCTTCGGTTGGATCGTACAAGCGCGTGGTCAGTCCCGCAACTGTTGATTTTCCACTGCCAGACAGTCCGACTAGAGCAGTGTACTTGCCTGCTGGGCAGGAAAATGACACATTGTTGAGAACAGGATGGTCTGGGCGTGAGACATATGCGAACGAGACGCCTCGAAACTCAACAGATCCAGCAACACTGGTGTCGAGGTGCTCGCCGGTTTCTGTCTGAGAGTCAATTGAGGATTGCCATTCGATGTCTTCTCGCAGTTTTTGGAACGACGCGGATGCTGCTCCGATGAGCGGTAGGAGAGGCGCAATGGAGCCCAGGACGATGCAAGCTATTGCTGGTGTCAGCCTGGGTGATATAACAGTGTTTGTAACAGTGTAGGGTCATCACGTACCATCTACCAGAAGAAAGATCACGGTGTAGATCTGGCCAACCGAAACTCCACCACCCTCTGAAGATATGGTATTGGCAATTTCTCGGCTTCCTTGCCAAAAGGCCAAGGCATTGGCAGAGTATGCGATAAAGTAGAGTGTCCCTGCCTGGATGGCGGCAACACCGGCCTTTTTGATGCCCTCTTTCTGTGCTCTCATCATCCGTGAAGCAAACTTGTTCTCGAGACGAGGACCGGCGCCAAATGCCTGGACGACGGCAATGTGCGACAAGGTCTCCTGAGCGATGGAGGAAGCCGCGGCAATAGCGTCTGACATGGAAGTGGAGAACTTCTGGGTGAATATGCTGCCAAATGTGGCCATGAGCAGAAAGGCCGGGATGAGCGCTATCAACATTGCAGCCAGCTTGGTTTCCTTGATGAAGGCCACAACGTAGGCAGTGATGAAGAAGGAACAGCAAGCTATGCATATTCCCACCTTTTCCGAAGTTCCAGACTGAACGGCTTGCACATCGGCGTTGAGTCTAGAGGACAGCTCACCTGCCTGTCGCTTGTCGAAGAAGGCTGCATCCTGGCGCAAGATGCTCTGGAACAGGCGATCGCGGAGACGGGCTTCCAAGCGGCGGCTGAAGATGCTCCAAGCGACGACGTATATGTAAATGAGGACGAAGCTGGCGACAGCGATGTAGACGAGCTGGACGACCTTGTCGTTTATGCTATGCTGGATTGCGCCGGCGTCCACGTTTGCCTTGACATCGCAAGAGGCTTGGTTGAGGTCATCGAGGAGCTGGCCGAAGATGATGCCCATGAGAGGGAATGGGACTCCCGCTGCGGCGGCGGAGACGGTGCCAATGACGAGGAGACAGATGTCGACCCATGTCGGGTTGGCGTAGACGAGGAGATGGAAATAGCTGAAGAACTGGGAGCGAGGCTGTTTGCGCGGCAAGTGTAAGCTTCAGCGCGAGGTTAATTGTTGGAGGAGGCAGTCCTCGGGATTTCAAGACTGACTTTGGCTACTACATCCTTCGGCGCGTCTTGGGATGTGACGGCGGGCTCTGCTTCTACGACGGCGCCCTCTCGAGGGACGACGACCTCTGAAGGGTCTGGTTGAGGAGACATGTCCTCGTTCCGAAGGCACGCTGCGCTTTGGAAAATTGAGGCTGTTGAATTACTCAGGCCCTCGAACGCATTGTGGCACTGAAGTGGTAGGAGTCGCGAGACGTAGTGATGCAGTCAGCAGTGTTGGTCAACAATTTCCCGACAAACACAGCCCAGGCGGATGAGCACGAGGAGAATGGAAAAAGACGGAGAAACGGAGAGGTAACCAGCCAGGCAGAGCTTCGAAAAGGCCGGGATTAAGTCATTAGAGTCTCGGCATTGGTACGGCAGAGAAGTGGAATCCAATGGGGGCGTTGGATTTCTACTCGAGGGGGGCGTGAAAAAGAAGGCCGCCCAGAATCTGCTTGTCTGTATGACCTTGCCCGCGGGTTAATCTATCCATCCCCTGGGACGGAACTCGTCTACGTGGTTTTACGTAGCATTGCTGCGAGTGGTGTGCTTGATCTAGGTCGTCCCCACCGGGTCGGCGGGTTGAGCATCGGGCCACTCGAGCCATGCCGCTGTGCATTTTGGTCCCATGGTGCTGCTTTGGTGTCTTCCTTTCCTCGTTCTTCTTGTTTTATGCAGGGTGGGTAACGGCATCTCGGCGTGGTTGAGGATCTATCCATCTCATCTCCCTCAAGCCTAGGTAGGGTGGTGGGGGTGGGAGTAGCTTGCGATTCGCCATGCACACATCTACTATGAGAAGAGGGAAGAAGGCGGAATGAATGGATGCACATCAGTGGGGGGATGAGATTGATAAAAACTTATCTCTCCCATCTCTGCGTCTGCTAGCGCGGGACGTGCGGGAGGGAGAGGAACCAGGCTAGGGGGGGACAGGTTTTTCGGCCAGCAACTGGTTGACTCGGAACGTGCTCTGTACAGACGACAGGTCCAATGATGTATCGAGTCGTAGGTGCAGAGAGGGTGTGAAGACACCAAAGAGGAAGAGATGGTTGGAGCGAGGGCGGGCGAGGGCGGGAGTGCAGCTTCTCGTGATGGTCCACGGGCAGGGTTTGATATGGCTCAAGTATCGATTTGTACCTGCGATGTTTTCTCGCTGGTTTCCACGTCGCAAGGCGTGCCCAGTCACGTCCTCCGAATGGGCGATGCCTGGGCAGCGACTGGAGACATGGGGCTCGTCGATGATTGCTCCACGCACAACAAGGGTGCATAAGAGTTGGTTGGGATGGTTGGGATGGGCACAAGTTATGTCCAAGTACAGATACTTTGATCGTGGCCTGAGCACCCACGCGCGCTTTGGAATCGAGCCCGCGGCCCAGAATGTCCAGACTACCTCGAGCCACGGCCCGCGACAGCGCCCGACCCAGGTACCAAGGACCAGCGCCACGACCCCGAAGCGGTGGTGGCCCGAAAACCGGGCTTGGCAAGTGGGGCGCCCCTCGGATCAGATAATTTCTCTCGGCGTGCTTGTGCAACGCGCGGGGACCAGGAGCACAACAAGGGAGCCGAGCCCATTTTAAAAAAAATTATTAAAAAATTGCAGGAGAATTTGTGGAAAATGGCTCATCGGCCCTGGTGGGGAGGGTTATTTTCCAGCGCTGAAATGCCTCGTTCTGGCTCACACCGCCGTGTCTTGCCCTGGCAGCCGAACATCAGGCCACACGACGCAGCGCGGCGACAAGAAAGCCGGATCTGATAAGCATCCGCCCGCACAACAATTTAGGGGGGGGGGGGGGGGGCGTGCTGGGGGAAGAAAGAAGAAGACGAAAACTGCGCGTTTAACGCTCAGCGCGTGGGGAAATTGAGGCAGCCAGTGGGATTCTTGGCGTCTCGAAATCATGACACATACCAAGGCTAGCAATTACCCTCATACATGCGCACTATATCCAATGGGCCCGTTGTGCTCTGAGGTTCGGACTACCCGCGCACCTCCCATCTGATAACTTGAATGCCCCAACACAGCAAACGCCACGTGCTGCCTGTTCAGTGCGGGCCTCAGAAGGTTCCCGAGAGAGCAGCTCTGGACAGCCCAGCCCAGCCCAGCCACGGCGCCGAGGGAAAGGCGCCGGCGGGCGGGCTCGCTGGAATACTCCGCACTGTGGTTTTATGCAGATAAACAAACGTGGTGTCCCCTCCCCGGCGAGCCGTGCGTGCTGCTGCCATGCTGCCTCTGATTAGCTCCGTGGACGGACATGGTGATCCGCTCTTCTCCATCCCTCCGACCACGTGAGCTTGTGTCGCTTTCTCTGGCCGCGGCCGCCAGCATTTCCAAACACACCTTGACACGCTCTACCGTTTTGAAACAGGACATCTCGGCTGTCTCTTTTCGTCGGCGATTCGGACTGCCTCGTAGACTAGTCTCGGTGTCTCTCCCCTCCGCTCCAACGCAGCCTCGCCTCAGACAGCGTCCAACTGTGCTCTCCGCCGTCAGAGCTCGAGCCTTTACCTCTTCTCATTTCTACGTCGTCCCCTTCGCGAACCATCCAGGTTTCGACTCTGAGCCTAGTGTCGCGATGGGCTCCATCGCAGATATCCCGTCCCCCATCAGGGTGCTCATCGCCGGCGGATCCTACGCCGGCCTTTCGACCGCGCTCAACCTGCTTGATCTGGTCAACGGGTCGAGCCCGCGCATGGCGTACGAGCCGTACCCTCACAGCCCCGATCTTCCTCAGCTGAACGTCCAGATCACCATAGTGGATGAACGCGATGGCTTCTGTAAGTTGTCTTCCACTGCTGATGCCGCGCGCAGCAGGCTCTCTACGGCTCTGACACGGAATAGATCACATAATTGGGTCTCCACTGGCCCTCGCCGACACGGAGTACTCCAGGAAAGCATGGGTCAAGTACCAGGACATCCCCGGCGTACAGCTGCCCAATGTCAAGTTTGTGCATGGCTCCGTATCCAGCGTCGACTGCGAGGCCAAGACGGCCACGACGCTGGATCACGTCACCAAGATTGCAACCACCCACGAGTACGATTACTTTGTCGCTGCTTCGGGTCTGAGGAGAGTCTGGCCCGTCGTCCCGCAGTCTCTCACGCGCAAGCAGTATCTGATCGAGGCAGAGGAGCACATCCACGCCGTTTCCAATGCCCAGCACGGCGTGGTTGTCGTGGGCGGTGGCGCGGTGGGCATCGAGATGGCGGCTGAGTTGAAGATGGTGCAGCCCGGTATCAAGGTCACCCTCGCGCACTCTCGGGAGAAGCTCCTCTCCTCCGAGGGTCTGCCCGATGACACCAAGGACAAGTCGTTGGAGCTGCTCAAGGAGGCCAGCGTGGAGGTTCTGCTGAACCACCGACTCGCGAGTGCTAACAAGGCCGAGACGCTGGACGGGAGCACCAGGTATGACGTCGAATTCACCAACGGACACAAGATGGCTGCTAGCCAGGTCATCATGGCCATCTCCAAGAGCACCCCTTCTACGAGCTTCCTCCCCTCATCGGCTGTTGATGAAGAGGGATACGTCAAGATCCTGCCCAACCTCGGCTTCGCCCCCGGCACGCCCAACGCGGAGTCTCACTTCTGCAGCGGGGACGCCTCGAAGTGGTCTGGGATCAAGCGATGCGGCGCAGCCATGCACCAGGGCCACTACGTCGCGTACAACATCCACCAGACCATGACCAAGAAACTCACTTCCCAAGAGCCAAAGTTCAAGGAGCTGCAGGAGGTGCCGCCCATGATTGGCCTGGCTGTCGGCAAGAAGGCTGTCTCTTATGGCCCGGAGGTGGGCACCATGTCTGGCGAGGAGGTGCTGCAGGCTTACTTCAAGCACGATCTGGGATTCACGAGTAAGTTTCGGGCTGTAGCCGCCGGTATGGTGCTGCGATGTCGTGTGCTAATGTTGGCTGTAGTTTGCTGGGATTACATGCAGCTTGGGGGTCCGAAGCCAGAGGCAGAGACTGAGGCCTAGGCTGTGAATGATATCTTACTGGGGGTAAGGGTCTGACGAATGGGCGTATTGGCGTTGGGACGTATTGGGTTTGATGATGACTGTGAGGACCTTTGAGGAGAGACCTGGGTATATGTATCCTTTACGTTTAACTTGAATGGCAAATGGATGATGGATGCTCTTTGTTCGACCTTTTATAGACTTGTTAGGTAAAGACACCTCCCGTTTTATCTCGCCTCGCTATTCTCTACGTCTAATCTACGTTATTGCATAAACTATCTAATCATGCATGCTATCTAAACCAAGACAAAATGCCCAAATCAAACACCAGTGCCCGGTCTAAATAACAGTGCCCTTGACCTGTTTCGTGTGTTTCACATTGAGATCCCGCCACACAGCCGTCGAAACAACGGCAATGGACAATATGGCCGTGGCAGCGATCAGCATTGTCCTCTGGCCATCCCCATAAGCCCTCTGTATGGCAATACGAGCCTCGGACCCGAGCGGGTAAGAGAGCTGCACGTCAAGGCTCCCATAGATAGCCGTCAAGTTCCCGAGCTCCGACTCGGGCAGGTACTCGGCCAGCTTCTTGGGGAACACGGCCTGCAAAACCACGGCGGCGACCGACAGTCCAACGGCGCCGCCGATGGAGGCAAAGGCGGCCTCGATGGCTAGGACGACGGCGATGTACTGGTGGGACGACGCAGCCATGATGGCCGTCTGTACGCAGATGACGATGGTGCCGCCGGCGAAGGCAATGAAGATCTGGCACATGATGATCCAGCCGATGTTGACGTCTGGCTGGCGGAACTTGATCATCAGCCCGACGCCGAGGATGGTGAAGGGGACGCCGAAGTACATGCAGAGGGGCTTGAAGCGACCCGTCTCGCGGATGATGAGGCCGACGAGAATAGCCCACAGGCAAGAGCCTATGCTGTAGATGTTTGCGACGTAGCTTGTCCTCGTGATGTCCAGGCCGTTGACGACTTGCAGGAAGGAGACGAAGTAAGCATCCCAGATGTAGTAGCTTATGAAGACGGAGACGGAGAGGAGGCAGGAGCCGAAGACGGTGCGGTCGAGCAGCAGCGAGTAGGGGATGAAGTTGACGGGAGCGAACCAGCGCTCCCAGACGACGAATCCCACCGTGAGGAGGATTCCGGACAGGAGCAGGGACAGGATGACGGGCGAGCGCCACCCTTCCTCCTGGTAGGAGTAGATGTTGAAGGGTAAGAGGAACAGCGCCAGACCCGCGGACAGGAGGACCAAGCCGACGGCATCAAACTCGCGGGCGTAGTGGAATAGGGACTGAGACAAGGTCCGCTCGCTCTTCTGTTCGACAATGAGGCCCCGGCTCTTGGCTTTGTAGTAGTTGTGCATGAAGAGCCCGAAAAGGGGCAGCGTGAAGACGGGGGTGACGATGGCAAAGGTGCCGAAGCACCATCGAAAGCCCGGCCCATTGAGGAACGCCTGGGAGATGGGGCCGGAGAGCCACGTCGTGAATATGTAGGGGGAGGTGGAGAAGGCGATGACGAGGCCACGGTTTTTGAGGGACGACGTGTCTGCTATGAAGACGCTCAGACTGTAGCCCAGGCCATTGTAGCCCTGAAGGCGTCTTGTTAGCGTATGTCTGATGGAGTAGGTGGCTTCGAGAAGAGTTGAGATCTGGTCCGGATTGATTGACTTACAACCCAGTAAAACACCTGAGCGGCCGCATATGTCTCGACATTGTTGCAAGCAGCCATCATGACCAGCCCCATGGTTGTGAGGATCACGCAGAGGAGGTATCCCTGCGGCCGACCAAACACGTCGAGAATCTTGGCGAGGGTGAGCTTCCACACGCCGGCGATGATCTGGCTGAAGATGTTGACGGTCGGGGTGAGGGAGTGTTTCTGGAAGGCGGAGGTAACCTTGGGGGTGAGGAGGCCGGTGGCGCCCTGCTGCATGCTGTCTACGAAGTAGATTATCCAGATCATGACGTAGGCTGTTATGAGGGCGCGCTTGGTCCTGTTGTTGGCGTGAGTCTGGTGTGCGGTGCGCCGCAGCGGGAGACGATGCTCGACTTACCAGACCATGGTGGTGGGCCTCGATGTTCTTGACGCCGGCCTGGGCGGTGCCACCGAGGAGCTCGCCTGCCTCGTCGGCGTCGACGTCGACGCCGACGTCGTCATATCTATTTGGTGCGCCATGCTGGACGGTGCCGTACGAGACTCTTTCGGCGTCGTTGGTGATGAGAAGGGGAGGCGGCGGTTCGGGCATGGTGCTCGTTGGCGCGCCGAGGCGATGTGTTGCGTGAGGATAAAGGGGGGCCTATGCTGGGGACGGGATAGAAATCGAGCGATGCGCAATGTCGGCAAATTGCAGAAGAGAAGCCTGCGTGAGAGCAAATCCCGTCTCTTTGTCGGCACAGACGCACCCAGCCTGGCTCGAGAATCGAGGCGCCACCGCACTCGGATAACGTGTCTGCACGCCAGGGGCAGATTGATAAGAAAACGGATCAGATAAGTCAGCCGGGGCGTAAGCGTTTTGACAGAAGAGGGGCAGCAGGCGAGACGGGGAGCTAGGCGGTGCGATGCTGTCACTCGTGGCTATTGATATGGGCCGGACGCCGACGACGGGAACAAGACGCGAGGATGATGGACTATGAGGGCATCGAACCGGACGGCATGGGGTTAACCGTGTTGATTGCGGCGTGCTGCGGGATTACGACTACGGTGCTTGGGTTGTATGCAGAATAGATCCGGTGCCTGGATCGGGATGCGGAACTTGGATGTACGAGTGTAGACGGCTGCTGGTGCAGAACTTGGATGTGGGTGTGCAGACGGCGCATGTGCTGGTGCAGAACTTGGAGTCTTGGACTTACGTGTGCAGACGGTGCATCTGCCGGAGAAGAGGTTTAGCTGAGCAGCACAGGCACAATGAAAGGGATGGATATCATCGAAAGGGTCATGGGACGCGACAGGCACGAGCAGCGAGACACGTGTGCCAACTGGAAGACTGCACCATGGGGCAGGCCCCCATCCAGGGCCGGCGATAACTTGCAAAGGATCAGAGAGGGGGAGCGCAGTTACATAATGCAAACATTGCAAAGGCAGGTATCCACCGCCCGAGACTGAGCGACGGCCTTTTATGGCGACAATTGCTTATCAGATCGTCGCGGCCATCAGCCCCACCGGGTTGTCCGTCCCATGTACTTTGTAGTTTGTACTCGGAGATTGATAAAGCACAGTTTGCCGCGCGCTCCGAGCATCGGCCGAGCCAAGGCCCAATAAAGTTATCTGATCCGCTGGGTGGGTACATGGTACATGGGAGGTATCCTGTACACGACTTGAAGGGATGAGGCCATTGTTTTGCCCGAGACTGACCTCGGTGGATTGGAGGGCCCGTCGTGTCTGGCTTGCAGGTTTGAATCGTGTCGGTTGTAGGGGGTTTTGGGCTGCGTATTGATCGAGCAGATCCACCGTTACCGGCTGCACCAGATAGATCTGTCTTCAACCTCATAATGCGTAGCCGCCAATGGCCACAATCACGCAATGCAGAAACACCAATATCACGCAAGTACTGCTACGTCACGGCCTCTGCACCCCGGTCTTGACCCTCCGGCCCCCATGAGCCAATCCATGCACATCGCCAAGTCCCAGCAGAGGCGTGTCTCTAGAACTCGCCTGCCTACCCATACCCAGGCGCAGCGTCCGACGAGACCCGGCCTTATGCTCGCTACTGCCGCCAGACTTCCAGAAGGGCATGGATCTCCGCTGTGACGAAGTGGCCCGCGGATCGTGAGTCGCTGTGCCCATGCCATGGCTATTCGCCAACGACGGGCACAGACTGTCGGGGCTGGGATGAGCAAAGTCGGAGTGGTGGGGGGGGCTTGCTTGCCGAGGCGACGGTGCTGCGCAGGCTCGCGTGTCTCTGAAGCTGTCGACGACTCCGGGTTTGCTGGGCGAGTTTCAGTCCCAGAGTCTTCACCTCTCCAACTCTGCATCTCCAGCAACCTTCCATCGGCCCCGTGGACTTGCATCAACGACACCATGGCGTCCTCGGCTTCCCTCTCGTCTCTCTCCCCAGGAGACACGGTCGTCAAGCTCCCCCACCCCTACCTGGCAGAATACGCCGTCCAGAGAGGGCCCTCACCAGCTTCCCCAAGTGACGTCCAGCTCTTCAAGCTCTCGCTGAAGGCCCCGGCCGCGACTTCGCCACTCTTCGAGCTTCACAGCGCCGACCTGCTCTTCTCCGACCCGATTGACCTCAAATCAAGCCAGTTGCCCCCCCAGTCTGACAACAGTGCCTGGGCCAGAGCTAGACGGTCGCCCTCTTCTCTTGTCAGGTGGGACGGCGGCGAGGCACCCTCGCTTGCGCAGGCATGGCTGCTGCTCTACGTCCTGTTCACTGTTCGCTCGGACAAGGAGTCGATTCGGCTTGAGCTTCGTGGCGTCGACGCAGCTACCCTTGGCCGCCAGCTCGTCGATGTGCTCCTGGCGGTGGACCACCCGAAGCCCACGAGGCAGCAGTCGTCGGCGGCGCTCATCAACTTCAACACGGATCAGAGCGTAGTCGTCGCCCTCCGGAGCACCTTCTGGCAGGGCGCCGGCTCTCCCTTTGGCCCCCGACCGGTCTGGTGCCCAGCCGAGTCGCCTTCTTCACTGCCCGCCTCCAAGCCTCTCGCTTCATACCCCATCACGCCGCTCCAACACACCATCACGGTGTCGTCCGCGGGCGACCCGCAAGACCCGGACCGGTATCAGCAGGCGTGGCACCCCATCCGGCCCGCGAAGCCGGCCCCTGGCGCTGTCGTCTACAGCCGATGGATCCCGCATCTCAGGGAGACCTTCTCCATGGTGGCGCTGGACTGGGAGGACGCCGAGCACCTGCGCTTGTTCCACGAGTGGCAGAACGACCCGCGCGTGTCGCAGGGGTGGAACGAGACGGGCACGCTGGAGCAGCACCGCACGTATCTGCGTAACATCCACGACGATCCGCACCAGTATGCCGTGTTGGCGAAATGGGACGACACGTACTTTGCCTACTTTGAGGTTTACTGGGGCAAGGTAAGCTGGCCGCACCTCTCTCTGTCTCTCTGTCTCTCTCTGTCTCTCTGTCTCTCTCTGTCTCTCTCTCTCGCTTTCATTCACCTTGGCATCATGACCTGAACGAGCCACCTGCTGACACAGATCGCGTAGGAGGACCGTCTCGGCGGCTACTACGATGCTGACGACTACGACCGCGGCCGACACTCGCTCGTCGGCGACGTGCGCTTCCGCGGTCCCCATCGCGTGTCGGCCTGGTGGAGCAGCCTGATGCACTACCTCTTCCTCGACGACCCGCGCACCAAGTACGTCATCGGCGAGCCCAAGGACACAAACTCGACCGTCGTCATGTACGACATGATCCACGGGTTCGGGCTGGACAAGTTCGTGGACCTGCCGCACAAGAGGAGCGCCTTTGTGCGGTGCCCGAGGGGCAGGTTCTTCCAGCTCTGTCCGCTGGGAGAGAATGAAAGGTCATTGGCGGGATGAGGATTGGCTTGGTGCCCAAGCTGTAGGCGGCTGGGTGTGTGCGTGTGTGTGTGCGTGTGTGTGTATGTGTGTTGTGGAAAGAAAAAGAAAAAAATGTTTCGTGGGATCCGGAAGACGAGATTGACATGTATCTATGATTCGAGCCAAGCCGCGACGCTGCCATGTTAAAACGCCGAGTCTAAACAGAAAAAAAAAAATCTCTCGCTATAAAAAATCTAGTCTATTTATACTCTAGATCACGCATCGCTCATGTATATAATAAACCCGCTCCTCTACAGCTTCGCAACCTCGACCTTGCTCAACAGCTCCTCGCCCAGCCTCGCCATCTCAAACTTCTTCACTTTGCCACTCCCCGTCAGCGGCACATCCGCAGGCACGGGGCCCTCGCCGAGCCAGAAGACGTGCGCCGGAGACTTGTGCGACCCCAGCATCTTGCGCACCCAGTCCTTCAGCTCCTGGTGGTCTGGCCGGGGGCTCCCCGAGGCTTGCTCCACAAAGGCGGCGACGACCTCGCCGTAGTGCTTGTTCTTGAGGCCGACGACGATGGCGCGGGATATGGAAGGGTGGGCCATGAGCCGCTCTTCGATCTCGAGGGGGTAGATGTTCTCGCCGCCTGTACGCGTTAGCTTGGCCCTCGCCTATTCGACTGGAAAGATGGGGGGAGCCTTACCCCTGATGATGATGTCCTTGAAGCGACCGGTGATTGTGCAATAGCCACCCTCGTCGAATACGGCCTCGTCCCCCGTGTGGAGCCACAGCACGCCGGCCGTATCACGGACCATTGTCTCGTTCGTTTTCTCCGAGTTGTTCCAGTACCCGGCCTGAAGCTGATAGCCGCCCATGCAGAGCTCTCCCCGGGTCCCAACCGGAACCACGTTGCCGTCACGGTCGACAATCTTGGCCTGGGCGTGCGGCATGAGCGTTCCGACGGTTGTCAGGCGCTTGCTCATGGCGTCGTCTGTAAATGCGTTGAAGCAGGTTGGCGACGCCTCGGTGAGCCCGTAGCTGCTCGTGAACTCCGTCATGCCGAACTTGTTCACCAGCAGCTCCATGAGATACCGCGGGACGGGCGCGCCGGCGATGATGCCGGTGCGCAGCCTGTCGCAGTTGAACCCGGGAGGGAACTCGGCCTGGAACAGGGAATCGAACATGGCCGGCACGCCGTGGACCGCCGTGCAGCCCTCGTCGGAAATGGCCCGGAGGGTCGAGGGTATGTCGAAGACCTCGGCCGGGTAGACAATCTTGCCGCCGTGAGTGACGATGGCAAGCAGGCCCAGCACGAGCCCGAAGCAGTGGAATAGCGGTGGGGGGGCAGCACAGGACGTCGGAGGACGTGAGGCGCATCCTGTCGCCGATGAACCTGGAGTTGTTGACGAGGTTGCTATCGAACTGGCGTGTCAGCGGATCTCTCGTGAGAGCGTTGTCGCGCGATCATGAGGGCGATGCGGAGGGACATACTGATGTGTGAGCATGGCGGCTTTGGGCAGCCCCGTCGTGCCGCTCGTAAACTGCAGATTCACAACCTGGTGAGGCAGCACGCGGTTCATGGCCCGGTACAGATCCTCGTGGCCCCTCCGGCACCCGGACTTGATGAGCCCGTCGTAGGTCGAGTATGGGCCGGCCTCGCCTTGGATGATGACCACCTTTGGCCCATCCCCCTTGTTATCCAGCTCCGTCAGCAGCCTCGAATTGTCCATCCTGCCGATGGTCCGCGTCGTGAAGAACACCTTGCAGTCCGAGAACTCCAGGCCGTACATTGCCTCGGTGGGCGTGTAAGTGTTGTTCAGGATGACGAGGATGGCGCCAATCTTGGCCACGGCGAAGAAGACGGCAGCGTACTGCTCGCAGTTGCCCGCCATGATGCCCACGCGATCGCCCACCCCGATGCCCATGTCGAGCAGCGCGCGCGCGAGGGACGAGCTCTGCTGGTTGAGCTCGTTGTAAGTCCAGCGCGCGCCGGTCCAGGGGATGACGAGGCATTCCTTCGTGCCGTGCTGGTAGGTCTGCAGCTCGAGCAGCTCGCCGAGCGTGAGGTCGACGAGGGGAGGGTCGACCGGCCCGTGGAGGACGGAGAGCTTCTGCGCCGCTGGGAGCGTCGCCGGGGACTCGAGGGCTGGGGGCTGGGACGCCATTGCGTCGAGTGCGTGTAAGTGGTGATGGCTTCGCGGTGCGGTGTGCGGCGCTACCGAGGGCAGCACGGCGTATGGATGTTAATAAGGGATTCCAGGCTGCATGGCGCAGTCCGGTTAGGGCCATTGTGGTAAATAGGGCACATATGGCCATATTGCTTGCTCTGTGAGGGCCCAGAGACCCTGAGCCGGCATTCCTCCCCTGCTCGAGGACGATCTCTAGATACCGCGCAATACCGCGCAATCCCTGCCATTGTATGGACCATGACTTCAGTGCGAGGTAGCCCTTGGTAGCTAAGTCCATCAGAGGCTTACGCCTCCATGTTCCGTAGAGTTTCTGTCCCTGTTTAGCCGAGGCCATCACAGCCAGCGATATCAATAAGCGGCATCTAGGTCTTGCCCTCTAGGACATATAAACCGGTATGGTCTCGCACCATTTTGCAAGGATGCCTCATGTACAGTGTACAGAGTACAGAGTACATGGCCTGCGAATCCCCACGTAGTCTTGGCTGCTCCGCACTGGAGGTCCGTTGCTTGGTGGCGATAGCTCGGCTCGACTAGGCAATGGATCGCGATGCTACGCTGCTTTGAGTCTGCGACAGCGAGCATTGAAATACCAAGGCATCCAAAACATCGCTGCAATGTACGAGAATCCGACACGCCAAGCGCGCAATTAGCAAGCACTGCATTGTGTATTCGTGAGCTCTGGATGACCATGGCACAAAAACACCAGAATGATGTACCTTCACCTATCCCTTTGCCGCGTCCTCGGAGCGGCATACGAAGCCAGGGGCTGGGACAAGGCCGATGAGTACCGATGCAAAGTATTTGCCAAGGCGGTTGTAGCTTGCTATATACACTCCCTCGCTTCTCAAACAGGGAACACTACGGACTGCTCCATCACACACACTAGCCGCTAGTCAAGCGTTATACTCTCCACGAATACATTGCTCTGCTTCGCCGGCAGACAAAGGCCCAAAGTAAAACGTAACAAAATCATCCCATTCATTTCCACATTCCGGCTCGTCCAGCCCTGACTCGAGCCCGAATCCCGCCGAGCACCGCCGCGTTAAGGTTAGAGGTGCATAGCGGAGGCGGGCATGTGCGGCTAGTCGCACAAGTCATCTAATCTGATGATCAGATAAGATTGCACCACCCATGTCGCACATGTGCAAATGTCCCGCGCATCAACTCTGCTCGCTTTGCCTTGTGGCACCACGCTGGGCCCTCCGCAGCTGCTGCTTGAATTGCACCCATGCTAGTGCCAGCTCTGCCTCTTAAAGAGCGCACGCTCCATGATTCCACCATGATTCCACCACCATGCATCTTCCCACACTCACTTCCCACGCACGTCCATCCGCCGAAACCGCGCCATCTGATAAAAAGATGAGAATTTTCAGCTCCATCTCGACCTTAATTCCCTCGTCCCGCCACGGTCCCCATCGGCGCGGCATTCGCCGCACGCACACCCATCCCCAACTCCACTCGCTATTCGCAGACCCAGGGCGCCTGCGTTGATCCCGGCCCAGCTTGACTAACAATGCGCGAAATACGCACCACGCGCGCCATGTAACTGCACCAGATGGAGGCTGCGTGTTACGGTGCATCTTCGCTCCGCGCTTTGCGTGCTGGGCCTGTAGCTGGAGCTCTGAACCCAGCAGACCTTGTTGCTCGAATCTGACTCGTCAATTTGCACTGCGTCTGTATGGTATACCCCCTTGACCCCTTGCCAACTCTGCGAACTCTGCGCCAATTCGTCAGAGGCCCTGCACCCCGAATATCGCTCCTAAACTCAAGCGCTGTGTCTATCTCTGCCCGCTTCTGTGACGTTCTGTCCCAACTTCACGCAGACGAAACCACCCCAAGCGCACGCCCTCGAGCAGACATGATCATCGGAGGGACCCCAAGCAAAACCCATCAGATCCACTCGCCCCAGCCCGATCCTACCCTCTCATTATCTGATCAGATGGCCACAATGTCACCTCTATGTACCCCCAAGTAGCTCTCTCGACTATGGCCCTAAATGGTGCTTCTCCCGGAGGCTGGAACGGGAGGGGGCCCCCCAGTGGGTTCATGGACAGGCGGATCGTCCTGTTGTGGCAACTGAACAGATTATACGGCCACGCCGTTGGCATCACGGCGTTATACGCTCATTGCGGACGCAAATTGTAGGAATGGTGTAGATATTCCATGAGCCGACGACGGTGAGGGAGCCTGGCTTGCTGGTGGGTTGTGCGCATGTGCTTCTCGCGCTGCCGACTGACTGATCAGACGAAATGGGCCTCTGCTCCCGTCACATAGAACGCTCTTATTAGCATCAACCTATCACGCCGTCATCTGAATAGCTTCCCCAAACGCCAGTGAATGGTCCTCACCATAGAGACGAATCTGGTATGGGAGCCAACAACGCCAGACCCAAGATGAACACCACCAACGCCACCAACACCACCGCAGGCACTCAGCCAAACACATCCATCACCTCCACCCTCACAGAAACACCACCCGCCATCCCAGACCCCTCACCAAGCGACGACTCCAGCACCGAGGACCCCCAATACGCAAGTCTCACAACCGCAGACCTCGACCAGCTGTGGCGGTGGAACGCTTCTACCCCCCCCCGTTCTCTCCCAATGCATGCACGACCTCGTAACCGAAAAGGCCCGCGCCCAGCCCGACGCCGTGGCAGTCCAGGCCTGGGATGGGAGTCTCACCTACGGGGAGCTGGAGGATCTTACTTCTCGGTTGGCTCGAAGGCTTCTAGATAGGGGGGTGAAGACGGGGACAACTATACCGCTTTGCTTCGAGAAGTCCATGTGGGCAGTCGTCGCGCTCCTCGGTGTCATGAAAGCTGGGGCGACGTTTTCTCTTACCGACCCGAGCCAGCCAGAGGCGAGACTTCGCACCATCGTTGAACAGACTGGCGCTGAGCTCGTCATCACTTCCGTAGCTCAAGGCGAGCTAGGCAGCCTGATCTGCCCGGATGGCCAAGTCCTCGCCATATCGCGCGAGTACTTCGACAACACGCCGGACATGCCAACACAAGAACTCCCCCGCGTGCCTCCCACAACACCACTGTACATAATCTTCACCTCGGGCAGCACGGGAAAGCCAAAGGGCGTGGTCATATCCCATGAGAACTACACCAGCGGCGCTATCCCCAGGGCGGAGGCAGTCGGGTACACGTCCACCTCTAGAGTCTTCGACTTCCCGTCCTATGCCTTCGACGTGAGCATCGACTGCATGCTGTGCACGCTGGCAAACGGCGGCCGCATCTGCGTTCCATCCGAAGAGGAGAGGATGAACGACCTCAGCGGTGCGATCCGCAGGAGCAACGCCAACATGGTGCACATGACACCATCCGTAGCCAGGGTCCTCGACGCAGACTTGTTCTCATCGCTCGAGGTCCTGGGCCTAGGGGGCGAGGCAGTCTCCGCTAGTGACGCCGCGGTTTGGAGCAAGACCACCAGCCTGGTCATCGCGTACGGTCCATCCGAATGCACTGTCGGCTGCACAATCAACAACACGGTGTCGATATCCACCGGGATCGGCAAGGGCGTCGGAGGAACGACCTGGATCGTCGACCCAGACAACCACGACCGTCTCGTGCCTGTCGGCGCCGTGGGCGAGCTTCTAATCGAAGGCCCCGTCGTGGGCATCGGATACCTCGGTGAGCCTGCAAAGACTGCAGAGGTGTTTATCGAGGACCCCTCCTGGTTGGTAGCTGGGCTGGGTGCGGGATCAGGAAGACGTGGGCGGCTGTACAAGACGGGGGATCTTGTACGGTACGAAAGCAATGGGCTCGGGTCGATTGAATTCGTCGGCAGAAAGGATCAGCAGGTGAAACTACGTGGTCAGCGCGTGGAGCTAGCAGAGGTAGAGCACCATCTGCGGAGCTGCCTGCCCCCGAGCCTCAAAATCGCCACCGAGGTGATCAAGCCCAGCGCCGGCGCGCCAACTCTGGTCGCCTTTATCTCTGAGCCGTCATTTGCGTCTGCCGCCTCTGCAGAAGGCCCTGGCTCCTTGTTCGCCCAGCCCTCACCAGGGCTTAGCTCAGCGCTGGCCCAGGTCGACACCGTCATGGGCTCCAAAGTCCCCAGATACATGGTCCCCGTCGCCTTCATAACCCTCAAGGACATGCCCTCGCTAGTATCCGGCAAGATAGACAGGAAGAAGCTCCGCGAGATCGGAGCGTCCATGCCGCGGGAGCAGCTCGGTCACGTCAGGGATGGCCAAGCCGCTGATGAGGAGCCTGAAACAGAGGCGGAGAAGCAGCTTCGGCGCGCATGGGTCAAGGTTCTGGGTCCCGAGAGCAAGGTATTTAGACAGAGCAACTTCTTCGGCTTGGGTGGCGACTCTCTGCGTGCTATGAGGCTAGTCGCCGCTGCTCGGGAGCAGGGCCTCGTGATCAACGTGGCCAACATCTTCACGACTCCATTCCTTGATACCTTGGCTCTACAGGCATCCCCAATCACAGAGACCGCTCAAGATATCATCGAACCGTTCTCGCTGCTGGATGGCACGTGGAGCAGAGAAGCCGCTAAAGGAGACACCGCAGGCCTCTGCAGTTTATCAACCGATGATATCGAAGACGTCTATCCCTGCACCCCCCTCCAAGAAGCCCTCATGGCCCTCTCCGCAAAAGTCAAAGAAGCATACGTCGCCCAGCGAGTCGTCGAGCTGGATGACATCAACCAGGCTGAGAGGCTCGTCTCAGCTTTCCAAACCGCAGAGAAAGACTGTCCCATTCTGCGCACGCGAGTCGTCCAGGTTCCAGCCCGCGGCCTCGTCCAAGTCGTCGTCAATAGCAACAAGACAACGTGGCATAGAGGAACGAACCTGAATGAGTATCTCGAGTCAGATAGAAACACGGACATGGAGCTGGGGACACCCCTCGTCCGATACGCGATTATTCACGATGGTGCTACGGACAAGGTCAGCTTCGTGTTGACGATGCACCACGCCCTATATGATGGCTGGTCTATGCCCCTGGTCGTTGAGCGCGTGAACAAGGCATACGAAAACGAGTCCCTGCCGGATGCCCGGGCCGCGTTCAAACATTTCATCAAATACCTCGGCGCAACAGACGCCACGTCCTCAGAGTCCTATTGGCGCGAGCAACTCGACGGGGCCAGCGGCCTCCAATTCCCATCGCTGCCCTTCCAGGGATACCAAACTCGCGCAGACTCGCTCCTAGAAGTCTACGTCCCCCTTGAAAGCCTGCCAGCCTCTAATGCGACTGTCGCAACCGTCATCAGGGCAGCCTGGGCGCTCGTCGTTTCGCAGTACACCAACAGCCCTGACGTTGTGTTCGGAGAGACCCTCACAGGCCGTAATGCCCCCCTCGTGGGAGCCGAGGCAATCGAAGGACCAATGATTACCACTGTTCCCGTACGCATCCAAGCAGACAGGGACATATCCGTGGCAGAATACCTGCAGACCATCCAAGACCAGACCGTGGCGCAGATCCCTCACGAGCACTTTGGTCTACAGCACATCCGCAAGCTGAGTCCCGACGCGTTTGAGGCATGCGAGCTGCGAACCGGTCTCGTGCTTCATCCCAGCACGGCAAACGACCCCTTGCCTGATCAGTCCTTGCCAGCCAACCGCCTCGTCCCAGCCGGCGATGCCGAAGCAGCCCAGGAGGCCCTCAAGTTCAACACCTACGCGCTGATGCTGGTCTGCTCGATAGAGCCTCAGGGCTTCCTCGTCATGGCGAGTTTCGATTCCAAGACTGTCAACGAGCCAACCATGCAGCGCGTCTTGGACGAGTTTAAGCAAACTGTCCAGGCTCTCTGTTCTCAAACGTCTAGCCTTCTCGGTGACGTATCCTGCCTCACGGAGAAGGACTTTGTCGACTTGCAACGTCTAGCATCTGTGGCGGAAGTGAGGCAAGCTCTCGGAGACTACCCAGATGCCCAAGCAGCATACGTAGTCGATCCTCAAGACCCCAACCGTATCTTGCCACAGGAGCCATCGGCGAACTTGTTGTTCAATCTCTCTCAGAACTACCCCCTGCCAAAGCTGTCAACTCCAACATGGCTCAGCAAGATATGTAGCAGCGATGATGCATCCCACACACAGTCCACCTTGTTCAAAACAGACAAACCCGCCTGCTTAGACCCAATCACCAACACAATTTCCTTCCCTACACCCCCCACAAAGCCATCCAACCAAACCTCAGTTCGCCCCCCCTCAAAGCGCGTATCTGCGACATCCCAGAAACAGCGAAAGCTCAGGTTCATCTGGAGCCGCGTCCTCAAAGTTGACGAGCAAGACATTGGCCTGAATGACAGTTTCTTCCTCCTGGGCGGCGACTCCATCTCCGCCATGAAGCTCGTCTCTGAGGCGCGCGTCCAGGGCGTGAGGCTCACGGTCATGCAGATCTTCCAGAAGAGATCGCTTTACGATATGGCTTCCGTCATGGTGCAGACCCAGGAAGAGGAGAAGCCGGAGCCGGCAGCAGAGATGGAGCCATTCTCGCTACTAAACAAGCCCGATGGCTTTGTGAGCGATGTAGTGCAGCCTCAGCTAGCCAATGCAGAGTGGAAGATCGTCAACGTCCTTCCCACGCGCCCATTGCAGCAGATCGCCGTCAAGGGAAGCACCCAGATCCCACGGTTCTCAATGCGATATGAGCTCATGTACTTTGATGGCGAAGTCGACCGTCCCCGCCTCTCCCAAAGTTGTCGAGACCTCGTCGCGCAGAACGAGATCCTGAGGACCGCATTCGTGGAACATGAGAACGAGGGATTCGGCGTCGTGGTGGAAGATATATACCCGTCAGTGGTTGAGCTCGAAATCGACAGCGACGTGGAAGGCTTCGCGAAGCAGCTCTGCCACTTGGACATTCAAACTAGAATCCCCCTAGGCTCTTCCTTTGTCAAGTTTTTCCTCGTTAGAGCTCCTAGCAGCGGCAGGTCCTGTCTCATCTTCCGCATCTCCCACGCACAGTACGACGAGATTTGCCTCCCCATCCTGCTTCAGCAACTCTCCAACCTCTACGAGGGCAAACCCGTTCAGAAAACTATCCCGTTCTCGTCGTACGTCGGTCACGTCGTCCGTCAAAGCGTACCTAACAGTCTTGCCTACTGGAGAGACCTGCTAGCCGGATCGACCATGTCGGTCCTCAAGCCAGACATCGCCATCGAGAGGCGAAACCACTTCGCCATCCAAAAAACCCTCGACATGTCATCTCGACCCAGGGACGTCACCGCTGCCACGCTCCCCACAGCGGCATGGGCGTTATGCCTCGCCCGCCGCCTCTCACTCCGCGACGTCACGTTCGGTGAAGTGGTCAGCGGTCGCAACATCGACTTCCCCGACGCTGACGCCGTCGCAGGTCCATGCTGGCAGTACGTCCCCGTCCGCGTGCGCCTCAACCCAGAATGGACATCCCTCGACCTCCTCACCCACATCCAGCACCAGCACGTCGCCAGCTCGGCGCACGAAGGGGTCGGCTTTAGCGAGATTGTTGACCAATGCACCGACTGGGCTGACCCTAAGCCGGAGTGGTTTGACACCGTCGTGCACCAGGACGTTGCACATGTCGAGACTCTCGGTTTCGAAGTTGCTAGCGGTAGGTTAGAGACTGTCTATCCGCACGAGGAGCCGCTTCGGGAATGGAAGATCCAGGCGTTTATCCAAGGGGATAAGTTGACGTTTGAAATCGTGACGTTTGATAGCTGGGCAAAGTACGCGGAGGGGGTGCTCGATGAGTTGGTCGAGGTCGCCGAGGTTTTAGTCCGTGAGCCGCAGTCGCTTCTTTTTACCTCCTGATAGATTAGCATGCATAATTTTAATGAAGTCGTTTTTGTTTGCAAGTACGCTCCTCACATATTCATCCTCTACATGGAGCTATAATCACGTGCAGTGGTCCGCCCGCCCCTGTAGACATATGTTCATCCTGTTATCACTTCGAACCAGTCGTGGAATCAATGTGCAATGGACTCCAGTCCCATGAATTCAACAATCATATATATGTATCCGTAGTCAACTCTAGACTCCACTACATGAACAAATAAGGAAACAACTGAGCAACTCCCGCCATGCAATCGACTTAGTTTGTTCGAAGGGGTATAAAAGCTTCAACAGCCCATCAGGTAGGTAGCAGCAACTTGAATGCGTATTCATGTGTGTCAAAGGTCCAGAAAACAAAGTCAGCTCAAAACGCCCAATTCCATCCGCATCCATGCGTAGTGCGGCATAAATCGACCGCTAATGTCCATCGCACGAAATGGCTGAAGGGCCTTCAGCACGGTAATCATGATATGTCCACTGTTGCAAGCTTTCATCCTTCCTTGGGTTTCTCAGCGGCGGGACTTTCAGGAGTTCCTGGTGTCGCACCGAGCCCCAAGGCGCGCTGCAGACTGCGTCGAATGCCCTTTCCGGATCGAGACTCGTCATCCTTCTCGCGATTGAGAATTCCCAGGCTCAGGCGCCGGGGAGTATTCGAGGTTCCTTCGGATGCTGTGGCTGAGGTAGCATTCTTCTTCTTCCTTCGCATAGCCACGCTCGGGTCGGGGGCAGTCGCACGCGGCGGCCACTCGCCGTCTCGTTTCCATCCTGCGACGCAGGAGCGCAGCATATCTGACAGATTGATGGGGCAGGATGGCTGCAGGTTGTGAAGAATAACCTTGTCGTAGAGGTTCAAGTAAACTGGAGGCGCGATTGACGCACGTAACGAGTTGTTCGGAGGCAAAAGAGGTTGGCCGATGGGCAGTAACGTCTCGACAGGCCACAACTTCGAGTCTTGTGGGCCCAGTATCGACGAGTCCTTGGTTGTTTGTTTATTGAGCTCCTTATCATTGTCTTTGGCTAGGGAAGAGGCATCAGAGGCCCCGCCTGAACCCTCAACGGCCAGCGGTGACGGCTGCAGCACATTGTTAGGCGGTGACCCTGACATGGAGCGACGGAAAAAGAATCGACGCGGCGAGCGTGGAGACACTATCGGGGGTGAGACGGGTTTTGACCGAACGCGTACAGTCCTTGCGCCCGTCCAAGCATTTCGGCGCGCCTCGAAACAGGCCAGACCCTCATTCCAGGCCATCTCCTCGCGGACTGCTTTCCGCCGGAGAGATTTCTTAGCCTGTACGGTGGCCTCTACTGCCGATCCTACGGCATCAGGGCTGTCGAATCGGAATGGTGAAGGAGTTGGAGCCTCGTCATCGGAGAGATCAGACGACCACTCAGCCCTGGGTCGATAATGCAGGCCATCCTCTGAAACGACACTGTAGATGGACTGAGCATCCTCGTTTTCATCCTCCAGAGCGTGTTCGTCCGAATCCGACGCATCTACTTGGTAACCATCGTCATCGCGGGTTTCGTCCTGGACTGGACGAGGCTCCTCGGGAGTAATTTCTTGGGTATCTTTGGGTGCTGTACCATTCTCTGCGACATGTGAATTGGGGACGGTTTCGCCTGAGGCGTCGCTAGTTGGCGGTGCTGGCCAGAGGAAGACCCAGTCTGTCTTTACCTTGTCCTCCAAGTACCGTTTTACAGCCTCCTTTTGCTTCGCCTTATCCTTGCTCAAGAGGTCGGCATACTCTTCAGCAACCCACTGAGGAGTTTCCGTGGGCGACTCATGGGTAAGCTGCGGGTGGCCGTGCCGCAGCTTGGCCAACGGAGACCGCGGGCTCTTATAAAACTCGGAGAAAATCATGGTGAGTAGTGAGAATTTCGATAAGCTGAAGAGGCCGAGATGATGCGGCCAACCCCCCCACGGCTATATCTGCGACTGCACCAGCGTAGCTTGGTAATGCACGGCCGCGATTGAGGAGTGTCGAGTAACAGATACAAAGTCAAAGTTTGCCACGGCCACACGGACGAGCGGGAGGCATCGACTAAGTCTCGGCGGGGCGAGGCGAAATGGCGAGCCCAGTAAGCTGGACGGTGGTTTGAAGGACGTGCGAGTTGAACACGGGATGGCAGCGTTCTTGCACGCCTCCTATGCGGTTGTTCGTAAATGCGACAGGAAGGCAGATATTGCAGCTTGAAGTGGAGCAAACTGACGTGCGGTCAGGGAACCACAAATCACACACAAGCCGCTCAGATCAGCATTGAGATTGATGCTTCGGCCTCGTCCAGGGCGTTGCAGCTAGGGTGCCGCAAATGGCAGCTCTGACAGCTTCACCGATGTTAGCTAGGAAGCGGTGGCGTGTGAGTGGCGGTATTGGGTTGGGAGACGTTGCACAAGCCGATAACGGGGTACAGGGAAATCAGCGACGTCAGTGTGACGAAGGAAGAGACATGGCCTGGGAAGAGAGGAAGATGGGGCAAGAGAGGTACGCAGAGAAGAGATAGAGGAGGAGGGTGAACGAGGATGAGAGCGAAGCAAGCTTGGCTACGAGAGGTCAAATTCTGACGTCTTCGGTAACAAGCGGCGTGCCTGGGATGGATGGTGCTGGCCCTGCTCGCTGCAAGTTTGCGTTGGATGTGCGGGATGAGGGATGGTGCGGGGGAGGCAGAGACAACCGATGGTGGTGGCTGAGCGAGGGCGTCTGCACCTCTGTAGCGGCGCAGATGGCCTGTGGGCAGTCAGGAGCAGGCCTGAGGCGCAGAGTTCAGTGGTCCAGGCGTGGTAGAGGCGGCGGACACAGCACACTGCTTGGGGATTGAAAACTGAGGAGCACCTACAAACCAACGGCGTACCTCTGAATAGTAGCAGCAGCCACACAACACCTCGAATCGAGTGACGGCGACGGCGACGACGGCAAGAGGGATTTATTAGCCAGAGCAGAGCAGAGAGATGGACGACTGTCGAGCCCTGGCGGAAGAATATTGTCAATGGTAGGGCAGTGTGTATTAGTGGCACTAGCCCATAGTCTGGAGGTAAGCGGCTGAAGACTCGAGCGACGAACCTGGTTAGTTGCTCGAGTGGTTCGTGTGGTTCTCAACACTGGGCGATTTGTGCCGGGTGCTGCATCGAATGATTGATAGAGCTCGTCCCCCACCTGGCGGGGGAGCTAGAATAGCACGGAATGGGTGGACCGCGGTGTGTGAATGCCGCGGATCACTGGATCTGATATATCTCAACTCTCGCTGCAGTCGCTCGTAGACGGGGGGTCCATCCGTGAGTCCACGTGCATGTCGCGCACCGAGACGCATCAGCCAGCGAGGCCTCTTCGATGAGGAGGAAATGGCTATAGTTGCGGCCATGACTTGGCAATCTAGTACCTTGCCAATGCGGATGTATTCCAGGTGCTCTCGTGCTACAGTGGACACCTCTCGCAGCTACTCCAATAAACGCTGCAAACCCCGCATTCCGCCAGCCAGCCCGTGCTTTGCCAGACGCCCGCCGTGCATCGACCTGCCTAGGTAGGTATTTACCTCAGACAAGCTGGCCAAGCAGATCAGACGGTCGCGTGATTCAAACAAGATGCCGCATCTAGGAAGCAGCCCCGTTCCTGTTCCTGGGCCTTCCCCTCTCTCCAAGAGGACGATACGTCTCGTGTCTCCTCCGGGGCTGCAGTCGTAGCAGCGGCCAAAAAGCCATATAAACTCCCTCCACACAATGGGTTCTTTAACCCGGCCCATGAACACCTTGCTAACAGTCAACAACCCCGGCGGGTATCACCGAGGCCAGCGTAGCCTTCGACAGGCGGCATATGCAGTCCCGCCATCTGCATACTTGATAACTGCCGACATCCATGTCTCGTGGCGGAGATCCCGCCTAGCACCATTGATCGCCGCCGAGTGCTGGCTTGGGTGCAAGGCCGGTGTAAATGTGAAAGACACCTCAATACTGTAATGGAATAGTTGGTCTTGATCTACTGGCCTGAGCCTGGTAAGAAGCGCGTTTCCAGCATTGATGAGCCGATGGACTCTTGGCTGTTCTCCAACCCAGCATGCTTAAAGGCGAAATGCACGTGACCATCGTTGTGTTGGCGCATCCATACGAAGTACAGCAAAATCAGTTACAATATTTAATTACACCAAGTCAGTCGAACGCTCAGAACAATATTACAAATAAATACGTCTTTCTTATTTTTTTATTTTTATTTGTTTGTTTTTACTTTTTCATTCTTATTGAGGAACGAGAACTAAACGTACAAACAGCCAAGAGCAAAAGCATTTCATTCGTTGCCCGTTTTATTCAACGTCCTTCCTTTAAAAAATCCGAAAATGCCAGAGTATCCGTCAGTATTCCACAACGTAGTTTTCCCATGAGCCCAAGTTAATGTAGCCTTCATTACCATTGCTGGCTACCCCAGTGCGAGACGTAACCGTTTGCGCCTCCAAGTAGGACAACATTTCGGACACGTCGGACTCTTCGGGCACTTTGCCTGAAGGAAAACCGCCATCTTCGGAATCAGAACCAGCGCTGGGTGTAAGCTCATTCAGAGGTTCGGCTTTATAGGGTTCCTCTTCAGTGAAGTCACAGGCAACGGTAGCAGAATCAGATAGAACAAATTCGTCATAGGTGTGGCTAGAGACGACGGTTTCAGACTCGGTGCCAAATTCAAGCTCAAGTGAGGAAATGGCGTCAGCCTGGGGCTCGGTCCCACGATTGATGTAACAGTCAAATAGCTCAATCGAAGATTCAACTGTAGCCTCGGGCTGGGGCTCGTAATTGATGCACTGTTCAAGCATCTCAAGTGAGAACTCGACTTCAGCTTGGGGCTCATGCTGAACCGTGGCGTGTTGGCCATGCAGCTCATCATCAACCGGGGTTTGAGAATTTGTTGGAACTGCAGTATTGGCGAGTTCTTGAGCATTAGCATGGGATTGAGATTGGGCATTCTGGATGGCCGGAGCATTGGTGGGAACCTGGGCATCCACTTCTGCTTGAGCCATAGCGTTCGTTTGAGCATTTGTGAGCGCTTGAGCATTGGTGGGCGCTTCAGCTTCAGCTTGAGTCCTGGCAATTTTAGCCCTGTTGGCAGAGTTGCATGTAGGCTGCCTCTTGCGCTTGTTAATCTTTCGAACACCCTTTGTCGAGCTGTCACCATTCTTCTTCTGTTCTTCGGTGCGCCTCTCAGCCGCCGCCATTTCCTCGCGGTTCATTACACGGCGAGTGCCGTCTGAGCAGTTCCAGAATCTGAAACGTTCTTTGCCTTCTCCGCGATCAACAAACCCACCGCTGAGAGTCCAAGAGCCATTAAGTGTTTTCTCACGAGTGGGATGGTCTGCTGCAGGAGGGCTAAGTGGAGGCGATGTATTCTTTGATAGTGACGCCATTGGGAGCCTCAACACAGTTCGTGACACTGGTATAGGAGTGGGGGCTTCCAGAGAAGCTGCGGCTGCCAAAGGAGCAGAGATCTCCGAAGGGGTAGATACTGCCAGAGAAGCTTCGGCTGCCAAAGGAGCAGAGACCTCAAAAGGGGTAGATACTGCCGGAGTAGCTGCGGCTCCCAAAGGAGCAGAGATCTCCGAAGGGGTAGATACTGCCAGAGGAGCGGAGGCAGCGAGAGGACCATAGGCTATCAAAGGAGCAAGTACTGGCCTAGGAGCAGAAACTACACCAGAGATGCCACGGACATGCCCTTCGATGGTGTTGCAAATCTGAGTTGCAAACTCCCCAGCCCTCCTGTTGATGGCGACGTTGACGTGCTGCCTAATCTGCTGTTCCTGAGCCTCATTGAGAGTGGAATTAGGCAGAGCCACGGGAAAGCAAAAGACTGTGTTTTGTCTTTTCATCTCGTTGATGATCCCGGATATTGTGAGGCCAGCGCCATACAGGCATGCTTGGCGGATGGCGTTGTTGACCATGGTGCGATTATCGGAGGACTCCATTGTGGCGAAGACTTTTCTTAATGACGGAGATGAAAAGACTTGATAAGCTATCTGATGTTATACCATACAAGGCTTTTCAGAGAGCACGCCTGTCAAAAAGACAAGGTAAGTGTAGGGGAGTGGGTAGAAGTCAAGATCTCCCGAGGAGCAGTTGTGATAGACTCGGCAATGAAATGCGAAGATGAGTTTGTTCAGAGACTGTCAAGGAGACTTGGTAAAAGAAGTGGTTGTGTGTCACAAGAAGGCTATCTGGCTGTAGTGAGCAGTATGAGGGCTGATCAGGCATCAGACTGTGATGGATAGGACGGAAAGAGAAAAGGGGGAAACCAGGGGATTGAGATTGGCATTTATAGACTTGACTCTCAGGACGGGGATCCAGAAGTTTGACTTCCAGGTGTAAGGAAGCTCGCTTCCAGAGTGCCCACAAATTCGGTGGCTGGCGATACAGTTCAGCAGAGCATGTTTCTGGCGATGGGGTGAGAGCAAGTGAGAAGAATCATGACGGTGAAGGCTGGCGGTGTTGACGGGCGTTTGGCACCTGGCCAAGGAGGCCATGGCATCCGAAGAGCTGACAGTACTCGGTGCTGGACCATGGCGCGTCATTGCAAATTTGAGCGATGCTCAGAATGCCAGTATTGGTAAAATAACGCGTCTCTTGTCCCTGTGAAAAGGGCATCTGTTCAGCAACTTGGCAGCACTTACCTACCTATGGCAGCCCTCACCCCAAAGTCCCCTTCCCAAGACAAGCTCCCCAGACAAGCTCCCCAGAGCCACGTACACTCAAACTTCAGCCACCATTCTCCAAAATTGCCAAATCTGGACGAAATAACGTTCGGCAGAACATACACGACGGCGACTTGGTAGGAAACACAGAGCGGAGAAAGTATCGAGACGGAATTAAAGATGGGGGGAAACTGTAATTTACGATGCAGCGATCCACGCCCTGGTACGAGACTTGACAGCATCCGTACTGCAAACCTCGAGGTACCGAGTGCTTGATACGACTAGGGGGTGTTTTCTGAAACCTTGTGTAAAAGTATCTGACTTTGTGGGTGGACTGGGGGGGGGACTGGTGGACCATTGGGGTTCACGACTAATCTTGCATCTATTTGGTTCGGTGCTGTATCGTCGATCTCTGAAAGATATTGCAAAGAGAGGGGGAAATGGCTTGTCTAAACCTCTATTTCACAGTAGGAAGCTCTGTCAATTTGACAATGAAGACGCATCTGCTATAGCGGATAAGTCAATGTTGTAATGCTACGAAGACCCGATGCAGACAAACTACGTGTAGGTATGGTTGTAGGATGGAAGAAAGTCCTGTTATTGGCAGGTGCAGAGCACTGATAGGATGGAAGACGGCTCAATTCCTGCTGCCAAGATAGCCATTACATCTACCATACCTTGCAAGTAGGGTAGATATGCTCATGAATTTGATGCCTTAGTGCCATGATCAAAAAAACACTGGATATCAAAGTATCCATATACCTACACACAAAACTCTGATGCCCGTCAATGACGGGTGACGTTTTCGTATTTAAAAGAAAACTCCCAACACGCACTAAATACACAACTCCTAAAAAGCAAACACCGTGATTCCCCATCTAGACGTAGTCGGCCCACAAGGCATTTTCTGCAGAAGGCATGCTATTACATCCTCAGCTTCCCTCCCAAGTATGCCTCCCTTTAGGCAACTTCCTGTACCATTTTCCCCGACGACGGCTTTTCCCCCCCGTTGAAGACCTTGCCAGCCGGGCTCACGATAATGTCATTCGGGATGGCAACCTGATTGCCGTTCTTAGTACTCACCCACCGGATAAAGACAGCCGTTGGTCTCTGAGCTTCGTCTTCCGGCGTGGCTCCAGGAGCACCAGCAGCAGCCGCCTTGCGGCTGATCTTGGGGGCTTGCTTCTTGAGGAGCTTGTTGATTGTTTCCATCTAGAGCAGATATCAGCCAGTCATCTTGCATAGAGGGGTATGGATGTGTGCAGGCTCACCTTGACCTCTTCATTGCGCTTGTCACTCAGGTTTCGGCGCCGGCGTGCCATTTCTTGTCTTCGCATGGACAGCTCTTCGGCGGTAAAATGCTTCTTGACTTGCACCTCTATAGTCAACAGTCAGTATTAGGAATCTCTCGTAGATGACCCGATGTAACCTACCATCAGAAAGCTTCATGTATTCTTGAGGCTCGTCTTCGAACCGGGCCCGCTGGCGCTTCGTCATCTTGTCCAAATTTGGAGTTCCAGCTTGACTACCATCGTCCTCGCTGTCGATTTCAACATCCTCAACATGCTCTTCTTCACCAGCGACCTCAATTTCCTCGCCCTCGGCGTCTTCATCCGCCATTGTTTCGTCTCCGAATCCCAGAGTTTGGTCTCCGGGTTCACTGTCTCCCGGGTCACTCAGGTCATCGTCGTCATCTTCTTCTTCATCGTCTTCCTCCTCATCTTCGTCGTCGTCATCGGCGACGATTTTAGAGGCAGCCGCACGAGCTGCTGATCTAGGGTTAGATGACCTTGAAACCTTGATAGTAGGGGCTGGTGCAGAGCGAGGCAAATCCATCTCGACATCTCCTTCAGCGTCCTCGTCGCCTTCGGCATCTTCGTCCTCTCCTTCGGCATCAACATCGTTGCCATGTGTGTCAACTACGGTAATTTCGTCCTCTCCCTCAGCATCCTCGTCTCCAACGTCCACCATGTCGTCATCGTCATCATCAATTTCGGCTTCCTCATCGTCGTCATCATCTTCCTCGGGACTTGAATCGACTACGTAACTTTTCTTGACCCCTCGATTTCTTTTCCCGTGCACAATCTCACCGCCTTCAAAGGGCTCGCTGCGGCGGTTGCCTCCTCGGGCACTTTGGCGCGCATTGGCGGATGCTGACTTGACGATCAGGCTGACACCAGAGTCTCCCCCACCCGACGCACGTCCTGATCTCCGAGATGACATGATGTCCCTATCGCTTCTGTCACTTGAGTCAGCCCATCTGGCCTGGACGGAAATGACTTCATTGGCCCTCGCGGCAGCTGAGCGGCGTGGGCGTGAAGCCATGTCTTATGGTCAAGCGTCGCAATTGATCCTGGATCGCCAGCCTAGAGTGTAGCTGGCAGGTTGACAGGGTAATAAGAAAACAAGTGGAACTGATGAGGTGCGCACAAATCGTATCAAGGCCTGGTGGAGGGGTCGGTTGGTTTGGCAGCCGTGACGAATGGGACGTGAGCCAAACGGATATGGTGGCCTCTTGGAACAGTAGAGAAACAATATATGCTCGCTTGAGCTAGCAGTATGGTGGATTGACCGTGCCACCGGAGCAACACGACCAGGCAACGACAGGACGAGGCTATGCTTTGGGGTAAGTGTGTGCCAGGATCCAAAGGCCAAGGATGACGGCGATGATGATGATTATGGGGAATTGAAGAGTGCGGGTTGCACTGGACCTGTTTTTGTAGAAACGACTTGTTTCTTCTCTTTGGGTTAGAAGGCCGTCGCCAATTGGCCAAAAGGGCAAAGATCCAATGCCAACAAAGCCACACGTGTGAGAAGTTGCACACGCCAGCTTGTCTCGGTCGCACTCAAAAGATTAATTAAAAAATGAATCCCGCCTCTGACAGACCTCAGTCCAACGGCTAGTCCCAAGCCCCCCGCCCAAAAAAAGACCTCCCATAACGGCATATGCTCCCCGAATGCGTGACTAAAGCACTGCGCTGACTTGGCTTGCAAGCCCAAATTGGCAGTCGATAGACAAGACTCGAGAGGAGCAATCCAGCCACGGGAGTCAAGGCTTCTTTCTATCTTGGGGGTAATAGGCAGCGGAGCATCTGATGGATGACTGGTGTTGGTGAAGTGGACTTGCGGATAGCAACATCAAATCACGGATGCAGCCCATACGAGCGCGCCCAAAGGTGCATCAATGACGCTATGACATGAAGAAATATATGGTGCTCACCTCTCAATTTGCAAGATGCTGATGTTCTCAATCTAGAGGCTGTTCGGGGGCGTCTGGGCTATGCAGCTATAGCCTTGGTCCAGAACACAAACAAAAGGTGCTACCCCAGATTGATAGTGACGAGATGGTTAAACGCGATGGTGTGCCAGAGGACAATGCCCGGGAACCTCGCCAGGCGTCAAACGACTCAGGAGTTGTCCCTTATCCTGTAGACTATTCGACAGGCGTGTTTTTTGCCTAGATGATACTAGAATCCTGTAGTGGCTGAGAGTATGAAGAAACTCTCACCAGCGGCTCATGGGGTGGTGAGACGTTGGTGGAGTGACGCAGTCGAGAGCGTGGCGCGCGTGCCGGTGTCTGGTGAGATTCACAGACTGTGTAGTAACTTGATTTCGGTATTCTCGTCGGCTTCGATGTGTATTTTTGCGGCTTCTGATTTCCTTATCGATCGAACTCCATTGTGGTCTCCCTTTTTGCCCTTGAGTTTCTGAGATGACTGGCGAAAGCATCCCGCCCCATGCCCCACTATTTCTGTGGCGTGGGCCTTGCCTCTCTCTCTGTACCTGGGGTAGAATAATATGTGTTGAGGTACCTGATCTGCTGAAACTCAGCACTACCTAGACCTGAACCAAGATGCATGTCAGGGAACTTCATACAGCAGAAGCTACCCCAAATACAGCCCGGAGAAAATGGTCACCGTGTGAAAATATGAAAAGATCAATATTGCTTCGCCTCTTGACGCTCATGCAACTATATTCCAGATGCAGTTGTGCCATATAGCGCAGATGAGGAACATGCGTGGTACAACCCCGAAGTACCTTCGCATCCGCTCCAACTAGGCCCGTGATATCATCCCCTACCAGTATTCATATGCCGAGGCATGTCATCGCCGAACCTTACCCGCTAACTCACCACTACCAACACATCCTCTCCGTCTACCTTTCTCGTGCCGAGATTGTCGCAATTGTGTCAGTTCACCTCCTGCCAGAGGTACTGCCATATCACAGCCTCACATCGCAATGAGCGACCCCGAAGACAAAACGGCCGAAAGCGGCATCCCTGCCTGGCAGCGAGGGCAGGCCGGCGACGACGATGCGACAGACGCCAACCGCAAGCAAGACCACGAGGACAAGCTTGAAGTAGCGCGACGGTTCCTCGAAGATGATGAAGTCAAGGCTGCCTCATATGATAAGAAGGTCAGGTTTTTGCAATCGAAGGGTGTGGAGGACGAGGACATCCAAACGTTACTAGGCCAGCCGAGTGAGAAGTCTGGTGAGGTTGCACAAACCGATGTAGGAATCTGTGCCCTAATACTTTCCTTACTTTCCATATAATGACTCTCGTTATAGCAGGACGGCAAATCAGGCACCGCGTCATCACAACCACCCTCAACGGCCACAGCCGCCACATCCACCCTCTCAACACTAAGCGACAGAGCACCCATTGTAACTTACCCGGAATTCCTCACAAAGCCCCAACGTCCACCGCCCCTCGTCACCACAAATGCAATCTTCAACACTCTCTACGGCTTCATCGGCCTATCCAGCCTCCTCTACGGCACAAGCAGATACCTCATCAGCCCCATGGTCGACAACCTCACAGAAGCGCGCCTAGACTTCCACGAGACCACCCATAAGAAACTGGACGTCCTCGTTGCCGAGCTCGAGAAGAACGTCTCCGTCATCCCCACCTCCAAGACAGATGCAGCCGCATCAGACGACTCAGACGAGGCGGAGGACCCAACTGAGATGTTCCACCGTGATATCGGCACGCAGACATCCTTCCCTTCTACGCCGACGGCACTACATGCCAACAAGGCTCTCGAGCCCGAATCTATACGCCAGGCGGACCGCCTGCAGACCCTCGTTAAATCGCTTACTAGGCTGAAGGAGCAACTGCGGACAGAAAGCCAGGATATGGAAGACACAAAGGCCGTGCTGGACGTATTCCGAGACGACCTCGATGGGATGATATATGGCAGCCAGTCCGACTTCATAGGAGGCTACGACTTCTACAATAAGACGAACAAGGCTGAGCCGGACGATGAGATCCGAAAGGTGCGGGATAACATTAGGAGGGTCAAGGGAGCTTTGCTAAGTACGAGGAGTTTCCCTACCTCGACTAGATGAATCAAAAGGACATTTAATGTAGCGTTTATAAAATGGGGGCTTCCACGACTGTCGGATAGTAGATGCCTTCCGTCTAGAATTGGCGACGATTGAAATAATTTACATATGTTCCCAAATGATCGAGACCTCAGAGCAAGTGGGGGGCTTGTCTGCGTGAACGCATTTTACGCATCTTGATTAATTGTTGAAGCACGAAAATCATTAATAAAGAATTGACATTACTTTGCTTGCGCAAATATTACTCCAGATCTCGCAGTCAGGGCAGGATTTTATCTGCAAAGTACTTACTCAAACCTTCTTAGGGTCGTCAATGTTGTACTGTGCGAAAAAGGGTTCCCAGGTCGTGACTCTAATATGTTCGAACCCCCTCCCTTCTTTCAGCTGTTCCCCATACCAGTTCAGGGTGGGCCGAAAAACATAGTCCGTTTCGTCACTTTCTCCACGACTTTTTGCCTCTTTTGCCCATTGATACAACCGATTTAGGCATTTGTGGCTCTGCGCAGTCTCGCCTCTGCTTCGTGGCGGGTGGAAGATGGACTTCAGAGTATACCCATCATCCGCAGCGTAAAGGCCACCTGACTCGTGTCTGTGTTGTTGCTTCTTCGTTCTAACTGGGTTTCGAACTTGTTGAGGCAATGACTGGGGTGCCGTTCCAGGTGAGAGCAACTTCCAGCCTCTGTCAGAAAGACGGCGGTTTGAAAAAGGAATCCATTGCCTGACATTGACCTGCAATTTTTTAACCCAGTCCAGGGTAATATCCAGTGGATGTACAAGATTTCCCGTCGGCGAGGCGTTAGTTCCACTGATCCACACTTTTTGGAGTGGAAGTTCACATAAGACGTCCGAACTTCGTTTTTCAATATATCGGATAAGCTGCTGCTGTGCTTCGATTAAATCTCCCTCGTAGATTGGACCGCTCTCTGTCGAATCGCTGGGCAAGGAATAGTCCCATATACATAACTCCATACCAGTCCACGGTCTGAGGTGTGGATTGCAAGGCCTATAAATGGCGACCCAAGGGTGACGCGCAGGAACCTCACCTCTTGGATAGTCTGCTCTATGCCATTTTCCTTTAATAGTATAAAAAAAAACCCACATGAGTGTTGAGGGTTCCTTTCGGCGAATTGTTCTTGGGCGTATTCTGGCCAGTTTTCTGTACTATCATTTTCGTGCAAAAGTTGTGCCAAGCCGAATAAGAGTGAAAGGTGCACGTCAAGTCGCCAAAATGAAATGACATGTCGGAATCCCAGTACGAAATCGGTTTTCGATATATTACAAGTGGACACCATCCTAGGCCCTTGCTGTCCCTGTCCAGATGGGAAAGCAACGATTTGATAGAGCGCGCATCATCGCCTTGGACAAGCTGCATATTACCATTTGCTGGCTCCAGTTGGGCGGAAGTCCCATTGCCATTCTCAGGCGTTTGAAGACCAATGGCTCGGTATGGCTCATTCGGGTCATTCAAACAGGAAGAGTCATACCTCGGTATTCTCGAGACCTTTGATAGTCGTATTGTGTTTTGTTCACTAGAACCCAAGACCGTAAACTTGCGATATCGGTCCATGTTTGTCAGAGACCACCATCCAAACCAGTTCACGAGACTTTGTTCGTCGTTGCCATCAATATTGTCGGGTGCACTGGTAATGGCGCTTTCTGCCTCGTCTTCGTATTCAAGAATCAATAGTCGCAGCAAGTTCCACGTTTTATATCTCGCCTCAATAGCTTCTTCATGTAGAGATTGACGCTTCTTCTCCTCATATGAATATTTCACAGAGTGCTTCGTAGCCTTCTTTGCTGCCTGATTAGCCAAGTCGAGCATCCAGGTATCTAGTTCTGCACATCCAACTAATGTGCCCTGACGATATACCGTACTCTTGCTAGAATAGTTTTGCCAGAACCATTTCACGAAGTTGTAAGCTTGCTCTGGCTGAGACGTGAGAAAACTAGGCGTAATGAGGATAGCAACTCCGGGATGAAATATTTGAGTGAGGCCAATATCGCCAGGTGCGAGTGATCTGGGATTGATGACTGGGAATAGTGACTCCAACTGGAGCGACCGTGTAAAAAGAAAAAAGCTGAAACTAGAACTAGAAGCATGCAGGATATCAGCGAAACCTGGGAAGTGGCGAATAGCCCAAAGGGCGTCTTCATGTATTATGACAACCCCCCGATTGAGTTTTACAAAGCTATGCCAATGCGATAGACACAGAGAGTTCCTTAAATCGCAGTTTTCATTTAGGGACCGTAACCAGTGAGACATAAGAGCTGCTTCGTTACAGGCTGAAGGAGGAAAGGCAAGAAAAAATGCATGTTCTGCTGTATTTGGGGTGGTAATGGGGTACAGTTTCTCGTAATTTGCGACAAGGAACTGGTCATATACCCTTGGTTTTGGCTGTAAATTGGTGTCAGAATGGTTTTCGGCGTCAGCTTGAGCCTCTTGATACAGCCTCAGACGTTCCACGTGTTCATTTGCCTCGTAAATAGCATAAGTCAAGTGGTGTTCCGCTGAGATGAATAACTCGTACTCTTGGTCGTTTGCCCATTCTTCCCAGTTAGTAGGCGAAATCATAATAGTGTACCCCTGGCAATAGCAAATAACTCTTTGTCCGCTGCTTTTCAACCGGTTTGCAAGCAAGACTGTCTTTTCCACGTCGGCCGTGTGGGAGACGTCACCTTTCGAGAGTTGAGTCGGGTATAATTGCCCAGGTGCGTCTCGATTTTGAGCTAAAAAATCCCAAGCCGTGCAGCTGTGCGTAAATATTAACGATTCTGTCTCGGTGAAGCTGGCCAGCCAAGGAAGCTTCTTATGACACGGCTCATTAGATGGAAGAGCATGAAACGTCAATTCTAGTGATTGCGCAGAATTCGAGCCAAATTTGCAGACCTTAGAGACGCTCTGTGTATTATGAGAAACAGTAGATTTCTCTATGAAAGAGAGGTCGGTTTTGCGCAAAGACGGTGCTGGGTTTTCCCCGTCCACAATACCAACATCGGCCAACGATGTCGTCACCGCAGCAGCTGTTTGCCCGTCGATATTAGACTTTTGTGGAACGAAGAGGCTGTCATCTGGGTCTATATCCATAGGCTCTTCGTTTATAGACTCGGTGTCCCAATGAACGACTTTTTTCTTTTTCTTCTTAGTGCTCAAGGCTCCCACAGAGGAGTCACCGGTTCCATTTTGGTGTCGTTCTTTGTCTAAAGAATCCTCAAAAGGCCTGTGCGTCGATGCATTGTTCGATTCCATTGCTGCTTCATCTGCTTCTTGCTCAATGGTTTCATTCACTGTCCCTGTTTCGCTCCACTTGCCATTTAACGATATCAAGTTAGCTGGTATTTTGGCTGGCGCAACGACGCCTTCTTTATCCCGGCTAGCCTTTTCCATTTTCCTCCGAGTACTGGCGTTTACAAATTTAGGCACCCTCGTAGGGTCTGTCGCAGCCTTCATCAATGAAGTATCCGTCTCCTTTCGCCGTGTACCACCTATAAATACATTCGAACCCGACTCTTTTCCCTTCCCAGTCTGACCCAACCGTGATCGGATCATTTTGGTCATCGGGGCTGTCTTCTTTCTTATAAGAACATTTGAAGAAGAGTTCGACCTCGCTGCGGTTACCAAAGTCGGAGATGTCTGCTGAAGTGAACGCTGGGGTTCGGATTGGTCACTAGATGGTTGGATAGACGCAGATAGCTTCGAGCTGGCGGATATCGGGCCAACAACACCGCGTTCCGACACCCTCCGGCTGTTTTTGGTTTTGGATGTTTTTGCCGTCACGCTTTTGCCTCGGCTCCTGCCAGAGCTTGATGCTTCTGGTGGCTCACCAGTGTCGTCCGGATAAGCTTTAAGATTCTCTAATACCTCAGCAACCGTTCGGGCATGTTCAGTCTCAGGCAGACCCAGGCGTTTTCGTTTTCGATTGCGTGCCTCGTGGCGTGCTTTCCGATCGCGTCCAGAGTTCAGCACCGCCATTTTCCATACTTGGACTTTAAACACCTCTGCCTTCCCGTTCCTCTGATCTTCTTTGGTCTTCTCCCACTCATCCATAAGTTTGGGAGCAAGATTTCTCTTGGGTTCCCAGGTTGCTGCATCTAAACTGCTGCCCTGCCAATCGATCAGATACTTGGTTTCCCCCTCCACCTCCCCTTCTGCGAGAACGGAATTGACAGTCCATTCTTCTTCAGAATCAACCACTTCCTCGATGGTGGACGTTAGTGACAAATCGTCATCCGAATGCGATGAACTACCATCCCCTGACGAGATTTCCATATCGAAATAGAGCCAACCGCCAGTGGTTGGGTTTAGTGACTATGGCTGAAACATCAATCGCATGGGGCCAAACAAAGATGTCACATGGCGCTTTGATAGTCAAACAGCGGTAGATAAAAGGTGCCTAGGAGTCGATATGGGATCAGTGAACTGTAAGAACTTAGACAGATAAGTAGAGTGAATCCGTTGCAGGTGGGATTTGAAAGTTTGTAACTCTGTTTACAAACAAATAGGCATCGGGCTTTGAAGATGGAAACAATAGACGGATGAAATAAGTGGGCAGGTGGGGTTTTATACAATACCTAGGTAGGGGTCAACACAGGACCCTAGCAAAGCTGCTTAGGTACCTGCCGCTGATGTCTGGGTGGCTTGTAGGTATCTAACAATATCCCCTATAAAGTCAATACAAAGTTACACAGGACTGTTGTAGGCTCTGACAGCTGCCGCCAGTTGCAAGATAAAAGGTATGGTAACTAAGAACCAACACAAGAAAGCCTCCTTTATTTTGTACCTAACCTCTCTCAGATTCCTCGGTACCTAAGAGAACTAAGGTTTCCAGGATGGAGTAGTACCATTTTTAAAGGCTGATGAGGCATCCACTATTCAGGCAGGACTCCCGCCAAAGTCGGTCAACAGACTGAGCGACTGCAAGAAGCCCGATCGGTGTGGCAAGTAGATACAAAATAACTCCTACAGCAGCATCGACGGGGCACAGGTCATCTCGTATTTGTACCAGTTCCATGCCCTACCTCGCATCAAGCAGCAAACGATTTATTACTCACCTATTTCATAAATATAGTACTTATTCTAAGGCATATTGGTGCCCAGTTATGTGCCTTGGCTAACACACGACCAGATACCGTCCAGGTCCCTAAATAAATGTCAAAATGCCCTACAGGAAAGTACAAGTCCATTAATCGTTTTGGCTTGACCTAGGGTGGTCACAGAACAGCCACACGCCCTATCTCAGGCAAGGATTAATATGTTCCAGCATGTTTAGAGAGTGTGGTAGCTAGCTGCCTGGTATTATACTATTCTTAGCTTCAAGCCAAGTTTTACTCAGTGGGTTGGTTGTCTAGGCATCCAGCATACAGTGTCCGTTAGATAATCCAGGTGTTGCAAGTAGCATTTCTGGTATTATTTATAGTGGCAATACTCTGGTAGTCCTAGTGGTAAATCAATAGGGAGCTACTTCGGCTCACCAGTAGGGAGGGTGTAACAGGCTAACAGCCTGCTTGTTTCCATCAACCACCTCCTTTCACTAATGTGGGTTGTGTGACCCTGAACATACGTACCTATTATTGACCCTATTTAGTCGCCTACAGAGCCAAGTGGCATCCCCCTCTCCCCTCTGCATCCGCGGTCAAGTGTCAAATCGCAACCTTCATTTCTGCACACAAATACGACATCCAACGTCACCACGTCTACCCTCGCGTCTACGTATAGCAGTCCTTCCGAATACAAAACGCCATCATGGCCAACGACGAATATGACGTACGTTCCTCAATCTCCTCGGCGTGCTCTGCCACGATCTCTCGCTTGCTAACTTGTTGCGCCTTTCTCCCCGCCAGTTCCTCTTCAAAGGTTGCCTACCCCTTTCAACCCCCTTTGAGCCGTCGACCAACAAGCCCTGAACCACAAGCGTACTAACAAACCACCTTTCAGTCGTGTTGATTGGAGACTCTGGAGTAGGAAAGTCTAACCTTCTCAGTCGATTTACCCGAAACGAGTTCAACCTCGATTCCAAGTCCACTATTGGCGTCGAGTTTGCCACCAGGTCGATCCAAGTTGATTCCAAAACCATCAAGGCACAAATCTGGGATACTGCTGGCCAGGAGCGATACCGCGCCATCACTTCGGCCTATTACCGAGGAGCTGTTGGCGCGCTACTCGTCTACGACATTAGCAAGCATCAGACATACGAGAACGTCACGCGATGGCTGAAGGAGCTTCGGGACCATGCTGATGCCAACATCGTCATCATGCTGGTAGGAAACAAGAGTGATTTAAGGCACCTGAGGGCTGTCCCCACAGAGGAAGCTAAGGCATTTGCCAGTATGTGGTGCATTCACCTACGTTGATACAACATACAGTGCTAACTCATCAACCTACAGGCGAGAATCACTTGTCCTTCATCGAGACGTCTGCCTTGGACGCCAGCAACGTCGAGCTTGCATTCCAAAATATCTTAACCGGTGCGTAATGGCTACCGCCAAGACAAAATTCACGTAACAACTAACATTGGTTGTCTTTGCAGAAATCTACCGAATTGTGTCCAGCAAAGCCCTCGACAGCGGTGACGGAGCCCAGGCCACCATCGGCGCCGGCACAAACATTTCCCTGAGCAAGCCGGCAGATGATGAGGGATCAAAGGGCGGAAAGTGCTGCTAAGAATTCCACGAATAACTCATACCATGTTCATGAAACTCGAGGCAGGTACAGGGAGTTGTCCATGTTCTGGGAACTGATTTTTTAGAGAAGAGGGAAACTTGTGCGCTGCGTTGAGGGGGCAAGGTACTGTCATGCGTCTTTTGTGGTTCTAGATGGCGCGGACACTTCGATTTTCCTTTGTTCTTGTTTTTTTCGACGGTTATCTGGGGCTGATGTCTCACGGTCGTTACGAAATGGTGCCTTTACGTAGCTGAACGAATCCTTAATGTTTGATACTGTCATGTCATTGTTGCTAACCATGTAATATCTGCCAGTCGGTTCTATTTGGGTCTTTGAAACGATGCGCAAAAGCTTGTCCATGACGTACAGGAAGCTGCGCTAATGAGTGAAACGTGATTGGGTTACAAGAAGCCATCCTAGATTACCCAGCACGACATCTCGCCTTTACCAAGTCGACAAGTCTGCCTAAAATAACAGCCAACATGACTTTACAAAGAAATGATGGCCGATAGTCAATAATTTGCAAACAGATCCTCCACCAGATCAGCTGCAACAATGCATTTTAGGCTGCCAACTCATGACAAACCTGTCGTAGTTCTCCATCAAGTAAGTGCTGCAACTACATAAACTAGTGAGTTGAGTTATGGTAGCCGAGGGGAGTTAGTGGCAGCCTGTAGGACCCAGATAGACACAGCAGCAAGTTGGGCTTTGTCCATGACACCTGGTCAAAGGGAGAAAGAACAGACGGTCGAGAAACGGACATGTCGGACCTAAGTATCTGTAATTAGAGCTATTCCTCTTATGGGAAATATAGGGAATTCGGAGGAATTTTCATAGATTTCAGAAAATGATAGAAATGCTTGGATGATGGCAGGCAACTAAGCAGCATGTACCTAGCTCAATCGGCCGTGTTTCCTTCCTCTCCCCACGCTGATTATTAGTTTGCAGGACCCCACTTTCTAGTCAACAGCCCACATAGACTCTGCTTATCGATAAGGCGAGGTCTGCTCCAGCCAAAAAATTTGTCTTTGGTTGCTTCACAGCGTCAACTCGAACATCTCTTTCGCCACCACCAAGCACAACGTCAACCTAAACCTACCCTTGTGGTCGGACAGTGAAAATCATGGCTGCAGTTTACAAATCTCTGTCGAAGCGCGACGGGCCGAAGCCCGAAACAGCGACGGATGGAGTAAGGAAGAACAAACAGAGAGTACTGATCCTCTCGTCCAGAGGAATCACATACAGGTGAGTGTGAAGTTCGAGACTTTTGCCCTCATTCGTGCATTACTGTGTCTAATATTCGTCATGAAAACAGACATCGCCATTTGCTAAATGACCTTGCATCGATGCTCCCTCACGGCCGAAAAGACGCCAAGTTTGATTCCAAGTCGAAACTGTTCGAGCTCAACTCCCTAGCGCAAATGTACAATACGAACAACATCTTATTCTTCGAAGCGAGGAAAGGCAAGGACCTTTTCATGTGGCTGAGCAAGGCACCGAATGGACCAACCATCAAGATGCACCTCCAAAACTGTGAGAAGCAACAGTCGCCGCCTTAGGATTGGGTTGATAGCTAATGGATCTTCAGTGCACACTATGGAGGAATTGCACTTTACAGGCAACTGCCTCAAGGGCTCGCGGCCAATTTTGTCTTTTGACGGAGCCTTCGACAAACAGCCATATCTTCGCGTCATCAAGGAACTGTTTCTTCACACGTTCGGCGTTCCGCAAGGCGCAAGAAAGTCCAAGCCTTTCATCGATCGCGTCATGGGCTTTAGCTTTGTCGATGGCAAGATCTGGGTGCGCAACTACCAGATCAATGAGGCTGAGGAGTCTGTACTCAAGGCTGGTGAGGAGGGTGCGGAGAAGAGCAGCAACGCAAAGCCCAAGTCGAAACCTGGCAAGGATACAGAGATCGATTTAGTCGAAATAGGTCCGCGATTTGTCCTGACCCCAATTGTCATCCAAGAAGGCTCGTTTGGTGGACCCATCATCTACGAGAACAAGCAATTCGTGTCACCGAACCAAGTTAGGTCCGAACTTCGCAAATCCAAGGCATCAAGGCACAACGCAAGGTCGGAGGCTACGGTGGGGCGACTTTCCAAGAAGCGAGAGCTTGGGTTAAGGTCAGACAGTGCGCATAGGGCTCCGAAGGATCAGCTTCATAACAAGGCTGTCTTTGCTTAAAACTGCTTGTCGTCTCTTTAGTTGGATTACTATGGTGTACAATGTGCAGGCATACTCAATCTTTTGCCACGGCTCTGGCGTTGCGTGGGTGTTATTTGTGTCTAATAGATTAAGATTATGGACTTTTTACACAGAATCACTTCATGAATACCAATATTTGATGCTAATACCTTAGTGCTGACTGTGGTATTACTTTTGAGTGAGCGCTGAGTCTCCAACCATGACCAGGGTCGATATCCTTATAGCGCATCATTACTTGATCCGGACGGTAAATATCCGGGTATCACAAGCACGATGACGCGACACATCTGGAGCTCCTGGTTGCAACTGTGAGTTCAACACCTTACCAACTACACACATTACTGTTTCGCTCTGTTAACATGGCTACGCAAGGAGCCGTGATCTTACAGGTCGAAATGGAGTTCCAATTCTCTTTGGAACCAATGTCCCAGGACACGTCAACATATGATATGTCAAGCCCCAACGCCGGGGTGGCAGGAAAATAACCCGTTGTCCAGCGTGTCTCCAGTGACTCATTCATCACTGTGAGGCGAAGATAGAGCCTCGGTGCTCTAATATTCCATCATTCTCTTCAGAATCCATCTTATAATCCGCTATTCAGGTACTTGTATGAACACATCGACCTATAGACATATTGTCGTCTGTCACCGTGTTTCATCAACCAAACAAACTCAAAACAACATTCGAAAACTCCATGCACAATGCGTTAATCTCCCGGTAAGTCTTGTGTAGTCCCATTCTTCTCAGTAGCTTCTCAATTAACTGTGTCTAGTCTAGATCAGTGCTTTGTCGTCTATACCTTACTTCAGCCCCGTCATAGAAGGCAACTCGTGTATACTACTCCTCGAATTCCAGCAACATAACAAAAACAACACAATCAGCAACTTGTGCTTGTCCACCATATTGCAGCAATCATTTGTTACCTCTCTATTCCTGAAAAAAAAGAAAAGAATACAAAAATACTTCGTATCACTCCGTATAGCATCAATATCAATTCTCAATTGTAAGGAACGATTGCCAGGCTCTCACGATGGCGCTTCCCCAGAAGTCCTGGGCTACCCTGAGTGGGTTACCGATTGAAATTCTCTTGGATATTTACCAGTATTTGGATCTCAATGCCATCCATAAGCTGTCTCTCTGCAACAAATCATTCTTCCGCTTTTTTCCAACAAAGAAGGGTAACAATCTTACTTCCTGTCCTGGCTCAAGAGTTCAGCCCCTTTGATGAGCTCCTCCAAGTCTACACCGCTTCAGCCGTGGATATAGATTGCCGCAATGGCCAATATCAGCCTCGGCGGGTTGTTTTCAAGCGGTTCTCAGAAGATGTCAACGGTGTCTTGGCCGTGACGGCTGGCTTAGCATCCAATAGCCAACACAACCCCCTGGACGGCTTCACTCAGGTCACTAAGGGCCGAAAATCTGCTACCGCGGGTGCACAAGTCAGCACCGTCGTGCTGACTGACCGGGACCTTGATCCCATCTTGAAGCAGTGTCAGATTGTACGGAAATGGGAGGGTCTCTTTCCTCAAATGAGATGGTTCCACGTCCCAGAAGACTGTCGCAGCCTTCGACCTCACGAGATGGTCCGTTTTCGACGTTCACTCTACAGATGGTGGCTCTATGGGATCTACTTCCATGGCGACCTTCCTCGACCGCGTGTCGGCTTTCCAGAACCATATGTTGACGATGTGCGGACAAGCCAAATGCGCCATCACTCTACCAGCGAACTACTAGAGTTGATGGATCTTGTAGAAACAATGAAAGATGTGGTGCTGCATTACATTTGCCCCCGTCTCGATCCGAATCATGTAAGCCAACACCTTCCTCAAATACCTTCCTGTACTAATTGTCCAAGTCGATCGACGCCCCTCCACTCATGGATGACATGGACAGAGGTCAATCACTGTCGACCAGTTGGAATGATCAAAGCAAATGGGGTCGCATCGTCAAGACGTACGCGAAACTTGGTCCTGAGGAGCTGTACTTCTTTTTCAACAACATCTACAGTTACCCCAAGAAGAGGCTGATTACTGAGGTTCGCCTCCAGCGTCCCAACATTAGCTTTGATCAAGAATCGATACAGGTCGCCATCAGATGTGCGCTCGATGAACGGCGGTGGCTAGACAAGGTTCCAAGCCTGGCAGAGGACAGCGCTGGAGGAATCATTGATTTTGATGACGAGCGTGACGAAGAACGTGCTCTTTTTGGAAGCGATGCCAGTCCTACGGGTTCGCTGCCACCAGGATTCAAACCGAGACCATCCTACTCGCGGTATTCACCAAGGGGCGACGATGGCTCCCACGTAGAGGACCATCGACAGGCCCCCTTTGGAGGAGCACGATACGCGCCGTGGGGGGCAATGGGTACTGTGATGCAATAGGTGTGGTTCCATCTACGGCATGTGGCAGTGGCTAGTCTATCAGTGCTAGTCTAAATTTTCGTTCATATTGGCAGAAGTGGTGTAGAGTGCTTCACCGCGCATTACATGATGGATGCCTCGGTGGGCAGTCATTGTATCATTAAGATGCAATGACAATTAGGCACTGCCTTTTAGAAATATAATTTGTTGTATTAATGGTATTTGAACTGTTCCATGAGCACTGCTGGCCTGAGGTGCCGTTATTACGCTTAGTGAGCTGCCAAGAGGGGGGAAAGTGAGACTCCTAAGGATATTTATAACCCGCAAAGGAGTATGAGAAATATCTCGAGGATTGAGTTGGAGAGATATTTAGAGATTGGAGAAGAGCAGAGAATTATTCAGATGATTGGAGGCAAGTTAGCATCCCTTGACTAGCTCAATTGGCCGTCTGCTCATTCACTGCTAACCTCGGGAGGCGTCGAGTGAACTGGAGCGCTATGGTTAGTGAGGTAGTCAGTGAGCCCGACGCCTACAACCTACAGCCCCAGCAACAGAGCCTCCCTCGTCAACTAAGACCAGGACCCCATCCATCAGTTTCCAGTATCATAAACCAAGTCTCCGTACAACACCATCGTCTCTTTGCGCCAGTCACTTTCGCGCGACGCCCACACCCCCTGGGCGCACGCTTCGAGGCCGTCGCATACACCTGACACCGATTCATCAAACCTACATATCTCGGGAAGAGGCCTAGTTCTTTGCTCAGCCGCGAATGTTGGCAGCGTTGTGCATCGACCCGCTGTTTCAAGCGCCTGCCATCTTCATCATCTCACAGTCTGTGCTGCACAAGGTGAGCGGGCTTCCACTGCTGTGCACAATCATCTTGATTTTCCATCCTGTATATTTCTTTTTATTTTGTACTGTTCTTCTGTCAACCTCGGCTTTACTCTTGCGCTGCTTCCTAATTAGCCACATGCGTTGGTGAGGCGGAGTTGAAGTAGAAAGCCTCAGGCCAAAGAGGTTTGCTCTAGACAACACCCAACTGAAGAGAAGATGGATAATGTGGTTTTGCCTGCGCAACCTAACCTTTTTCCACGTCCTGTCGCTCTCATTGCTCTGCACTGAGTGCATTACAGCCGTCTTCTAGGAAGTGATCTGACTTTCGCACAGGTATCTGCCAACATATCCTCCACAGATAGGCTGGCTCGCAATCAGAGTTCGTCGTCAGCGTACTGAATGGGCTTCCGGTTGCATGCAATCGCATACCTGTTCGCCTCCAGGCTCTCTCCCTTCCAGGAGTAAATTGGTCACTACGCTAGGATGGAGGAGAATGTGACCTCGGACAATTATGATCACCCCATGGGAGACGCCGCCGTGGCAAATGAGCCTAGCGATGGAGACAGCAACCGCTTCGACAATGACGACACCGCCTCTGAAGAAGCTAGCTTTGACGGCGACTCTGATCCGGAACCTCAAGACCTCGCAATAGATCAGCTGCGGCGGCGGGGCCTGCTGCCCACAGGATGCTGTTATGATGATCGCATGAAACTACACATGAATGCCGACTTCAGCCCCAACACTCACCACCCAGAAGACCCACGGCGCATTCACGAGATCTTCAAGGCATTCAAGAAAATGGGACTAGTATACACCGGCCCGGAGGCAGAGCTGCCTAAGATCATCAAAGAGTGTCCCACGAGATACATGTGGAGGATACCTGCCCGGCCAGCAACACGAGAGGAGATATGCTTGGCCCATGCCCGCTCCCACGTCGAGTGGGTAGAGAGCCTCGAACACATCAGTTCTTCGGAGTTGCGCGAGCTCACAAGGCGATTTGATCAAGGTCGAGAATCGTTATACGTCGGCAGCATGTCGTATCTTGCTGCGCTGCTCTCCGCTGGCGGTGCAATAGACACCTGCAAAAACGTGGTAACAGGGCAGGTCAAGAACGCATTTGCTGTCATCCGGCCCCCCGGCCATCACGCAGAATACAACTCGCCGATGGGATTCTGTTTCTTTAACAATGTCCCCATCGCGGCACGTGTGTGCCAGCAAGATTACCCCGATATATGCCGGAAGGTCCTTGTCTTGGACTGGGATGTCCATCATGGCAACGGGGTTCAGAACATCTTCTACGACGACCCCAACGTGCTTTATATCTCCATTCACGTCTACCAAAATGGCTCATTCTACCCTGGGAAGCCTCCAGATCCAATGACACCGGATGGCGGGATAGAGAATTGCGGAGCGGGGCCGGGGCTGGGCATGAACATCAATATTGGTTGGCATGATCAAGGCATGGGAGACGGCGAATACATGGCTGCGTTCCAAAAAATCGTTATGCCCGTAGCCAAGGAGTTCAATCCTGATCTAGTCATTATTTCGGCAGGATTTGACGCCGCCGATGGAGACGAACTTGGAGGATGTTTCGTAACGCCCCCCTGCTATGCCCACATGACTCATATGCTCATGTCCCTGGCGGACGGCAAGGTCGCAGTCTGCCTAGAAGGCGGATACAACCTCGAGGCCATCTCCAACTCAGCCGTTGCGGTAGCAAGAACGCTCATGGGCGAGCCGCCCCCAAAGATGGAGCTTCCGAAAATCAACAAAGATGCCGCCCGAATTCTGGCAAAGGTACAGGCATACCAAGCTCCCTATTGGGAATGCATGCGTCCTGGCATCGTGGATGTGCCCCAGGTTCAGTCTCTAGATGCCAGTCGACTTCACGATGTCATCAGGAATGCGCAGCGGCAGGTCCTACAGGCGAAGCACAGCATGATTCCATTGTATGTCCAAAGGGAGCGGCTTTTCAAGTCATTTGAGAACCAAGTGCTTGTAACGCCCAATCTCCATAATGCACGCCGGATCTTGGTCATCATACACGATCCGTGAGTTCTGTGCCTATGGCCTCCCCCTGATCTTCCTGTTAACCATATCCAGGCCGCAACTACTTGCTCAGCCAGACGCTGTAGACGCAACATTGCAACCACATAACGCGTGGGTGGTAAGTCCGGCCTCTCTTGCACCCGTACCGTACTTTGACTAACCGGCAAAAGGTCGATGGAGTAACACAGTACATTGACTGGGCCATCAGCCAGAAATTTGGTGTTATGGATATAAATATCCCTGCATACATTACACAGGACGAGGTGTGTTCAAGTTCCAAGGCTTTGTCTCTCAAGTAGTAGCCTAACAAAATCTAGGACATGGATGCCTTTATCCCTGGTTTTGCGGATAAAGCCTTGCAGGACCAAATCCGGTCTCTAGTGTGCTACCTATGGGACAATTTCATTCAGCTGTACGACGCCGACGAGATATTCCTCATGGGCGTAGGAAATGCGTATTTAGGAGTCAAGGTGCTGCTGATAGCTCGAGGTCGGTCTACTCAAACTACGAGGTAGCCTTTTTGGGTGCTAACTTTTATTTTACAGACTGTAAAGACAGAATCACTGGCATTGTCAATTTTGTAACTGGTAACTTACGGCCCGTCAAGTCAGACACCGACAACGAGCTTTCCTCCTGGTACAAGGACAATTCGCAGGTTTACGTCGCTGGAGACCACGCCTGCTGGTCCGACCACGACCTAACGCGAAAGGTGAATAAGCGTCGCTTCGGGACAGTGATTCGCAGCCAGAAGCACGGCCTCAATAAGATGATGCAGGCACACGCGGCGGAAGCACAGAGCTGGATTATGGCTAGGGCGTCGCAGACGGAGGGTACACCGGGGGACACAACTGAGGAAGATGCACCCGTTCTGAATGTGGCATCTATTGAGACTTAGGTTGAGCTAGCTAGATCATACGAGTTTCCCTTGCAGGTATTCTTTTAGTGTAGGATGATGCTGAGTGGCATCTATTAGGAGTGGGTGGATGGCGGTTTCTGCTGAGATAGATGTCTTTTTGCCGGTTGTTTAGGTGGTTAACACAGGCGAATAGGAGAATTCCCCGAGAAGGTCTTTGCTTTTTATTTTGAAGACTAATTGACATATTTCAACGTGTGATGTTCCCATGGAAGCATGAAAAACTGCCACAGGCTGTGAAGCTGTTTCTGTGTTGTGTTGCATTTGTATCACATGTACCCACCCTACACCGATTAGTCCCACAGTGCAAATATCATCAGCGTAATTTACACTGTCCTTATCTTATCTTCAAAATGGGACATGTCAGGGATGACAAGCCTGAGTGACTGGATCCAGCAGTTTTTGATTGACAGACATCTCAATCTGCCAATATCTCTGTCAGAAAAACAGCCGCCTTGTCGTGGGTAAAGATTTCTTTTCTTTCTTGCGTTCAAGCTAGTGTCGCCACGACTGGGAGACCGTCGCTATGGACCGCGATCGAGATGGACGCGGTGGTGGTCGAAGGTGAGCAGCCTCTAATTTCTTCCTCATTTCCTTGTGATGCTCTGTGTGCCGCGAGACTCTTAGCAATGTCTTTGTCACTGGTTGAGAAGGAATTCCTTGACATGCGTGGGAATCTATTGTTTTGGACGTCAGACGTACTTCGGCTCTCCACATCTGCCGGCTGGCGACTTGCGACTGGGGACCTGGGCGGCCGCATAATAGGCGGCCTTCAAACTATTCCAACGCGCCTCAAAGCTGACTGTCAACTCTTCAGGTTCGACGATGGCGAAGTTGTACGATATGGTGCTGGCGAGTCTTGGAGACCTACACCCCGGGGGGGGGATCGATCGCCACGGAGACCAAGGAGCCCGATAAGGGACAGACAACGCAGTCCTCGACCTCGTAGCCCACGTCCCAGAAGCCCCCCGACCTAGGAGTCCACGACCTCGAAGCCCACGACTAAGAAGTCCGCGGCCCAGAAGCCCTCGCCCACGCAGCCCAATCATGGCGGCATCCGATAGCTACGTTCCAGGGAGATTCCCGCCCCGCCGGCGGTCGAGAAGCGCGGGTGACCACTTTCGTCGCGAGCGATCAAGGGGCCGCGAAAGCCCTCGGAGACGAGAGCGGACTCGGTCGCCCATGAGACGCTCGCCTCCTCGACGGAGTTTGTCAAGACGGGGATCACCGATACGCGATGGCAGATTCGATCGGCCCAGGTCGCCACCACGCCGTGATCTCGATAGAGATAGGGGCCGAGATTTGGACCGTGGACGGGACTGGGATCGAGATCGAATGCTCGACCGGGAGCGGGACTTTGACAGACGCGATGACAGGTGAGCCCACTTTACGATCTCCCTACCACTTTTTTTTTTTTTAACATGTTTTATAGGCGGCGGTCAAGATCCCCCTTCAACAACCGAGAACGCCGAAGCCCGATTGGAAGGTCTACCCCTATTGGTCATGTAGGCGGTTCATACAGGCCGAGATCTCCCTCTCCACGACGAGATAGATATCAATCTTATAGGCGGCCGAGTCCGCCGCGAGATTCCGGTATATCATCGGCCATTACATCCCGACCTGCCTCCGAGAGGGCATCTCCCACGGCCGACCTCGACAAGAACACGGTCTCCCCTGCTATCCCGCGAGCAATCGCCTCGCAATGCTGGCCTATCTGCTCCTGCTTCTGTCAGAGATGGAACGAGCCAACATGAGCTAGCTGGAGCCAAGTCACCACCACGGGGACCTGCGGCTCTACGAGGCCCTCCCACAGGTCCAGCAGCTACAAATCGCACGTTCAATGCGCCTGCGTCTTCACCGGGACCGTCAGGATCCAGACCTCCCCAGACGCCCGGGTCTGTGCCCCATCGCTCAGGTACGACAAGTCCAACGATTCCCCCAGCGGGCCCTCGTGGATATGTCCCTGCTCCACGAGGCGGCTATTCCAGTCGTGGAGCTCGAGGTGGATGGGGCCCAATGTCGACCCGGCATCCACCTGGGGCATCTATATCTCCATCGACGCCCACTGCACCTTTGAATGTCCCAACCGGCCCACGGGGCTCTTCTGTGAACCCGACAGCTTCATCTACACCTACACAACCCCGACCCTTCAACCCACCCACCGGTCCATCCGCTCAACACCCCGGCCCACAGCGACAATCTCTCGCTCAGAGCCTGCTAGCAACCATGCCGCCCATAGTGCCAGGCGGCAAGCTCGATGCATCCATGCTACCCATGGTGATTGGCGTCTCGCGGGAGATTGAGCCACACTATAGGAAACTACGCGACGAGGAGGAAAAGGTCCGCGAGGAGCTGCGAGTCAAACAGGAGCGTCTTCGGAAGAGTCTTTCCGTGTGGGATAAGCTAGAGCGGGACTCGCGCGCGTGGGAGCTACGGAGTGACTTGAGCGAGAAGAGCATGAAGAATCTAGCTGGGGAGGGTATGGGTGGTGCGGCTTTCTGAAGGGGGAAATTGTATATATGATGGTCGAATTTGCCGTCTTCTGGACTAGTAGATGGGGGGATGTCGACTTGGAGTTATGGCCTAGCAGACTACTGCTGAATGTAATAGCGAAATACTGCACGGATTATGGAATTTTAGACGATGTATAGAGGATGAGATGAAGGAGCGCATAAATTCAAGTTTTTCAAGTCTCAATTCGTGAGAAGATCAGCTTTAATCACCCCATGCCCGATAACCAGCGATGCTAAGCGCAAAGCTCGGCCAGACGCGTCGACATGACATATTACAGACTCCACAAAACAACCAGGACGCCACTCTCTCTCTTGTTTGTCTCGATGGGGTTTCGTCATTCAAAGCGCATGCATTTTTTTTTCATCCCCGTTGTAAACATGTGTCGTGGTACAATGAGACCAGCATTGTGGAAAAGAAATAGAGAAGAAGAAGAAAAAATAGTTAAAGAATAGAATGTGATTGTGAGATGATAATCACAGCAGGGTGCCAGTTGCATTTGCTCCTCACGCCACGCCAGGGAGTTCCTATTGTGCAAGCACGACAGCCTATGCAACACTGTCCCGTGTCAAGCAGACCTTGGAAGGCTTGAAGAGGCGACCGCATAACTATGCTGCTGCTTACCACTCACCTGAAGATGACAACGGATTCATCTTCATCCTCGTCGCGGTTCCATTCATCCTCGGATTCGTCGAATTCGTCGAATTCTGACCCGAAATCCTCCATTCCGTATTGCAACTCTCGGACCTTTTGGTTGTCAAACAATATGCTGACTGTCTTGCACAGCCCCTGAACAAAGGGAAGAGAGCCAGTGCTCTGCTCGTCAGACAGTTTAGATTTAGCCTCAGCCATAGCAGAGTCTTCTTCGTCACTGTGAGCTGAGACATCAAATTCATCCTCGTCTGTATCGGGATCTCTATATGTGGGCCTCTCCTGGCTGTGACGTGCGTTTCTTCCTGGTTCTCCTCCTTTCCGAGGCCGACAGCTCATCATGTGCTGCTATTCTTCCACTGCGGCGGGAGGGTGAATCGACTGGAAGTTCTTTCTTTCTTCCTCTTCTGGGATTGCCACAGAGTGCTCGGTATTGTCAGGCTGACGGAGCGTCGTGCGGACCATGGGCAGTGTATACTTCCGCAGAAAGACATGTTCTATCTTGTCTCGCCATTGCAAGCGAAAGGAGGCGCGAGCTTGCCACGGTATATCCAGCATGGTCTTGATGACCAGGTGTCGGAGATTTGACAGCTCTAGAGCACTGTCAATGAGGGACTGGAAGAACATCTCGGCCGCCTCAACGTCCCACTCTCGTATATGCTCTATGCTGATTACGCGCAGGCTTGACGGCCAGCGTGGGACTTGACTTGGAAGGAGAGCTTGCTCATACATGGGGTCAGCGTCATTGACGCAGTCATGGTGGCGAAAATACGACAGGTTGACGTATAGCTCTCGCAAGTTGGGGCACGTCTCGGCCAAGTCGGTCAAAAATGCCAGATCCAAGGATTGGTTGTGTAAGAGACTAAGTGTGCGAAGGCTGTGTCCATGTGAGTGGAGAAATGTGGCGAGATCCTCCGACTTGATTTCCCAGCAGTTGATGAGTTCCAAGTGTAGGAGAGATTTAGGTAACAGCGGAAGCAGGCGATCATTCATGACGGTTGACGACTCAAATACGAGGTGTTTGAGGGACTTAAGCTCGCCAATTGCAAGGGCAATGGCCTCGATGGTCAACCCATCTTCTCGGTAGGCTTGTAGTTCAGCTTCTTCATCACCATCCTTGATTTGCAGTCTACGTAATGAAGGGACTTGAAAGTTGGTGAAGCTGAGTCTGGTCAGGTGAGAGAAGGAAGGCGTTTGATGGATGCGGGTAATGTCTGCAACTGTCGGAACATATCCGCCAAGTAGCTTCCCACTCCACTCCCAGCTTTTCAGGAGAGTCGGTAGTACTTTCTCGGCAGTGGTGTCAATGGGGTTATTGGAGATGGCAGATGATGGGAGAAATGCGCGAAAGACATCTTCGGGATACTGCCACCGGACATTTCTGTCAAGCTCTCGATACGGAGGTTGGTCTGTTGAAGTGAAGATGATCAGCTCTCCTAGCCGGATGAGAGGATGGATCAGTTGGAATAAAATGGGCTGAGGAACAATGCGGATATCAAGCTGAAGGGCATCAATTTTGATGGGATAATTGACGTAAGTCTCTGAAGCAGGCCGCTCAAGCAACGACACCAGGCGCTTTGCTTTTGCAGTGGTTCTTATCTGAGGACAACGGTAGAGGGCTGACAGAGCAGGCTCAGCGAAGGCCTTGCAGGAAGTGGCAGCGTGTATGAGCCAGCTGGTCGCGAGTATGTCCGAGGAGCCTTCGCGAGCGGCATATAAGAAAATATCAACCCAACAATCGAAGGGTATCCGAGGGTCCCGCCAGTCTGGAATGATGCCTTGCGGTTCTTGGAAGTGTTCTGGAGACGCTAGCTTCCGCCGTTTTGACGGCGACGCAAACCCTCGTGTGCCACGCATGACACTTCGTTTGCGATGTGCAAGCTTGTGTTGTTGTTTTTGCTGCTTTCTGGACTGTGTACTGTGCCTTTTTGAAGTGTTTTTGTTCTGAATCCTAGGTGGATGAGGGTCCCTCCTCTCAGCAGCGCGGCGTCGCGAGCTAGCTTGATCCTGGGCTCGACTTGTCCCCTGGGGCCTGGAGCTGCTGGTATCGAATTCGATATCATCGTCAGAGTCAGACCCGAAGATGTCTTCATCCGTGGCTAAGTCATTGCCGTCGGATTCTTCATTGTAGCAGGGCGCCCCAACTGCGCGGTGTGGTCGCTGTCGCGATATGCGACTGGAAACAGGGCGTGAAGCTCGACTGTCTCTAGCCGGTCTACTGGACCTGCGGGTGGCGACCATTGCAACGAGTTGATTATTGGATGGCAACTCGGAAGAACAGAGTAGAAGAAACGCCAAATGGAAAGAAAATGGAGGGGCAAATAAATGTGAGATGGCTGTCCCAAGAGCTCTGCTTAGATGGTGGCGAATGTGATAATGAAGTTTGTCAATAGTGGTCCATCTGAGTGACGAGCACTCAGATTGTACAGACAGACGGTGTGGATTTTCTGCTAATGCACCTGGTCTGGGAGCAGCACAGTTGAGAAGGAGAGAGAGAGGTAGGAAGAGACTGAGCAGGGGAAAAGAAGAGAAGTTGGCGAGCGAGGGACTTGGTTTGAGAGGTCAGTTTGGCCATGAGTCCAAGGCATCTCGTCGGTGGTCGTGAACTGAGGATTGATTCATGCACGAATGGTAGTCTGAGGCAGAGAAACAACAATCCCTGCTACACAGGTAGGCGGGGCACAAAGAAAAGGGTAACCTGTACAGTGCCCATTAGTTCCTGAGGCATGGCGGTACTTTCAGCGATGGCCTTGAGTTTCCCTTGCGCGTACACTACACCCGAGTCAGTCCTTGGTCATTGGGGAATTGGGCCAGGCTGGTTGCAGCGCAGCCGCCCGGTACCTTGCTCGACCAGGCGCGTTGGAGCTCTGGCGTACCCGTGTCGCAAACAGCGCTGGTTTCAAAGTACCCTACCCGCACACAGGCAGGTACCCCTCACATCCTCGGTGCTGTACCACCAAGTACCCTCGGGGGTTACCAACCACATGTGGCTGATTGGGGGAAAAGTTTCAGCGCCTTGCTCCATTGTACGGATGCTCGTTGGAAGCCTCCAGAGCGCAAGGTGCGCTAAACCCCCCTGGGATGGCCACGGAGTAGGGTGACTCGCGAGACACTTCGCACTAGGTGGCCAATCCCTGTAGCCTCGCATCACATCACTGGACCAGCCCAGCGGCACCCACTATCACGTACCTGAAGGCTGAAGGCGGCTGCTGTTGCTCTTCTCACGCGTCTGTCTGCATCATGTCCTGGTGTTGATGATTCCTGCCGTCTGCCACCGAGCAGCTTCCTGCCAGTCACTCGTCAACATCGTGCACCTGCACCGCCACTCACTGTGGCTCGCTGCTGGATGAGCATCACGTCTTTTCATCGCAACAAGGCCCACGGCCAATAATTTTTAATCATCTCCAGTTTCTTCCCTCTTGTTGCCCACTCCCTGTCTCCCTCTCAATCTGCTCTGCTGGACCTGGACCCTTGAGCGCTGCAGCACACGACCAATTCTCTTCGCCCCTTTCGGCGCATCCGCCTCTCCCTTTCCTGAACGGCTCACTGCCTTTGCGGATGATACGCGCCGCGTCCGGGACACTCGAGCCAGGGCCGTCTTCCTCTCATTGTCGCTCATAGTAGTTGCTTGTGTGTCAACAGCAGCAGGTTGCCGTCCCGAGAATGCGTCGCGACGGCGCATTGCTTTGAGGCGTAAAATACTGCACACTGCACGCTCATCGTCACCGCTGCGGCTCATATAATCGCTGCATGCGCGTTTCCCATGCCTTGACTCCCGTCTTAATCCGCCATGACGGTGCAAAATCGTTGCCAGCGGAAAGCCCCCTTCCTCCATCGCAACTGGATCCGAGGTCTCAAGGCCCTGCAAAACGCCTCTACTATGGGCAACGTCAATTCTACGCCCGGGCCCAAGGAATCCCATTCAGATCTCCGTGATGGCGCCCCCCCTCATAAGCGCCGTCGCATCTCATCTTCGCACTCTCACGACATTGATCATCTCATAGCTTCCCCCACTGCCTCGGACTCGCGACCGTCGTTGCGCGTTGAGGTTCTCAAGATCAGCCATAAGGACTCCAAGAAGATCAAGCCCTACTCAGGCTCTCTCCCGCCGCGCGATGTCCTCACTAGCCAGGCCAACTGCAGACTCACGGTTTCCGATCTGGGCGAGGGTGAACCGCGCGTGATTCACTGCCAGAGTCAGAAATGTGACCTCATCACCTTCAAGAACCCCGTCGGCCCTCATCGCATAGCTCGCGTCAACTTGCCCCGCCCCTTCTTCATCCCCGAAGACAACATGCTTGTCCACAGGGCTGACGATGGCACTTTTGATCTCTCCGACTCATATCGGCTCGTAGTGGAACTGGAGACAATCAATGGAACCCACTGGCCTCCTCTCGACCTCAGCGGGAATGGCATCCCGGCCTCGCAGCCCTTGTCTCCCCCGAGTCCAACAAAGCGCTTGGTCCTGTCCAGCCAATTTGATAAGATTTTTGGCAAACTCAAGAATCCTGTCAACATATCGCAAGGATATTCCTCACTGCATCAGACGCACCAGACAGACTACCTCATGGACGTGGACCTGAGGTGGACAGCCGGCTTCAAGGCGCTAAAACGGCTCGAGAAGGGCTCAATGCCTAGCATCACGGCTATCGACCCTGACGCCGAACCCTTCAGTGACTCGGCTCTAGGATTTTCGCTCGATGACATTACCACCACTACCACCACTACCACTACTACGACCACCACTAACGGTATTAATGGAGTTCTCCACGAAGATTCATCCCACGACATGGAAGATGAATTGGAAGGCGAACAGACGCCCTCACGCTCTCTCCGTACAAGGGAGCGGAAACAGGTTTACAACCTAAAAGTTCTCAGCGATCAAGCCCAAGGTCGCGAAAAGAGGCGACGCGCCACAGGCGTCAACAGTATCGTGCAGGAGGGTCGAGTGACATACTTTTTGCCATCTGACCAGCCAGTCTGCCTAGACTATTACCGCTGCATCAGCTGCGGTGCGTACCACGAGTCCATGACGCAGCTACAGCTGCACTTGGAGACATTCCATTCTGGATACCTCTATGTGCCCGACTCCACAGGTCCATGCCCTCAGTTTCGTGTCACTCCCTTATATGAGCCAGGCCAGACGCCTTCCAAAATATTCCAACTTACTAAGCCCATTAAGCCCTTCAATCTCCAGACGCTGGCAGCAGGAGATAATTCCTGGGTCACATCTCGCATCATAGCAGAACATAATGATGAATTCCTCACATCACCTACACCTAAGCCCGCTCGAAGATTCGATTCCTTTTCGCCGGCCCCAAAATTGATCAAGACGCAGCCGCCGCGCCGTGTACGGAAGGCCAAGGCTGATGGAGTCGTTGTACCGAAAACACGCCAACCGCTGTTTGATCCTATTAGCAAGGCACAGCTGAAGCCGGGGCAGGAAGTTCCTAAGACAACTGCCGATGACACGTGGTTGATCCAGAAAACACCGGGACAGCATTAGCGACTTTTCCGATGTGACGCCGGCGGAGAAAGAGTACATTTGGGAGTGGGACGGGTATATCCTGAAACAGAACGTCACCTCAGTCGCCTACTTTCCGCGAGCCTGGCTTGGCTTTGTCCAGGAGAAGGCATCTTGGCTTGCGGCAGTTGAGCACCGCATGCTGGAATTCGGGAAGCATGCGACTTCCCTCCTCGCGCGCGATGCTCTCGACGATCCCATCATCGAAGACGCATTCATCTATCTCAACAAGGCCAGGAAATTGGAGAGCAGAAGGGAAAAGGACCCACAGCAGGATACAACGTTGACACAGTCACCCAAGGCATCTCAAATCCGCAAAAGTTCTAGCGGCTGTGCAGTTTGTCAACTTCCCGTTCGCGGACCACAGCAATTGATCTGCTCCAACAAGGTAAGTGCTCGCGTGCCACAGCGCACGAGTCCTTCCCCAACCAACAGCTAACACCATCTATCAGGATTGCCTTCGGCGTATATATCATTCTGGATGTGCCAAAAATGCCCCGGAAACCCGGGCAACCCGATCCAAATGGCTATGTGAATCATGTACTCATGGTGTCATGTGACGCTAGCAGTTTGAAAGACATGTCAATAGGGAAACTTCTCGTTTCGCAGACTTTTTTTTTTTGGCCCTTACGGCGTGTACTCATCATCAGCTGGAAAAGAGGGTGTATCTGTCTGACTTAGAACTATTATGTATATTGGCACAAATAATAAAGTATCTATACGCCGGCGTGTAGTGTAAGCATCGAGGTTGTATGAGTGACGATTGTGTACTAGATAATGACCAATAGGCACAAGGAGACATGGCAAAATCAAACACGCAATACCATATGATATCAATTGAAGACTGAATTTCTTAAGCCTGGAATCCTCTCTACATGAGAAATAAAAACATTACTGGTGTCCGTCCCTACACCAGCATATTGTCAACACTAACGCCATACCAATGGGAGCAACAAACACTAAAAAGCGCCGAGCCTCTGTCCACCACCCTTACTTGTATACAGTACAGTTCTGGTTTTACCACCCCCTCCCTGTCCCCCTGCCCACCTCATTATCAATCAGTTCCCTAGAACCGGTATTTGCCCTCCTGCTTCTTCTCCCTCCGTTCGCTCTCCGTCCGCTGCCTCTTGCGGCTCTCTTGCTCAATCATCTCGCTCAGGTCTTCGTCATTGGCCCACTTAGCGCCGATGCCGTCCTTCTTTTTGCCTTCATCGAACTTGCGCCTCAGGTCGTCCTTGCTGATGCCGTCGTGTTGACCTAGGGAATCAACATCCAGCGCAATATCCACATCGCCGGGCTTCTTGCGCTTGCGAGAGTCGTCCTCGGCCCCGAGAACAGGCGCACCTCCGCGTTGTGACTTGCTGATGTCGTAGACGCGATCACTACCAAAGAAGCCCTCAGCACGGACTTGGCGCTCTGGAAGGATTGTGTAAGCAGAGCGAGGCGCGGATGACTCCTCCGTATCATAGCCTCGGCGCTCCTTGCGGAGATCCATCTCTCCATCGATGGACGTCTCAATGCCGGACCCAGGGTAGTCGGGCTGAACAGTGCTGGCATAACCACCGGGGGTCTCCAGACCGCTAGGTGTCTCAAGGCCGCCCGACTCATCATCATCATCCTCGTCCTCATCCTCGTCTTCAGACTCCTCTTCCTCAGATTCCTCGGCTCGAGGCTGCAGTTCGCCCCAGAGGTTACGCTCCGTTGGCTCGCCAGCAGCCTCTTCCTGGGGCTGTGTGGCTGGGCCTAGGGCACCGCCGGCCTGGGAGTTTACGCCAAAGACATCGCCTCCATAGAGGGGTCGGTTGTACTCATCTACGGGCGGCTTACCCCAGCCACCAGGATGGAACCCCCAGGAGCCTCCTGCAGGAGGCGGAGCATTGAGACCTGGGATTTTGATCGTGGGATAAGAAGGGGGTGGCCCGAATCGCTGCTGGTTGATCAACCAGGGAGGCGGGGCTCCCGGCGGAATATTGAGCGCCTCCTTTGTCGCGTCGCTCAAATCTCCCGGCCTGAAGTGTTGATAGTCTACCTCGCTCTCCTTTCCCTCGTAATATACCTCACCGAACCTCGTGAGCTCCGGCTTGGTCTGAAAGCGGAAGAAGGCATCGTAAAGTTTTTGGTAATCAATGTCCAGCTTACCCATCTTGGGTTGCACTCGCTCTCGCTGCTTCTGCTTCAGTGTCTGCTCGGCCTGCTTCTCCAGCACTGCGTCTCGCATTTCTGTAATGCCTGTCTCAGCTATAAAAGCCGGCAGCCGGAATGGTGATTTTTCGACTCCTCGTTTTGACGAAAGATATTCCCTCTTCATTGACCAGTGAGTTGGGACTGGAACAACGTTGCGCTGGGCTTTAATTTGAACGAGAAGACGAGGGTCAGAAGACGAGACATCTTGCCATTCTACAACTTCGGGGACTGACACAAGGGCTTTGAGTTCGGCGATAGAAAGTTTGTTGAGCTGTTTGCGCTTCTTTTTGGAAAGTTTGGGTTGACCATCATTCTCATCGTCCTCATCGGGAATGTCGTCGTCGTCGTCGAAAAAGACGGACCCTTGGTTACCAGCATTTGCCTCCTTAGCCACTTCGTCTTCTCCGATGGACACGCCGAATTTCGAGAATATTTCTTTGTACATCGCATAAGCAGGGTCATCGCCAAGGAGGTCTTCGTCGAGAGGAACGGGGAGAACATCGTCATCTTTCGCGTCTTTCACATCCTTCACGTCGTCCTCGACCTTTACTTTCACTTCTGCGGGGGCGGCTGTATCTTGCTCGTCATTCTCAGTAACCTCGGGAGTATCCGTCGTTGGTGTTGCCTGTGATGAAGAAGATTGGCTGTTTAGCAAGGCATCATAAAAGAGATGACGCAAAGTTGCATGCTAGAGGGGAGGGGATTTATTGAGCCTGAAAAAAAAACATACCGCTGCCTTGACTTTCTTCTGGTCCTTCTTCTTGGCCCTCCGCATCTGGTTCTTGGTCATTTTCGGGGCTGCCATGGTGAGTTCGGATTGGGCGGTTGTCCGCCGGCGAACTGTTTCGAGAAGGCGCCCGGGTTGTAGACTTGGGTCAAGAGCTGGAAGATTGCGTAGAAGCCCGCGAGTGCGACAAAGTACTGCTTAGGGTCTCTTCCCATCACGCGACGGCGTCCGAGAAAGAGACCAAGCCGATCGGTGGAGAGTGCGACAATGAACAAGGCACAGGAAGGAATGAGCTCGCAGTCGTATTGGGGGATTCCCAAGTCGCTACGAGAAGCAGATAAGCAGAACAGGACAAATTGTCTCCTGACCTATGTCGCAAGAATTGCGTTGAAGCTGGGATGTTGCCTGGTCCTGACTGGACCATCCCTAAAATGTGGCGCGGCGCGGTACAATTGGCAAAAATCTTATCAGAGTCGCGGCTATCGGCAGATTTCCGGGGTAATGGATAGTCTTATCAGGTGCGGTGGGTAATTTCGAGGTACCTCTCTCGTTTTTCTTACCCCTGTACACGAGGTACCTCGTACTGTGCTGAGTACGGAGTACATGCCGATAAGGCCCCTTGGCAAATCTGACGCCTGGGACCTACAACGTGGGAGGATGGTGCGCTAAGAGGCGAACATGGCTTTTAGGTGTTGAAGAATTGACGTTTCAACAAACATTCCAATCTCTACACATTGACCCCATCACCCTTTACAAACACCTGCGGCTACGACAACGAATACAACGATGACTACGACTTCCTAGGTCTAATATCGCCCTCATTTCCTTGTATATTGTACCTAGAATCATTCCTGCATTGCTACTCCAACTTGCATACGAGTTACTGTATACTCTGTCTGCCCAGACACACTTGTTCCCACTTGATGGCAATTCAGGACGCGCAATCAATCATCCAACCATCCACTCTCGTCTCCCCTTCAATCCCTCCCTCTGTCTCTTCACGAAGCTCTACGCCATGACCAACTCGCGGTAATCCGACAACTCGATCCTCCTCCAGCCAATTCCTGCTGCGACCTTCGAAGCATTGGTCTCGTCGTCGACGCTGGCATTGACTTGCGACAAACCCTGTACTCCTCTGCGACCCCAATCCCGACATTGAACAAAATCTCGCGAACCGTTGCCCTTCGTTCCGCCCCGCGGTAATGGAAAAGTTCCCTGACCTTGAAGATGTGCCTCAGGTAGGCAATGGTGGGCGCGCCCCGAGCCCACTCAAGTCACCCTCGACCTATTCCAACGGCACTTCAGCACATCACCTGTGGTCGCCCATATCCAGACGAGAGAATGGCCACTTGAATGGCTCACCCTGGAATCCCGCGAACCGCGGCCACGGAAGGCAGAAGAGCTTGAGTGAAGCATTTCGGACAATTCGTACTCGAAAGGGCAGCGTCAGCCAGAATGCCCACGAGATTGCTGACGCCCTCCGAGCGCCAGTCTCCCCTAAGCTTGTCGTACGTTGAACTTCCTGAATGCATCAATGATACCCCCGTGGTGTCAAACTATAGTCGTTGAGACTTGGGCGGCATTCATAAGCACACTCTTCTCACTATCTGGACTAGAAACTGATATTGCAATGCCCAGATCCTATGCCTACTTTGGTATACATCATCCGCCCTCACAAACACCTCGTCCAAATCCATCCTCAATGCCTTTGATAAGCCAGCCACTCTAACGCTGATCCAATTCGCCTTCGTCTCCTCCTTCTGCATGCTCCTCGCCCGGCTAGCCACCGCATTCCCAATACTACGAACCAGAATCACCGCATTAAAGCATCCTATCCGTGCTCCGACACGCGAAATTATCATGACGACCCTGCCCCTCGCTGCCTTCCAGATTGGCGGTCATCTCCTTAGCTCAACCGCCACGGCCAAAATACCCGTATCGATGGTGCACACCATAAAAGGTCTGTCGCCGCTCTTCACGGTATTAGCCTACAGAATCGTCTACAATATCAAATACCCTACGACGACATACCTATCTCTGGTGCCATTGACCCTAGGTGTCATGTTGGCTTGCTCAGGCAAGTCGAGCTACGGGGGGCAGATGCTGGGCGTCGTACAGGCCCTCTTAGCCACTATAATCTTTGTCACGCAAAATATCTTCTCCAAAAAGCTATTCAACGAGGCCGCAAAGGCAGAATCAGATGCCCCAGGCTACCGATCGACGAAGCTAGACAAACTCAACCTCTTATGTTACTCCTCGGGCATGGCATTCGCCCTCACCCTACCCATCTGGTTCTGGAGCGAGGGTATTACTCTTATAGGGGATATTCTCCACGATGGCGCTGTCGACCTGACCGAGAGGCCTAACTCCTTCGACCATGGTCGCCTGACATTGGAGTTTATCTTCAACGGCACTTTCCACTTTGGCCAGAACATCCTGGCCTTTGTGCTCCTATCCATGGTGTCCCCCGTGACCTACTCAGTAGCGAGTCTAATCAAGCGGGTATTCGTCATTGTGCTCGCCATCATCTGGTTCAGAAGCCCAACCACCTCGATGCAAGCTGTGGGCATCGCCTTGACCTTTATCGGCTTGTACCTGTACGACCGGACCAGTGCGAGCAACAAGGCTGACCGCAAGGCCCGCACTATTCAGCAGTCTCACAATGGAACGCCACTCCTTCCGCTGAGCGAGAACCCAGGGAGTACTTGGACGTTCCCTACAGCCGCTGCAGCCGGGCCTAGCACGCATACTTACACTGGAGGAGGCTTCCTATCACCCATCTCCCCCGGCTACAATCCGAAAAAGTCTGACGTGCCAAACGGCCGGGAAAAGTCTGCATGGGTCCCTTAACTCGCGCTCATCACCCTCGCCAACGCAGGAATGGCAGAGTAGTAAGAGGGGAGTGAGCGTGGGAACCTGTTACGATAGCATGAATTCTATTTCTCAAAAAAACTTCCTATTCCTTTTCAGCTAACGTACGATATACCATCTTCTCCATCTGGATATTTTACTGGGCGTCTTTTTACCAGTTTCTTCTTTTCTCCTTTTTCTACTTTTTCCTTCTTCATGAAACGGTTTCATGTCACTGCAGGTTCAGCATATCCGGTACATGGCATCTAGCATGGTTTGCCGCACCGACTGGTTCGAGAGGATGGTCAGGATTCTGGCGTTACGGGAATATAGTCCTCGCCGCGGAAAGGCATGGCTAGAAAGGCATGCTATATTGTATGATGGAGAAACACTGTGTGAAATTATACGTGTGATATAGATGGCGCATTGTACTTCCCGGGTGTGTGTGTGTGTAGAATATATTCATAAATTCAACGTTAGAGAGGCAGTAGATTTTACGAGTTTGACATACAATTTCAATTATCTTGCGGTAATGCCACGTGTGCGAGCTTCTCGGGTGTTATTCAACAAGCCAATCCTCCACTTCCACCCCAATACTCCGGCCAATAGCCCGAATGGCCTCCCAGCCAATATTGATCCTCCACTTGCCACTCCTATCCATCATGTCCCCCGCGCCAACTCTAGTCAGCAGTCTAAGACTTGCCAGCGTGGAAATCGCCATCCCAACATCTCCATCCAAGCCCGCCGCGCCTATGAGCCCCGAAGAAGCCCATTCACTCCGCACCGCCTGGAAGATGGCCAGCATACGCTCTAGGGCAAATGCATTGGCGCCGAGCAGCTTGCGAGCAATCTTACGGTGCTTGCTCCGTGGGGTGCCTCTGGAGGAAGCGAAGCCGCCACGACGGCGCTTGCGGCCGTGGTGATATGTGGAGAAGAGAGTGAGGTCGTGTCGGGTGGCGTTGTGAGAGGCGAGGTAGGCTGAGAGGAGCAGAAGACGTGCTGCCGTGGGCAGCAAAGCCGTAAGATCAGGCAGGCTGGCAGAGACCTGTCCTGGTATAGACGCCTTTTTGGCCGGCTGCTGCCCATGAGAACGAGCAGACACAATGTTAGGGTTGAGCAGAGACTCGTCCTGGAACTGTACACGTGCCGCAATGAGCAGCTTAGAAAACTCCTTGGGCAAGTGTGTACCAGCCAACACCGGAGCGATGAAGCGCGGCCACAGAGAGTGACAGCTGTGACGGAAGGACGGCAGAGTCCGAGATGCAGACTTGATCAGCGCATCGTGGGTGGCAGCACAGAAGCGCGTCCACAGATCTGCAGTTTCTTTCTGCGTCGTGCCGGATATCGGTGGCGGGGGCGCAAGGGAGAGGATGTGGACGAATTCTTGCTTCGTGTAAGGGGGGAAGTGAAGATGCGCCGATGGTGTGCTTCGGAGGAAGCTGGCTGGTGGCGCCGTGGCGATGAAGATGGAGGTGAGGCATGGGATCTGGCAAATTGTATGTTAGCTTTTGGTAGTTGACTCGTACAATCCCACTTCTGCAACTGAGTCCCCTTGCCCCCATATGTTTCCAGAGGCTCCCTGATAAAAAGCCAGTGCAACCATTGAATCAACAAAACCTACAATTTCCGAGAGGCGAGCCAAGGCCGGCAAAAGGGTCGCCGGCGCATCCCTCTGCCGATCAATCGCATCAAGAACCAGCACAAACCTCCACCTTGGATCCCGCCTCGGGTCCCTGAGCATATTCCCCAGCGCAACCGTCAGTTGCGCCAGCGTCTCGCACCGTCGCGGCGGCTCAGCCCACTGCAGCGCATCGGCCACCGCGCCAAGAATTCGCTCGAAGAGGTGGCGGGCGGTGATACATTGCGCGGCATTGACAATTGCGAAGCTGAAGCCGCCGCTCTGGGGCTCTTCGGAAATATGCAGCGTTATTCGGTCGAGGAGGTTCTCGGTGACGCTGGATTTGGCAGTGGCTTCGGTGCCGTGGAGGACAATGTTGCGACAGGGTGCGGCGTCGGGCTAGAAGGGTTGGGAACCGGGTCAGTCTTTTCCCAATTACCACACGGAGAATTATGCGCTCTATGGGCCAGCCAGCAAATATTGATGCTGAGATGTCAAGGGGAGTGAAGTTGAGGTGGACACAACGCACATGGACAAGTCTCGCTAGAGATCGTATCTGGTGCTCACGCCCGGGGAAGCTCTGGAGGAGAGGCGTGAGGATGATCTCGTCTGGGAGCTTGAAGAGAGAAGCAGAGGGCGAGACGGCCATATTGACGGCCATGGCGATCTGAGAGTCGGCAACGGCTGAAAGATAATGGCGAGGACAATCCGAAGGCATCAGACTCGGGATGAGTTGTGAAGTTGGATTAATGGTACGTACCCAGTGACGAGCTGTCAATTGACATCCTGGTGGGCAGACGCGTTGGGCGCGTACTTTCCATCCCCAAGTACCGAGTACAAACTCCGGCGCCTCAGTCGCTCGGTGAAATAGCAGCCGAGTCACCAACACGCAGATGAAACCTGGAAGAAAGAAGAAATAAAGTTGTCCCCTACGCGCCTGCGAAAATGTACTGAATACAAAAGATCATTTTGCAGTTTTTTAGTGACTTTAAGAGTCATGTTATTACGCTCGAGGTCAACAGCTCCAGTAATACCAATCCCTCAAACACCTTTTTATGCTTGGTAACCAACCGTTACCGCTTGTCCAAAAAAAAAAAACGCCATTATCAATGCCTTCATTTATTTCATTTACAGGATGTTCACGGGGACATCGCAGATCGATGGTGACTCGTAGACCCTCTCCCACCACCACAGCCATTCCTGAACTCGTTCCAGAAGCTCGTCCCGAGCTTCCTCCATGCTTTTCAATGAAATCGCAATATCTTTTGGCGCCGCCATGCCTGACTTGCCGATTTTGATGCTGTCAGGTGAGACTGTCCAGCTGTTGCGGATATCCTGCACTATGTTTTCCGTAAAAATATCAACGTCTGCCTCAAACGGACCAGCCTCAACCTCCAGTCCGTCCGAATTATGAAAGAGTTGACTGCGATCAATCGACGTAAATCCATCCGCTTGATTCTCCATCAAGCACCTCTCCAAGTCTGACACCAAGTGTTTGACCGATTCCAGATACTCGTGTAGCATATCCCAGGCTGGAGACTCTGTGCTCTGAGCCGCCAGGACATGCAAGGACGGCCAGATAAAGTTCTGGAGCATCAGTACCTGTGTCATGACGTGAATCTGCATCACCGAACAGGCTCCATCGCCCGAGGCTATCTTGCTCATGCTTTCCAGAAATGACCTCGCAAGAACCACCAACTGCGGCAAATCTTCTTCATCGAGTTCCTTCGCCGCCGCCTTTTCACTGAGAAGTAGATGCAAGGCCCCCACATATACTTGTAGTAGCAGCGTGGCAGCGTCCTCAATACATGTAGCCCGTATTATGGCGGGAAGCATCTTCCCAAGAATGAAGTCGATGATACCTTGGTTTTCCATTGCCTTGCACAGCATCTCAAATTGCTCCTTCAGCTTGTCATTGGCCAGTGAGAATTTTACATTGTTGAAGAGAACAAAGAAAAGTTGGTGGCCGCTTTTGTTGTCGCCATCTCTGAATCGGTGTCCGTATGAAACCAGGCCTGCGATTTTGCAGCTGAGGATCATGTGCCGACGGCCAGTATACTTTACTGATCCTGTAGAAGAAGTCGTCGACCTTGCATATATCCGACCCATGCACCTTGATTAAAGCAATGACCTCCTGCGCAAAGACCACATAGCTCTCGTGTTCCTTCACAAGTTCAAGATCTCCTTTGATCTGACCCATAACCATCTTCAGTGTTTTCGAGTGCTCTTCGAGGAGAATCTTCTGTAGCGACGGCCCCGCATCGCGAATCGAGCATCGCATCCACGAAATCAGATATTCAAATAAGTCTCGACGCGTATTGTAGTCAGAAATTGTCGCAAGCTGGCTGCTGACTTGTTCTGGGATAAACTGTTTTCCGAGACGCTGTAGTTGCTCTCCCAGCTGCCTTTCATGTTTTAGACACTCGCGTGGTTTGACAACAGACAGAGCCCAGAGTTCAGGGAAAGTGAAGCCTGCATCTGAGATGTCGTCAAACCCATGTTGCAGCAGACTGGCTACAAACAAAATGAGATATCTGTGTTCATCGCATCCTGGCTTTGGCGGGGGCCCATCAAAGAGTCCATACTTGCCAGCGCGAAACATGTCTGACAACTTTATCAGGCCACCACTTATGAAGCTTGCACCCATACGGGCAGAGAGTTTCACAATTTGCTCTGCCGATGCCTCTTTGTTGGCGCGAGCTTGAGCTGAAAGATCGTTGCTCTTCTGTCGTAACAGCACACATCGCGCCATCGAGAAGAAACTGCGAGTGATGTCGTGGTCCAGGAGCAGGAGTGCATCGTCCGCTTGCGCCGAGGATAAGATTTGGCTTTCGCTTTGCTGACTTTCTTCGTTTTCCTTGAACTTGTCAATTTTGTCTAAAAAGGAATTTAAGGTCTCCAGTGACGCTTGCAAGACTTCCCAGTCGAGTTCGGGAGGAGCTACGCAGAAGTGTTTAAAAATGTGATGGAGCTGCAAAGCGTTCAGACAAAACGTAGCTGATTCCAGCTCCGGCGCCTGGTTCATGACATCCAGAGATACCCTGACGGAGTAACGCAGCACCTGCATCACTGCAGTTTTATTCATATCAATCATCGTCTTAATCATGTCGGGACTAACAGATTGATGGACGTCTTTGGGTAGGGACGAAAGCTGCTGCTGAATGTCCGAAGTGACGGAGTCAAATTGTTGCAAGATTTGCTGAAAAAAACTATTTCGCCATTGATGGAAAGGCTTGAATGCTGTTGCCGCTTCACCTGATGCAACTACGAACCGCGCAAGCTGGCTCCAGGAGCGAAGATTAATTAGACAAGCCTCTTTGTGAGAGCTTTCTGGAACAACGAGACGCTGAATTAGCCCAGCGCTGGGTCGCATGTCAGGCGGAGACGCCCAGAATAATGTCCCGAGGAGATCGTGGTGGTTTCTGAGCGCTGCAAGATCGCGCTGATGAACATTCTGTTCCTTGAGATGCTGGCGATTATGATTCGGTGTGGTTCTGACGACTAGATTCCGAATATCTTTGGTCAGTCCCACTTCACTAAGCTTCTTGATGCTCAATGCTACGAGCTTTAAGAACACATGGAAGCATCGGTCTTTAGGTTCGATGTCCAATTTTGGATTGTCAGCCAGGCGTTCCAGAAATCCAGGGGATGTGTGGACTTCTTCATTGCGAAGATGTGCAAGGTTGTGTGAGCCAAAAAAGTCGAAAATAACTCCGATGACATTCAAAGACCTCCGCCATCCCCACTGCTGGACAAGATAATGACATCGAGATACCAAGGCTCGGCAGTAGTTATTGAAGCTGGCTGATTGTCGCGGATTGCGCTTATATAAATGGAAGACCTGCTTAAGAAGTTTTTGAGGCAGTGCCCAACCTTCACTCGTTGCATCATGTCGCCTGCCGGATACTATTACTCCATCATGGTTGAACTCGACAAGAGGAAGCAAGGTGAATAAGTCCTTCCACAGCTGTTCGAGCTTATTTACATCATCAGTTTGAATATCCTGGAGAGGTGCCATTACTTCTTCGGCTACATCCCAGAAAGATGTCCTCGGAATGTGAGCCTGGTCAAGAAGATGCATCACCACTACCCACGAGTGAACACAGGGTCTATCATCTCTCAGCCCACGCTCTCGAAGAGGAATACTGTTAAGGTCGTTGTAGGTTTCTCTGATCTGGTGTAGCCCGGTCTTTGAGAGTATTGACATGATTGCCTTGGCTGTTTCTTTCAATAGCCCCTCCGCTTGGAATTGCTCACTCATTAAAGAGGGTTCATTTCGGCAAATTGAAAGTATTACCCAAACGACCAGAAGTAAACGATCATAGACTTTCAGTGCAAGACCAGAAGGTCCTCTGTCTTGTTGTGATGTCTCGAGACAGACGTTGATGCGTTTGTTAAAACTCCCAAAAACCTCGAAGGCTCTTGCCATGAAAGATTGTGCATCCCCAATCGCAGCAAAGGTCAAAGAACCCTGCGCAAACCTAAGGACAAACCCAGCAGTTTCTACCGCGGCCAAATCATCGAGGCCTTTGTTGTGAAGTATACTGCTTTCAATTTTTTCAACAATATAATCCATGACAATGCCTAGTTCCGAGGACACCTGGGCATTCCACATGCTCCAGCGTAAGATTTGAGTATCAAGTGTATGAGAGATCACAGGACGGCAACCTCCTAACTGAAGCGTGATGTCGCTGGTAAGGCAGCCTCGAAGCATTCCGCTGCCAATGAGGGTAGATTCGTGAAAGTACACGCGAGAGTCAAGAGGAAACCTTTCAAAGTGGACGGTATATGTCGTTCCATAAGGACCAAGGCCAAAGAGTTTGCCATCGTTTACAGGGCCCTGAGCCACCTCCGGCTCTGCAAAGTATTCCGTCGGTAGGGGGTCATTTGCATGGCTGTACTGAGGTTCTTCGATGTCAATACGTCGAGGTCGCGACTGCTTGCGTAAACGATGCCGCCTGGATTGTTTCGTCTGATTCGTTGGTGCTCTGGCGGGTTGATGGCCCTTTTCCATAGACCATCTAGCAGGTAGTTGGTTGTCTACCTCTGATCCGAGATCTGCAATCGAAGCTGACGGAGATCGACGCTCGAAAGCCCTCCGATAGACGCGATCCAGAAATTTTTTCCTGGAATGGAACGCATTGCCGCGAATATTCTCTACTCCATCCGTCTCCAATTGTGCCGGTCTTGCACTGCGATCATCCAGAACCTGGTCGACTGAGCGATCCTGCTGTTTTGGGGCAAGTTTGTGAGTCCCACCAGTTGCCCGAAAACTAATCGAACCTCCACTACTAACGTGTTTAACGAGTTTCTGGGACGCCCTTACTCGAGGTTTGGGTGAGGCTCGTGGAGTTGACGAAGTGTTCCCAGATGTTTCGACGAGTGGTTGAGGTTGACATTTGGCTGGTTTGGCAGGACCTCTTATTGAATCAGAAACGGATAGTCGTGGTTTGATAGTGCCCAACTTCCACGCATTGAGAATGGATACAGCATCAACATGGTCTTCTCTTGTCGCGAGTCTAATACTCTTTGCCTTGGGGTTGCTTCGCCCCTGGTTTCTTCGGCCCTTCGCAGCCCGTGCAGCAATTTTGAGGAAACGAGGAGCATTTGGCTCAATTATATCCAGAATGCTAAGGCGAGGAGGCGAATGAGCTCTGCTATTCTGATTTTTGCGTTGGCTGGAAGCACTGGGTAGCTTTTTCTTCGAGCTGGACTTTAGAGATAGGTGCGTCGTTGTCAGATTGTTCAGCGTTTTCTTTCTCGAAGACCCTATGTGAGTCGTATTTTGAGTTTGTTTCTGTCGCTTTCTCTGCGGCTCAGCAGCACGGCTCCCCCCCTTGTTGGATCGCTTCTGTTTAGCGTCAAATGTTTCGAATATTTTGAGTTGGCGTTTCCTTGTAGGGGCCATGTGATCGACCACATCCTCTTCGACCACTGATTCCTCATCATCAGAAACCTGTCGTTGTGGGATGTCACGAGCAACAGCAGGCTCAATATCTAGCGTAGTCTGGTTAGGAAACTCGTCATCAGTAGTAGGAGGAACGACGACTGGGTCATCGTCTTCAGAGTCGTCCGACCAAACATGCGTGACATAGGAGTTTATTGGAGTGACCCGTAACTGTGCCACGCCACGCCTCCCCTCTCTGATCAGGAATACGATCACGATGTGGTTGGTTGATTTTCGTCTTCACTTTATCTCGGCCAGACTGTTGATCGAGTCGAAGCCATGAGGCGGGAAGTACTCCCCTGATGCGTCGCCCGATTGTATTCAAGGCTTCCATATCCTTCTCCGATTCACGTTCAGAAGCGCTGTTGTCAGAGGCAGTGACGTCGTCATCGGGTACAGCCGCCCCGAGCTGTGCTTCCTCTTCATCAGACGAGGATTCAACCACTAATGGCGGCTGCACTGTAGTTTTAGCAAGATGCTCTCGAGGTCTAGGGCTATGGGACGGCGATGTTGGAAATTTTGATATATCAGGTGGTATTATCAGCCTTGGTCCCGCTTCAGGGAGGTCGACATTATGCCGCCTTCGTTTTCTTGGTGTTGATTTTGGAGATGTCGTTCTTCGTTTAAACACACTCCGTGCTAGAGATGATGGTCTCAACAAGTCTTCCAATGCAGGGAGGTCCTGGTCGAATACACTTGTATCATCTGTATCAGCCCCAAGACTCGGCTGACTACTCGGAGCACCACCGATGTTCAGAGGTGATGTTTCCGGAGGGAGGTGAAGAGGATGGAATATCGAGACCTCCGAAGTCTTCAGTCGTCTCAGTCTCATTAGGTAGGCTTTCTTCAGACACAGCCTGCGGCCCTGACTCCTGGCTCTCCTCCTCGAAATCTTCATCTGGCAGGGTCTGTTGTCGCTTGCGGTGCTCAGATTCAACCGCGACTCTCCAGGGTTTCACGCCGTGTCGTTTCAAGGCACTGCTATAATGCGCATTTTCGAGAAGGTAGGGGTGTTCCTGGATGGGCTTTCGAGGGCGAAGAGATCGCTCATAGCGAATGGCGGCTTGCTGCGCCTGGTGCTGCTCTACATCTTCACCCAATTCTTCGCTTCGTAAAGGGGAGCCGCGCAAAGGGGAAGCATGTTTCAGCTGTACTCTTAGCTCGTTCTTGTTCAACTGAGGTCTATCAGCTGGAGAATCAACTCCAGGTGTTTGTGGTTCCTTATTTGGTGGGGGTTTATTCTGTTCGGGCTCTTCCGATTGTGAAGTTTGCGAAGCCGCAAAGACAAGCTGATCGATGGGAGGAAGGTCGATATCACTTCGCGCTGAAGACAGTGGAGAGGATTCCAGTGATTCCAAGACTTTAAACACAGCACTACTAAACTGTGTTTCAATTTGGCGATGTTGGGATTCATCTCCTCCCTCCTGCTCCTCTAGCTCTTGGTCGGAGTCGGGGACGTCCCAAATATCGAAGTCATCGCTCGGATCGTGAACATGGCTGGATGCAGTCTTCGTCGTTACCGATGCGTGGGGGATGGCTGATGGCTGGCTATCGAACCCATCTTCATCTTCTGAGTCCGGGATCTCCCACACATCTTTCCAATTTGTCATTGTATCTTCTCGTCATGGTCTATTTCATCTTGGCAGCCAACTCGTATCAAATGGCGTGGGAAGATCAACTACCCAACAAGCTCTTCAGAAAATCAGTAGCTTAAGTAGAAATGATTAAGATAACTCCTCTCCCAAACAGAGTGCCCGATGATCAAGAAGCGCGAGAGAAAGACGTCAAGCGTTCGTGTTGAGTTCGTGAATTGGTTTATGGAGTAGATGCATAATTAATGATGACTAGTTGAGCGGACGAAATACAGGCGGCAAAACGCGCTGAAGCTTGGGTGAGACGCGTTTAGGGATGGGCGCGATCAACTAAGTGGGGGATGTTACTCATTTGGTACATTGGTGGCCATGATAAGTTGGTATGTATTAAGGTATCTCAAAGTATCCCCTCCCTTTCCCACTGCTGTACTCCAAAGTTAAAGCACTTATTACTGATTGAAGCTAATTAATCGTTGGCCACGCCGGGGTAAGGCAAGTGCAGGTTCACATCAAAAATTCTACTTAACGAGGTCCATCAAAGTACCTTGCCGACCTCAAGCTTCGTTCTACAACCTTGATAACCGCAAACGAGATCCTCTACCAAAATGAACCCCTTTTTGAGAAGTCTCCCCGTTGCGCTCGCCGCGTTCTGCGGCGTTGCTGGTGGTAGGTCACCATCCACGTCCGTCAATATCCATGGGACTGACTTCAAATTGAAAATAGGATACTACACTTTCCATCCGCTCTTTGCTCCTCCTGCCGAAGATAGCCTGTTAAAAGGGTAGGTCCTTGATCCCAGAGTCTCTTTTCGACCCATATAGGGTTGTCTTTGGCTCACATTTATGCGCTCAGCTCAACAACTGCATCTCCCCCGAAACCAAGTCCTCCTGATACTAAATAATATGTGCGGAGAACAAAGGGGCAATCAAGATGATATGATGCATCCCACAATGAAATCTTTAATCATAATGGAAACATTGTTCCTCCATAACTATCCGGGGTCATTATCTCGCCAGTTTCTCATCAGCCACGACTTGGAATACATCACAATCCTGGCTTTACAGCAATCACTTCAGCGAACAGGAACAGGCACCGGCAACTGTACGATATGTATAGAAAATGCACACAGTATTTATGTAGCGAGTTCGAATTCTTAATAACATATTCCAATAACACCAGCTCGTTAATAGCATAACTCACTCCACTCGCAAAGATATCACACATGAAAATAGCTATCCGTCCTTATACCTATCAGATGAATTGTGCGTCCAAGCCCCAGAAAAGGCCATTCCAATCCACCGCCTCCAAATCCATTCGACTATCAAAAGCTTGCCATTGCTGCTCCAAGTAGGCAGTCTCAGACTCTACGCCAACCTGCGGGAGCTGGGCAGTTATCTTAGAATTATTACGGTGTGCAGAATCCGGTGTCATGGGCAGAGAGCCCTCGGTATTGGAGAGGATATTAGGGTATTGTTTCTGCTGGAGGCCCTCTAGGGCCGGATGGGAAGGCTTGTGCCTGTGGAGTACCTGGATGGAGAGCTCCAGAAGTTTGGCGGCCGTAGGAGACTGGTATTGTGCTTCTCTGAGGATAGTCCACGCCTCAGTCATCTTCTCCGCATCGCCTAAATTCTCTCCTGAGTCGCTCTGCAGGCAGGCATCTAGGACGAGGGCAATGCTGGCTAGGAACACACTCCGCAGAACCATGACGAGTCTCAAGTTAGGTGAGAAGGAAATCAAGTGTTCTTCTCGCAACTCGTTCTCCGTATCTATTATACGTCGAGCCGATTTCAGACAGACTTCCCGTGAGTATGCAAACGCGGGCTCAATGGTGCCTCGGGCAAGATAGGGGAGATGAAGCTTGCAGAGTTGGCGGGAGATGAGCAGATTGAGGGTGTAGCGCTGGGTGACGATCGAGGGGGTTCGTTGAGGATGTGTAGGCGGCAGATGCTTCCAGGAGGTATTGTCCAGGTCAAAAAATTCGGGGAGCTCCAAGAGGTATTGCTTGAACTTGGTGTCCATCTCCAGGACTTGACCATAGTCGACATTTTCCGGGTTCAAGAGCATGAGGGGATTCTGGACGAGGAGGCTATGGCAAACCTCGGCGAGGCGAAGGCGCTGGAGGAGATAGGACGTGCACGTGGGCTCAGTCAGGGGACGGCCGAAAATCTCTTTACCCTCTACGAGATCTTCATCATCCACGTTGTGAGGCTTTCTAACAGACAGGTGTCTGGGGTCTATGGTGTAGGTGCCCTCCTGTGGGACACAGAATTGGGCCAACATCCTAAGTGCTGTTAGCCCAGGATTCTGAGAAGGGTTTAAAAACAGGACAACTACGAGGATTTCACTCACCAGTCGGTTCCGGCGAGATACCAGACGATTCTTCGCCCGATTTCTGTCTTAATAGTGCTCAGTCGGACAGTCTCAGCCACCATAGCGTTGTTAACGTCGTCGATACGATGAAGAGCCAGTTCGCGACACATGGCAATAGCTACTGAAACAATGTTGCGTGCGCGAGGGCTGATGCCTTCAATGTTCCACATGACGCAGAAGAGGATGATAACGCCCTGTGTACACTCGATTGACGCATGGGATGTTCGGCATGCATAATCAACGGCGTCCCAAGTGGCTTTAAGCCAAGATGTGGCCTGCGAGTTGGCTTCCTTCGAACTCGAGAACAGACCCAATGAATCGTCGTGGGCCATCCAGTTGAAGGTGGCACTGGCACAGATACCGAGAAATAGCACCAGCCCACCCAAATCAGCACGGCGATTCTGTTCCAGGGCGGAGTAGATTCCGTCTATGAGAGCAGGGATACTGGGTGTGTGGATAACATGGTGTAGTTGGGTAATGTCTTTGAGATACTTTCGTACCAGAACATTAGCTTCGTCGCGCTGAGGCAGCCATATGCATCGAGTGGGCTCCGACAAGTCTGGCAGATTAGATGAGGAGGGGTTTGGGAATACGAAAGTTGACGATTTGGTGATGAGACGTATGGGACAGGTGCGGAAGATGATGGGGTCCGCGACCAAAGAATCCTAACCCCAAACAGTGTCAGTCTCTCAATTCGGAAGCTTACATCGCATACACGGGAGATGGGAAATGGGTCAGACACCCAAATAGGTGGCTGAACCACGCAGACAAAGACAGCCAAAGCTAAGGCAGAGTAAGGCTTACCAACAGAGACTGCCCTCCCCACGACTGTTCTATGCGAAGAGCGTCAGCTGTAAGTCGTTGGAGTTTCGGCGGCATTGATGACAGAGAAACATTTGTCTGCGTTCGCCCCGTCGTCATCCGATCAGGTAATTGGCAGACAACAGGCGTGGGAGTATCATGGATAGAGCCCGAATATGACGTTGAAGGGGCAGCGGTGGCATCACTCTGGTGCCACTGAGCTGGTTGCTGTCCCTGGCTCTGGGCAGCAATGAGTGCCTCCAGCCTCTCCAGACGGGACAAGACTTCGGCCGAGGTCACGTCTCGGGATGCCGGCTTGGCCTCCGCTACGCCGGAGCCAAGGCCGGACACGGATGCAGTGGGCGAGGACGGCACGGTTTCATGTTGGCAGGTAACGCCGCGAGAAGTACAGTTTGAGCAGGGGAATTGCCGACTACAGCGCAGCTTGCGGACCCCTGCATAGATGGCAAGAGATGGGACGCTGCCTTGGCTGCCGGCCCATGTCGGTGTGTGCGCCGGCCCACCACTGCTGGTCCGGGCTCAAGCAACAATAATCACAACAGCCAGCGCCAATAACGGCGGTATGGATCGCTGGTGGTGTTGACTGTCCAAATGCTCGTTGGTGCTATACTTGGCGATCGTGGCGGCAGCGAAGCCACCCACAACCGTAGCTAAACAGAGACAGACCGGGGCAGGGAACCGAGACACGCGGCTCAACAATGTTTCATCAAAGGTCGAACGACGTGCATGGCCAAACTTTGATTTGGTACGACAGTCCGTGGAGAGATGCGGCAGCGATTTCAAAAGCCGCCTTGCTGGCGCAGTGTATGGATGAGTGACAGAGGTGTGTCGTGGGCTCCTACGCGGGCAAATCCTGGGGGCTAACACCGGCTCCGAGTTTAGTAATACTCCGCGATTTCTGGGCAAGAAGTTACTTCAGTGTCAAGTCCTTTACTTTGTGAAGCTTCATAATCAAGGTACCCGATCGCGGAGTATTGCATCTCGCACTCAGCCAGACCAGCCTTTGCCCAGAAGCCGATTTCTCGGACATAATGGCATGGGTCCAGGAGTTCAGGCCCGGAATCTCCATGGATTAAGGCCCTCACTAGCGAAGCTTTGCCAGCCTAACCGCGTGCGGTAGCATTAGCCACGCCAGATGCATGCCCCATAGCCCCGCCCTTCCTTCGTCAACGAGCTTGATAAATAATCCTGCCGCCAGCTAGCCATACAAATAGCGTGATACGTTAACGGCTTGTTTTCCACACCACTAGCAGGCAAGAGCGGCACATCAATTAAGCGGCGATTTCCCCTCTGGGCTCTATTATCTAAAACTAGTTTAAGCAGGAAGCGCAAGGTAACGGTACAACTCCACAACAGACGGCAGGAGAGAGACGCTTGTTATCTACACCAGCAGGCAAGAGCGGCTCATGGGATCAAGCGACTGGCCTGCAAGTTCCCCTCTGGGCTCTAGTATCTAACTAGTCTAAGAGGGAAGGGTGAGGTACCGGTACAACTCTGCAGCATACGGCAGTAGAGAGACGCTTGTAATTTGGGGTCCAAGAATGAGAGCGAGTTCGCAATGACCTTCATTGGCACTACCACCACCCTCATGCCCATTTCGCCATACCAATACCCGAGTCTTACTACCGCACGTTTACCTGAACTCGCTGGACATAACAGACATAGTCCCACAGCCTGGTCTGGTGTCTTGCTGGAGCGGATCCTCGATAGTGATCAATAAAGGAGAAAGATCTTCATAGCGTAGCTTCAGCTGTGCTATCCCACTCGACCAACTCCAGTATCACTGCACTCGCTTCACAAGTTCAGCCATACTCGGGGTCGGGGAACTGGACGACGGACAACGGAGGAGTGGTACAACCCAACACTTGACCAGGGTTCAATGCAGTCCTTCTCCGCGCTGAGTCCGGTTTGCTGTCAATGCGGTTCCAGGGTTTTAGTGCCCAGTCGTTTCACCATGGAGGGCTGGCCAAAATCCACGGAGTATGTCCATATCATTTTAATTTGCCGCGCTTGAGGTTGTTGCTATATATGCCTCTTCATGCTTGGTGTACAAAGGTTTGTGATTCCCGTAGTAATATATATACATACATGTGTGTGTAGATACATATACCTACACATATTCTTGAAGTTGAAGCCACCTCACCACGAGATATCAAAGCAGAGTCTCTCGAACTGTGCCTCTCTCGCCTGTCGCCTTGCTTTTGCCTTCCGCTTTACACCCCAGCCAGGCGTCTAACTGCCGATTCACTAACATGGTCTTGATAAATACAAAGTGATTACCAACCACGTAGCTCACACTACTCAGAAAATACCACAGCCTCCCAAAGCTGTGCTACGCCGAGATGGAAAAGGGAACGGTCTCATCTTCGGCTTCCACCACCGGCGACACCCTATCTGTCCTTCCAGACCACGTAAAGGACGTTGAACGAAATGTCGAGCCTAGCTTTCAACCAGAGGAAATTAAAGAGCAGAACGCTCCAGATCCAAACCTGGTCGACTGGGACGGCCCCGATGACCCGCAGAACCCCATGAACTGGCCTCAATCGCGGAAAATCCCAGCCATAGCCATCGTCTCGGGAATCACGTTTCTCAGGTTTGTCATTCTTCTATTCCCGGCGGTGATGGCATGATTTAAGAGCCATGGCTGACTTGGCTGCCCACAGCGCCCTGGCATCAAGCGTCTTCGCTCCTGGCATCGAACAAGTCATGGTCGAGTTCCACTCCACAAGCGAGGAGCTTTCATCATTCATCGTCTCCGTCTTTGTCATCGGCTACAGCTTCGGGCCTCTGTTCATTGCGCCGCTTTCAGAGATCTACGGACGAGCCCCGGTGTATCAGGTCTGCAACGTACTCTTCGTTGTCTTCAACATTGCCTGTGCCGTGGCTCCAAATCTAGCCGCACTGATTGTGTTTCGGCTCCTTGCTGGCTTGGCAGGTAGTTGTCCGATGACCCTGGGGGCTGGAACTATCGCGGATATCATCCCGTACAAGCGACGTGGCAAATACATGGCCGTGTGGGTGTTCGGTCCTCTACTAGGCCCCATCATTGGACCTATAGGTGAGAATCTCAACCCAATATCGAGGGTAATAAAAGAAGCCATGGGCTAACACGGCTTGCTGCCAGCTGGAGGATATTTGAGTGAGGCCAAGGGTTGGCGGGTGGTCGTTCTGGTTGGTCGTCATAGCAGTGAGTCGTTCCCACCCTGTAACACATGTTGCTGTGTGTCAGAATTGCTCACCAATCACTCCTCTCCGTAGTCCGGAGTTGTTGCAGCATTCGCCCTGGCATTTCTCCGCGAGACTTACCCCTACTCCATCCTGGACAAGAAGGCAAAGAGGCTCCGCAAAGAGACCGGCAACGAGAGTCTTCGCTCCGTACTCGATACAGGCCGCAGTTCCAGGGAAATTTTCTCCATGGCCATTGTTCGACCGACCAAGATGCTCCTCTTTTCGCCAATCATTTTCCTTCTCTCTCTCTACATGGCCGTTCTCTACGGCTACCTTTATCTCATATTTACCGCCATGCCCGGCTTGTTTGTTGGCCACTATGGTTTTTCAACGGGATCTGTCGGCCTCTCCTACATCGGTTTGGGTATCGGCAGCATGCTGGGGCTTATTCTCACTGGCATGTTTTCGGATCGCGTGGTTGAGTATCTTAAAGTCAAGAACGGCGGAGAGCCGAAACCCGAATACCGCCTTCCAGCAGTTGTCGGGGCGGCTTTTTCTGTTCCAATCGGTCTCTTCTGGTTCGGATGGACAGCCCAAACTGACCAGCACTGGATTTTGCCCATTATAGGCATCTCGTTCTTGGGATTGGGGATGACTTCATCATTCGTGAGTACAGAAAGCCCATTGTGAATACGGAGCAGGTAACTAACAATTTCTTCTCCTAGATGCCTATTACTACCTACATGGTTGACGCCTATGGCCCATTCGCTGCGTCTGCCGTGGCTGCCAGCACGGTGCTTCGTTCCCTAGGTGGTGCATTCCTACCCTTGGCCGGTGGGAAGATGTTCAGCGCCTTGAAATACGGCTGGGGAAGCTCGCTGTTGGCATTTATTGCTCTTGCTTTGATGCCCGTCCCCCTTGTCTTTTTCAAGTACGGCGAGCGTATTCGACAGAAGAACCTCTTCAATGTGAAGTTCTAGACGGTACTGCCGAATTTGAGGAGCGGGAGCTTTGCATTTTTAACAAAGGAAGGCGTTTGACATGGTTTACTCGCAAGCATTAAAAGGTTTCAACACGCGAATAGAGACATAGCTTCTCCACACTACAAAACTAGTATAGTACAATGCTTTCTTGAAGCCTGATGAATGAATAAGTCGTAGGATTTGCCCCGACGGCATCAACCCGAGGTGTCATGAAATGCAACCTCCATACAGAATGAACGCACGAGGGATACAATGAAGGAAAGGAAGCTACAGTTAAGCAGGAATATTGCGCAATATATCATTCAGTATCACCGTAAGGATGATATAGAGCATTTGATCAAATAAATCGTAATAAGTTCGTACCAAACCTGCATCACTCGCGCTCTCAACGTGAGAAGAGTATTGTTGGGTTGACAAACGCGTGACTGGTGACCTACCCTAGGGACTACAAAATTGTAAGAGCTAGCAAAGCTCAATTCCGCCCAATCTTTGAGAGCATTGCCAGTTAAGGTTCATTGGGTTTTTAAAAATGCCTACTTCTCTTTACGGATATTGTGTTTCGTAGTCATGATGTTGTATATGTGTACAGAGATTTTGTCCTTTAATGTGGTACATAATTGAGATACATTATCGATGTTGAATATTACAATATTTCTGTATCCTGTACTAGGTCTAACGACTACTGGGCTCAAAACGAAGCTGAATACTATAAATATGCAGTATCGGGAGATATAGCCCAAACTCTCCATCTCGCAAGCTAATTCACCCGTTTGAGCCATCAAATATTCAATATATTTAAGAAACACTCACAACCACCCCCAGCTTGCAAACGCCCGTCATCTCACTGGTCGACTAAACGGGGAGATCGGAACAAACAGGGAGAAAACACGTGACCATCAGCCCATTCCAGCTGACTCATCGACCTGCAACCGAGCTTCTCTCGCTGGAGGCCAGCAACTGAAATCATCAGACCAATTGACCTCAAACTCTAAGAGCCGAAAAAACTCGACCTTGCCCTCGCCCGCCTCGAACCACCCCCTCCAGCGCTCGCAAACGCGTCAATTGATACCCAGACGAGCCTCCTCCCTCGAATCCCAATACAAAACACCATGTTGCGCACCCAGGCATCAAGTGCCCTGCGCAAGGGCCTCGTGCGCAGTGTCCCGGCCTGTGCCTCCCGCGCCGCCTCCACCCAGGCTATCTCCAACCCGACTCTCGCCAACATTGAGAAGCGATGGGAGGGTATGCCTCTCCAGGAGCAGGCTGATCTCTGGATGGCTCTGCGAGACCGTATGAAGGGCAGCTGGGCAGAGCTGTCCATCCAGGAGAAGAAGGCCGGTGCGTACCCATATTCCATCCCCATAATACGTGGGAGGGAAAAAATACCTCCCGAGTAGCCGAGCCAGTCACGACCATTGCGATGATGCATTGCCCAACACACAACTGCATGCATCTATCAGCCTTGCATCAAGCTCCCCAGAGTCTCAATCTCACCAGAGTGGCCTAATGTGTATTTTTAACATGGCAATTGGTGGAGGTAGTGTCCTGGGAGACGAGACATCGGCAGGACTAGCTGGCGGCCGGGCCCTTCTCTACTTTACATCATCCATCTGCATGACCAAAAAACTAACTCAAATTATCTCAACAGCCTACTGGATTGCTTTCGGACCCCATGGTCCCCGCGCCGTCGACCCTCCCGGCACCAACGCCCGCATTGCATGGGGCGTCGCCATCGGTGTCGGTGTCAGTATCGCCATCTTTAGCCTTATCCGAACTGCTGCCAAGCCTGCTCCTTACACCATGACCAAGGAGTACCAGGAGCAGTCCAACGAGCTCCTCAAGGTATGCACGCGTTTAGCTTGCCACAACTCCAGCGGCGGAATGCACTCGTTTTGGTCGCTTACAATGTTTGTTACAGAAACAAAACGCCGACCCCTTTACTGGTATCTCTTCCGAGGGATACACTGGCAAGGGTGTTGTCCAGTCTCCTCCCGGCGGCCACTAAACACCCCAAATGCAAGCCGATCAAATCTTTTCTTTTGTCATAGAAGCACTACTGACTCATGGAATCTTTTTTCCGTGTGTAAAATGGTCTTAGAGCGTGGGAACGGAGGCCTTGCGGGGAGCCTTGAGTGCTTGGCTGGTGTAAATACTGTACTACAACGACGGAATCTCAGTCATTGTCTTCATTATCGTCAATTCGTACTTTGAATAACTATGATTCCATGCCTTTTCCTATACCCATTGAAGTGCTTTGCAAACACCACAATGCTTGCGCCGGACGCCAATTTCATCGCAATACGTAGGCGAATCACCCGCCACTCTGCCCTGCCTCTCTAAGCCCTTCAAAGGTAGCCTGGGGTTGCGGACTGTGACTCTTGACCTCTTCCTCTTCTAACCGTCTGTCCAGGTCAAACCGCCCATCTTTGCCCCAGTAAACAGCCTTTTCTGTTCCTTTCACACAGGCTTCTGTGATGAGGACATAGGGCATTGGAGCGTCATACATGGGCTCAGCGAGAACACGCTCCATTTCCATCTTGAGCCCTCGAGCACCAGTGCCAGAAACTGTCGCCCGTTCTGCAATGGCGAGCAGGGCCTTGTCAGTGAAGTAGAGCCGGGACGGGTAGGTCTCAAAAAGGGCAGTGTACTGTGCAACTAGGCTGTTCTTTGGTTCTGTCAAGATTCGCAAGAGATCGTCCTTTGAAAGAGGGCTAAGAGCACAAATATTGTGGAGGCGCCCAATGAGCTCTGGAATGAAGCCGAAGCTCTGGAAATCTGCAGGCGTGGCCAAGTCTAATGGTGTGAATGAAGCTGCAGCAGCAGCGGATCCATCATGATGAGCCAGGTGCGAGTACATCTCAGCGGGAAGGACGTGCTTGGACCCGGAGAGTGATGATCGCCCTTTGATCTCTCCACCAAAGCCTATGGAGGGCCTGGCAACTCGCTGGAGAACCGCCTTGTCCAAACCGACAAAGGCGCCGCAGAAGACGAACAGAATATTTGTCGTGTCGATCGTGTACTGGTCTACTTTACCTCCCATGGGGTTCATCTGAGATGAAGACGAGGATCCTGATCCGCCAATATTTGATGTGATTGGCGGTGCTGACCGCGATGACCGATTGTCCTTCACGCTGATTGTCACTTTCGTGCCCTCAACGAGTTTCAGCAAGGCTTGTTGGACTCCTTCTCCCCCAACGTCTCTCCCAGTCGGCGATTCTCTCCTTGCTAGCTTGTCGAATTCATCCAAAACTACAATTCCATGTTCTGCAGCCTTCACGTCGTAATTTGCCTCTATCAATAGCCGCTCAATGCAAGTCTCAACATCTTGCCCAATGTAGCCAGCCTGCGTCAAGGAGTTACAATCGCATATAGAAAACGGAACGTGTATCTTTTTGCTAAGAGTCCTGTTACTTGTCAGCACACTGCTTCTGCACAAAGGAAGATTTGAGCACCAACTCCAATATGTATGTTTTGCCAACTCCAGTAGGCCCGATAAGTAGTATATTGCTCTTATCTATCTTGACATGCTCGATGACTGATGGATCTTCGGGTGTGTAGAGGTGGTCGATGGACTCGGGCTCTTCGCTGTGAGCTTCATCTGGCTGCCGCATTGATTCATAATGGCTAGGAAACTCGTCTAAATGTACGGACTATTAATAACGGAAGCAACAATAAAACATTGTGATGATGAACCGACTAACCTTCAGCAGGGTGAGGTTCTCGGCGCTTCTGGTGTATCTCTCGATCTCGAGCGAACTTCTGCCTTATTATTTTATCTTGCATGTTTCTCTCCTCGTGCTCGTGTTGGTGTCTTCTCCTCAAATTCTGGTAGTGGTTGAAAATCGTTGAGCATATCGTCTTCTTGGCTCGGTCTTGCCCAACCACGTAGTCGTCTACGCGCTTCTTCAGATCTCTGGGATAGAACTGAGGCACGCCAAAGTTGGTCCTATTGAACATTGGCCCTCGACCAGAGTCTATAGTAGGATCATAGCTCCCGGTGAAGCCGGCATTGAAGTCGGGTGTTCGTCTTGATGCGAAGTGAATTCTGGAGGAGGATAGGCGGCGGAGGCAGGTGTGACAGGATGGAAGTACGGCTCGCTTGGTGTGATATCGACATGACGCAAGAGAGACGGCGACAGCCTTAGAAGAACTGAGCATGGCGGCTTGTCAGACCGTGGCTCATCGCCGCGGACAGCTAGCACGGAGCGGGGTGGAGGTTCGTGGGGTTCGTGATGGCCACCCGAGCCGCCCTTGTGCAGGAGATGGATGTCGTCGAAGCTCTGGATAAGCTTTGAGATTAAAGGCCGTATCTCGCGGTGGGGGTTGGGGAGCTCGCGGTGTTGCTAGAGTTGGTGAAGTGGTGATATGTTCGGGTGGCGTATTATGCCACCGCTCTCAGGCCATTGTTGTCCGAGGCCGAGCTCGGACAAAGCTGCGTTGGGAGCAGGCGGCGGTACAGCGGCTGAGTTCCCAGGTTTGGAGCCAGCGGCGCTACAGTGGATGAGCTGCCCTAGTTACCCACCTAACGAGCTGATACCTGAGCCTCCTATCTACATCTGCTGCAGTCCAATTTGGCAGTCGTGTCTCAGGCTAGTAGGTGGCTATCCAGGTTTAAACCAATGAATCACTGAAACCCCTCTATCATGCATCTTCTGGATGAACTCACCTCTGTTAGACGTTCTCGTGGCACTACCCTACAGCCAATCGATCACTAAATCTCTAGGGCTGCGCTGCTGCAAGCCTCCAACACACCCACCGATGAGGTAGCGTTAGCGTCTCGACGTCATCAGCAAGTCGGACCGGTTGTATAAGTGGTCTATCGATAAAGCTGCCGTCTTGCAAGTGTTGGGATGGCGCTGATACCAGGTGCCTCATCATTCAACAAATCATGGTTTTTCAGAATTGAAATTTTCCATTCATCAAAATCCTTTGCCTGCGAGAAGAATTTCCCAGACGCTTCTACACGTGCATGCAGATTGTTCATCAAGGGTGTCAACTGGTTCCCTCCTCGCTGCGCTTGATCTGATCTTCGCCCAGACAACTCCTCTTCACTACCCCGCGCTCCTAACCAAGAGCCCGCGTTGTGATTAATACAATTATCGCGATGACTGCAGTCGCCGAGAATCCGTCCAATTCTTTGGAATCCAAGAGTGCAGGTGGAGCAGGCGGTGATATCCCCAACGATGGAAACGGGTCAGTCTTGCGATGGATGTTTCCCTTGGCTACGGCTCATAACTGACGCGGTAAACAGGAGTGGTGAAGAGTGACCCCTGGCTGGAGCCATTTAGCGATGCTCTCAAGAGGCGCTTCTCCAAAGCTCAGGAATGGATGAAGGTCATCAATGATACTGAGGGCGGCATTGAAAAGTTCTCTAGGGTACGTACACATTGACACGACGGTCACAGTTGACTTGTGCTGACAGTCTTATACAAGGGCATTGAGAAATTCGGGTTCAACGTCGACGCTAACAACACCATCCTATACAGAGAATGGGCTCCTAATGCCAAGGAAGCTTACCTGACTGGAGATTTCAGTAGGTTTCTGTATCTTTGTTTCTTCAGCCGGCGAGAGCGCGCCTGACCGTCATACAGACAACTGGAACCGAACATCCCATCCTATGCAAAAGGACCCATTCGGATCATTCGAGATCACGCTTCCATCAGTGGATGGACAGGCTGTGATTGCTCACAACTCAAAGGTCAAGGTAAAGAGTCACGATTGGCTCGCAATTGCATGCTCCTCTAATCGCTCTCTAGATCTCGCTTGTTCTCCCCAATGGCGAGAGGGTCGACAGACTCCCGGCGTGGATCAAGTATGTGACACAAGACCTGTCCGTTTCTCCAGCATATGACGCTCATTTCTGGAACCCCCCTGAGTCTGAGAAATACAAGTTCAAATTTTCCCGACCGGCAAAACCTGCCAGCGCCCGTGTCTATGAGGCTCATGTCGGCATCTCGACTCCAGAGCAGCGGGTGGCTACTTACAAGGAATTCACCCAGAACATGCTGCCTCGAATCAAGAGCCTCGGCTACAATGTGATACAGCTGATGGCTGTCATGGAACATGCCTATTATGCTAGCTTTGGGTATCAGGTCAACAACTTCTTCGCTGCGAGCAGTCGCTATGGGACTCCTGAAGAATTGAAGGAGCTCATCGATACTGCACACAGCATGGGTATCGTTGTTCTGCTCGACGTTGTTCACAGCCATGCGTCGAAGAACGTGTTGGACGGATTGAACGAGTTTGACGGTACTGACCACCAGTACTTCCATGGTGGTGGCAAGGGACGCCACGACCAATGGGACAGCCGACTATTCAACTATGGTCATCACGAGGTACTGCGGTTCCTTCTGAGCAACCTACGATTTTGGATGGACGAGTATCAATTTGACGGCTTCCGTTTTGATGGCGTAACGAGCATGCTTTACGTTCATCATGGAATTGGATCGTGAGTATTTGAAAAAGCTGGCGACTCATGTTGTGACTAACAAATATGTAGGGGATTCTCTGGAGGCTACCATGAATACTTTGGCGCAGACGTCGACGAGGAGGCTGTTGTTTACATGATGCTTGCTAACGAGCTTCTGCACTCACTGTACCCCGAATGTATCACCATTGCCGAAGACGTATCCGGAATGCCCGCGCTCTGTCTACCTGTTTCTTGGGAGGTGTTGGGTTTGACTACCGTCTTGCCATGGCGATCCCTGATATGTGGATCAAAATCTTGAAAGAGATTAAAGATGAAGACTGGGATATTGGCAACATCTGCCACACTCTAACCAACCGACGCCACGGCGAGAAGACCATTGCCTACTGCGAAAGCCACGACCAAGCGTGCGTATTCTGTTATGACTATTCCTATACAATTTCTAACTTTGTACAGCCTTGTTGGAGACAAGACTCTGATGATGCACCTTTGCGACGCGGAAATGTATACCAATATGTCGGTCTTGACGCCAATGACTGCAATTATTGAACGAGGCATGTCCCTTCACAAAATGATTCGTCTTGTCACGAATGGATTGGGAGGAGAAGGTTATCTCAACTTTGAGGGCAACGAATTTGGCCACCCCGAGTGGCTGGACTTTCCTCGCGAAGGCAATGAAAACTCCTTCTGGTATGCTCGCCGGCAGCTGAATCTAACAGAAGATGAACTACTACGATACCGCTTCCTCAACAACTTTGACCGTCAAATGAACCTATGCGAGGCTAATTACGGATGGCTTGCTGCTCCTCAGGCATACATTTCGTTGAAGCATGAAGGCGACAAAGTCATCGTCTTTGAGAGAGCTGGACTCGTCTTCGTCTTCAATTTCCACTCGACTACAAGCTATAGTGATTATCGCATTGGCATCGATGTTCCCGGTACATATCGGATTGTCCTGAATAGCGATTCACAGGACTTTGGAGGGTTTAGTCGAATTGAAGAGAGCACGCGGTTCTTTACAACGCCCATGGAATGGAACGGGCGCAAGAACTGGACACATGTCTATGTTCCTTGCCGAACAGCAATTGTAAGTACATCAATGATTTCGGTCATTTTTGCAATGGTATCTTGAATGCCCTTGAGATTTCCAACCACTAACATTGACTCTTCAAATAGGTTCTGGCACTGGAGGATTCAGCGTCTCAATAGGTACAACATCCTGACTTGGGTGGTCATTGTGGACAGGGACAGACGGGTGAAGAGAGTAATTTCGACTTTGGCAAAATGTTGTTTCCTTGCCAACTGTTTGCTAGTTCGATTAACAATTGATATTTCTATTAGTTTGGAATCAGAATAGCGTCACTATCCGTGAGTGATCGTGCTGAAAATTGCATGCTACCAAGTGATCCATCAGGATTGAAGAGTCTCTAATTCGGTAGTGTGCACGTCCGCTGGTGGTCAATGCCTCAGGTAGTGAGCCTTGGTTGGCCTCGGTGATAATAGCAGCCTGTCTTTCCAGGCAAACGGGGAAATTGCCCCTGTGTTGATGAATGGCTGGTATTAGACAGTAAGAGAAAACAAGTCACTGGCACTGTGCATCCGTCCACCCGAAAGTCCCCGGCTGCAATGCGCTTCCATCCCCTGTAAGATCCGAAGGGGACCTTTCTAGCACTGTGGAACCAGCGACCGTGGCTAATTTCAGATTAGTGTTCACGTGACTTGAGAGAAAGCTCTAACCGACGAGAGTTGTCCGCTCCCGAGCAAAACTGCTCACTCTGCAAAAGTTCTCCCAAACTACCACCATCCTCTCTCCACTCCCCGCATCACATTGCTCTCTGTCATCTGGCAAGATGTTCAAGAGGTGAGTTACGGTCTCCAGAGCTATTTTTCGAAGCTCCGGCGCCGCGTGCGAGTCAATTGAGATCGATTGGACTGACGAGTGGTTTCTGTAGCGGCATTTCCTCCTTCGCCCGGGCGGCCCGCCCGTCCTTCGCTGCGTCGCGAACGCACCGTCCTGCCTGCGACAACTCGATTCCCTTCCAACAGCAGATTCGCTAGCACTACTGGTGCGGGGTGATGGCAAGATTCATCAGGTGCGTAGAGTGGCGTCGTGTCCCGATCAGGGAGAGAGCGAGCCTCGCTGACAACAACAAACTAGGTCATCGGTGCCGTTGTCGATGGTTAGTCGAAATCTTTTCACGGCCTTTGTAAAAGGCTGTTGGCTATTGACATCACCGATATTGACTCTTTCTCACAGTGAAGTTCGACGGCGCTAAGCTGCCTGCCATTCTCAACTCCCTGGAGACAACCAACAACAACCAGAAGCTTGTGCTTGAGGTTGCGGTACGTCCAAGGCAACTCCGACAAGCGACGCAGGATTTTACTAACTGAATTCGTTACCAGCAACATCTCGGCGAGAATGTTGTTCGTTGTATTGCCATGGACGGTATGTCGCATTTTACCGATGTTGCCACCTACCTCTCTGATTCGACGCTAATGCCTCATTAGGTACTGAGGGTCTCGTCCGAGGCGCCAAGGCTACCGATACTGGTGCTCCCATCACTATCCCCGTCGGCCCTGCGACTCTTGGCCGTATCATGAACGTCACTGGTGACCCCATTGACGAGCGTGGTCCTATCAAGACTGACCAAGTTCCTGCCCATTCACGCCGATCCCCCAGAGTTCACCGACCAGTCTACCTCTGCTGAGATTCTCGTCACCGGCATCAAGGTCGTCGATCTCCTGGCTCCCTATGCTCGTGGTGGAAAGATTCTGGTCTCTTCGGTGGTGCTGGTGTCGGAAAGACCGTGTTCATTCAGGAGCTGATCAACAACATCGCCAAGGCTCACGGTGGTTACTCCGTGTTCACTGGTGTCGGTGAGCGTACCCGTGAGGGTAACGATCTGTACCACGAAATGCAGGAGACCTCCGTCATTCAGCTTTGATGGCGAGTCCAAGGTCGCCCTGGTGTTCGGTCAGATGAACGAGCCCCCTGGAGCCCGTGCCCGTGTTGCCCTTACTGGTTTGACTGTTGCTGAGTACTTCCGTGATGTTGAGGGCCAGGATGGTGAGTTTCCTCCTTGATTGCGCTATGACTAGATTCTGACTGTTGTCCTAGTGCTTCTCTTCATCGACAACATTTTCCGTTTCACTCAGGCCGGTTCCGAAGTGTCTGCCCTGCTTGGTCGTATTCCCTCTGCCGTCGGTTACCAGCCCACTCTCGCTGTCGACATGGGTATCATGCAGGAGCGTATCACCACCACCAAGAAGGGTTCCATCACTTCCGTCCAGGCTGTCTACGTCCCTGCTGACGATTTGACCGATCCTGCCCCCGCCACCACCTTCGCCCATTTGGACGCCACCACTGTCTTGTCCCGAGGTATCTCTGAGTTGGGTATCTACCCTGCCGTGGATCCTCTCGATTCTTCCTCTCGTATGCTCGACCCCCGTGTTGTCGGCCAGGAGCACTACGACATCGCCACCCGTGTCCAGCAGATTCTCCAGGAGTACAAGGGTCTCCAGGACATCATTGCCATTCTGGGTATGGATGAGTTGTCTGAGGCTGACAAGCTCACTGTCGAGCGTGCCCGTAAGATCCAGAAGTTCCTGAGCCAGCCTTTCACTGTCGCCCAGGTCTTCACCAGCATTGAGGGTAAGCTCGTCGACCTCAAGGAGACTATCAACTCATTCAAGGCCATTCTTAACGGTGACGGTGACAACCTGCCCGAGGGTGCTTTCTACATGGTTGGTGACTTCGCTTCGGCTAAGGCGAAGGGAGAGAAGATTCTTGCTGAGCTCGAGGACAACTAAGCGGTCTGGAGTTTTATAATACCAGGAGACATGGAGACCGGACCTGTGTATAGACAGCGTAAAGTGGGCCGGGAGGTTTCTTCTTAGCTCCATCAATAAGTCTCTTTTGTGGACTGTGTACCAAGAAATCAATAAAATTTCTTTTGTAACTCTATCGAATATGTTGATAAATACATGCGTGTGAAAGGTGTTCTGAGTAACAGCTACTTTTCGTGACCTGTAGTCTGGCTCCCATGTGATATCACTTTGACTAGGTGTATCTAATCGTGCTACTGAGTGTATGGCGACTGAGTGTATTCCATTGAAATGGAGGTTGCCTCCAACTGTACTTGTGAACACGGGGCCTCGTGGTTTAGTGTCGACTCGCTTTACCAAGGTTCGAATATCCTTGTTTTCGAGAATACTCTTCACCGGGACTTTATTTCGGGGGTTTTGAGAGCCATGTGTGTTGCCTCCCAAGAAGTGATCTAGTCACAGGTGGATGGTTGGTGGGCAAATCCTGCACGTAAAATAGCTTCAATAGGATGGCAAATAGTGCTTGCATATAGAGGAGGCATTTCCCGGTAAACAAAATACAATATATGAGTTAACAAGTCTATCAAATCTCCGCCCGATGTAGACAACAGTAGATACCCACCCATTGAAACGCCGTTTTCCCGTGTCGACTAGATTCTCGGCCACGTCTGGCGTTACATATCTAGTTTTAGTATCCCAAGTAAAGAAAAAAACTGCTAAGCTATGTACAGTGAATAATAGAAGGGTCAATTATTACATTGATCAACTGGATATATACCATTGCTGTCCACCAGTACAGGTCCCACACCATCCTTGAATTCAATCTTCCTGCCAGTGTTATCCACTTGGGTGAGCTGCGCCGTATCAAACGACGAGTCAGGAGGGTCCCAAGATGGGTCTTCCAACAGTATCCGCGCGAGACCGACCTTGTCGTCAATGTGCATTGCCATCAACGGTGCTTTGAGATGCGGCTGCCACTCTGGACCGACGTGTTTGCAGATATCGCGAATGGACCGGCTGCCAATACCGTCGTACCACCAGATATCCTGCACGATCTTGAGGAAGATGGAGTAGTGGGCGAGGATGACGAGAGCTCGTGTTCGCTTCTCCTGCGATAAGTCTAAAAAGTCGCGTGGAAGAAAGGTAAACCAGGTGATGATTCGAAGGTTCATGACTGGGTTAAACCCATCCTTCAAGTTTCTGTGTAAAGAGCCGAGATATTTGAGAGTTTCATAATATGTTTGGATGTGGGGAAAATCGGGGTCATCCTCCTTGATGGCCGAGATCATGAACAGCAGCGAGTTGGGGATGGCGGTGGCCGAATCATCCAGGTCGATGGGGGGACGGTAGAAGAGGGCTTCCAAGCCAAATTTGCGGAAGGCAGGGCGTGAAACGAGGTTGAAGATAAGGCTAATACCCCTCCAAACAGTCATCCACTCGAGGAGGTAGAGATGTCTGCCATCGGGGTCTCTGAACGGGTGGGAAGAAATGGCAGTCAACAACAGGGAGTTTGCGAGAAGAGAGACATAGGTGTCTGGATTGGCGTCCTGAATGGCCTTGCGGTAGCCCTCGAACGACTGGACACGGTAGGCGAGAGCGCGCCCCGGGTCAAGGGGCTGCTTGAGGCTCTGTAGATGAAGTGATGAAAGAGCTAAGATGGAATCCATGAGGAAGTGGTTTTGGAAAGCTTGCTGCACAAGAAGGTTCTGCATAATGTTGCCAACGGCTGGCTGGCTAGTGGTATCGACAGAGAAGGAATAGGAGGTGTTTGCAGTATAAAACCACAGCAACTTCATATCCAACTCATCCACAGACGGAGACGGGCGGAAGAGAGGCTCAGAGACAATCATCGAGGCAACGGTTTGAGGACACGGGGTCGCCGTCCTTGAATACGGCGAGAGCACAGCGTAATCAGGGGACGAGGCTGAGTTTGAGACGGGCGAAGGCAGCGGAGTGGGAGAGGGAGAGGAGGGTCGAAGGTGAGAAGACGGTGCCTCGGTTAGGTAGACGCAAGGAGTCTTGCGCATTGTACATGACCGACACGATGGCCGGACCTCGTCGCATTTGACCTTGCGCACCTTACAGTTCTTGCAACCTTTCCTCGACTTCTTGTGAGGGCGCTTGGAGTGGTAGGGGCGGTCAAGGGATACGTCTGCAACCGAGGACGCAAGCGCCGAGTCCAACAGTTGCTCTTGGTCGGCCATGACTAGAGGATGTGCGGTGAATGCTCGAGTCGCAGCAGCAAAAACCGGAATGGCGTGGCCGGGGTTGTGGGTGTACTTGTCCGCTATACGGACCAGAGGTTGTTCACTATCCCAGAGGGCCCGTTGATGCGTGATGCCTGTGACGACTGAGCGGTATGGGCGTGTATCAACGACGTGCAGGTAGCCGCCGTTGAGGAGCCACGCACGAGCTTGAGTAAGTAGACGTAAGCCTCTATCACGTAAAGAGATGCCTGGTGGGCAGTTCAAAGGATCGTTGTGAGGCGCAGTGCAGCATGGACAGACAGGGGAGACAGATGAGACGAGATGGGAATCGAACGAGTTGGTAAGGTTTCGTCATCCAGGGGCGATGGGAATGGTATTGGGGGCAGTTGGAGGAGGAAGTGAAGATGGAGATGTGTTGTTCTTCATGAGAGGCATTAGCCTAGGATCGGCATGCGGCCCATGGCTGGTTGGTTTATGTTGCTGATACGTGAGAGAGAAAGTGGTGACGCCAACGTTCTGCACCTTTCTGGCTAGTGCCGCTAACCGAACCGTATGAGGCTGCTGTACCCTGCGTCCGCCTGGGGGAAGCCTCATGTCCTACTGATGGCGACTGAAGCGTGCATGCAAAGTCGCATGCCACCCTGACGACTAGTGAGGAGGGTATTACCCCACGCGCCCCCTGTCATCAACTGTCGTCGTCGTGATACTATTTGAGACATCTTTCGCGACATTCGCTTGGTGATGGCCTGATAGACACAGCGGGTTGGCTGCCGCCTTGTTATAGGGCTAGGAACGGCGACTTTGTTACTGGTCCCAACATCCATTAGCGGACAGTTCAGAAGCCTGTGGCTCTCATGGTAAGCACTAAACTATTATTGGCGAAGGCTTTTGCCCTGAATCGCTGATTTCCTACCAAGAGCCTAGTTACCCAAGGTAGCTAGCTATAAGACTCGATCTTGAGAGCTATAGCGTACAAGCTGGCGTTAAGGCTTGTGCCTTGGGTAGCAAATGTGTTTAATGCCAATGTCGATGCAAAACACGCTGAACCGTGAGCAAGGGTGAAGCTTATCATCAGTCAGTCAGAGGCTCATGGCAGATGCTGCTAAAAACCCACCAATAGGGAAATATCCTCCACTAAGGAGCCCACCCCGACGTGTAGCATAATTATTAGTTCCTCTGTACTCTGTACACTGAACGAAGCATAGTGATCACTGATCACGTAAGGTACCGGTGCACTGCAACTCCACTGTAAACTGCCACTAACCCAACAAGGGCCTTCAACTTTATGTAAAATCGTCACCGAGATGCATCTCGATCAACATCATAAGCTGTAATTGTCCATCCGCCTCAACCCATCCTGGGCAAGCTGCAGCCCTCGCCAGCACGCCGACAATTAGACTCCCGTGCGTTCTGCACAGCTGTCGTCGGCCACTCGTCCGGATGCAACCGCCTATGCGAGCGTTCCCCTCGGTTGCTCTGGCCGCGAGAGTTCCTCGATGCGCCGCCCGTCAACGATGCTTTCATAATTCGGCCCCCGCCAGGCTCAGCAACCCGGGCAATCCGGCTGGGAAGCCTGATGAAGACTCAGTTGCCTCCAAAGATGGGGATACCGAGACTCAGGCCGGCACAGACACCGCGGGAGGCCGGTCTAGAGGCCATGTTTCTAGCTCCTTGAGGAATCGCCAGGCGCGAAAACGACCCCGTCTCTGCTCTGCCCCCCATCACACTTCCCGCCGAGTTTCTCGACACCAATGTATCGCTATGGTCAAAGGACAGACAGCCAAGGCTCCCGGCTGCTCTCATGGAGGATGCGAAGCACCCCAAAAGATCTGGTCTCTACGGCGATGTCGGGCCCATTTCTCAGCAGATTCATGCGACCATCGAGTCCTACTTTGAGACTGCCCTGAGCGACCTGTTGTTGAGGGACTGTGAATTGGCGCTCGACTTCATGCACTCGACGCTCAGCAAGAAGGACGGACGTTGGAACTCGCCGGAGCCGATCGAGAGGGTGGTTCGCATCTGGGACATGATACTTGACTCAGCTTGGCACCTGACAGATGCCTTATATCCTGCTCGAATGCCCGAATATGTTTATAAGAAGCGTCCGTTTTGGTGGTGGCACTGGCACAAGGACCTGGATCACCGGACACTAAAGTTTCGCGACCAATTCTTATCACTCAAAGTGTCCCTCGACGACCAATTCAACTACGCCGAACGCATGGACTACGCCCTGCCTCACGCCCTTGCAGACTTGCCTGTCGACACCTTTGTAGGGCTACAAAAGTCTCTTGACCACGAGTTACGATCGTCAGCCCCTTCGAATTTCGACTCAAAGACGAGCAAGCGACCCATCACGGTGCTCTCTATATCTGGATACGGTGGTAAAGCCATCTCTGAGGCAGTTGGCGAGTGCATTGCATTTTGGAACAATGTGGACATCATTCGGTTGGACTCCTACGACCTGTCTGTTTTGGTTGGAGACTATTTAGGCCAGAACTGGGCTTACTCGCGAGGCGCCCTCTCGACGATGGGCTTCCGGGCCGCCGAATTGAACGGCCGTCTCTCCTCCGACCCCGAAATACCACCACGGCTCGGTGAGAGTGACGATGGCGATACCGATGTTGGAATGCTAGGGTTCCGTGCGGCCGGCTCTATAGAAGACGAGCTACAAAAGATTAAAGAGGGAGGGTTTGAATGCTTCAGCAAGTGGGAAAACCTGAAGATTGACAAGATCCTTGACCATATTATCCGGGCGGCAGAGCTCAAATCAGGCTCACCGACGTCGCGACCGGTGTTGATTCATGTACATGATATTGTGGAAATGAGCATGACATTGGAAGGGTCGCTTCTCATCGGCAGACTTCGGACGCTCGTGGACGCAGCCTGGCAGCAAGGCACTAAGATTGCCATCTTGGGTACGTCATCTTCTGAGCAGCCTTCCGAGGAATACCAGTCTGCAGTCGAGAACATTGCCGCTTCAGATCTCGTCGTCACACGCCACATCAACCCTGGCCGAGCCGACAAGCTCTCGGGACCCCGAGGAAGCCGGCCAACTTTCAACCTGCAAAAGGCAGACTTTTTCACTGAGAACATGAACAACGTCAACAGGATGCTCAGGGCCATGAGCCCCGGGTCTTCTAAGCCCACACTGGACCTGTCCAGCGCGCCAATGATAGCGTACATGCGCTCCATCATCCCTAGATTCTCGATTCTGCGCGATTCCATCCTTCCCATCCCCGAGATCTATCACCTCGCTAGCTCCATCATGGCACACGAAAGGGGAATGGAAGGCGGCGGACCTGCCGCCTTTATGGAGCGTTTCACAATGGGACCCCTTCGTCAGAAACCAGGGCAGTCGTTCCTCGACGACGAGCCAGCCGACGACAATCAAACAATGAATGAATCCTCAAAAGGCGGAGAAGATACCAAGTCAGATGGGCGCCCTGCCTTCAAGCTCAACGAGTATGAAAAGCGTATCTCTTCCGGACAAATCAACCGTGAAAACCTCAGCACCACCTTCGCAGACGTCCATGTCCCCCCCGAGACCATCTCAGCGCTTAAGCTCCTCACCTCACTTGCTCTTGTCCGCCCCGACGCCTTTTCCTACGGTGTCCTCGCCGCCGACAAGATCCCCGGCTGCCTCCTGTACGGCCCTCCTGGAACAGGGAAAACCATGCTCGCGAAAGCCGTAGCGAAGGAGAGTGGCGCCAATATGCTCGAGGTCAGCGGCGCAACCATAAATGACAAATGGGTCGGCGAAAGCGAGAAGCTCATCCGCGCCGTCTTCACCCTCGCCAAGAAACTCTCTCCTTGCGTCGTCTTCATTGACGAGGCTGATTCCTTGCTCGCAAACCGCAGCATGTTTAGCAGTCGTGCGTCCCACCGCGAGCACATCAACCAGTTTCTCAAGGAATGGGACGGCATGGAGGAGACGAACGCCTTCATAATGGTTGCTACGAACCGGCCGTTTGACCTCGACGATGCCGTGCTGCGGCGTCTCCCGCGCAAAATCCTCGTCGACCTTCCCCTGCGCGACGACCGCGCCACCATCCTCCGCCTCCTCCTCAAGGGAGAACAGCTCGACAGCTCCGTCTCCCTGGACGACTACGCCTCCCGCACACCATACTACTCAGGCTCCGACCTCAAAAACGTCTCCGTCGCCGCCGCCATGGCAGCCGTAGAGGAGGAAAACGAGGCGGCGACAAAGCACACGGGTGCCGAACCCTTTCAGTACCCCGCCAAGCGAACGCTGCGAGCCCACCACTTCGAGAAGGCGCTGAAGCAGATCCCCGCGAGCATAAGCGAGGACATGGTATCGCTGAAGCAGATCCGCAAGTTTGACGAGGAGTACGGCAACGGGAAGAAGGGCACTAAGAAGAGCATGGGGTTCGGCATCCTGCACAACGACAAGAAGCTCATGGACACGGGTGAGGGTGCGCGGATTCGACGGGGGAGCCTGTGATGCGTGACGGTGTATGTATAGTATAAACGTGGATATTTCCTTCTTCTTCTTCTTCTTCTTCTTCTTCTTCTTTGTTACTTTTTTTTTTTTTGGTTTGTTTCTCTGAGATGGTTATTAGAGTTTGGGATAGACAGGCACTTTCGATTACACGGTGTCGGTATGATCTTTACGAATCGTCAAAAAGTCCTGTGTTTCCCGTTTGTTATAGGATACAGATGGGATGCAAAAGAGGTCCTGTACCTCTATTATACATTGTACATAGGGGCTGTACCACCTAATGAGACGGGTCATTTCTAACCGCCGAGTTTTCCATGATACCCATCCCCGACCGACATCTTGAACAGCCGTCAAGCGTAGCGCCCAACAAGTCAAAGCCAGCCGCAAATCGGCATCCTTCAGCCCTCCGTAGAGATATGAATGTTCTCCGCGGCCAACGCCCTAAAGTAGTCTGTCTGAGCCTTCTCCAGCGCATCAAGCGTCGGCTGCATCAGCTTCAAAACCGCACTCCGCCCGCCACCGACCGTATCCGCCTTCCACCTGATCTTCTTGCCCGTCCTATCAAAGTGGTCGAGGATCTCCTGCTTGCGCTTCTTGATGATATCCTCCCTCTCCTTCTCCGCCTCGTCAGCAACCGTAGTGATGCGAGCGATCGACCTCTTGAGCGATTCAGCCAAGTACTGCAGCTCGCCGGCGCGGTCCGCATCCCCGGACAGGAAGGCGTTCCAGAACTGGTGCAGGAATTCAACTGTCGTAGCGTTGGTGATGGCGCACTTATCGGCCACGTGGGAGGGGAGTCCCATGGGGGACGTGGCATCTGAGGAGTGCCCGTATTTCTGGGCCCGCTGCTGGAGGACGCCGTCCATGACCTCCTGTTCGGCGGATTTGATGGCCTTCCTTGACCCTACCTGACTTTTCTTGGGCTTCTCGTCGTCGCTGTCGCTCTCTTCTTCCACATTGATGAGCTCGTGTAGATTGGCTCCCCCCGGGCCGTCATGGCCTAGGCCTTGGAGATTGCTTTGCATGACGCGCAGAACGTCGGCGGGGTCCTGTGAGGCAAACATGCGTGCATTCGCAGACGGGGCGCCGTCTCGTTTTGAGAAGAACTTGGTTTGCTCCCTGACATTGAGCATGATTTTGTGCTCCTTTGCATCGCCTTGAAGATCACGCAGTGCCAGCTCCCTATAGGCGTCGAAGGCGCCTTGAGAGTCCCCGGTGTTGGCATCCGAAGGCGCGACATTCGCCATGATCTTCTCGCTCAGGCTGTTGAGTGTTCGGACGATGGGCACGTTGGCCCTCGGCCGCATCTCGATATCCTTGGCGTTGCCGCTGCGGAAACCACCTTGGTTTTCTTCATTGGCTTCTAGATCGATGAAGTGAGGCACGCTCTGTGCCATGATCTTACTCTGGAGCACTTCAGTGTTCTCATTTGGATCATATTTATCGAATAACGCGTCGGGCCCGTCATTGTCGCCGACGCGCTCGCCCCTGAGTTTTTTGGATAGCTTGCTGAGAAAGAAGCGGGACCAAAACTCCGCCTCTGAGACCTTGGGTACGTTTTCGTTGTATATGCGCTTGACAAGGGGGTGCTGGGCAAATATCATCTGGACCTGTTCGACGCTAATATTGAGTTTCAACTCGCCGTCGACGGTTCGAGGCTTAACAGTGGACAAGACGTTGTAAGCGCCTTTCTTCTGATTTGCTTCGATGGCATGTGCACGGAGGAGATTGGTGCGCGTGGCCCAGAATTGAGAGTTGAATGCTGCCCCTGATATAGAGTCAGGTTTTGTTGAGATTGCTGACATATAAGTCTGATGAAGGCTCTTATCCTTCTTCATGAGAGACTGCTGCAGCTCAATGTCCATTTTGAGCTGGCTGTCATCGAACCATCGTGTTGACGACGGCTGTGAGTTGACGGCACTGGCAAACGCCATGGACGAAGAGGCACCCGCGCCGCCATTAGCCCCGGGCGTCGATGCTCCCGTCGCCATCCCACCAGTGGGCTTGGGTATGCTTGCATCATTGCTGCGAAGGTCAGCTAGAAGTTTGGACAGGAGGTCCTTGACAGCCGTGGCCTCTGCTCTAGCTTCGGAAGTGTTGAAGTGGAATAAATAGGTGGCTGGCTCGGCTCCTGCAACAGATTTCTCAAAGATTTTCAGCATCACCTTGGCTGAAGTATCCGGTGTCTGCTGAAGGTCTGCAAGATGTGTTAGCCAAGAAGACTAGTGGAGTTGAGGCAGGCGGCGGGAGTAAAAGATCGTACTGGTGATATTGCCCACAGGCAGGGAAATCGTCGCAGGACCACCCGAGTTGGGGGTCCATGTGACGTTTTGGTGGTCACTCGTAAGGGTCAGGATGCCATCTTTCTTCTTGAAGAGCGTGCGCCCAGCTGGAGTGGCCATGGGGCTTATGGATTCTCGTGTCTTGCACGATATTGATCTAATTGAATCGGTCTTCTCTCTTCCTCAAGCAGCGTCTGGCGAAGCTTCTCAGTATGCGTGAATCAGACACCGAAAAAGCTTTTACTCCATTCCTACAGGATCTGCACAATCCCCAAACTGCTCCTCAACGCACCCAATCCACTGCGCCTTGGAGTGAAGCAAAGACGGGGCGAGAGAGTCGTGCAAGCTGATGCCTAGAAATCCATGTATCGTGAAGTGTGTAGAGATGTGAGATGGTGACCGAACGAAGGAGAGGGTGTAGCAGAGCCCCGTTCCACTTCTCTGCAAGTTGGGTAGACCTGTATTGCTTAGTCCTCTTATGCAAGAAAGGAGGTTGCGTCGGAGAAAATAGGATAGTTCTGCAGAGCAATGTAATGTGGCATGTGAGGAAGTTGAGTGAGACTGTTGCTTGCCATATCACAATGAAAGTCCATGTATTCACGTACAGTGTCTATAATTATAGTTTGCACTTAGATCACGACTCTTTGTTGGATAAATCCCCCCAACCCGCCATTTATGCACAGTCCTGGCACTGTACGCCACTTTAGCGCATTGTTTCCAGCATCCACCGACTGCTATTGGGACGCCAGGACGTACCAGTCAGTGCTGGCAATTGGAGCCTAAAATCTGCTTCTCTTAGTATATTACAGCACATCTCAGCAGTATCGATGCCTTATAGCTAAAGCCCTGAAACCTGGTACAACAGCCGCCAGATTAATCTAGACTTCTTTTGCATTGTTCAGTCCCTGTCTCTAGGCCCTCAAAGCCCTTTGTTCAGCCTGTTAATTGTCCACATGTCTGTCCCTTTGTTGTTTGTTACTCTGAGCCGTGAGTAATCAATCTTGTCCGCGAACATTGTCACAGGTGTCACAGGTGTCACTGGGGAAACTGCAGGGTCAACGCACAGTCCAGTTAACTGAGAGGTTCCCAAGATCTGAGTGCGTAAGCATTAAAACGTGAGAGACTGATTTTTTTCTCAAGAATTGACGCCTCGTTCTAGGCATAACGGACCGAGACGGGCAGCAGTTCGAAGACAAATCAGAGTAAACTTTCATAAAATGTATCATAGTCTAAACATACAATACCAACTTCAAAAAGTCCCAAAAACGCCCAAAAAAAGAAAAGCCTGGTATTTGACAGCGCCAGTTCGCTTCCCCTGTGATGGGTATTCAGATCCACACGCAAGCAAATGCTCCTTGTTCACCCAAACGCCTGTTCAGTCTTTCGCCGATGCCCAATTCTTACACCCGCTAGAACTGTGTCATGTTTGCGGTAGAGTACATGCTGCTCCGTCGATTGTTCATGGGGTGCATGGCTGTATCGGGTCGCTTGATGCCCGGCACGAGAGGGCTTCCTCGATCGTCGTGGCCAGCATCACGCTCAATGTCATGGTGAGCTGAGAAGGGGCCACTGATTTCGGGTCTGGTTGAAGTCTTACCAGCGGGCTCCTGACCACCCTTCCAAAACATGGACACAAACTTGCTGCGTGTCTTCTCATTACGCAGGGAGGAAGCGGGCGACCTGGAAGAGTACTCAGGAAGGCGCTCGCCATGGGACTTTGCGAGCGAGCCGTCGGCGCGGATGTCGCGAGACGTGATGCCCTCCTTGCCATCGCGCCAGACGAAGTTGCAGATGATGTTGAGGAGGCCGAAGGTGAGATCCAGAACTCCGGGCACCAAGAGCTAGCTTGGAGAAGTGTGTGCCGAGTTTCTTGTCATCGTACGCAGGTTTGGTTGAGTGTGCCCAAGATGTTGCATCCCATAATGACCATGGCAAAGCCGAGCCAGCCGACGCCGTGGGACTCTGAGAGGACAGGCCAGATCTCGCGGAGGTAATTTTTGACAAATTTTATCAAAGGGAATTCTGAAATGATGAGGACGATGGAGAGGAAGGAGGTGAAGAATAGCGAGATGCACTCAAAGACGAAGAGTGTCCTGTGCTTGTCGACCTTGATGATAAGGACCCAGCATGCGGCGGTGGAGGCGGCTAGGGTGATGACGGTGCAGACGCGAAGGCCTTGGAGAATGAAGTATCCAAAGCCGCGGAGAGAACCGAGGGCTGAGCATGGTGAAGATGGTCAAGTAGCTGAAACCTGGAGTGTATGTGGGATATTCAAACTGCACAGAGGTTAGTGAGCTGTCGTTAACGAGCCAGGCTGTGTCTGAGTAGGCACTTACAGATTGGTAGGTGTATTAGTATCGGCAGAGAAGAAGGTAGATAGAAGCGAGCGGGTTGTTTTTCTTGAGTAACTGGCTAGCAGGCTCGAGAAATGTTATTCAAGTCGTCGAGACGAGTTCCGAGGATGGCAAAGAAGAAGAGAGTGGTGCGATGGATCCAGTCCAGTTGATCATGAAGGAGAGAAATGTAGGAAAGAAGGGGGACGAAGAGAATAAGAAAACACAGGAAATAAGAAGGGTAGAGATTAGGTTAACGATTGTTCACAAACACCATTGTTCAGCGAACGTCAATAGATGACTGACAGTGACTGAGGGGCGGATAGGTGCAACATGTTTCTGGGAGGGGGACAGGCAGCCTTTAAGGCGGCAGACGCAGGGACGTGGCATTGATTGCTTTGAAGACGGGAACAGAGACGTTTCGCGACTGAAAGACTGACGCCGGCGCGTGGGAACACAATCCAGGACCTACTGGGGTGAATGGCTCGCCATCCATGGATGACAGCGTCCTCAGCTGGTACACCGGGAGGTGTAAGAGGTTTTCAATGCCCCCAGGCCAATCATTGCGGCCACCAGGCCGTCACATAATCAGGAATCTTACGAGAGAGCTCGCCCATGGACACGGTCGAGTGGATGCAGTTTCATGGCCGCCGTGTTCCTGGCCTTGGCGGAGACACTTGGTTCATCGTTGTGGCCGCCATTGCATCACACACGCCCAGCCGGTTCGCCTCCAGGGTCGACGAGCAGCAGCATGAGGCCGCGGGTCACGAACAGTGGCTGTCATCAGAGCCAATCGGCACATCAAGGGGAGAGGACGTGGCCGCCTATGCCCGACGTTGGGCGCTTGATGGCCGTTCTCAGTGCCGGGGTCGTGAGAGGCATCGATTGGACGAGGTTGCGCGGGAGAGCGTTTCAGGACTGGACGCTGTGAGTCTAGGTGGGGAGGCGGTAGGGTTCAGTGGCTATTTGTAGGTGTCGCGCCTAAAATACTGGGGATCGTTGGCTGGAACTACCAATGCGCGATGCCAAATATCAACCACGCTTGATCCTTTTGATTTCCTCAGTCGGTACATCCCCGTTGGGGATTTGTAGTGCCTATCGAGGATAAGTCTGGCAGTGAAAATAAAATTTGAAATACAAGATGGCAAGTGGTCTCTCTGTTCATCGCCACGAACCCGTTGCCGCTGAGTATATGCACGCGCTTACCATCCTCAGCAATTGCTTAGTCTAAACCTACCGGAGTGGAGAACCGCCGAAGGCTACACGACGAATAAGGTAAACCCTCTTCACCTTCGTTTCTGTGCCTTGGGTGTTGTCATCTGTTGTTAGACTAGAGGTGGTATCTCTTTGTACATGCGGATATACGAGGCACGACACGTTGCGGTGTAAGTGGGACAAGGAGCAAACCAGCTCTTCGGGCGCGTACATGTTTGCAGCTTACTCGCTCGCCCCAACAGCCCTTCACAAGGCTCCATGTCTCAATCGAAATGCAGAAAAATCAAGTTCAGCATGGAATCAAGCCCGAAAATAGAAAGCTGATCTGCGAAGTAGTTCCGTCCTGGTATTCCAGTCACTGGGCGTACCTAGGTTTCACGCCTACCAACAGCGCTTGTCGCACCCGGATGGCGCTGCACAGCCCCTCCACCAAATGCAATCCAGCACCAATGGCCCGCCAGGTGTGCACTGCCAGCTGGGTGCCTCCCAGAGTCCACTGTCTGTTTTATTTGCCGCCCGTCGCCAGCCTCGGGCTCCGCTCCTCACCACCGCCCTCCATCTTCCCCCAGACATCCCCCAAAGGACAACCACCTCCAACTCTCCGCGTCTTTTTGCTTTCCCCCAAAGTCAACCTCACCGTCGTCGTTTCAATCTCCCCTACAAACACCATGGCCCGTGGCAATCAGCGAGACAAGGCCCGCGAGGCGGCCCAAAAGAAACTGGCCGGCCAGGTACGACATCCCCCACTGAGCCGACCACTACACACAGAATCAATCTCCTTGCTCCTCACCCTTCTCCCACAGACGCGAGCGCCTCCCTCTGACACGTCTCTTACCCAATTATAGAAGAAGGGCAACAACTTGAGCGGCACCGAGATGCAGCGCGCCAAGGAGTCCGCTGCCGACATTATGCGACAGAAGCAGGCTGCTGGTAAGTTCCATTTGCTATCTGGCCTCCAAATCTGCCCCTTATCCGCTCGTCTATGCCAATGAGTTTTTGCTAATCAGATCGTGTTCTTCGTTCATAGCCGAGGCCAAGAAGGCCGCAGAGGCCGCAAAGAAATAAACATACATCTCCACCAGAGGTAGTACGACCTCGACGACGACAAGGGTTATACGATATTAGCACGGCCAAAAAAGAAAAAAAAAAAAAAGAGAGAAAATTTTCGTGCAAGGCGCAAACAACAAGAGCAGGAGTCATCTTTCTAGGATAGCAATCGGCGAAGGAGGTGCTAGCATGATGAATTCTACACTACGCTGAGGTCTGGAAATTTCTTCCAGCCTAATCATATTTCATTCGCTCATTTACCACGTTCCTTTCGCCATTCACCGTTTCCTTTTGTTGCAATATGTTTTCCCCTTCTGAGCCTTTCCTTCTACGTGTGCCATCTAACATCACCCAGTTGGACTCTGATAAGGAACCGTCTACCACATCACGCGGGAGGGTCTGCTGTCGATTCTATGTGTTCCATTATTGAATTCCTAAAGAATACGAGCCAATCATACATAAGTCAATGACTATTTTCCAGCGAAAGCAAAGAGACATGCCGTCCAGGCAGTCCATGTAAGAATACCGCGATGCAAATACTTTCTCCAACTACACCACACCGACTTCTCAAGTGCATGATGCCTATCACCCCCGAATCTAAGTTTGTGGATATGACTTGAGATTAGCCCTCAGATCCGCCCAGAGGCTGATCGTTGCCGCCAGGAGCGGGGACCTTGGAAGGCTGTGCCTCAGACTTGGGAGCATCAGGCTTAGGGGCTTCGGCGGGAGGTGCAGCGGGAGGTGCATCACCGCCGATGGGGACCATGTTAGTGGGAAGAGAGCCTGTTGTAATGGATTAGCATTGATAAGAAGGCTTGTCGGTATGTCTGGGTCTGGTCACTTACCACCGAATCCACCGTGGGAGCCAATGCCTTGGGCCTCAACGGGGAATGAGCCTGGGGCGCACTGGACGACACAAGTGCAGCTTCCGTCGGCACCAATCTTGCCAGTACCAGGGGTGACACCATTGGCAGGAGGAGCTTCGGCCGGAGGAGCGTCGGCTGGAGGAGCGGGAGGGGCAGCGGGAGGGGCATCACCAGGAGCACCACCGGTGATGGGAGTGGCTTTGCCGTCACCCTTCTGCGCGATGGCCATGGCCTGGAACTGAGCGTGAGTCTTCTCGGCAGTAGGGTTGACGGAGAAGACCATGCCCTTGCCACAGTGTCCCTGCTGTCGGCAGTAGAACCCTGCCAAGCCTTGTTAGTCGTTGTTCATGTCTTGCCGCTATGCATCACACACGGGGTTATCACTTACAGAGGGGAGTATCCACCATCACCTGCATGGCGACCTGGGGAGGGGGCACGACTGAGTTGTCGGGGTTGGCCATGAATCCAGAGTCCATACCACCGTCAAGAGCGTCGCAAGGCTTAGCGAAAGCAGACTGAGTGACGGTGTGGTTCTTGGCAAGGAACTCAAACACAATGGTATCGCCGATGGGGATGTTGTCGAGCTGGTCGGGCGTGTAAACGAGACCGCCGGGTCCTCCAACCTTGACGGTATGGGACGCGGCGGGAGCAGCGGCGGTCGGGTCCCCCTTCATGTCACCGGCGGCCTCAGTGGGTGGGGTCTGGGGGTTGATGGTTGTGGTGGGCGCGCCGTTTCCGGGATTGGCCCAGATGATGATGATCTCGGTCAGGGAGTTGGACGTGATGCCGGCACCGCTCATGCCATTGACGATGGTGACGCCTCGGGGGTCAGCCTTCTTGAGTCCGGCGGCGAGAGTGAGGGGCGCGGCGGCCACAGCGACTGATGTTGTCCACTTCATGGTTGCGGTTGGGTATGTTTGAATTAATTAGAGCTGACGAAGTCTTTAGGAACGTAGGCGCTAGCTGGATTATCCCCCAAAGTAGAACCTGTCAAAGGTCGATGGAAAGGATGAATCGAGAAACGAATGTCGCAGGAAACACGGGTTGAGTCTATAACGGCGAGAGTCCTGCTCGTATAGTAGAATCGTAGTATAATTGAAAAAGAAGGTAAGGAAAAACGAACGGTGCACAAGCGCAACTTCAAGAAACAACCTGAATTGAAGAAAGAGAATGAAGAGGAAGAGAAACAAGAGCTCGGTAGGGGAGGGGGATGAATGGCAGTTATATCGGGCATTGACGAGACCCTGCTCCCCCTCTCCCGAATGGATGCCATCCCAAGATTTCGCCCGTGCTGTCTTCATTGCGGGCGTGTTGCAGACGAGATTTGCGACACGCCCAGGAGGACTCCTTGTTTCCTCGCCTGGTCCCGGGGTCTTGAGATCCGGAATGATACAGTGCCTTGGCTGTATGCGCCGTGGGCTGGGTGCTCGTGTGTGGGAGGCGTGTTGAGCACGCTAGGCTGCATCAGGGGTCACTTTAGAGTGTGGCACGGAGTAGTCGGAGCGTAGGGCAGAGAAGGGAAGACCAGCACAGAGCAAAGGAGAGTAAAGAGGCTTAGGGTGGACAGGGGATGAAGCTAGGGGAGATACCTTTGCCGTGCCAGGTGTGTCTCGAGTTGGTGTTTTGGTGTTTCGGCTGGGGGACAGCTCTTCCCCTGATATGATATAGAGGAGGGTCACATGGTGGGCTGGCTTGCGACTTTGCAGCGATCAAGTGCCTTCTGTAGCCTACCCGCCCCAGGCTCTACGCACTGTACCTTCCTTGCATGTTCACTGCAGCATTCGCAGTTGGTTTCTTTCTCCTCTAAAGGTGTGGTTCCAATGCAACGGTTCGTGTTCTTTTTTGTATTCTCTACGCCATTGCCACATTGAACAGATCGGTCGGGGCTGCATTCCACGAAATATTTGATCGAGTGCATCTTGCCGTTGCACGCAGAACGAGTGGTAGCCAGCAGCTTCGGTGTTTTACGCTTTGACACATTAGGAGAACGGGGTAACTAGGCTCAAGACCAGGATGCCTACAAGGCCCAGGCGTCGCAGCTCGCTTCTAGCCTTTCCACACTTTGCCGAGGAAAAGAGCTTTGGCCATGGTGCAACAGTTCACTCAACAAGCGCCCGGGTTCATCCAACTATAGCCATGGGCCGTGGTCCTCCGTATACAACCACGGATGAGCACCTACGGCGCAGAAGACGCAAGGCCACTGATCGCCAGCCCGCAGTTCCATCCAGGCTCCGAGCAAAGCCCCAAAACAGCCAACGAGGGCTTCGTGAAACGCTCAAGTCCTCCCCTAGAACCCACTACTGCCGTCCTCCGCTGCAACGGTGCGGCGAGGTGCAAGTGCGTGGCACCCTAGCTGATAGCGACTGTTAAAACTGCGGTGAGTCGCTCGCTTGCTCTTGCGAGCCCCCGATCTTGGCTTTTTACTTGGCGTCTCTACCCTACCTATGGGCTATGAGTGTGCTCATGAATTGGTTACTACTTGGATGGGCTGGTGATTGTCGTGGAAGGGGTTTGGCAAGGAGGGCTTGTCATGTGGGTTGAATTCGAGCGGTGATTAATTTCTTATAATATCCTAATTAAACGTAATTCATGCGGGAGTTCGATAGCCAGAGATCCGATTGTGGAATGCAGTGAGGCATGGCCACATCATTCCCAGTATTGTCACAAACACCCAGCTCGGAAGATGCAGAGCTTACCAGCATCGCATCAGGGCACACCACTAGAATCAGCCCACACTTGCATCTCGAGGAGCCAGAAGGCAGGATGGCATTTGATTCTCTACCGCCGCCTTGTCAAGCCCCCATTTCATTGGCCCAGACCAAGCCCATCCATGAAACAGTAGCCTTGAGCGACCCCCAATCCACGACCCGCCAACTCAACGTGGCTTCCTCTCTCCCTCGTGCCAGAGCCGCAATCTAGGTTTCATGGAGCCTCAAGTTTTAGTTCGTTGCGGATCCAAGTTTACTGCCGGGATCTCCCCTGGCCGGCCTACATGACTACACCACCCTCTGACACACACCCAAGAGTGAACCATGTAGAAGCGCCACCCGGCAGCAACGGTGCTGGAACAGCCTGTGTCGCAGCCTCCTTTAGATAGTAGGCAGATGAATCCGCAGTTGGCTATGGACAAGTCGATTAAACACTATAACGGCAGAGTACTCAGCCACGATCCAGCGGTTGGCCCTCTTTTTGGGCCAAGCTTTTTTTTTTGGTCTCCGTAGCGGAGCAGCAAGAGGAATCATTGCTCGGCCCGTGGTTGTTGTTGGCCCTCGAAGAGCCCCGTGTAATATCCCGCGTAGTACCAGGACATCAGGAGCTTCTTGAAGTTTTCGTCGCCAACTGTAGGTGCTCGGATATCGCTGATCAGTTCACATGGCCTTGGTTTCAACACCCGTTTCTCGGCCCAGGGTTGCGTCAGAGAGCACTTACCTGATCCTGGAAGACCAGGAGGAAACGAGGGCAGGGGAGCGGCGTTGCGTCCGATGTTTTGCTGAGGCTTGTCGTCTACAGCCTGCGAGGTCTGCTTTGACTGTTCACGTCAGTTGGTTGGCCACATCGTAAAGAGTCTGGACAAGGTGGGTAAAAGGTTTGACTTGGACGTTTCATCCAATTTCTTCGTCTTCCCCCTCCTTCAGTGATATAGGCGCACGCACTTCTGAGGCGACGCCTCCGGTAACTTGCGAGGTGGCTGGCTGGGCCTCGTCCTCTTCTTCGTCTTGAGACTCGGGTTTGATATTACTCTTGGCACTGCACCAGTAGTCAACATCTCAAAGGGCTTGGTTGAAATGGATTAAGCTTAAATTCACAGGGGCACCGACGTTTCCGAGTCGTTGATGAGTTCGCGAAGCTGGCCACCCTTTGTGTAAACGCTGTGATATTTCTAGGGTCGGATGAAATTAGGGCTCCGAGGCAGTGGTGGTGCTTTTGAGGGATGAAAGCTTACCTCGTATTCTTTCAATGCGTCATTCCATGAATCTATGAGCGCGGAGTCGTCCCAGACCTCATCATGCCGCAGATTCGATTCATCTCCAGCCATGGCTGCGTTGCGAGACGCCAGTAAAGAGATGGCGACAGATGTGCAATGTGACTTTATCAGCAAAACTTTTCGAGATGACCAAAACCGAAGCGAACTGTGTCCATGTACCAAAATCCAAGGGGAGCGCTTCCCGAGGCTTGGGCTCGATTGTTTTGTCGATATTAAGGAGAGTTGGTTGGAGGTTTCTGAACTTGGGAACTGGAAGCCCACTGTAGTTTCTCACAGGACAATACGCTCCAGCGCTACGGTGCAGAAACTCGCCTCATTCAAAATCCTTGCGCGATGCAGATGCCTTAATGCGGAAAATTCGTGAATTCCCGAAAATAAATTCCTAATATCTTGAACCGCTAATTGCATTGCCTTATTTAGCACTGATTATTCCATAGAGCTCTCGAGGAACCCAACTACCTAGCCACTGAAGATGCTGAATTGCGGCTCTCACAGCGACCCCCCACCATCTCGAGCTGCGATAAGCTGCTATCACCCTCACCGCTCTCTACTTTGGCAGAATTCCCAAATTAATTTTTCCCCAGTCCACGCAAATTTACCACAGTGGGTTTGTGCTACGACCAGGAATTACCAGTACAATTGAAACGACAAAATGGCTCCAGAACTACGGAAAAGAAAGGGTAAGCCACTCATGATGGTTCTTTGTAACCTCTTGTCTAACTGTTTCTAGTCGCTGTCGAAGCTCCCAAGGCCAATGGCACGCCCAAAGCTGTAGCGAAGACGGCTACCAAGGGCAAGCGCAAAGGTGAGCTTCGCCAATCCCCTGGTTCCGGATTTCATACTAATTTATACAGCTGCCGATGATGCCTCCCCCATATCCTGAAGAAACAGAAGCCGGTCAAGCAGGACAAAAGAGGACGGTGTCGAGAAACCCGAGAAGCCAGCCAAGGCAACCCCGAAAAAGACGGCCAAGACAAGCACGCCCAAGAAGCCTGCCAAAGAAGCAGAGGCTGTAGAGGAGGAAGAGTCTTTCATTGCAGCTCCCGAAGAGTCAGACTCTGAAGATGAGCAAAACGACAATGCGCTGGCTTTAGCGGCTCAAGTAGACCCGGAGGATGACGACGGCGCCACCCAGCGGAGCTGTCTACAAGACTGGTCAAGATGTCGGCAAGGTACCTGACGTTGCCGATGCGGTGCGCGACTCAGCAAAATCGTTCAAGAGTGATGATCCTGGCGTCGTTTATATTGGTCGCATTCCCCACGGTTTCTACGAGTACGAGATGAAGCAATACTTTGGCCAGTTCGGCAAGGTGTCCCGCATGAGGATCGCGCGCAATAAGAAGACTGGAGCAAGCAAGCACTTTGCTTTTATCGAGTTTGAGGATGCGAGCACTGCGGAGATTGTGGGCAAGACCATGGACAACTACCTCCTCTTTGGGCATCTGCTCAAGTGCAAGGTCATCCCTAAGGACGACGTCCAGGAACACTTGTTCAAGGGAGCCAACCGCCGATTCAAGAAGATACCTTGGAACAAGATGGAAGGAAAGAAGCTGGAGAAGCCGCTGACGGAGTCTACATGGCAAGCCAAGGTCGCAAGAGAGAAGGTCGCGCGAGCCAAGAAGGCGGCTAAGCTCAAGGAGATTGGATACGAGTTTGAGGCGCTAGAGCTGAGTGAAGTGCCAACACCCGCGGTCGTTGAAGTCGCGGAGGAAGTCAAGGTCATTGAAGCTCCTCCTGCGGCAGAAGACGCTGAAGCCAGCGAGGAGGCACCTGTTGAAGAGGTGGAAACTGAGGTCAAGCTGATATCGGCCCCGAAGCTCAAGGCAGCCAAGAAGGGCGCAAAAGCCACCAAGGCAAAAAAGGCGAAGGCTTAGAGGATTGATTCACGGCTCAGTTATATATTCACGGCATGTCAGGCGCAACGTAGTTATTGTTGTCTTCAATATGAATTGGTTAAGTTTTACGATCAAAGAAGCATGAGAATAATATCTTGTAATCCAAGCTATACCTTGTAATTCAAGCAAATTTTTACAGAGACGTAGTATGGGTATGTACGCACATAAGCGAACCCAAGGCACTCATGAAAACAATAGAAATTGTCGAGCAAGCAATGGGATTATGAAAGGCAGACATAATCTACTTCGCACGAGATTGTGAACAAGACAATGGGGTGTTTTGAGGTCCTGATCATTAGTGTGATGGCGAAGGGTAAAATATGTTGAAGAGGAGGGAAAGGAAAATGTCTGGCCGGCTACAGGATCGTGGTTATGATGGTGGGCTGATTTGCTGACTCAGCTATCATTTATTTCTGTGGTTCTTCAACGGCTCTTGGTGCTGACGTGGAGCGCTAATAAAGGTTCCGTAAACAAAATTGCATACCTAACATCCTAGGTAGGCAATAGGTAGATGGGTAGTAGGCTTGAGTGATGCCATGGAATGAATGAGCCTTACGACAGTTGGTGGCATTGGGGAGCAGGAAGGCGGGCTTTCAGACCCAAGCCTACTGCACTTGGGGTCTATATTTGGCACAAGACAGACAGATTGCGTATACGTAACTCTGTATCAAGAGCTCGTATCTGTTGGGAGCAGCAGGATGGAGGGGGGTGGTGTGAGGTCTCCATTGGCTGTTCCCAGCGTTTCAAGCTCTTGATGTAGAATCAGATGATGTGTACGAGGTCTTGGCGAGCATGAGATGTAATGGAGTTGATACCATATCTGAAAGCAGTCTGGTCGCTCATGGAGGTGGAAGAATATTGTCCACATCAATCCATATTGTATCAATGGAAATAAATGCATCGTCGAGCTTAGTCGAGAAAATGGGCCAGTCCTACGAAAGCCACTAAAATGCCGGCCTGCACAGGTGCTCATCCCACCACAATCCACCACTGGCAGGTCGCTAACTAAAATAAATTCCATATGTACTCGTTCTGGCTGACGTGGTGCAATCCCATCTGCGTTCAATAATTAATTGGATATTGTCCACTGCCTCGTAAGCCCGCGGCCGACTCAATATTTACACAACATACATGTACATACATACATAGCCTCATCAGCAATCACATATACAGATGCTGTGCGCTTGATTCTGTCGCATTCCGTTTCCCTCCCGTCACAATGTCCTCGGCGGCGGCAACAGACGCGACGCAGGCGTCCAATACAGGTTCGTTGCGAAGCCTCCCCCTCCCCCGTGGACTTGAGGATCAAGCGAACAACTCTCCTGACATGCCTCGTTGATGCGCCAGCGTCGAAGAAGAAAGGAAACAAGAAGAAGAAGAACGCCAACAAAAACAAAGAAGCCGCACAGCTTGGCAACGGCGATGCAAGACTAGACAATGATGAGCAGGATGACGAACCAGAAACACCGACACAAGCAGTAAGACTGCCCCTCCGGCACCGGGCTCGTAACCCGCGAGCTCAAGGCTTACCATTGACGCGCGCAGGACACTCCAGACGATGTGAACCCCCCCAACGCCGAAAGCAATGGCCATGTCGGATCACCACCGAACAATGGCCACGCGGCACTGCCCACGCGGCCAAAGGATAGCAACCACGTATCCAATTCAGACGCAGACACAACGGCAAAGCTCGATGCCATGGGCAAGGAACGAGAAGCGCTTCGAGCCGAAGTGGAACAACTACGAAAACAGCTCGAGAGCATTCAAGACACCCACAACACTGAAGTTTATCAGCTCAAATCCGAGCTTGAAGAAACGACCAATGCCAAGGACAGCGCAGAGGAGCAATACCAAACCTTGCTAGGTCGAGTAGAGAAGATCAAGGAGTCTCTGAGCGACAGGCTAAGACGTGACAAGGCGGAGCTAGAGGAAGCCAAAGAGCGCATAGAAGAGCTGGAGGCGCAGAATGAGGACCTGCAGGGTTCGGCTCAGTCCTCAGGCGCGGGCGTCGAGAAGCTCAAACAAGAGCTACAAGATGCTACACGGGAACTGACGACGCTCCGAAGTCGAAACAACCTGTCGGCGCAAAACTGGCAGAAGGAAAAGGATGAGCTCACCCGGACGGTTCAGCATATCAAACAGGAGATGGAAACCACGTCTGTTGCCATGGGCGAGTGGGAGGTCATCGCCATGGAGGAGCGTTCTGTGAAGGAGAACCTTCAGGAGAGAGCCCTGGAACTGGAGGAGCAACTGTCAGCTCTAACACGAAATTACGACAACGCCACAGCCGAACGCGACAGCCAGGTAACGCTAACGGACAACCTGCAAAATGCACTACGCGAGATCCAAGAAGCTCGAAAACGCGAGCTCCGAGACATGGTCGAGACGACCGAGGCACAGCTGCTGGAGCACAAGAAGCTGGCCCAGAATGCTGAATCGCGCTTCGCCGAGGCGCAAAAGGTTCGCGAGGAGCTTTCAAAAGAACTGGAGCGGGCAGCGCCGTTTGAGAAGGAGGTCAAGGAGAAGAGTTTGCTGATAGGGAAGCTGAGGCACGAGGCTATCGTGCTGAATGATCACCTCACAAAGGCCCTGCGATACCTCAAGAAGACAAAACCAGAAGACAATGTCGACAGGTCAGTTCACTCATGGCCCCTCTTTTAACCGCCAGCCAAATTGTGCGATTTCTTCATACTTACACGCACCCCAGACAAGTCGTCACGAATCATCTCCTACACTTCCTCAACCTGGACCGAGGCGATGTCAAGCGATTCCAGGTCCTGCAAGTCATGGCCGGCTACCTCAACTGGACGGACGAGCAGCGCGAACAGGCCGGCCTCGCGCGCCCCGGCACCTCAGGCAACAACCTTCGCCTCCCCGCCTCACCATTCCACCGCACGCCGAGCTCCCCTTCTCTCAGCGCGGACATCTTCAACGAGCCCACTTCAGCGAGGGAAAGGGAGTCGCTGGCAGAGCTTTGGGCGGGGTTCCTAGAGCGCAGCGCGCAGGAGGGCTCGGGAGAGGCGCCGTCTCGGAAGGGTAGCACGAGCAGTGCGGCGACTGTTCCCGAGGCGGGAGGAGCTACGGGCTCTGGGAAGGCGGATTCTAAAGCATGATGGGGTTCTATTATGTGGTAGCATTGGATGATGCTGTTACGTTGATTCTTGTATGATGGTTCATGAAGAAAGAAGTAGAAGTTTTTCTAAATACATTGGGATTCCTAGTTTGCGAATCACGGCGATGCTACTCTTTTCTTCTTCTTTTTTCTACACTTGTCTGGGCGTAATTTGCTGACTCTTTTGTTAAAATCCGATGGCTACAAGTCACGCCTACAGCATCGGGAGGCAGGTAAGCTTGGTATATCTATATGGATCTGGTTCCCCAGGGATTCCTATCGCCCTTGTACATCTCAATCATTATTTAAGCGTCACAGAGATCCAACACACTCTTCGCATACGTGTCCGCATCTCTAGTGATACTCGCAATATCAATCCTGTTGCTCAGCGCATCATTGATCCCCTCAACCACCTGCCTATCCTCCATCACCTCCCCCATTAGCCGCACCTCATGGTACCAGTACGCACGGGTGGTCGAATACAAGCTCTCGTCTCGCAGCACGGTATTCTTGACGATGCCCACGGCGTTCGCCTTGCGCTTCACCCCGACCAGAGCACCAGTTATGTTGTCGATGCGCTGGGCGGCTGAGGGCATCTGAATAAAGGCACGGTTCGTCGCGGACAGGTATATTACCCAGCCTAGCAGGGCGTCTAGAGCGGCAAGGGCGATGAGACGATAGTTTCGCATAGACCAGTAGAAGAATTCGATGTCTCCTACGCGGAGAGCGCGCGAGTTGAGCTGGTAGTTATATGACGACACAGTGTAAACCTCGATAGCACACAGCACACCAGCTGCGATAGTGGCGAGTGTACGCCACTGCGCACCATAGCTTTGCGTCCAGGTGCTGCTGGTGACTGTAGTTACAACAACCAGGTTCGCAACATGAGGCCAGATAATCTCAGGTAGCGCATAGTAGAAGTAGCTTCTTGAGTCGTCGGCGCTGCAGAATGGACAATCGGCGAGGACATCTGGCCCGAACTGAAGGTATAGCAGCCGGCTCTCGAGGTTGACGAACTTGGCGCGCAGTGCAAAGTCGCGAAGCGTAAGGTCCTGGTTGGGTCGCACGGAGGCGAGGCGGTTGAACAGCACATCGACGGGTATCTGCAGGCGGCTCTGGGTGCGGGAGAAGATGTCCTCGGGTGCGAACAGGGGAAGCGTCTTGACAAGGTAGCCACCGGCGAGGAAGAAGAGGAGGCCGAGGGCGACGCGGATGTTGGGGTGGAGGGGTTGGATGGAGAGATTATGGAGGCGGGAGGAGTTGCGGACGCTGCGGTAGTAGGACAGGGCCTTTGGGATGAGGACGGGGCCGAAGAAGAGGAGGAGGGAGCGGATACTGGAGGCGCGATTGGTTAGTGGTGAGTTTGGTTTGGAGGAGGGAAGTGGAAGAGTTTCTACCTGTCCCAGGAGATTGCCATCATGGCGGCGTCCCCTTATTCTTTGTGGACAGTCGCTGTTGATTGCAGCAGGATATCTGCGAGAGGGTGGCAAGAGTGTTGTGGTTGCGTACGAGGTGTCGTCACAAGCGGGCGTGAGTGAAAGGCAGCTTTGTTTAATTGAAGACACGTTGGACAAGGCTGACGAGACGCGCGAACGAAGGACACGAGGCTGTTACGTGGGGCGGCGGTTGGCCATCGCGGGGCATTGCTAGGGGCGCTGTGGCGGCCGCTAAAATCTAGATTCAGCGGTCCCCGGTGCGCTAGGTTAGTTGTCGATCAGCACTTCCAACTTCCACGCCACGACTTTTAGATAATAGTGTAATAACCTGGTTCAGCTTCTACTTTCATGGACGCAAGCTGCATGGTGAAGCTGAGACGGCGTTCGAATCCAAATCCAGCCTCTCAGTCACTAACCCTCGAGAACACCAACTATGCCTATGTAGCATCGGGCCATGCACCTCGCAAAAGTTCCCATTTCTGGCACTGTGCCGTTTGCTCTACTAAACGAGACTCTCGGCCTCGCTATTACTCGGCATTAACATTCAGCCGCCTGGAGCGCGAGCTGATGCACTGGTCTCTCTATAGAGTTTGCCACTGCCACAAGGTGGTGCGTCCAGATGCATTTCGCATGGATGATGGTGGCACTGTTGCAGGTGAGTGTGGTGGCGGCGTGTGGTGGCGCGTGGTGTCTTGGGAGAAGTCGTGTCTGTAAGTTGAAAGAATAAAAGTTCGATGAGTTCTCTCCACCAGTGAGTCTTATATTCGGTGCTATATCTTATCGTCCCTCGAAACATCACGAGGAGGATCTATACATTGAAATCTACTGTTCCAATACGGGGTCATCCCGTCTTGTCTCCGATCTACCCGCACTCTGCCCACCAATATGGAAAAGCCAAAAGGCCACTTCCTCGAAGGAAAGAAAGTCGTCGTCGCAGGTGCAGGCATCTCTGGCCTATCCTTCGTCATCGCCCTCCGCAAGCAATGGGATCCTTCTCTCAACCCACCCCAAATCACCATCTACGACCGGGACACCAGAAAAGACAGCGTCGAGCGCCACGGAAACTCCCTCACGATCAACGGTATCGACGAGAATAGTGGCCTGGTTGCCTGCAGAGACCTGGGTCTTCTAGAACGGATCCTCGAGAATTCCGTTGCTGGACTAGACAAGTCCGCGACGCTCAGGGTATGGTCCTCTGAATGGGCGGAGCTCCTGAGCATCAGGTCCAAGCCGTATGACGGGCTCCCCACAGCGGCTACGCGTATTCACCGTCGGGAGTTGAGAAATGTGCTCGTTGCGGCGGGTGAGAGCGCCGGTGACGTTAACTGGGGCACAGCTTGCACGTCGGCGGAGCGTCTTCAAAACGGTCGGGTACGCGTGACGCTTTCACGCTCAACTTCGGATAGTCCCAAAAAGACCGATGATTCATGGACAGATGAGTGCGACCTCTTGATTGCGGCAGACGGGGCGAACAGCAAAATCAGGACTAGACTGCGGCCCGACGACACACTTGAAGATCGAGGCGTCGTTCAGATAGGCGGCGTCGCCAGGTTCCCGGACGGAATCCCTCCTCCCGTTAATCAAAACTGGGGGATGGCAATCTCGGGTCAGGGAGTCGGCTGCTTCTGCTCCCCAGTTGACGCCACTGGTGTCCTATGGGGTGTAAGCCGCCGCGAGTCTAAGCAGCGTGCAACGCACGACCGCAACTCTACCGAAGAGTTCGAGGCGGTGAAAAAGGAGGCTATAGAAATTGGCTATATGCTGGCCGAGCCTTTCCCGACCATTGTCAATGCAACAGAAAAGACAAGCACGTTTATCCGGTCAACCCGGGATAAGCAGCCCTTTAAACACGACAAAAGCCTTCATGGCGTCGTTTTCATCGGCGATAGCAACCACGCCGTCAGCCCCTTTGCCGGCAACGGAGCCAACTTAGCGCTGAAGGACGGCTGGGATCTGGCGACAGAACTTTGTAAGAATGAGACACTGGACACTGCGGTCGCCGCGTACGACAAGCTAGCACTACCGCGAGCTATCAAGACGCTCAAATTCTCGCACAGCAGTATCGACATAACGCATCGACAGGGTATCAAATATTGGGTGTTCAGGGCGGTGCTGTGGGCTGCAAGCTGGGTGGTATAGCTAGCCAATCGAGGAGTGTCGAAGTGACGTAGTGGGTTGATAACTTTGTTTATTGCTGGTGGCGTGTTGGACTTGCTATGTAAAAGTAATGAATGTATATTGCTGGGATTGTGAAGCGACACCCTCCACTTCCCCGATAGATACATATCAAACACTGAACCAAGTTATTGTTCGGGTCTTTCGGTCAGATAGTCAACCCGGACGACCCATAGAGGTAAGATTTGCGTGGGCTCCAAACTAGGATAGCTCCTCAAATTCAGCAGGGAGATCACGCTCTTCGATCCAAGCCTGCACACTCTGAGCAAAAAGCTCCGGAAATTGCAGGTTCCAAGGATGAGAAGCCGTTCGAACCACCGCCGCCCGGCTATCAGCACATCCTTGCTTCAAAGCAGCGCCTTGCTTCCGCGTGGCCTCGACGTTATCCATCCTGCCACCCGCAATCGCCAGCGCCCTCGCCTTGACCTCTTTCAACGGCTCGAGCCTAATCTCCCCGATGGAGCCGAAAACTTCGTTCGTGACGCCTGGTGCGTTTACGACATCGCGCACCTCGTTTGGCACCGTAAGACCCTGCGCAGACCACTGTGCCTCGTTGAAACGGTTGGTGAGCCACTTGGGTAGGAAGTTGCCAAGGCTCTCTAGAGTAGTAATAAGACCGGGGTGGTTTGCGATCCAGAGGCGCCATCCTTCAAAGGGTGCGCAGCCTGTTACGAAGAGGGATGTTATCAGCTCGGGAGACGACCTAGCCGTCCCTAATGCCGTGAAGCCACCCATTGACATGCCCACCAAATGTGCCTTGCCGCTGTGTGCATGATCTCGAATCAGGTCTTGAACACGGGTTACCTGCGCATGGAGAGCAGCAGGTTTAATATGCTTTGACTTGTCATGTCCATTAAGGTCCGGTATCAAAAGGTGATACGACGCCAAGTGCGGCCAAACGAGCTTCCACTCAGCATGACAGGTTCCGAGACCGTGTAGCAGCACGATGGTGTCTTGGGCATCGTCGTTTAGGGACAGGTGCCAGAGTTGGTCCGATTCTGCCGGTCGGAGCGACGGCGAGGCAGCAGTTAAAGAGTCAGAAGCCATACTGTGTGAGCGATGCTTCAACAGATATGGGTGTCTGGGTAGTCAGGAGCCGTTTCAGTATCTTGGCTCAGCTTCGCCATAAGACATGTCACCCTGTATCGAGAGAAGGCCGTCCTGCTTGGCAAGGGGCAGAGAGAAACGATGGCGGAGAAATGAGCCTGCTAGTGTGGAGTTTTAGTTCATTGTTAGTTTAGTCCCTGGAGGAAATATATGAATACTCAGAGATGTAATGAACTTCGAGAAGTGTTTAGAGCCGTAAAGAAAGGGATCGCCCCCAAACCGGTAGATGACACCCCCAACTGTAGCTGATCAGCCACGAAAACCGGTGTCGGCGTCACACACCCAATTTAGCTATAAGGCCACAGTTGGGGGTCATATAATAAGAACCGATCCCTAAAGAAATCTGGGAAATATTGTGGAGGGACCATGTACCTACCTACCTACCTAGCTCTATCTCTGGCTGGCTTCTATAACTCCGAGAGCATGGGTATTGAGGATATTGTATCGTCGCATTATGGAATTGGGGAACATGTTATAAGTCAGCCCATTTCAATATATGAACAGTTGAGTTATAGAAGATACAAACCGCTACAAATTTTATATCTATTGTCGATGCCTCAAGTTCATTAAGATGACGATAACTCCAACACCAGTAATACCAGTTGATTGTGGCGCGCACTAGAGACTGAGCCACCTGAGGCGCAACCCCATCCAGCAATAAAGAGGGAAATTTTCCAACCCACCACTGACTGACGATTTTCTCTTCCATCAACACCTCGAGGTTCTCGACGACAACCTCCACGGGTCGCTTGGAAACCCTCGTTTCCCACCGCTCACGGTCCTCGTCATGTTACGTCCTTTTAGTAATATACAAAATTTCATACAGCTGTCCCCTCAAACCTCGCCGCGCACTCCTCCGTGACATCCCCAACGTTGGCACTTTCGAAGCTTTAGCGATCTCTACCCCGTGGTCGCTAGAGTCAATATGTTGCCTAGATCAATCCCCAAATACCCTGCCAAGGGTCATTCTCTGTCGTGTTACAAAGTCTCAGCGTTTGCAATGAGGAACTTTGCGTCAAATATTTTCAACGAGATACATTTCCCACTAGTACTTCGGTGAAATTTCGATTGTACCTAGATGATTTTTTTTATTTTCTATACGTAGACACCAGCTATCTTGTTCGTGGCCTATAACTCCTTCTTTTCATCGGCCGCAGCAGTCTGGGTGGGCTTCTTCTCGTTGTCGCTGGGCTTTCCCGCACCGGACACAGGTGCTTCCTTTTGCTTCGCCGTGAACAGAAGACCAATGACGCCGAGGATAAAATCACCGAGGAGGGTCACGGCTCCGGTGCAGGCAAGCTGCCAGGACGCTGTGCTCACGCTTCCCACGGGAGCACGCGGGAAAGATATAATCCATTCAGCCCAGTAGGGAAACCAATCGTGTGGCAGCCAGAATACAGCCTCCTTACCGTACCAAAACGGGACGAAATATTGCGGTCCGCGGGTCAGGACGAGTCGAAGCCCAGTGAGAACGGTATTGAATCTGGACTTTGCAGCCTCGAGGCCCTTTTCTGTAGCACCCCAACACTGTCAGGCTCGCGGCTCAGTATATTTTAATCTTATGATAGTACGTACTCGTAGATTCGAGCTGTTCCAGCAGCTTATCATGCTGTCGGCGAAGTTTTGCCCATTTCGCAAATTCGTCTTGGCTGCTTGTAGCGTTCAACTGGCCTCGCACCTTGAGATACTCGGCTTGGAGCTTGCGCTGTTCTGCGGCGGCCTTGGATGTCGATATCGGAAGGTAGTTGATCAGCGTCCAGAGCTACAAAGGCGTGTCAGCAAATTCCGGTCGAGTAGTGGATGTCGCGGCGGGCCTACGAGGTTGTTGATGGTCGCGGCTCCAACGGTGTTGATGAAGTGTACCACCGCCTCAACGACGAAAATGAGCACGAGAAGGGACGGCATCTTGATGTGCGATGCGCTATCCGAGATCGTGGGAGGAAATGGTGGCTTGTTGAAGGCTGCTGCCACCGTGATTCGCTTGGTCTGGTGGGATGGAGACGAGGTGGCCACAGCCTTATGTCACCGCCCCGTTAGATTGCATTTTTGAGCTTCTCGACCTACAAACTACCCTAGACGACTAACTTCACCACGATAACCATTAGCTTCAACTCTTGGGTTCTACAAATGTCTAGGGCACTCGACAAAGATGTCAAGAAGGCACTTGAGCACGGAAATCATAAAAAGGTATATCTCGACATCGCTAGCGTTCTAACACTGCGGTTTCCAGATTACCTTGAAATAGAGCTGTTAGGATTAAGCCATGTTCAAACACCACGGAGAGTTTCCTTCAGGACAGCAATGCAATTGCCGTGCCCAAGCTTCGACTCGTCCAGGCATTTATACACGCACGACAAATCTTCATAAACCACCTTGATGAAGGACAGGCACCCCCTGCAGCGATGCTGCAGGCAACGAGTGTAATGCTACTGATGGACCCAGAGCACCTCACGGCGGCCAATACTCGACGGAGATTCGTGTCCACGATCCTACTGGATGGGGGGGATGTCAAGGATACTCTTGAGAGTGAGAAGTACTTTATAGATAGCCTTCTTACAAGCCGTCTGCATCGCCATACCAAGTCTCCGGTACTATGGGGCTATCGAAGATGGCTGATGGAGCGATACAGAGAAGCTGGCATCAATGCCAACATCATCAAGGACATGAGACGGACTGTGTTCGTGTCAGGGGAGAGACACCCACGAAACTACTACGCCTGGATGCACGCGCGATATTTGGTGAAATGGCTGAGCGGTGAGCCCGACGACCGCAGAGAGGAAGTTATGTCGGTACTGGTGGATGAAACCAAGAAGTGGTGCTTTGCCCACCACGACGACATCTCAGGCTGGACGTTCTTGAGGTATTTGTTGGAGCTGCGCCCGGAAAACGTTGCGGCAGTTCTGAACGAGACATGGGCATTAGTCCAGTCGTTTCGCTGGCGAAACGAGTCTGTGTGGTACTTTCTTTGGAGCGTGATGCTGCTGTCGCCTTTGCCGGACGGGCTACGGGATACGTTTCTACGGGTGAGGCTGGAATTGCGGAAGGGTGTTGAAGCAAACGGGGAAGAAGCGAGGGTATTGGATCAAGCTCTGCACTGGGTTGAGGCTGCGCAGGGTGCGTCTGACCGTTAGTGACGCCTATCTGTGATGAAGTACAATAAATCCAGTCTAGGTTTGGTGTATAACCCGTACTGCCCCTGCTGCATAGGGAAACCCATAAAATATGAATGTGTCGCGGCATCGTACCGACATTCAGATTATTCTCGCCGGTGAGGAATCTGGTCGATCGTCGCCACGCTTTCTTGATCAACGCTCGCAATCTCGTTGGGTCAGGAACAACGACGAGTCACATTCCAGACGCGGGCCGTTGACCTCTTAACTCCAGGCAGCGCTGCTTCCACGTGTTTAGGAATTCGTCGTGAAATGCTGCTTCACTTCTATTTCGACGCTGTATCTATTGTATTTAATGTAAATTTGGTATAATACTTACTATTGCTAGCATTGCTCCGTCAACGAGTGGGTTTGGCAGAGCGAGGAGATGCTACCATGATCGACGACCAGTCTGCTGTACCGGGTGATGATGTACTACTTCCTATCCTAGATGGTGCTCCAACAAGATGCGCGTTTTAGAACATTGTGAAGAATTCGATTTATGGCAATTAGGATGTACCGTGAGGACGGCTAAGTGCTGCCTGCCGTCCGCCCAGTGTTACAGCCGACTGGATACTGGCCCACATGAGGGGAGACGGCGTCATCAAGATGAACAGTTTGCTGAAAGGCGATTACAGATGGTGATTTCAATTTAGGCTACCCCTGGTATTGCTTCAGCTGACGATCAACGATGCAGATCGGGTAATGATAAATGAATAATATTGAGTGATCAGAGTCCAGGGTCATTTGAATCAAACTTGATGTCTATGAAGACGAGGCTGTGCAAGAGATCAGCACCTTAGCGGTGTGTGTGTGTGTCCGCCCCTGGGCTCCTTAGTTTGAAGAGTGCCGGAGGAAACATTACGTTGATGGCAGGGAACAGCCAGGAATATGATAGGACGGCGGTTGGAGGGCTGGATGTGCAATCTCCTCGCGGGTCATCGCACCACTGGGCCGGCTTGGACGCGAACCAGGGATGAGTGTCGAGACGAACAATGCCATGCTTCTCCCTCTGGGACGCTGCTGGAGGAGTGCCAGAAGGTCTGGAACCGCATGCCGTAATGATGGCGGCCTGAAGGCGGCGGGTACTTGCTAGTCCCCGACGGCTTGATGCTTTAACAGGAGCTTTGATAGACGAACGCAATTTCTGAACAGTGATGCTTCCTTGATGGAAGAGGCCAGCTAAACCACAGCCAGCCTAGTCTAGCATTGGCATCTTGTCGGTGGAGGGTTTCGGCCTTGTTTACAAAATTCCACATCCTTGAGATGGGGATCTGCTTTTGTAGATCCAAAGATGGTATTGAAGGAATAGTGGCAAGCAGAGGACAATGCACATAGCCGTAGGATTTTGAGGCAAATTTGCGGGAGAGACAATATCTCTATTTCAAGGCCTGAAAAAGCACATTTTGGCGGACGATGCATTGTTTTCGAAGGTGGTCAGTAGCTAGTTAGGGTTAAGAGTCACTGATGGCAAAGGCCGTCTCGATGCTTGGCTAGCGAGATATTAACTGTTAGTGGCCAGGCTACATGGCAAGCTAGGAGACTAAAGCCACTTTTACCGTGAGGCTCGAGCTTCATCCCATGCTGCATGTCAACAGGTGAAGATACACGCCTGTTTCCCTGGAAGCATTTGATGCTAGGCAATTATGGCTGTTACGAGACCGCAATAGATTCCAATGCATTGACAGGTTCCTCCCACACAGAGACACATGGCTTAAGCTTTATTGACCTGCTCATGGCCAATCGTGCGGTCGGCCGAGAGACATCAAGGGGCGGCTGGCTTGTTTCGTTCCCTGGTTGGCAAACGCCAATTGGGTCCTGACCTCCTGTGCCGGCCGCGTGGCTGATGTGCCCACCGTCCACCAATGCCCACGACGTCTCGCGAAGCCCACAGTCTTGTTCCTTGGCAGATAGCGTCATTGTGGGCAGTACGGAGTAAGAATGCCGATGTTCTCGGGGAACTGACTTAGATTCAAGCTTGGAGCCAAATACGGCGTCTTTTTGCTTTTCTGGCGCTTTCCCGCTGTTAGAGCGACGCTAAAACCAACGGGTTTGTGATGTGAAATTGCATCTGGATGCTCCCCCTATCCCTAGTTCATTCCCTTGCTAGGTGGGCAATCAAGCGGTAGAGCTATCCCTGGCCCATGATCCCTGATGGAGAGCCCCACTGGCCACACTGGGACCCGTGTGGGTTGATCATGGTCCACGGCTTTCAGTTCAAGCTGTTCCAAGGTGATGGATAGGATGGTCGAGTCAGAGGTTGATTGCAATGTTTTCCATCGTGCCATCCCGTCCGTCCATCATGATCCGCAGTTTGGTAGTTTAAATGACTGCTCAGGTATTTGATGGGCAACGTGGGGTACATATCCTGATGCTGCTGTTAGCGAGGGCATCCTAGTTGCTCGATCGGGACCTTGAACCCTTCTTCAAGGGAAAGAAGAAACGGGTAATACAACATCAGGGAGTCGAAGACGTGGTGATTTCGGGACACAGATGGTGGTACGACGTCCTATGCTGGACTGATTCCAAGAGGAGCAGTAAGTAGCTCTTGCCCATACGTACTGTGTACCATCATGGAAGAAGTTCTGAGGTACGACGTACCATGCATGCTCGTTGCTCAAGCAAGTGCTGTGGACACTCGGCCGGTGTCTCCTCGGCCAACCTCCTGGCCACAATGCTCAGAATACTACGTCTCTGCCTCTTAGCAAAGACTGTAGTCCATACCTTGCGAGGTATTCTATCAAGTATCTATATTTTGCACTCTGTGACTTTGCTTACCATGGCCCGTACTACTTACCCGCCTGAGCAGACCTCTGTCGAGTTGCACTAGTCGTTGATATCTTTTGCCACAAATTTCATAGGCTCCGTATGTTGAGAACTGAATGTAAAGCCCATCAGCATGGCTCGTCGCCCCTGTCCATATCCTTGGATGCCACTGCAGAAGCCGACAGCAAACCAATTTGGCGAGGCGCTGTCCCCTGAAGCTAGAGCCAAATCTAGCGGAGGCGGACAAGGGTGCTTGTCGCTCACGTTCACTTGCCCACTGATTCACGCCAATCAACTAGGACATGTGGTATGCCGTCGTCCCTGTCACCACCACCCATTGCTATCTTGTTTGCTTGTCCACCATGTCTCTTGTCTGTCAAGTATCCCCCCTTTCTGTTCCTCAATTCCCTTGATTAGTGACGGGCGATCGGTCGTCCGAGCACTGTTTCCCTTCAGTCATAGGAGATGCAGACAAGATGTAGGAACTCGACTCGAGATGGACTCGGATTGACTGACTAACCGAGAGTATTCAACATCAATTATGAAACTGTTGCTTAGACATCGAAATGAGGAACACCCCAGCATCAGATGCACAAAGTGCCTCAATGCCCTGCCCTGTCCGAGTAGTAGTGCATCGTAATTAAGTAGGACTGCACAGGTGACAGAAGTCGATGGTAGTGACAATTAGTGTGCCTAGGACTCTCTCTTTTGCCGTTGCTGCATCATGCAACCTCACTCCACACATTCTTGGAAGCTATCAACATGGATGCCCTCAAACTAGACCTCCTAGGGAGAAGGCCGCTCTGCGTTAGGTAGTAGCGTGCATTGGCAGGTAGCCAGTATGAGCCTTTCGATGCTGTTGGCGGTGTTGGGTGCTCACTTCCAGGTGCATGTACGCCGTATGTGCGTCACCAATAATACCCACCCCAGTACTAGGGACCCTTGCTCTGCATGTACCTCGCCAACTCTCAAATGCAACTAATCATGGTATCTCCCCCGATTTCGAACGAGACAATGTCGTCTGGACTCCATCCTCCATCCTCATCCACTTCCCCAATCCCCATATCGAGGCTTTTGCTCGCCTTTCATCTTTCATCACTCGCTCCATGTTTCTCTTTGCTTTTCTTTTGCTCTTGATCCGTCTCTCGCTCGTGGATTCTCGCTATAATCGTCGTTATCAAGGGAACTAGCAATACGAAAGGGACAAGAGATTAACAGTGGGATAAGTAATTGTTTGCGAAAAGACAGCAACAGAACAGGTCCACTTAGTTGTCGCCCTCGTCTCCTTCCTTGCTTGCCAGCCTTCCTCGCCGTCTGTGTCTTGCATCTCACTCCGGATTTGGCAGCGTACCTGAAAGTGCTGTCTCAGAATTTCGTCGTCACTGCAATCCTTCAAAACCAACGTGGAGGAACACCCAACCGGTGCAGTGTGGTCTAATTCTATCGCTCTTTGTACATCATTTGTTATTCATCATCTTTTGCTTTGAGTCTTCAGCATTTACAGTGTCGATCGGCAATGCTGCCTCTTAATAATTAATTTTTTAATCGACATCGCGCCAGTCGTATTCTGGTCCTTGCGAGTTTGGATCTCGTGCCAGTCTTCCATTCCCGTTGTCTGCGCCAATTGAGACAGCTCGTTGGCTCGGTTACCTGGATTTTGCATCGCAGGTCGAACTCAATCGAACTCAAAAATCGAACCTGAACCTCGAATTTCGTCAATTATTCGTGTACAGGCTTCGTAACCGTCACCTACAGTCTCCCTTGACGACCGAACCGTCGCCTGCCTAATTTGATGGGATACGATCCCCCCAATTAAGAGACGACTTCATTATGCTCTTCGTCGTATTAGCGCAGCTAGCATTCTTTTACTCTTGTGCATATGCTTTTTTCCCATACAAACCAAAATGGCTCGAAGAGAGAGAAGAGGATGGTTCCGGTGCAGCCACGAGAAACCGTGATCAACGCACCGCCGGCGGCCTTACTCTCGGTATCTTGCAAAGGACAAGTCAGGTAGGTCATGTTGCAATGCCGTGCCGTCGCACTTGGTGTATATGTTGCTAACTCATGTTTGGCTCTCACAGGTTGTTGATTCGCCCGCAGAGCGAGCCGCCCGAGATGCAGTGCGACTGAGCGACAAATATAGCCGCCGTCATACCACACAAGTCGTTACCGGTAGTCTCTTTGTGAAAAGGGATAATCAATACCAGATCATGCAAGCTGCTGGTTCTAGCGAAGCAAACACCGCCGGGATAAGCCAGGATGGAACCGATTATTCGTACTTTGTTCGAGTAGAGTTGGGATCAAGTGGCAAGGAAGTATGGATGCTCGTGGACACTGGTGCTGGATCTAGTTGGGTTATGGGGTCGACGTGCAACAGCAAACCTTGCTCTATGCACGACACATTTGGCCCCGATGACTCCAAAACGCTGGAGACGAACGATGACCCCTTCTCTGTCTCGTATGGGTCTGGCAAGGTGCAAGGCACATTGGCTACCGACACTATTAGCCTTGCTGGCCTGAGCTTCAAATATCAATTTGGCCTCGCGACTGAGGTCTCGGACGACTTCTCCAGCTATGCCTTTGACGGCATTCTAGGCTTGTCTGTGAGCAAAGGCGCCAACGCCAATTTCCTGGAGACGCTTGCCGAAGCCGGTGGATTAGACAAGAACATGTTCGCCATAGCTCTCAACCGGGCTTCTGATGGCAAGAATAATGGCGAGATCAAGTTTGGATCAACAAACAAGGACAAATATACGGGTGACATCACTTACACCTCCCTCAGCAAAGACGGCGACTGGGCAGTTCAAGTCGACGATATGGCTTTCGACGGAAAGAAAGCGAATGTGGGCGGAAAGGTCACCTATATTGACACTGGTACCTCTTACATGTTTGGTCCTAAGGATCTAGTCAAGAGCCTTCACAACGTCATCCCCGATGCGGAGAGCGCCGATGGTGTGACGTACTCCGTGCCCTGCAACACCAATAAGCCTCTCACCGTGACCTTCTCCGGAACTGATTTCGATATCTCCCCTAAGGATTGGATAGCACCTAAGAACAACGCGGGAAAATGCACGAGCAATGTCTATGGATATGAAGTGGTCGCAGGCGCCTGGCTCTTCGGCGATACCTTCCTTAAGAACGTGTATGCTGTCTTTGACCGGGATGAAAAGCGAATTGGTAAGTTGAGGATACACTGCACAGGCGCTGGATGGGAAAGATCTAATGTGATGCAGGTTTTGCTAAGCTGTCTGGAGAGACGACGACGGAGTCGGTAGAGGCTACTTCGACCGGAGGCTCTGGATCAACTCAGGCATCAGGCTCATCAACAGACGAGTCCACAAAAACAAGCAGTGGGGATTCAAACAGCGAGACAGGGTCGACCACAGTCGACTCCAAAACTACGGTTACATCTGTACCTGAGTCAGACGCATCCTCAACAATACCACCGATGGGTCTCAGTGGTCATGAAACCCACGCAACAACTGGTGCTGCAGCAACCCAGACCAGCGGCAAATCAAATAACGACCACGATTCGGCAGCAGCTCCAAAGGAGAGCCCGCTGCAGAATGCCAAACTTGCGCTCGTTTTGGGCCTCGTGGCTGTTGTGCTCATGTCATCGTACTAACTTTCATTTAAAAAGCGTTTATTTTCAAATCTAAGCATTTTTCGCGATAGATCGCAACTGAGGAGCCATACTGCGGCTGTGACTGCGTTGGCAATCCCTTTTTTCTTATCTTTTCCTTTTGGAAAGAATTGGGTGTGGATAAATTTTTGAAGAGGAGGCTGATATACATGATGGATGGCAAATGTATTGATCAGTAAATGTTGCTGTCAGTGAGGACGAAGGACGAAGCATGATACCAAATTGTAGCAGTGGAAGACAAGTAATGGCCTTTACACCGAGGCTGTGAGCATTTGGCCCAAGGGGTCGTACTTCACATTCAGCATTTAATAGAATATCTGACACAGCGAGATGGCTGTGATCCATCTCCGAAATGCTTCGCAATTACGTTTCGATCGTGATATATTGATTAGAGACATGTGGTTTGGTAGATGATACTTGAAAAAGGGAATATGTGCACAAATTATGAGAAGGCTGTAGCGGCTGTGTTAATGTAGATGTGATTCCGCAAGACCTGCTGGAAGGGATCTCCTATATACGAATCTAATTTGCAGTTGCCAATGAAGAAGCTAATTTGGCCAATCTATAGCCATCATTTACAGGCCACCTGTACGGCGTTGTGGTTGTGCTGGACCTTGGGGTCCTGGGCTCTACAACCTACCAATCAGTAATCACATGACGTAGTGCCGCAAATGAAGTTTCATGGTCGCATCCCGCTGGAAGCCGCATCAGGGGTACATTTGGCGACCTAATAATTCTTGAAGCGACTGTTGCGTTCGCCGAGGGCCTCATTAAATCACGACATCTTTGTTTTCCATTCCTGAGCTTGGGGTTGGCATTTTCTCATGTTAACGACAGCCAGCCATTTAACCCACTGGACAAATACTCACTTCATAGCGTCGTCCCGTACATCCCGCCTCGATCTCCTGCGTGCGCCGCCAGCGCCAGACGAAACGCAGCTTGGAGAAGAATAGACGCTACAGTTTCCTGCGAAGATGACGACGAGAGGAGACATTGCATTACGTTCACAATGACCCGCGTCGATGACCACTACGCGGAATCGAAGCAGCACGAAGAGGACAGGGGCCTACTTGTCGGCGGGGACGGAGTTGGCGATGACTACGAAGACGACCTTGTAGTACACGCTGGGCTAGCCGACGATGGCCATAGCAAAGAACACGAGCACAATGACCGGTCGCAATCTAGGAGACCCTCTGGGAGAGTGCTGTTTGACGCAGACAGCGACTCTGCAAAAGGCTCAGACCAGCAGCGGCCCAACCCGCGATACTCGTCCGAATCCGATGCTGTCTCACAACTAGAAATAGACCTGGAAGACCCGGAAAGCCGCGGCGAGCGTTCCCACCGAGTACCGCTGTTGACGGACATGGAGGCACCCAGCGTGACCGTTGCCAATGCCTTTGGCGGGGGTAGCGACCATGGCAGTGGTGCAGACGACCAGCTACAAGAGGAGATGCGGCGGCCCAAGTCGGGGCTCAAGTCGGCGTTTATGAACATGGCAAACTCCATCATCGGAGCGGGCATCATTGGACAGCCGTATGCGATTCGGCAGGCCGGCCTGCTGTCTGGCGTGCTGCTGCTAGTGGGACTGACGGTGGTGGTGGACTGGACCATTTGCCTCATCGTCATCAACAGCAAGCTCAGCGGGACGAGCAGTTTTCAAGGGACCGTGGAGCACTGCTTTGGGCGGCCCGGGTTGATTGCTATCAGCGTCGCGCAGTGGGTGTTTGCGTTTGGGGGGATGGTCGCCTTTGGGGTCATTGTTGGGGATACGATACCGCATGTGTTGACGGCGATATGGGCTGACTTGCATAATGTGCCGGTGATTGGGCTGTTGACGGACAGGAGGGTTGCGATAGCGGTGTTTGTAATGGGGGTTAGCTTTCCGCTGACACTGTATCGAGACATTGCAAAGGTGAGAGGCAGCGGCCAAAGGGTTCCGCATGGGAAGCGATGGAAGTATGCTAACGAGAATGGTGCGTTTAGTTGGCCAAGGCGAGCACGTTTGCACTCATTGGCATGATTGTCATTGTCTTTACGGTGCTAGTTCAGGGTGTCATGGTGCCTTCTTCGGAGAGAGGGTCGTTTAGCACACCTCTCCTGACGGTTAATACGGGGATATTTCAGGCGATTGGCGTGATATCTTTTGGTATGTTGTTTCTTCAACGATGAGTTTCATCCACTGTCTGCAAACCTCTGGGCCCGCGGCTGACCTTGTGTGTAGCATTTGTCTGCCACCACAACTCACTCCTCATCTACGGGTCCCTCAAGCGACCAACCATTGACAACTTCTCGCGCGTAACGCACTACTCGACAGGCGTCTCTATGGCAGCGTGTCTGATCATGGCGCTGGGCGGATTCCTGACGTTCGGCGACAAGACGTTGGGTAATGTGCTCAATAACTTCCCGTCAGACAACATCATGGTCAACGTGGCGCGTCTCTTCTTCGGACTCAACATGTTGACCACGCTACCTCTCGAAGCTTTTGTTTGTCGCGAAGTGATGGTCACCTATTTTTGGCCAGACGAGCCGTTCAACATGCGGCGGCACCTCGTACTAAGCACGACGCTGGTGGCGGGCGCAATGTTCCTGAGTCTTCTGACTTGCGACTTGGGCGTCGTGTTTGAGCTTGTCGGCGCGACGAGCGCCGTGGCCATGGCGTATATCTTGCCGCCCATGTGCTATATCAGGCTGACGACGAGGAGTTGGCGAACGTACATGGCCGGTGCGGTTGTGGTGTTTGGGACGGCGGTCATGGTGATTAGCGTTGTTCAGGCGGTGGGCAAGATGTTTGGCGGTAAGTCTCCGGCGTATATTGTTGGCAACGTGTTTCTCGTTGATGACATGAGGTGAGTTCTGTGGGCTGACGAAGCTGAACAGGCTCGAACGACACGGTGCAATGCACGTAAACCTACGACTACGGCCCACAGAGGCACATTCTACTGCTATTTATCTCCTTTTTGAATTCCACAGTGTTGTACCACAAGATGCGGCTCTGCCAGTGCATCATCACACAGAGCCGTACTGCTATTCATTTGTTGTTGATGGGGATCCAGGGTCACCTCCCTAGTTGAAAGACGCGCGCAGTTCACGTCAGGATGTCGATGCTGGAGGATAAGACTCGACGTGCGGAGCTCAGAGATGGCTTCGCGTGGAGCTCGGCGTTTGTGTTGGGTTTTGTACGATGGGTTGTAAGAACTGAAATAGACGGACTAGGTTTACCTATTTTCTAATGGATTCGTGTATGAGTTGCCTGCCAGGCCTGCCTCCGTAGCCCAACCCATCCACGTATAAACATCCGTGGTCCTCACTGTCCAGCCTCATATCCTTACACTGCCTAGGAATGGATAGTCCCCCCAGCTGTACAGCCAAAAAACCACAGAAATGAATATGAAGCACACACAAAAAACACGCTTGGTGACGGACACACCTGGCTACGTTTTCCCCCCTCCCCATGCCTCCCCATGCCTCCCCACGTGTATAAGCCGGCACATCACATCTTGCATGTCGTATCGGTAATGTTACGAGACGACGGTCAGACACATGTGCCATCCTGCAAATCACGTCTGGCTGACGCAGCTCAGCCAGCCCGGGTATCTACAGTTTTGAGGCCAGGACACGGCAGCTGTCAGATCTCCCACCCACATACATCTACAGCTCAAAGCCACCGAGCCCCAGCAACAAACGGCCCACGGCTTCCCCCAAACCAAACCAAATCACTCATCAATGCACAACACAAAGAAACAACAATGCCCATGCCACCACGCCCACGACACGTCACGAGGCAAAGGTGGCTAGCCCGCCCCCCTCCCGCGTCCCCCACCTCCTTGCCCCCTAACGCCCCCGCCTCATGATCATGAGCCTCCTCTGGGCTGCGGTCATCCATCCATCAAGCTAGGACCCTGAAAACCACACTTTTCCTGCATCAGCGGTGCAACCGTCCTAGTAGGCTCGCCTTATCTTGACGTAAGTGTCAACAGCACGCCTGCTAGGCAACATCTGGCCCAGCTAGACTGCCTAATAATCCCTTCCCCGCACCTCGTGGTCCGCTTCTTCCTTTATATATCTCGTCCGTCGCCAACCACAGACCCCCAATAAACAAATCTTCAACTCTACTCTTCAAAGTTTAAGCCATCTCAAAGTCAACACAGAGCTACTCAACACATCCAAAGTCCAGCAGCACCCCTACACCATCATCAAAATGCAGCCCCTCGTCAACGCCCACAACTCCTGCCCCAAGTGCAGCGCCACCATCGCTGGCGGCTCAAAGACATGCTCCAGCTGCGGTGCCGTACGTCATACCCCTCCTAACCTCTGTCCCATTTCGCCCCCAAACCTCAACACATCTATGGGACTGTACAGCATTCAATAAGATTATACTAACCCCTCATGCCTCACAGACTTGCCCTCAGTAAGGGAGCCCGCTATATTTTGTGTACTATTCCTGCGGGTTACTACCAGGACCAGATGATGATGTGACGAGAGTATGGTGATGAGAGGCGTTGAGCGGACGGGCGGTACTTTGGACTGTGGATGTGTCGTAAGGACTCGATATGGGCTGGTTATGGATTTTTTGGTCCCAAAGGGATGATGTGTGCAACTCTTTTTGGCTGTCTGCTAGTCGCAATATGTAGGAAACCTTGTCGCCTGACGGCACGTTACGAATGCTACATTGCGAGATTATGCGGGACCACCATTCGATGAGCAAACTGATGGTCCAGTATCCGTGATGCTCATGTATAAGCTCCGTACACTCTTCTTTACGGCATGCAACGCAGCTTACCACGTACTTATACCCAAGTGTAAAAGCTCTATAAACATCTTGCTCGGATTCCGTTCTTCTACTTCGGTGATGTTATCAACCAAGGCATCAGGCATCACCACCCAGACCAAAAGAATACAACAAATGACTACTCAAAGCAACAAGGGCCACAGGAGAACAGGGCAACATGCGAAAAACGTTTTATGATGATGCCATCGTCAGAGCCTGACTCTGACAAGGCCCACCGGCCATCGAATTCCACAACCGCTGCTCTTCCCTCTACCCATCTGCACGCTCTCTGCTCAATCTTCTCCAGCCTGCACAACAAATTAAAAAAAAAAAAAAGACAAGAAAAAAACGTCCCAGGATCTGGCCCGCCCTTTCCCCCAAAGCTTATAGAGAGATACATTAAACACACCGACCCACGCCTACCCCAGCCAGGTGCGAGAGGTGTAGATCAGCTCTGGCTTCCTCTGCCATCTTTCAAAACTCGTCATCCCTCAGATTTATCCTCTGGAGATGATGAACATTGACCCGAAAACCTTCAACCAGATAGCAGACCGACGTGCGTGCCTAGGAGAGCAAAACCCGCGCGTGACATGATATCAAACTCCTAAATTCCAAGTACCTATGCAGCCTGGCGGCCCACACCAATGTGGTTGTCGTTAACCTTTTTGTCGTTCAAACCATCGGGGTCACGCTGGGTGTGAGCCGGAACAGTGATGGGGTTACGAGGGCGATTGAGCCGAGGGATAGAAGGACAGGTGGCTGTATTCGGTGTAGACTGGCGCGTACGAGGTCTTTACAAGACCAGGCACTTCTTGTGCTTGCTGGGGCGACCGCTTCGGGCTAGGAGAGCGGCACGGGTGGCATGCTCAAACACCTCACGAAATCCTTCGTTGGTCTTAGCTGAGCATTCGAGGTACTTGTAACCGCCAATCTTCTTGCGGATCTCCTCGCCCTAAAAAAAGCGAAAATAATAGTCAGCAACCTATTTGCTTACTGGACAAAGAAGATAACCATCACTGGTCTGACTACAATCCATCTCCACAGATCGAGATAGACTGCATAACCTTGGCGTTTTGGGACGGATTCTTACCTCCTCGGGAGACACAGGCTTTTGGCTGGTCTTGCTGAGTTTCGCTAATAGTCTTCTGATCGTATCTCAGATCCTTCTTGCAACCAACCAGAATGATTGGGAGACCCTGACAGAAATGAAGCACTTCGGAAATCCACTACACGTGAGGAATGATTGTCAGAGAACAAATTCTAGCATCCGCATGGCAGGGGTAGGAAACACTATGCGTACCTTCTCCTGGACGTTGTCAAGAGGAGTCAGGAGAGTCGACGGCGAAGCAAATCAGGATGACGTGCGAATCGGGATAGGACAGAGGGCGGAGGCGGTCGTAGTCTTCCTGGCCAGCAGTATCCCACAAAGCTAGCTCAACGTGGCTTGCCATCCACCTCGACGTCGGCGACGTAGTTCTCAAAGACAGTGGGGACATAGACCTAGAGGCACAGTCAGCCATCATGCTGCCACAATGCAAATTAATCATGTATAATCGGGGGTGGAATTTGTCGACTATTGAAAGGACCGACTCCTAGGCGTTTGATGCAAGAATTGCGGAAGGTATCCAACCAAGAAAGCGGTTGAGCAACGAATAAGACTGTTGTCGATATTTGCGGCGGCGGCGATGGCACGGGGCATCGGTGGTAAACGGGTACGACGACAACAGCGAAACGGCGTCATTCTATTCTTACCTCGGGGAAAGTGCCTTTGGAGAAGACACTATAGAAGAGTTAGCAGAGTAGACTAGTAAGCGTGTAATATTGCCAATGATTGAGGGTATCTGGCAAAACGGCGGTCTTGTCAAGTGAAGCCAAGCAGGGGCGTGAGGCAGCCCTCGCTTTGCAAGAGCTACAAGACGGGAAAAAAACGGACAAGAATGGAGGCAAGGCAGACAGATGCGGCATCGGACATATGGAATCTGGATTTAACCCGATAGGAAGCAGACTCACATCAACAAACAAGTTTTACCACAGGCACCATCGCCAACGATGACGAGCTTTCGGCGGATTTCAGCCATGGCTTCTGTGTATATAAAATGGCGGAGATGTTGAAAACTGTAGAAGATGACGGCAGATTGGTTATCGAGATGCACACAGATGGGGCGAGGTGTGTTGTTGATGATGGATGAGGATGGAGGAAGAGGAAGAAGGAGAAGAGAGGAAGACGAACGAACGTCAGAAGGGGGGTGGAGTGTGACGGCTGGTGGCCTGGGCTGGGCTGGACTGGGCTGTGTGAATATGTATGGGGGGCGGAAGGGACCTTGAACTGGTGGCCAGCTGCACCAGCTGGTAACAAAGAGGTACCTCTTTCACCGAGCACTAATTATGGCATGTGATGTACCGTCTAATCGTGAGGAGGCTGGAGTTAAGCGGCCAGCTGTCGACGGCATACACCTCCCATCGGTAGGTACTTTGTACTCCGTATCTGTACCAATAATGAACACGACACTCAACACCATGGAGGCAATGAGCATTACGTGCACCAGGGCCTACGAAAGCGTGAGCATCAATCACTGAATGGGTGTTATATGCCTGGAATCCTTATTACTTATTACAACGTTCGGAGGATGTTTTTTCGTCCTCCGTGGCTTATCTCATGTTGACGAAGCGGTTGCGTATCACGACGTTACAGATATATATGTACCTAACTCTAAGATGCCGAAAATGATGCACTGCACACCGTTATTGCTGTAGGTGGTGAGCCAGCTCCAAAACAGGACTGTGATACCCGTTATCAAGCCCATCCAGCCGTGAATCTTGTAGCGGGCTACCAAATGTCCCTGCAGTCAATATACACGTATAATACGGAGGCCTCAACACTGTCGACGCCTGGCCACTCGCTGGTACATGCCTATATTCTGAGGCAGCCAGTGCAGTACCCGCGCAGCTGTAGCTTCTTATTTTGAGATCAAGTCCAGGCCTGTCACAGGCAAAGGACTTGTGAATAGGTAGCTGTAGGCCTAGGGACCTACCAAGCAAAGGTGGAGGACCTGGTAGGACTGGTTGGGATTGAGACTGGCCTGAATGTGGTCCTGACCTGGCGCAGGGCTTGTTTCTGGGTGGGTGGAGGTTTTTTTTTTCCCTGGTGGCGAACATCAAGCCACAAATGGGACATGTTAACGACATTTGATGACCTGTCAGGGGCTGGGAGAGCGCTACCACTGCCGTTAGTTAAATGCTACACCACTGTACGTGGACCTATCTACACCATCTAACTGCCCCGGTGCTGCTAAAAACAAACCGAGCTGACGAATGCTTTTCAAGGTACCCATCTGGTGTGAATATGGCTGAGATGCTACCAAGTACCTTGGTCGATATTGGAGAGAAGGAGCAACCGACTGACAAAAGCGAAGAAAAATTAGCTGGATAGGGACTTGGTTCAACACCAAGAGGAAAAAAATTCGAATTTCGCCTAGTGAATAAAGCCACATTGTCCTCTCTCAACTGATGAATGCCATTCTTCACCAAGACAACCGTTGTGCCAGGATGTGTGTGGGGACGCCTGACGATGCATGCACAATGCGAGCTAGTGCGTGCGGAGGCTGTTTTGAACTTATTCCATGCCACAAACTGGTCGGTGGTGGGCTATGAAGTGGGTTCCTCCCTGAAGTGGTTTTTGAAGGCATCTAACAGTCTAAAGCCACCGACAATGGCGAACTATCGAACGATGATACTAAATGCGTGCATTTTTGGGCTGCTTGCGTATGAATTTTGACTCCAACGGATATGGAAGTTGATACGAGCACTCTCCCTCACAAGGCGAGTCCTCCAACTTGGGAAACCAATCAGTGATAACATAGGGATACACTTTGACGGACATGCGCATTTTCCGTCAGTCATGTAAATTCTCAGCCTGGGCGTATCAATGACCAAACATATCAATCAATGCGGGCCGGGCACAGAGCTAGGACAAGACTTTGCACATATGCAACATTTCATGAATCCTTGAAATTCCTTAAACTTCTACCGACGCTACAAGCATATGAATCGCCATATCAACTCAGGTGACTAGCCCGCGCCATCACAGCAGCGACAAAGGAGACGATGTTTATACCAGAATTCAGTTCAATAAATAGCGACTAGCAATGCACATGCTGAAAAGGTACTTTATTCAGACGGCTATACGTAGTGTCTCAGCGAATAAGTACGGCTAGACCTGCTCACAGACAGGTAGTCATCGTCGGATCAGTCAACACTTTTCATCCCCCGGATCTTAGGTCTCCACTCTTCCGTTAACCGCTACAGTTTAACTAGACAAGTCTCTGATGATTTACTTGCTTTGCTGAACAATTCCTATAGTTCTTAGGATTATGGTACAATGAACTATATTAATGAGCTGATTTCTGGGCCATTATGTCTTTCTCACCATTGATTTCACACTGGACCTGGCGACGGTTCCTAGTAGCAACCTGTCAATCCTTCCACCGCCGGGGTTACTTGACATGATGAGCCACGAAGCTGGCAATTACTGCATACGTATGTACTAATTAGTCTACGCTTGGATTTGGTTGGTCTTGTAAACCACGGTTTGCCAAGAAGAACGGCCATAGTCATTGCCAGAAATGGCCAGCCAGAGGAATCGGGGACGGTACCCGAACACCCATAATAAGTGCGGACATGATACTACTGTCCCCTCAATTCATCCCAACATTTATATGTATATGTTCTGCCCTCTAAGCTTACCACATTTATAGCTCCAACTTCTCATCATTTGGGCAGCGGAAGTGAAGAACCACGATTCGCACCAATCTGAACTCTGTAAAGAAGAGCTACCTTGTCTACACATTAAAATGGCTTTCCAGAAAGCCCTCACCACATTTATAGGGCTAGGCGATGCCATCAATCAATTCTCATCTCCATCTCCACAAGCGCCAGAGACGCAGTGTGGCGGTGGTTATATGACCCAATGGGTCGACCATTCCAACCACAGCAGAGGGATCTTTCAGCAGCAGATACAGGTCAATACAGAGTATTTCAAGCCCGGTGGACCGATTCTCTTATTCCAGGGAGAAGAATCTGCAAAAATGATTTGCGTTGTATGTGTTTACCCCTTAACCTGATGTATATTCTTGTCGCCCCTTCTCATATGGAGTAGGAAAGTACTAGCCTGCTTGAATATGCTCGTCAACTTGGTGGCATCGCAGCAGCAATTGAGCACCGATACTTTGGCTTGAGTACTCCATTTGGACCAGACGAAAGCTACACGCACGAGGGATTCAAGTATCTAACATTAGATAACGTCATGGACGATACTGTCAAATTTATCAGGGAGGTCCAGGCCAACGTCACTGGGGCATCGCACAGTCAGGCTATTGTAGCTAGTGGCTCATACGGTGCCTTCTTGACTACCGCCTTGCGTTTGAACCGACCCGATGATATATTCGGTGCTATATTCGGCGGCCACCACCAGTCCGTGGTTTTCTACCAGCAGACGGTGATGCACCATATAGGTTTGGATGGTGGGATTGGGTAAGGCTAGATTGCGCGTATTTACTAGATGTGTGCGATATTAATTTGGGTCTTGTCTAAACAGGTTTCGAATGTAATTGCAGATAAATCAGCCACCGCGGCCATGGCTATCAAAAATGCGTTTTCTACTCTAAAAAATACTATTGATGAAGGTAATCCAAACCTGAGTCTTATCTATCCAAGAAATAGAACTAACGCGTTAAATTCAGGCAACTTTGACGAACTGCAAAGCAAACTTAACCTCTGCCAAGCTGTGAATGGGTCCGAGGACGCTGATAAACTCGTTGATATTACCATGATGCCATACAATCTGGTGACAGAGTTCAATTACCCATACGTCAGTGAGGGTCGCTCTCCAATCGCTTATCCATTAGATCATCTCGTCCAAACCGTTCTAGCACACAAGGACGATCCCTTTAGACTCCTACGAGAAGCTGTTCTACTCTGGTTCCAGGCGCTAGATCCGACGATGACTTGCATAAATCTGAATTTGACGCCAGCTGAAGCTGTGCCACTTATTCAGTGGACACCGTGGCTGTATATTACATGTATGTTCATTTCTCGCTCGTCACACGGGATTGTGAGGTAACTTGAAATAGGTTCGTTTGTGCCCCTCACAATATCGTGTATATCAAAAGAGAGCATCTTTATTCCTCGTGATTCGGACCCAGATGAGGCTTCGTCCTTCTGTGAGCCAACCTACGGCGTCACGCCCATGACTGAGGACCAGCTTGTGCAAAGATACAACTTGACGCAAGCGGCCTATGAGAGCTCTGAAAGGATTATCTTCTCAGTTGGCCAGTGGGATCCTGTCACCGCTATGGCTCCGCCATACCTTCCTAGCACGTCCGACAGGAATGCCTCCAAGATTCTTTATGTATCTAATATGGCCCATCGCGAGGAACTCTTTGCTGAACATCCTCTTGATAAGCCTGAAGTTATCCGGGTAAGCCAACAAGCTCCCTAATAGGAACATCTATGAGATGACAATTCTAACACGCAGCAGGCTCGTGCTGTTGAGCTTGAGACTATCAAGGGCTGGCTTGGTACGGAGTAACTGAAGTCCTGCTGGCTTGCTTAGATGGCGGTTTTGAGGAATTCAGAAAAGTCGAAACTTGAGATTGTTCACCAATGCAGGACATGGATACTCAATTCGATATGCTCTCATTGTAATTTCAGGTCTTAGATCGACGTCTATATTTTTCTACGGCTGCACATTGGTTGTGGCCACCCCGAGATACTGATCCCCCTGACCGAAATACAAAAACCACTTACCATGAAACTGCACCAACCCCTCACTGAAGACGACATTATCAACCTGCCCATCAATTTCATGTATGCTCTTAGGCTGCAGGAGAGGAGTTTCCAGCCGGGCAATTGGTGGACCAAAAGGGCTTTTGACGGGGTCAATGAGCATCTGTCCGGTACTGTACGGACCCGGCGTGTATCCGCCGACACCGGTGGCGACACCGTTATATAGTTTTATCCACATACCATCGCGGGTCTTGACTGGCGGAGCGGCTGACTCCATGAGGCTCTGCTCCCAAAGATTGAGCTTCGGGGCGAAAGGCGTAGGCGCCTTATCGTAGTTCCAATGCAACAGATCAGTCGAGTTGGCATGGTACAGCCAGGTATCGCCAAAGTGCATGTGGTACACGCCATTTATAGGCTCGTTGAGTATGGCACCGGACTTGCTCCACTGCTGTCTGGCAACGTACGGTGCTGTCGGCTGGTCCGCATGATAAACCACGTCCGACACGTTTGGGAGTATGGGACCATACTTCTTCCACGAGACGAGGTCTTTGGACGTTGCCATACACAGCCGCGCCGTCTTGCCATCGTACCCGGTATATGTCATGTAAAAGGTGCCGTTCACCCGGATGACGCGCGGGTCCTCGCAACCACCATTCAATTCATAGTCCTCGGTGGGCACTACAACAGGCTTGTCATACTGGGTGAAGTGATAACCATCGTCAGACCAGGCGAGACCGACAGTAGAAACCTTGGACTTATTCTGCGCGCGATAGAGTAGCCAGACACGGTCGTCTACGACGATGGCGGCGGGGTTATACAAGTATGCGGATGCAAAGTTGTGTTTGCGGTCTGGCGATAAGATGGGGTTGTCTTTGTATTCTTCAAAGCCTAAGAGGGGAAAGTATGGTGCTTTGTAGTCCTTGTCATTGTCGACCGAGTCAGCTGTGATGGGTGGGACAGTGGAGGAGAAGTTGGATGCCGAAGTCACGGCAGCAACGAGATTCGCCAATACGAAGACTCCTCGGGTGAGTATCATTGCGCCTGCTGCAGGACGTGAAGGCTCACTTTTGTTTCTAGCATCGAGTTGAAATATAAGAAAATAGGTACACAAGTCGTTATATACTATCAGTACTGCCTCTAAGCGACCGTGCTCGTACTTCGTATAAACGAACTGCCTCTCTATCTTGGTCTCGGCAAGACCAGGCCATGCTTGGTCATTTCCTGCGGCTCACTCCAAGTATTGAAGACTTGTTCTGTCCGATAGAGGAATGGATGGACAAGGAGAAGTAACCTTGTGTATTGAGGGGAAATAAACGGGGATAACACAGACGGCGCAGGTTACTGTTCATGACGTCTGGTTGCATATCTCTACCCCAGACTGGACATGGTTTATCAATCGGCTATTTGCTCGACCAGCCGAAGATGGTTGCAATTTACCATCAGTAATCGTTTTTGTTCGTCAGGTGGACTTTTGACCAATGCATCCAAATCCTTGCTTGTGAGGACGCACGACATTGGGCGTCTTCCCCGCAGATGTTCAACATGCCATCAACCAACCAAACAAACAACAAGGCGAACAATTGCACTAGTAACAACACCAACGCCTTAACACGCACATCCCGACATATTCGCAATGTGACATTACTCACTTGAACCCCGCTAACTTGTGATTTCACCGCTTGTAACATCCCGGGTCTCGTAACCGCAGACGTCTTTCCCCTCAAATGATGTCTCACGGCATCGGCTGTTCGGGGTGATGTCTACGCCGAGACGGATTGGTGCTAATGCACCCGACAACTTTGGTAGAATGCAAAACTAGTGTCATATTTAAAATGGCCGACTAGTTTCCTCGTAACAAGCTGTGATGCCGGGTGGCTGACAGTTTTGCTTCACTTACACATGTCTTGACTGGAGCTGCTCAAGATGTGGTGGTCTCGCGCCTCATTTACTGCCACAACGGGGCTGGCTGGCCTTGCTTTAGCAACATCTTCCGTCGTCGATTATGTGAAGCCTTTTATTGGGACTGAGGGCTCAGTCCCGGGCACTTCTTACAACGGCGGCAATACTTTCCTGGTGCAGTGGTGCCTTTTGGAGCCGTGAAGCTGGGAGTGGACACAACATCCTTTAACCAAAGCATTGGCCAGAATGCAGGGTACACGCCGGATGGAAACGTCACGGCATTTTCGCTCACTCATGTGTCGGGAACGGGAGGAGGTCCTGTTTACGGCGTTGTCTCGCAGATGCCACTGTTGACCCTGGATGGAGTCAACGTGGTGGATAATCTCACTTACATGGAGCCGCGGCATGGCCATGACAAGGCGTCGGTTGGATACTACAAGTCAACTTTCGCAAACGGAATTGCCACGGAGCTCTCAGCAACCGCCCACGCTGGAATCATCCAGTATTCTTTCCCAAGAAACAGCGAGAGACACATTCTCGTCGACGTGTCTCATTATCTTCCCGCCAACGGCGGCGGCAACCAAGCACAACTGTACAGCAATGGCGACATCCAACTCTTGCAGGATGGCCAAAGGTATACGGGTTCGGGCACATTCCGCGGTGCCTTTAGCCACATCACAAACTACCGCGTGTTCTTCTGCGGAGAGTTCAGCGAGAAACCGCAGTCTGCTAAGCTGTTCTCGTCCAAGTATACCGACCCCTACTGGCCACATAGCGTCGGGGCCGAAGCGAAATTCACAAGCGACAAGAGCATTAGTGGAGGTCCATCTTATTACAACTACGGCAAGCGAGTTGGCTCAGTATTCTCCTTTGGGGACTCAGCAAAGAAGCTGCAGTCCAGAGTCGGAATCTCCTTCACCTCGGCAGAGAAGGCCTGCAAGTATCTCGACGCTGAGATCCCGCACTGGGATCTTAAAAAGACAGAAAAAGAGGCCCGTGATTCGTGGAAAGATACACTTGAGACGATCCATGTCAAGGATACCAAGAATAAGACTCGCCTGGAAATGTTTTACACGGGTATGTACCACGCCCATCTAATGCCGACGGATCGGACGGGAGACAATGCCAATTGGGAGACCTCTGAGCCCTCTTACGACGACTACTACACGTTTTGGGACACATTTCGGTGTCTTAATAGCCTGTACATCCTCATTGCGCCGCAGCGGGCTATTGGTATTGTGAGATCTCTGATTGACATCTGGCGCCATGAGCAGTTCATGCCCGATGGGCGGTCGGGAAATTCAAACGGCCAGGTTCAAGGTGGTAGCAACGCGGACAATGTACTTGCTGATACCTTTATCAAGGGCCTCAAGGGAGGCATCAATTGGACCGAGGGCTACATGGCAATGAAGACCAACGCCGAGTTGGCACCACCGAACAATTACGACGTGGGCGACCCGGCATCGAGTACGGTGCAAGGCCGTGGAGCTCTACCAGATTGGCTCCAATATGGCTACCTCACTCCCAACTACGACCGCAGTGTCAGTCGCACTGTTGAATATGCCCTGAACGACTTCTCACTGGCACAAGTGGCCAAGGAACTTGCGCCCGAGGACTACAACAAGTATCTCAAGCGATCTGCTGGCTGGCAGCATCAGTGGGATCCCAACCTCACCAGTCACAACTTCAGCGGCTTCGTCGCTCCCCTCTATGCCAACGGGAGCAGAGACCCAGAGTACGACCCTGCCATCTGCCCTGGGTACTGCGAATTTCACGGTTATACCTACGAGGCACTTGGGTATGAATACTCCTGGACGATCCCGTTCGACATGGAAACGTTGATCAGTTTGATGGGTGGTCCAGGGGAGACGGAGGGACGCCTCGATTTAATGTTCAAGCCTGGTCTCCGCAACGGCGGCGTCGGCGACGGCGGGCTCAACGGCGCGGGAACGACACTGTTCAACCCAGGAAACGAGCCTAGCTTTGCTACGCCGTTTCTGTACAACTATCTCCAGGGCCGGCAGCATAAGTCGGTGCTTCGAAGCCGTCAGACCATCAACACGTACTACAACAACGGGCCGTCGGGCCTGCCCGGCAACTCTGACTCTGGGGCCCTGGACTCATTCATGATGTGGCAGATGATGGGGCTGTACCCCATCGTGACACAGCCAGTGTATCTTATCCTAGCGCCGTGGTTTGAGGAATACGAGATGAGCGTGGGTGAAAAGGGGAAGAAGCTAAAGGTTACAGCCAAGGGGCTCAGTGACGAGAGCTACTATGTTCAGAGCCTCAAAGTGAATGGCAAGAAGTGGGATAAGAGTTGGTTGTCGCACGAGGATATTATTGATGGGGGGACGTTGGAGTTTGTGCTTGGGAAGGAGGCGAAGGAGTGGGATACAGGAGATGTGCCCCCTAGTCCGGGACATTACACACTGAAGTGATGAGGAGAAATTAACTTGTGTGTAGAGATGAAATGCCGGACTGTTTACAGCGAGTGTGAATACATGAGTTGTGAAGAGCACAAGGCTACAATGAGTACGCGGTGTGAGACGAGTTGTAAGTGTGTGCCGATTCTCACGACCGACTAAGAATACGCGTTTCTTACAATTTCCATCATTGTGCTACTCATCATCTGGCCAGTGAAACTCAGGCCACCCCAGGTACATCAGGTGTGGTACCATCTCTTGGGCAAGCCTCTGGTGCATCGTGTCGACGGGATGATAATTGTTCGCCCAGAAGCAGCCCTGTTTCCCGAAACAGTTGTTGTCTTTGTAGCCGTACGCCTGCGGCTGGTCTAGGACCTTGTTGAATAAGTCGTGAGCATCGTAAATAGCCGTCTTTATCTGATATATGCCATGTTTTAGTACTCGTCCCCAAACTTATACCCGGAGAAAAGAGAATAAATCGGGTTGAGGGAGAGAGACTTACACCAGTATGGGTAACTGTAAAGTTCTTGACGTAAGACGGCAAGAGCTCCTGATTGAACAACCGCACGCCATCTTTGAAGTTGTCGACGACCGTCTCATTATGCATCGTGATCATAGGCGCACGATCCAACGGCGGCATATTCACGAAGAGGAAGTTCCGCGCCCCCGTATTATACAAGCTGTCCATGAGCCGAAAATACAAATCCATGTGCGCCGGAAACGTCTTGCGGAAGTTGCTCCTGTGGTCGGCGGAGAAGAGCACAGACTGCCAGTTGATGTCGTTGATACCAATCCACGAAGCAAATATGGCGTTCTCGCTGGTCCAGGTCTTGTCCCGCTGGGAGGAGAAGCGCGGCTCGTAGACGAGCTGGATCTGCTGGTCGAAGGAGTCGGTAATCGAGGCGCCGCTGACGGCGAAGTCGTAGGTGAGGACGACGGAGGTGTTGAATTTCAGGGTCAGCCATTCGGGCCAGACGAGGCCGGCGGAGGAGGTACAGGTTCCGGGGGGAGGGTTGCCAAGGGGGTTATCAGGGGTGGGGAGCGTGCTGGAGGTGTTGAAGCATGTTGCCGTGTAAGAGTCGCCGCTGGGGTTGAATCGGTTATGGCTGTGAGGCTTGGGAAGTTGGCTGTGGTGATGGATGTCACTTACAAGACGAATAGGTGTGGGAGCGATATTGGGGGAGTTGGTTTGAGGGGCGCCGCCGAAGCAGGGAGGACGGAGCCAAATGATAGGAGAAGGAGAAATGATTTCATACCGATGGTGTTTGAGACTAAAGAATTAAACGAGGGCGGTAGAGCAGCACGATACGGCGTAGCAACATCGTGTAAGTCTTCGCGACAGATCCCTTTCATCTTATATGCGGCCAACACGATGGAGCCGAACTATGGCTTTGAGAATGACCATACATCGTCAACACCACCGTCTACGTTCCAATACTACGACAATTCCAATGCCGCCCAACTGCTCAGCGCCCATGTCGGTGGTGATGCGCCGAATGCCGAATTTCCATTATGCGATGCCACTCACCACCTCAACAATGCTATCCTCCTCTGAGCCTATCCCCTTTCCCGCTCTATTTCCTCGTTTACACGTATAGCGCCGAATAGTCGCCACATCAGTAATGCCCCAGCAGCTTCTACACGTAGTAGTCATATGCCGGGTTGAAGACGGCAAAGGATCGCCCTCTCCGCATGTTGGCCCCGCCAGCCCGCGTTGACCAGATGATGCAGCACGTACCCCGCAGAAGTAGAAAAGACAAGCTAACACGATGGCTTCTGTGATGTTGGTCTCTGAAATTCCCGTAGGCATGGGGCCGGGGATTTATACGGTGGGTTGTGTTGCAGTGTGGACGACATGTCACTTTGATACTTGTCGCTTCTAGCCCAGATATTTGCCTCGTCGGATGCCCATTTACACGGCAATATGGAGCGGGTAAATACATGAATGGGTCTCTGACTCCGGATGTTGTAGTTGAACATGGAGAGATGAATGGATATGGTGTGATTGCAGCATCTCTGCCCGCTCCTCCGTTCAGACTCAAGAGGAGCTTGTGAGATTCCTACCACACATGGCCGTTGCCCGTAGCCAGAGCATCATGATGTATTTAATTTTCAATGCTTTACCTTGGCAAACTACCATTGAAACGTCATGGTAAATGATATAAATTCTAGATGCTTCGTAGTCCTGCCTGGTCTATAATGCAGGATACCCACGTACTTGGCTGCACTCCGTCTATAGCCGATACCGGCCGAGACCTCCACGAGGTTATTGGCACGTCTGCCGTCAACTCTCCGTCCGCTCGTCATGCTACGCCAACATGACTAGAGGCACGGGAAAGCGAATATACCGAGCCTGCGAGAGGTGTCGTCGCCTGAAGACACGGTGTGAATTGTGCATACATCCTCCCTCGCCTGGCCTGTGAAATGGGCGGTGCACTGATTGGGGACAGGGGTCAAATCGGCGAGCCTCAAGTGCCTCCGTGTGTCTCGTGCCACCGGTCGGCGAGTGAATGCGTCTTGGCTGGGTCTCGTCGCGGAGGGAACTTCCGCTCTGGTCGTCGAGCTAGGGGTGCGCGCACGATCCCATCGCCTCGAAACGGTGGTGGTGAGGCAGACGCTCCCGGCACCGGCCGTCAGGGGGCGACTTCAGATCAGGAGCATGCCGCGTTGAGTCTGGATGAGGATGAGGATATGATGGCCGATGGCGGTGCCCTGGTCGGCGAAACCAGTGGCGAGGAGATGAGGACTGAATTGAGGAACCCGTCTGACGCGCTTCATATCCTAGCCACATCTACGGATGCACCCAAAGACGTCCCCAGTGGCAAGATGACTGCATTGGCGTCACCTGCAGCTCTTCGTCGTGGAGGAGCTGTGAAGACAAGGCGAGGAGATCTTGTACGGTCTAGTGATTCTGCCACTGCCCAAGCCCTCGATGCCTACGAGCCAATTGCTGCCGGCCGGCTCACAACATGGAACTTGTCTGAACTGCTGCGTCGGCAAGTCAACTTGCATCCCGCTCCCTTTCCACATCTGTGGCTGAACTAACGGCATCTCAGGTATTCTGAACTCTACCACCCATACTTGCCTATTGCGCCGATATACATGGTCCAACCTGTGGCAATAGAAAGATACAGCAGGCAGACTTCTTTCTGCTGACCGTGCTACTCACCATCGCATCTAGAGACCAGCCCGAGTATGCCCCCACCCATCGATACTGCTGGGAGTATGCTAAGCGGTTGCTGCTGGATGTACTTCTAGCAAGCCCCTGGACGCAGACTACTCGGACCGTAGAGAGCCTCTTACTTCTCTCTGAATGGCTGCCCCAAGTTCAACCGACAGGGGTAACCTCTGAGCTGTCCAACGGTAGCAGCCTGTTGAGTGAAGATCGGACGGCATGGTCGCTCATTGGGCAGGCCGTGAGGCACGCCTACATGCTAGGACTGGACCTGGGTGCATTTCCCGACGATGGAGCGGGAAGGACGAAGAAGGAAAATAACCGTCGACGCCTCGTCTGGGCATGTGAGTCCCTGCAGCCTGGATTCCCCGCTGATTCCGTCTGCTCACCAGTAAATGGAGCCAGACGTCTATGTCGCCGACCGCCAGATATCCATACGTCTGGGTCAGTCGTTCTGGTCCCGTGGACCTGCGCTGTCGACAAAATTAACCGCGAAGGACTTCGCCACACTCCAGCCGAGGAAAGACGGTGACGAAGACTTTGCATCGGCTCTTGAGGCGAAGATAGAGCTCACGCAAATCATGCATAATGCCCACAGCGTATTGTACTCGTCACGAGCGCGGACTCGGGCCTTGGTGGTCTCTGGTGACTACAGTCGATACCTGGATGACTTCCAAATAGCGGCCACGGCTTGGAAACAGTCATCAGGCGGCATATCGGTGGCTCCGCGGACAAGGCGAGCGCTGCTGCTACTTTATGAGTATCTTTGTCTGTACGTGAATTCCTTCGCCCTGCAAGCAGTCATCACAAGAGAGACGTCACAGCGCGGCCCTCGGCCTCCAGGAGCAGCCGACCAGCCGACCACGGGAGCTCCATTTCACCGCGGTGTCATGTCATCACCCGATGGCGGCTTCATTTTCGATGCCTTTAACGCTGCTCTGAATTTACTGCGAACCATGGTGGGAATGAGCCCTGAGACAGAGCTTCGATTCCTCCCCACGAAGTATCACCTGTAAGTTCACCTGAACTTGCCATGGGAACACCGAGCCCTGACGGGAAGCTAGATATGCGGTTTACGCGGCTGTCTTTTTGTGTAGGGCCAGTACCGTCGGCGCCGTTACAACCAAGACGCAACAGCAAGAGACCAATGACTTGATCCTCGAGTTCGCAACTGCATTGGAGGCGTCCTCTCCGAGCGAAGCGCACGTGAGCAAACGCTACAGTAAGATGCTCAAGACGTTGTGGATGCAACACAGGCCCAAGGCGACCTGCCCTGTCACCTTCGGTGGTTCCAGGGGCAAACCAATCACTCGATACCGCTTCCGCGTTTATTGCCATGGACCCCGATGAATATATGCTAGAGAATCAAGCAGATCAAATATTTGGGCCAAGTCAGCCATTCTGGACGAATGACATGTTGATTCAAGAGCTCAAACGGTGTGGCGAGCGAGTTCCAGAATGCCTCGTTTTCGGATTCTCTTCTCTCTGGATATTTGGGGTTTCCAAACCCGCTTCCATGAAGGCAATTTCTCATGCCTGATGCTTCGTCGTTGTCGTCGGACGTGTTTAAGACCTGGGAGCTCCATCACACGATCAGCACGGTCAATCAATGTTGTTATAATGCCGCTGGTGGTATATAAAACCCTTTTTAATCAACATGAACATTAAGCACGTACAGACCACGCTCTTTGCGAACGTAGTCCGGTGTTCAAACCTTACCTCCGACCGCCGGATGACTCCACTTTTGACGCCTCCGCCCCGCCCCGTAGTCAACCGGCTATAGACGGAGTGGGCGGATCCCGGGCCTGGCACTTTTCCGACACATAACTTCACCGCAGGCGACAGGCTATTGAGATGCTGGTGTCAGACTGGTCTGCCTATAAATGCTGTCAATTTCCCTCTCAAGGTGAGCAACCCTACCTCATTAACTAAGTCATCCTTTCTTCATATAACACCCCAATTGACTGTACAATATGCCAGGACTTCTCTTCAAACCTCTTGCATGCAAAGCTGAGCTTGCATTGTCCAAGGTCCAACGCAGTTTCGGTGCTGAAGTACGTGGCGCGGACCTCTCCCATGGCATCACGGACAACATGTTCCATGAGATCCAAGACGCCTTGACAAAAGTAAGCGGATTTCTGTGCACCAACTGCGTAGGAGGTGGCTTTAATATGGACTACAGTACGGCTTCTTGGTCTTGCGGGACACCAACCTCAACGACGACACGCACATTGAATTCGCCCGTCGTTTTGGAGAGCTAGATGATGTTAAGCCGTACAATGCCGCGGGGCGCGCCCACAGACTCAAATACGATGAGCTCTTTGACGTGAGCAATGTCGACGGCGACGGCACCATTGTGGACTTGAACAGCCCCCGTGGCGAGGCGAGTAAGGTGGGCGTCTTTGTATATTGTGCGTATTTCTCGTTGCTAAATAAGCGGACTCAGGGAAACAACATGTTCCACGTCGACTCGAGCTTCAACCCTCGAAGGGCAGGCTACTCTCTGCTGCTGGCGCATGAGCTGCCCCCTCCTGGAACTGGCGGCGGCACGGCCTTCTGCGATACCAGAGCCGCGTTTGATGATCTGAGACCGGACTTGAAGGAACGGCTCCTAAAGAGAGATTATATCGCCTGCCACTCTATGCACCACTCCCGCAAGCTGGCCTCGCCGGGGTATTTTGCCAATCTGAATCCGCTGGACCACCCCATGGGCCGCCACCGACTAGTCCAGCGACACGAGCGGTCGGGTCGGATGAACCTGTATATCGCGGCGCACGTGCACCACATTGAAGACCTCGAGCCAGAGGAGTCCCAGGCGCTGTTCGGGGAGCTGTACGAGCATGCGACGCAGGACAAGTATGTTGTCGAGGTCGAGTGGCAGCAGCCGGGCGATCTCGTCATCTGGGACAATACGTGCACGATGCATCGCGCTGTGGCAGGCCCATTTCTAACCAAGTATAAGAGGGACATGCGCCGTGCGACCGTCCACGATGGTAGTAGCCAGGCATGGGGGCTGAATGAACATTCGGATGTTCGAGTTGGTCTTCCATAGTTTAGCTGATAATGCGTTATGAAGTATGTTTGTTGATTGCTTCGATAACACGTTAATGACTATATAATACTACTAAATGGGATGTATTATAATGTTTACTGGCACAGCACTACTCTCACTTGTCGTAAAATACTGATTTGTAGATTACTTGCAGAAAACCTCACTTGAACGGGGTACTGGAAGAGCATCTGTAAGTTGAGGGCATGGAATTGCAAGGTCTAGTCTAACCAACAGAAACACATCCAGAGTTCCAGACCATCCAGCCACCATTAACTATCAACAGCTCAGCTTCATACTATCTGTAGAAAGAGACAAACACACCCATAGATCTAGAAGTTGCGCTGGTCCAGCCACCAAGCACACCTCGTCGCATTTACCCTGCTCGACGCCATGACTGATCCATCAGCCGTGACATTGACCAGCGCTCCCTCGGCGCCCCACCGAGGAAACTTCGCGCCGCTCTCAGTCTTCGGAACACCGCCCTGGACGAAACTGACAATGGCTGTCTGGAGGGCATCCTGGGCCTTGGGGAATGGCACCGCCTCGGGGCTGTTGAAAGTGTAATCTAGATCCTGGATGTGAAAGCCGGGCGACACGCCGAATTCGTCTAGATCATGTTAGCGGCGGTGCTCGTGAAATGCAAGCTTGCTTCTCTGGGCGTGAAAGAGGGAGTGACTTACAAGCATAACTCTGGCCCTTGAAGTCTAGTCCCAGGCGTTGAAAGTTACACTCGATCACAGACTCGCTGAAGAGCGCCATCTGGCGAGTGCCGTAGTCAACATAACCCAGGGATCCGTCAAACTGGGTCGGGTACAGCGTCTCAGAAAGATACTTGACCTGATCGTCGTTGACGCCGTTGATGGATTTCTTTACCCACGCTTTAAACTCCTGTTCCGTCTTGACAGTCGGATCAAAAAAGAATGCGCCCTCAAATTTGTTATGTCCTGTCAGAACCTTGACTGCCTTGTTGAGGGGCCGGTCCTTCTTGTCGGTAGCCTGAGGGATGAAGTCGCCATCGGCAACTGGGCCGTAGATGTAGGTAGTGGGAGGAGCGGACCCGACGTGTGCCGCGTTTCCAGCGATGATCGCCGCTTCGTCGAGGGTTCGAGCCTCACTCAGGCTACTGGCGTTGGCGAACTTGAGGAAATCCGGCAGGATAGAGGGCACCGCCACTCCCAGGGGTATGATGGCGGGACTTTGAGCTACCGCCTGTGAGAACAGAGACGAGCGTCTGCCCTGGTCTGCGCCCATGTGAAGGACAATGGATCCTCCGCCTGCAGACTCGCCCATGACAGTGACCCGTTCTTTAGATCCCCCAAATAGATGAATGTGATCTTGAACCCACTTCAACGCAAGGCGCTGGTCGAGAAGACCTGCGTTGAGGCTGCCGTCGCGCTCGACTTCAGGCCCAGGAAGGAACCCGAGCGCGCCCAATCTGTAGTTCAAGGCGACGAAAATCATGCCATCTTTGTATTTGGCTGCGTGGGCGAGCAGTCCGCTAGGGTTGAAGTCTGGTTGCGGGGTGTCTTCCTTGGATCCGAGAGTGTAGCCGCCCCCGTGAATCTGTCGAATAAGTGTTTAGCTGCTGATCTATCCGCGGAGAGGGGCGTCACGAATGGCTTACCCAAACGAGAACAGGAGCACCACGATGAGATCGCCGAGATCCGTCCAACACTTTCTTGGGCACATGAACATCAAGAAACAGACAGTCCTCCGTCGTCACCGTGGGAGGCTCTGTCGGAGGGGGAGGCCGTCCATTCTCGATGGCTTTCTCCCAGTCTCCCAGATTGAACGGGTTTGCAGGGTTCGAATACTTGATCATGGGAATGACGGCTTTCGCTTGCCAGAGGGGAATGCCTTGAGGGCAAGTTCTCTCCTCTGCGCCCTTTTGAACAACCTTGCGGTTGGTCTTGGGAGGCACGGGGGCGCGGAATCTGAGGTTTTTGGTGGGTGGCTCAGCGTATCGAATGTTTCGGAACTTGTAGACGTCTGTTTCCTTGTCGTAGGACAGGGCCTGATGTTTCTCCTATTGGGGCTATGTGTCAGTTGCATATTCGTATGGTACTTGACGGCAAGCCACATACATATCCCAGGTCCACGACTGGCAGACATTGAGAAACTGGCTTGTTGGTGGGCGAAGTCTGTACGCCGATGGCCATGGACAAGGCCAGGCAGCTAGCAACGATTCCGCGCATTTCTAGTCAATACAGAGGACCTTGAGTCGAAAAGTAGAATAAGATGGCGGGTAATTCAAGGCGTATATTTTGCCAACAGTTTAGAGGGAAGAAGTGCGTGATGATTGCAGTTGCGGTGGCGGGGATGATGAACCAAGATGAGAGAGGCGCGCGACCGAGCATCTTATAAATATTTGCCCCATGCTACATAAAGAATCGATACATTAGCCATGAAATCTTTGAGATGCTTCATCTAGGATAAGTCACCAGGCTGCAAAAGTCGCCCGCCCTATCGTGCCGAAGCCGACGGACGGTGTAAGTGAGTAGAGGTGAAAGCCAGGTACGTCCAAAAGCGGTAGCCGGAGACATGAGACTGCATAAACGACAGGCAATCAATCATTGATTGAACCTGCGCCTCAAAGGCTGAGAAGGATTGTTGGCTCTGCATCTTCGCAGGGTTAAGATGGAGATGATTGGCTTTCTGCGCAACCCCAACTACTATATTCTCGGTACACGTGGAAGGCACGCGCCCTTCCTAAATCAGTAGTGTGTCTCCCCGTTACACTGGGTTGTCAAGATTTACTTACTTACTACTTACTAATTTTTACTAATACTACTTTTTTTTTTCAACTAATTTACTGTCAGATTAAGAAAACGGGTTATCACCAAGGAGTGAAAGCTGGCAAGCTAGGCAGTAGAGAACTCGCGGCGGCTTCGCAGTGTACACGCAACGACCTCCTTGCTATCTCGCTACCTCTCGATGTACAAGCTGGTCCTTGTCCCTTCCTAACTATCCTCGCAACCCTCGCACTTTAAGACTGCCTAATGTAGAGATTTCTGCCTCAGGCGCCCACATCCCGATTAGTCAGATTGGTCCCCGATAATTAATCTATATATAATTACCTTATTTTCATAGATTATAAAATTACCTATTTTAATGTTCTTTTTATATATATATTTTTACTAGATTTTTTAATAATTAATTGAGAATATTTTAAAGGTAAATATTAAGCTATTTAGTATTTATATATTACTTTAGTAAATATTTTACTAATTTTTACTAAAATACTAATACTAATAATTACTAAATAATAGAAAAATTAGTAATTAGTAATTATTTTACGAATTATTTTAGTAATTATTAGTAATTACTAGTAATTACTAGTAAATCCTTTCCAGAGCCCCAGAGTCAGAGTTGCCGGGCAGGCCCCCGTTGTTGTAGTGCCAAGGACCCCGTATGAGCGGCATGCACGTCGATGGTCCTAAAATCTCACTTCGTTAGATGGCGCTAGGTCATTAGTAGTATTGTAAACAGCGTATAAGGACAAGGCGAGGCTGCTTCGGAGCAACATTCTCCTTCACATGAGCCCCTCTCCTCTCGATATTCTTGTAGGAAGGAAGAGCGGAGAGTCGGCATTAACTCCGCCCGGTATGCCAAGCGTTAACCGTGATTGACTAAAGATGGCCACTATCATCTTCCCGACGATGCGTCTCCGATCCACATAATGTACTCAATAGGCAGTCTGTTTCTGTTCTCGTCGAGTAAGCAAGCAAGCATCTGTTGGCGTTAGCCGTACCAGGTCATTGTAGGTCATTGCTGCAATCATGGACAGTCAACTCCTCTTCGTCAACAAGACGCAGTCATCTGCTCATCTGTCCAGAAGCGGTGGCGGCGAAAAGGCAAGAATACTAAGCCATGTGCAAAGCAAACGCCGCAGAGCACAGGCAAAGACCAAGTCACAGCAATGGACCAAGTACACGTCGATAATGACCGCCACCACTACCGCCATGGGCAGCGAGCAAGGTGGCGATGAACTTGTTAGCAAGTCTGACACATCCACTTCTCCCGAAGTGGAGCTTTTTACTCTCCCATGGACATACCCAACACACAATGGTTCGGATCCCTTTTACTGCACAGCCGTCCATACTGACGCGGGAGCTCACTCTGTGCTCAAATTTACCTTTTCATATGCTTCGAGAGCAAACTTCATTGCCGAGGCGTTTGCGCCACTCTCGGTTTGCTTACAAAGGTCTCGAATGCGACACGACGACATCTTCGACGCCAGACTGAGGCGCTGCGTCGAGGACGAGACCCTCATGTATGCCACACTTGCCTACGGGTCAAGCCTTCTAGACTGGATGATGAACAAGTTCGATGCTCATTTCAGACCAGAGTACTACCTTGGGAAAGCTCTGAGCTCGGTGCGAGTGCGCCTGCGAGACCCCAAGCACGTCGTCGACGACTGGCTCCTCCTTTCCGTCTATGGCCTGGCCGTCACAGAGATGTGGAACGGGCAACCCTTAATGTGGAAAGGGCATCCACAACGCTATGCCATGGTCATCAAAACGAGCCAGTACGCCTTTGCGGCTTGTCGAACTCACTTGCAAATCATGATAGCCATGGTCGCCCGCGCTGGTGGGTGGGAGGGGTTTGACCCATACGTCCTGGACAGTGCTATACTGGCCGACAAGTATCTGGCAGTCAGCAGCATGCAGTCGCCCGTGATACCGCTGACGTGGGATCCGGGCTCGCTGCCTGACAAGACACGTCGGAGGCTCGGTGTGAAGAGTGAAGCCCTGCCTCACTTGGGGAGAAGGCTTCTCAACATCTCCATGTCGGAGAAACTCAAAGGGATCATTTATGACCTAATAGAACACTGTCGGATTGCACACGAATCATGGTCCACAAATGTTGGGTCGGATGTTGAATCCTGGCTGTTCCGTCGCCTGCAGGCGATAACCTACCGCCTTCTCTTCGTCTACAATGACCACCACACGGGGTACGTCGACCGCTGCATATCTATATCAACTACCATTTTCATCTTGAGCGCCACGCCGTCAAAAGGCCCGCAAATTAGCGTCGTCAGTGCTGCGGAGCAACTTGCCGCGTTGCTCACTAATGGGGGTCTCAAAGCCCCCGAAGGAGAGATCCTGGAGGGCGAGTTGCGCTTTTGGTGTCTCTGCTCAGCAGTCATGGTTCCCGAGCCTTCAAATGGAGACGATCGTATCTTGAGTCAGCTGTCGCTGTTTATCGATGGTGAAATCGTAGCGCGTGAGCTGGGGGAGAGGCTGCAGCTATTCATGTTTTTACCAGCAAGTCAGGAGGGACAGCTGGCATCCCTGGTGAGAAAATTGAGGCGACACAAGCTGCTACTACAACAGAATGTAGTGTAATTTGTGAGATTCCAGCATCAAGACGTAAATAAAAGTCCAGGCGACAATCAAACTTGCGCTGATCTTTCGTCCTGTTGAAACCCCCGGTGTAGGCAACTAAGGCTACCAATTCAAATCAGCTGAGACTCAATGGACGGAAGAAAGCGGTAGTCCCAGCCGCTGAGACGTAGTCGACAAACCTCAAGTTTCGTTATAGCTAGCTGCTATGTTTTAATAAGAAAGAAATGATACAAAGAGTAATGGATTTATTTAGTTGAGCAACGATTATGTTGGTTCTTTCGAAACCTAACTACCCTACACTACTACAGTGTGAAATTCACAATACACACCGTGCAATCACACGGCCCACCTCACGCCAGCGAAGAATACCTGTAGAGAATTTCTGATTGACAGCTCCATTGGCGACTCGCATTAACCACCGCCTCCCTCCGCGCCAACAACCACCCCCCGCTCAATGGGCAACGACACGAAAGGGGCATCAACTATCCTCTAACTGCCTTCTTTCAGCTGCCCTCAGCACACCATGCAAAAACTCGTCAAGCGGGCGGCCCAGGCCCAGCGCCAGGCCCAGCGTCAGGGGCGGCGCCGCATGGAGCAAGAGAACATTGACGTCGACATCCGCAACCGTCAGACCACCAGAGCCGCCGTGACCGAGGTGCGAAATAACATCAAGGCTTCCCGCCGGGCGAGAAAGGAGGACTGGGAGATGGGACCTCTGGCCCCGAAGCGCGACCTCGGGTACAACTTCCATGGAGCTGTGACCGAGAATGGGCGGCTCGACTGGTCCAACAGTGGCATCTTCAACCCTCGTCCTGAGATCCTGGAGAAGAGGTGTGCCTGGGCGGGTAAGCCCAATCAGATCAACCTCGCACCGGAGGACCGTGTGGTCATTTTGGAAGGTCCGGACAAGGGCAAGATTGATCGCATCAAGTCGATTCAGGCACAAACTGGCAGCGTGTTTCTGCAGAACCGCCACAGAGTAAGCGCTCTCATTGTTCTAGTCGGAATTGAAGTCGGGCCTGCGTATGCTAACATCCGCAGAACCACACATCTAGCCCCTTTGACAACAACACTCGATCTCAGGCCATGCCCCTTCCCATCTCCTCCGTGCGCCTCGTGTACGCCCTGCGACACCCCGAAACAGGCGTCATGAGGGACGTCATCATCAACCAGCTCAAGGCCGTCGCCCCCAACATGCAGTCGCCCAACATGTCCCTCGACCGCTGGCGGTACGGCAACAAGTGGGACCGCGTGGCCCCGGGGATCAACGTCTCGATCCCCTGGCCAGACGTGGTGGTGCCGGAATACGAGCTTCACGACGCAGACACGGTGAGAGATCAGGTTGAGGAGCGAACCTTCCACTACAGCCTCTTGTCGCCGCCGATGCCGGAGCAGGTGTTGGACGAGCTGCGAAACAAGTTCTCCAGGTTCCGTACACGACACGAGGCATGGTATGTCGAGAAGAAGGAGGCCGAGGAGGCGGACAAGAAGGGACGCCTCGCGGCCATCAAGTCTATGCAGACGCCTCTCGACGAGTTCCACGAGATGCAGCGGGAACTCCGCGCTGCACGTGGGGAGCCGGAGCTGAGCGAGGAGATGCTGGAGAAGGTTGGTGAGCTTATGGCGAAGAAGAAGGCTGAGGCGCTTGACCAGGCTGGCGCGACTGAGGTGCCTTCAACGCCTTCGTCTAGCCCACAATAAGGTCGCGAGGTGGCGCAGTATTGAGCTTGTCTGGGGTAGCCGTGTATTAAGACGCGTGGCCGAGGATGAGTGAAATGTAATTATATGTGCGGGTAGTGTACATCAGGAAAGAATAGAGATCCAATATGCCCAGTATTCATGTGACTGAGCTGCTTGATGCAACGTGTGAAAGGAGGCGTCTGTAGGAGGACCTTTTTACGGATGAGCCTGTTACTGGATGTAGCGCCTGTGTTATCCGCGTTTAGCATGTGTTGGATATTGTGACGCCTCACCACTTCTTGTCAACACTAATCAGAGACGCCGTATGGCGATATGAATATTACTCGCTCAACCTTGTGAAGCCTCATGGTAGTAAGATACAACGGGCCATGCCATCTTGGGCAACCTTAGCCCGTGGTTGGCTAGTTAGTAATTATTGGGGAAGAGAGAAGTCATACAAGCTTTGCCATGAAGGCGTAGCACCTCCACCAGTAGGAGCTCGTACTTGAAGTTTCGCGAAGCAATGAAGGGCTACATCCTGCAAGGACAAACACCCTCAACGCCCATGACGCCTCTCTCATAACCGAGCCGCAACCACCGTATACTGCACTCACTAATATCCATGGTAAGCTGGAGTAGAGGAATACTATGCTTGGATGTTGTGGGGCAGTCGCGTTCAACCGGGGCGAGTTCAACAAGTACACAGCTTCTCTGGTTACAGATATTTTGCGTATTCTGTTATCTACACCACGCGAATTTACGTCAACTTCGACATCTCCTGTATCTCTGAGTGATGCCAAGTAACCGATGCGAATTGTGTGGCCCTATCTCGGAGTCCTGTAGCAGCAGCAACGAGTTCATAATGCTAGCTGTCTCAGCCTGGAGGTCTAGTGACGATTACCAGCCTGATGTACTGAACAAGATGTGACTGTCCACACACTGCTTTCTGTAGCTTTGTGTGCAACTGCGGCGGATAGCTTGACGTGTTTCCTCCCTTTGCTACAGTGTTTTGTTGGTTCTCCTTCATAGGGATAGGGACAGCACCATCAGCAAGTTGGCCAGCTAATCTCCCTTGTAACGATTTCTTTCCATCGCTTTAAAGCGGCTGCCTCCTAGGCTAGATGATAAGCTGGTCACAGAAACGGGGAACAGACGCATCTGTTAAAGAGAGTCGTTTCACTTTGCAAGCTGGCATTTCTTCGTCCTGTTTGACCATGGATACGTGCTTGCGGTTTCACGAGGAGGCTGCTTCCCGGAGATTTGCTTTTTCTTGAGCCTCGGGTCAGGGCCTACAGCACTGTTGTCTGCGAGACTGCGTTTCGAGATTTGATTTGTCGTCTAGAGGGTCTGTCGTTGCGTGGAAAGTCGTCAAGTCCTTTCCTGTCCGTTTGTTACGGGGATTTCACATGTCAAACTGAAGATGAAGGCTGCGGAAGGTTCGCAATGAGTGCCCGCCACTGCTACAGCGGGCAGGGAAAGCTTGATGCAGGTCTTGGAGTCCAACTCTTTCCCATTTGCTTCGATAGTTCCGAAATCCCGTTGTAGCAACATGGCTATAAGATTGCTTCGGCTGCTTGGCGTTGCCAAACCAACTTCCTTTTTAACGGTATCTCTAGTTTCCGGCCAGAGTAGATAAGGAACTTTTACTACAAGCATGCTCTAAGCATCTCTCAGACTCCGTATGCAGGTCATATATACTTGTGGATCGTGAAAGTTTAAGTACTATAGTACTTCTATTAGCCCTGAAGGTACCTGATGAGGGGTATAGAGGTAGGTACCCCCGGCGCCCAATATTGGCACCTAGGACAGCGAGGCACCAATTGATGAAATACGATCGCCTATGAGTATTTCTATTATCCGTAAAAGTAAGACAGTCTGTTAGCACAAAGTCGTATCTTCCCCGCTCCATCTCGAACATCACCTCTGGCTCGATTCATCTCCTTGCCCTCGTAGAGTCGTCTACCCGTGTCAATTAACCCTCAACACCTCCTACACCATCCCACCGCACTCTCACCACTTACAATGGCTACCCACTCTCACGACGGCGTGGGACACCACTCTCACGACGGCGTGGGACACCACTCTCACGATGGGGGCTTCAACGCTCAGGAACACGGCCATTCTCACGAGATCCTCGATGGGCCGGGTAGTTACGTTGGGAGGGAGATGCCAATTATCGAGGGGCGGGATTGGTCTAACCGCGCATTCACAGTTGGCATTGGCGGGTGAGTTGCACGGCCTATACTATCACCGACTTACACACAAACACACACCCAACTCCCATCCCCTCCGTCCTCGACGACAGCAGCCCAAACAAGCCCAAACCCCATATCAACCGCACCAAAGACGCCAAAAACACCGCTAACACAACTCAGCCCCGTCGGTTCCGGCAAAACAGCCCTCATGCTGGCCCTCTGTCTCGCTCTCCGCCAGGTCCCACTCCCTCGCCGCCGTCACAAACGACATCTTCACCCGCGAAGACGCCGAGTTCCTCACTCGCCACGCCGCCCTCCCTCCCAGCCGCATCCGCGCCATCGAAACAGGCGGCTGCCCCCATGCCGCCGTCCGCGAGGACATCTCCACCAACCTTGCCGCCCTGGAGGACCTCCACGCCGCCCTCGACACCGACATCCTGCTCATCGAGTCTGGCGGCGACAACCTGGCCGCCAACTACAGCCGTGAGCTGGCAGACTTCATCATCTACGTTATTGATGTTGCGGGTGGAGACAAGGTGCCACGCAAGGGCGGCCCGGGCATCACGCAGAGTGATTTGCTGATTGTGAACAAGACGGATTTGTCAGAGGCGGTGGGTGCGGATCTGGGCGTCATGGAGAGGGATGCGAGGAAGATGAGGGAGGGCGGTCCAACTGTGTTTGCGCAGGTTAAAAAGGGGGTTGGTGTTGATCACATTGTCGGGTTGATTTTGAGTGCGTGGAAGGCGTCTGGGGCCGAGGAGCAGAGGAGGAGTGTGGGAGGGCCGAAGCCGACCGAGGGTCTGGATACTCTGAAAAAGCCGGAGACCAAGTAGAGTAAGGGGATGGAGGTACGGATATAGAAAATGCCTTTTTATGAGTAAACGATATAATATAATAAAGGGCGCCTGTTCATCTATCAAACGTGTAAACGTCATCCCATCATGTAGATACTTTTATTTTCCCATTAATCATTCCATCATCGCGTCGCCGTCCTCTTGCAGCTTTGCTGCAGCACCGTCCTCTAGGAGGCGGCCCTGTAGCGGAACCGCATTCCGTGGCCACACCCTCTTGTACAGACTCACGCCCACGGCATCTTGCGGGTTGATGCGGCTGTCAAACGTGGCCTTGAAGTATCCGTGTGTGCCCAGCGGCTCCTTGATAAAGCCGGTTCTGCCTCTCCTGGTCCACATGGGTAGCGCCTTGAACCACTCTACATCCTCGCGGTTGAAAAACATGTATCGGACTGTCACGATCCTCTTGTGGATGTGGTAAGGGTGGCCGGTCAAGATGACTCTCTTGGCTACGACTCTTGAAGTTGATGGCGGCAGGGCAGTTCCAGTTCCAATCAGTGTCAACCCGAGGCTCCCAGCATCACCCCCTTCAGCGGATTCAGAGGTAGCTCCGGGAGCGGTCCTCTTGAAGTACATGACTGGTACTGCCCCCCAAGTCACCGGGCCTGTGAATGTCGCAATGGCGGACTGGCCAGGGTGCAGATAGCGGCAGTACTTGTGCACATCGTTGGGCGTAGAGCCGGGTAGCGAGAGGATGGGCTTGACCACCATTCGCCGGGGTCCGCATTGTACGACAAGCTCCTCCTTGGACTTGAGGGACTCTGTGTAGTCGGTGCTCAGGTTGATGAGGTAGTTGACGGCGGTCTTCTTCTGTTCGTGTCTCAGGAGAGAAAAGAGTGACAGAGGGGATGCAGGGTTGTACGACTTCTGAACATCTGCGGGTATGCCCTTGACATAAATATGTACTCGCTTGCCGGGCTCAACTCCGCCAACCAGGGCTTCACGAATGGACCGCGAGCGTGCGCCTTGGTAGTCGGCAACCTGCAGCAGCCGCCTCCAATCCTCTGGCTCGTGTGCCCGGTCCTCATCCTCCTGCCACGGGCTGGTACGCAGGCTCTTCAAACCACGGTACCGTGCCAGCCGCTCTCTAGCGAGCACGCCAGGATGCAGCTCGATTTCATCAGGGAACTCCTTATCGTCTTCAGCCTCGTCATTTTTACGTGACCGGTACTGTTCAAGCTGCTGTGCATTTTCCTCTTCATCGGGCTCCATCATCTCAGACTGTGGGTACTCGGAGGGGCCAGCCTCCGTCGGCTCTGGTTGAGCGTAGCCCTCGACGCCATCCTCGGGTCCTGCCTCAGCATCTTCGTCATTGTTGTCTGCCATTTCGAAATCCTCCATGTCAGACTCTGAGTCGGAGACGTCATCCAAATACCACGCTGACTGGTAATTTGAGGTACCCTTGGGGACTCTCTTCTTGACTTTTCTCGCCTCTGCCTCTTCATCTGAGAAGTAATGATGATCGTCCAGCAGCACACCCTTCTTTCCCGCTGGCTCTCCTGACACGGTACCGTCGAGATCATCCTCATCCATCATCACATCGCCCGGTGCCAGTTCATTCAAGTCGTCCTGATCCTCAGTTGGCGTATCGAGGACCTCCGATGTTGTAGGTTCCACCACTGTCTCCTCGCCCTTCTTCTTGATATGCTTTGGTAGAGGGGCGTCTACAATCTTCTCGATCTGGAATGCTCCCCAGTCGCCAACCTGCAGCAAGCGGTCTGCCTTGAGACCCCTGCCCCTGACTACGCCTGTAATGACTGTAGACTCTGAATCTGTAGTCGCAAACTTGACGCCTTCGGCCAACATCCAGCTCCTGTCGTCTCGCCATCGGATACCCTTGGGGGTGGTAGTACAAAGCGAACGCATCAAGTTGGCACACTCCTGTCGATTCTCAATGGTGTATAACTTCTCTTGCTCGGGATGGAAATGTGTAATGAAGGATTTGAGAGAGCCCAAGACCCCAGATCGTTGTTTTGCGGGCTCAACCTTATCAAGACCCTGAACTAGCGTGAACATGGTGGACATGCCTTGGCTCTCGACGCTGCGAAGAATCAACTCGCCAAGCGCATCAACCTCGACACTAGCAGACAGCAGAACCACTACGAAATCAGCTGCTCTTGTGGCGTCCAAGCACGCGTTCAAATCGCGTTCCAGGGCAATGTATTGTAGTTTCTGCTTGAATCGATCGACCGAAACGTATGATTTCCCATCGTACGACTCGCTGTCGATGTCGACGCTGGCGTTGAGTTGTTGAATGGCGGCTTTGGCGTCGGCGTCGGCGCAGAGAGGAAGAACAGCAATGACCCTAGGTGCTCCATCGCGGCCTGCAAACACAGAAGTCTCCTTCAGATGCTCCTTGTGCTTGGTCAGGCGAGCCTGCTTGGCCTGGTTGCGCCGGTCGAACTTGGACATGACTTGCTGATGCGGGGTCTTTCTCAAACCACGTTCGTCTGGTACTCGGCCTATAGCAAAAGAAAGAAAGAAAAGAAAGTTAGCTGAAGTTTAGGAACCCCAATTTCCCGTATTTGAAAGAAGCCGCACCCTTTGCTCGGTCTCTTAGTTCGTGCTTGGACGCCGCCTTGGATTTAAACGGCTTGTGGGCGACTTTGGTCGTAGGCCGGTGCGAATGAGAGGCCACGGCGGCAGGCATCTTGCTGTCACCACCAGCTTTGAAGCGAAAAGGTAGAGAAGCCAGATTGGGAAGATTTCTCTTCGGGAAAGACTGAAATCCGAGTACAGCTTTCCACAACGTTCCGTTCGATAGAATGGTAAAATATGGCAGAACAGACCCGGAGGCGGCGTTGGTGGGGTTGTAGTCCTTTACAGTTATCTAGAAATTTTTGTGCGGCACAGGTATCGATAACGTTGGTGGGACTCCGTGCCCCAGTGCAGCCAATAGAAGAGTTCCGATAAGTATAGTAAAGCATGGGTGCTGGAAATTTTGTCTTTGGCTGTCGCCAATTCGTCCCGCCACTTTTAGATTCCTTCCGCAGCGATCCAACGAGTCTTCGAGACGACAAATCAAAATGGAAGTCGATACAATCGATCAACCCATCACAAAGGTGCGCGATAATGGCGCCATGGCGGTGGAAAAGACTCGGCGGGAACTTGTGCCTCGCAGTGAGAGGGAAAAGGCCCGTCGAGCACGGGAAGCGAACAAGAAGTACGGTCGGGGCAAGATGATCGACACCAAGCACATTCGGGATAAGAAGCTACGCACAAATCTGAAGCGACTGGAGGGAAAGTATCAAGATGCCACAATCAAAGCCAAGGACGCAGAGATCCTTCTCGAGAATACGGCAGGGTTTCTCGAACCCGAGGGTGAGATGGAGCGGACGTGGAAGGTGCGGCAGGACGAAATCACAGACAACGTGGCCGTAGAGACGGCACAGAAGCGTTTTGAGCTTAAACTCAACGATATGGGGCCTTATGTTTGCGATTACACGAGGAACGGGCGAGAGCTGCTCCTCGGCGGGCGCAAAGGTCATGTCGCGACAATGGATTGGCGAGAAGGCAAGCTAGGGTGCGAGCTTCAATTAAAAGAGACGATCAGGGATGTAAAGTGGCTTCACAACAACCAATTCTTTGCCGTTGCGCAGAAGAAATACGTCTACATCTATGACCGAAACGGCGTCGAAATACACTGTCTGAGGAAGCACAACGAGGTCACCCACATGGAGTTCCTCCCATACCACTTTTTACTAGCGACAATCGTGAGTAACGTCCACTATTAAATCAAGATGTTCCAAGCTAACGTTGTCAGGGAATGGGTGGTGTATTGAAATACCAAGACACATCAACCGGCCAGCTCGTTTCCGAAACACCAAGTCGACTCGGTCCTGCCATCTCCTTGGGGCAGAACCCTTACAACGCCATCATGCATGTCGGGCACCAAAACGGCACGGTGACACTGTGGTCGCCAAACTCTTCAGACCCGCTGGTAAAACTGCTAGCACACAAGGGGCCAGTCCGCTCATTAGCCATGGACCGTGAAGGCCGATACATGGTCTCCGCAGGACAAGACCAGAAGATGGCGGTCTGGGACATACGGATGTTCAAGGAAGTAAACAGCTACTACACACATCAACCGGCATCGTCGGTGGCTATTTCAGATAGCGGCCTCACGGCAGTGGGCTGGGGGACAAAAACAACTATCTGGAAGGGTCTCTTTGACAAGAATGCCCCTGTACAGGAGAAAGTACAAAGCCCGTACATGGGATGGGGTGGCGAAGGCCATCGCATGGAGCGAGTCCGGTGGTGTCCGTTTGAAGATGTTCTAGGAATAGGCCACGACGGCGGTTTCTCATCCATCATCGTGCCTGGTGCCGGAGAGGCCAACTTTGACGCCCTGGAAGTGAACCCCTTCGAGACGGCCAAGCAGCGACAGGAAGCCGAAGTCAAGGGTCTCCTGAACAAGCTCCAGCCCGACATGATTGCGCTCGACCCCAACTTCATAGGCAACCTAGATCTACGCTCAGATGCCCAGCGCAAGGCAGAGAAGGACTTGGACGCACCGGCGGCGGACGTCGATGAGGAGCTGCGAAAGCGAATGAGGGGCAAGAATGGCGCGCTGAAGAAGTACCTGAGGAAGCAGAGGAAGAAGAACATTATCGACGAGAAGCGCCTGAAGATTGATGAGGTGTACAAGCAGCAGCAGAAGAAGAAGGAGAAGAAGCACCAAGAGCTGGAGGCAGATCTGGGGCCGGCGTTGTCACGGTTTGCGAGAAAGGAGTAAGCATATATAGACGCCTTTGTATAATCAATGACAATAATACCCATACCAACATGCGGCAGTCGGCAACTCGAGAGTGGCCCGAGTTGCTGCACTATAAGCTCTTTTGCGTAGCACTCTATGCTGCAAATGTGCACATGTGCACATGTTGGGCAGTTTCTTTTCCGGGTCCTCTGTGCGCCATGATGCCAAAACTAAATTATAGCCAGCCCAAGTCCGCCATGCACAAGTCAAGAACCAATCCTCTAGTGCGCCTGTATCCCTTTTCTTCGTCTCTGTTCTTCTTTTCTCCTTTCTCTTCTCCATGATAAGATTACCTTACCAACTGCACAACTACGCATCTAAAATCAAGCAACTACAGCAGCTTCAGATGCCCCGTAACCTGATCCACGAGGCTCTTAGGACCAGGCCCAACCCCCAGCACAGTCAGGCTCCCCGCCTCGATCTGCGTGCGTCCAGCGTCCTGGATCGTCTCGGCGGTGAGGCCGAGGCCGCGGGCATTGCGACGCAGTTCGTGTATCTCCTCCTGGCTCTTGACCTGGACGGCGATCTTGGCCTGGCCGAATTTCTCCCAGCGCTTGAGGAGCTTGGCTTCGGGGGAGTTGGGTTCTGCGCGGACGAGGGCCTTGTAGCAGGCTAGGGTGGCGTGGGAGCACTGGGCTGCGATTTTGCCTGAGACGGGAGAGTGTTGGCGTGGGATCCTGTCGGGTGCTCGGGGGAGAGGACCAGTGAGAGGGGATGGCTGCGTACCTTTTGTCATGCCCAGATCCGTCCTGACAACTAAGACGAGCTTGCACTCCTCGTTGCTATATTTGTCCTCTGCAGCGGCGTTCCTCCTCCTCGGCGCATTCGCATTAAGGCCCTGCTTGCGGTCGGCGTCGGGGCCGTTAGCCCAGTTGGGCGCGTGATCTAGAAAGGTGTCATCCTCGTCGACGTCGCTCTCGTCGCTCTCAACGGGGTCGCTGCGGAAGCGGCGGCGCTCGTTGGCGAGCTCGGGGGAGACGAGGTAGCCGCGGGTGCTGAAGACGCCGAAGAGGTAGCCCGAGATGAGGGACGCGAGGGCAGTTGTGAGGACGATGCTTGTTTGGTCGTAGGGGGACCACTTCTCCATGGTGGGCGGTTTATGGAGTGGGTTGAGGCTGTGGGAGTGTTGATTCGTGGTACGTGGTGAATGTTTGATGCAGTGTTTTGGATGTTGTCCATTGAGGCTGAGAAATCGAGCTTGATGTGGTGAAACGGTGGGCGTAAGTGGCGGTGCAGCCTCGAGCGCAAGTATGCTCCATAAATTCGAGATTTCTCAACGACCACTTAAACTTTCCACTTGGGGCGTCAGTGAACCGTATCAAAGGCGCATGCTGCGTTACATATTGAGAAATCACCCAATGGCTTGATGACGAGTCCAAGCCATGCTTTTACCTAGAGAATGGCGTTCAAGAGCGTCAGTGGAAATATATAAGGATCAACCAGACCAGCAGCTAGCTCCCATCCCACCAGGCTCCACGATTACCAGAAACCCTCATGCAAAAACAAGCGCCAAAAAGCTGAGGCTATTGCTACTCGAACGATCTTGTGAAGATGCGGAATCTGTCCTATTCTATAATCTAGTGGCAAATGTCCACCAACGTTCATCTCTCCGTTCCTGGGCTTCGATCACAGTTGTGAGACCTCAAAACCTGGCTTCAGCAAGCTGTCGCACAGGTCTAACTGCAGACCCTGACTTGAACTCGAGTCCATGTGGCTTTCGGGCATTTTAAGATTCCATTCAAAGACTCAATTGTCTAGTTCGTGACGCCAACGACCCTCCAGAGGCCGAATGCCGGGCCTTGCAAGGGATACGCGCAAAAAACTGAAGCATAGCTGGTGTTGTCACTCTTTGGTTGGGAATGGCGATGGTGTTGCATCGTACAGCATAAAGTGAGCACGTAGTTGCTAACAAGCGCATGCAGGTGAGTATTCTGTACGTAATTGCAAATACGATGTATAGACAGAATCGACTCGCTCAACCAACTCCTACCCACATGCTCGGGGTCCATTTCGAAGACTCCGTAACCAGGCACTTCCTTACAGGTCACACACTACATGGCTTATCTCAAGATGGTCAAGGAAAGCATCCTCATCGGTGGCGGAGGCATTGCGGGCCCGTCCTCGCCTCCTGGCTTGGCAAGTAAGACCACGCGTCGTTGTCATAGAGCGATTCCCATATGCCACGCAGTCCGGCCATTAACGATGTTGAAGGCCCCTCATAAGAGGTCATATCGCGAATGGGCCTCTTGGACATGGTCCACGAGTCTACCACAAAGGAAGAAGGAATTCGCTTTGTTGACGCATCGAAACAGCATCATTGGCGCGTTCCCCGCTGGGCATTGCGCGTTTGAAGAGCACGAGCGGGATATGAGGCCGTATGTCAACAAGGTTTGGCGGATTCCTTTCTGGGGTATATGCTGCGACTGATTTACCCGAGATCTCGTTCAGAGTCTGGTTGTTGAGAACGATTGTGCGATTGATGTCGGGTTGGCACTATACAGGTACTTACCGGAATCTCACGTTTCGTTCGACAAGCTTCCAGGTCCAGAGTGGACGACTCAACGACCTGGATGGATATACAGTCAAATTGATGCATGGCTGTTTTGCTGTTTTGGGCGGCTTGTAAAATACATCACTGGGCATCAAGCAAGGATCGAAACATAGGGCACGTCTTCGGAGATGATGATGAATATTGCCGCAACTCTAATAATCCAAGCAATCTATTATAGGAATGATAATAGCACTCCTATTCCTCCCCATCCGAGTCAAATCTCCACGGTCATCCTACAGCCAAGCCGCTCCGCCCCCCAAATGGCAACAGTCTCCTAATGCAGGTTTCATCCAGCTTGATAGGATTCAGTCTACGGATCCTTAGTACTCCTCTGGTTCTCATTCAACAGACCCAATTACAATCTGGACTGTTTAAAGAAGGGTAAAAAAAGCCAGAAATATGCAAGGATCTCGTCCTTCTCACCGACACAAACCCGACATCAATAGTTATAGCAGAGCTATATATATGCGCGCTCTCCGTAAGTAAGCCCCATATTATACGCCGGCGTTCGCAGGGGGCGGCATAAGGCAAACATGATCCCGGCTCTTAATTCTAGATTCCGGGCTTTACTTGCTATACTCCGTATTTCCTAGCGGAAATTGTCTTTCTCCTCGAGCGGCATAGTCAATTTGTAGGATCCGATTGCTCCGTATATCACAAAGCACCTTCGGCAGTTAGCAAGAGGATCATAGACGGTGCGCCCAGCAGTCTCGCATACTCCCTGGTTGTCCAAGAATACAAAACTAAAGTGATCCCCTCGCGTGTCTTATGCAAATTGACCCTGTTCGTCTCCTCGGTGACGCTGTATCTCGTAGTCGTCAATATGGGCCCTCTCGTCTTCGGTCTCCTCGTGAGCCTAGCAACCGCCTCTCCCCAGGTCTTGAACCTGCGCAGCTCCGCGACCATTCCCATCCTCCAAGTCCGCCAGTCCGAATGGCACGCATTCAACGAGACCTTACACGGCCGCCTACACGCCGGAAAGCCATATGCTCTCCCCTGCTATGCCACCTACCGCAACGCGACCGGCCCGTTCCCCAATGCCGCGGACTCGGACAAGTGCCGCGAGATTGAGCAAACCTTGACGCACTCGGAACAGCTCATCAATGACTTTGGCTCTTACCATAATCCCTCATTTAGCACCTGCATGGCCCGCGGAGAGAAATGCACCCTCAGCCCTACTAGTAACGCTGATTCTGCAGAGGGCACCTGCTTCCAGGGCAGCGTCCCGGACTACTATGTCGACGCGAGAGCAGTCAACGACATCGAAGTTGGCTTGAGATTTGCAAACAAGCACGGGCTCCCGATTACGGTGAAGAATACGGGACACGATTACAAGGGCAGAAGCACATCACCCAACTCGCTGGCGATATGGTGCGTTTGCCGTCCACGGATCTGACTTACACTCCATGCCTGCCGGATCTCTTCGACTTCGCTAACAATCCACCAAAGGACACACAATATCCAGCCCGAGATGGTCTTTGACGAGCAATTCACCCCCGACGCATGTGGAGAGTCCGCCGGTTCCGCAGTGACCTACGGCGCCGGCCAAGTCTTTGCCGGAATCTACGACTTCCTCAACACAAAGGGCTACACTGCACGTCCACCGATCCACTCCTTCATGGCTAAATACTAGGCTGCGATGCTAACGACGCCCTGCTTCAGATGGTCGGCGGATCTTGTCCCACCGTGGGTGCCTCCGGAGGCTACATCGCCGGCGGCGGCTACTCAGCCCTTACTCCCTACCACGGCCTCGGCGTCGACAACGTCTTGCAAATGAAGGTGGTACTGCCCAACGGAACTTTCGTCACCGCAAATAGATGCCAGAACCAGGACGTATTCTTTGCTCTCCGCGGCGGCGGCGGAGGGACGTTTGGTGTCGTGACGGAGACTACCTCCCGAGTCATCAAAGACGATCGGCCCCTGACGGTAAGCTCCCGACCAACTTCCCTCTTGATGAGCCCCATTGGAGCGAAGCCGAAACTCATGCGCACAATGAACTTGACAGCTCGCCATCCTCGCCATGTCCGTCCCAGGCGCAGAGAAGAACATGACCACCATCCTCGTCGACAACTCCCTCAGATGGGTCCGAGAAGGCTGGTCCGGCTCCATCGGCGTCCGCGACCAAAGCGCCGCCTCCTTTATCGGCATAAACTTTGAATTTGACGCCGCAGAAGCCGAGGCGTCAGTCAAGCCCATTATCGAATTCTTCGACTCCATTGCCGTCAATGCGTCCCAGTATACCAAGAGCTTTGTGCGCATCCCCAGCTACTACGCTTTCCAGGCCTCGGCTGTGAATCAGCAGTTTGTTGCGAGAGGGATCGGGCTCATGGCTGCACAGTCGTCTAGGCTGATCCCACGGGAGATGTTTGAGAGCGAGGAGAAGAAAGGAGAGCTGGTGGATGTGCTGGTTAGACAGCCGTTTGGGGCTATGCTTTCTGTGCCCTCGGGGTTCACGCTCCCTGCGTCTGATCAGCCTGGTGGTCCTGGCGAGGCATCCGTCACACCAGCTTGGGTACGTCTTGCGCGTCTACAACACAGCCGTTTATTATACTAACGAGCGTCAGCGCAACGCAATCTGGCACCTCGTCTACCAAACCTTGTGGGATCCCGCAGACCCTATAGCCACGACCCCGGAAGCCGAAGCCGCCAAGTTCAAGGAAGTCTCCTCCAACATGGACCGCGTCCGCGCCATCACCCCCAACAGCGGTGCATACCAGAATGAGGGTGACACCTACGAGCCCGATCCCGCGGGCAGTTACTGGGGGGAGAGGAACTACCAGCGCCTGGTGGGAATAAAGAAGGTGCTTGACCCGGAGAACCTCATGTCGTGCTTCAGGTGTCTTGGGTGGGACGAAAAGAATGCTAGGCACCAGTGCTATCCTAAGATTTAGATGTAGAGGTACGAGAATGATGTATGAGAATAGAGAGGCGGTGGTGGTCTACCAGGAGCAGACGCTCTTATTTACAAGATGCTGATAGAGTCTCACTTGCTGGCTCAAGTGTGTACAAGGGACGTCTTATCCCATCAGCGCCGTCAACTCTCAATAGATTGCCCGTTTCAAGCTGCCAGTCTGTACCTCTGTGGACACTTGTCGTTTGGTTCTCATTCTCGACTTACACGGCCATAGTGGTGCCGGTAATGTCAGCATTGCCCCCAGTCTACGGCAGATAGGCAACCTTGCGTGCACTCTGAAGATGACCACCCATATCTCATTTATACTCGCTCTTGATATCTTCTAAAATAACATCCACCATCCACTCAAGCGTCTTCTCCATGTCCGCATCCACCGGCACATCGACCTGCGCCCTGATCCCCTCCCTCGTCAACACATCCCCCCTATACTCCCCATCCACATCCCCACCCTTGAACATCCAGCCATGCTCCTCCACATAATTCGGCCAGACAATCTTATCCACGTATCCTGGGGGGTCAGCCCAGAAGCCCTCAATGGTGACGTACCCATCTCTGTTCTCTCGCCTCGCCTTGGCCTTGGCATACGAGGCTCGCAGGAAGAGGCGCAGGTCAAGCGTCGGCTTGACGGCCGCCATGGAGGGAGAGTAGAGGAGAAAGCCGTCCAGGAGACAGAGGCGGAGGGAGGTGTACAGGGGGTGCGCAGCGGGGAGGGAGGAGGCGACTTTGGATCTGAGGGCGGAGATGGTGGGACGGGGGGATGGGATTTGTGCCGACCGAGTTTTGGTCTTCTTTTGAGTCGAGGGTGGGCTGGCACGTGTTAGTATTGGCCGAGGGTGCTCTGGAGAATGGAAATCGGCGTGCTCTAATGAATCAAACGGTGCTTACGGGAATGGAGCCGTGTTGGCGTATGTATGTGAGGGCATCTACCATGCCCGGGACATCGAGCGACTCAGCGCAGTCCCAGTCCAACAGGCCATGTTTAGACGGCAGGCTATATTCACGTCAGTAAACTGCAGTCCTTCTATTCATCTTGGGCTGCCTCCAGCCTTCCCTCTCATGTTTGTATGAACAAGGCAAAGAAGGCACTCACTCCTTTTCCTCCTTATAAAAGTCATCCTCATGGAGAATAAACGTGCCGGGGAATATGTCGCGCAGGAGCCGGCATAGCGTCGTCTTCCCGCTGGACGAGCAGCCTGATACGCCGACGATGAGGGCGGTTGAGTCTCCCATGGCGGATGCGACTCGGCCTTTGGGGTTGTGGGTTGCTGTTTGTTTGACGGGGAGAAAGCGAGTGGGTGGGGTTGGTTGAGTGAAGAAGGAAGGGCGAGTGTGAGTCTGCGGTTGATGGTGAACCCCACCTGTCGTGATGGAGTCGCTAGTCTGCGAGACACTCTTCAATCTTCAATGCTAGACCGCAGGGGTTTTACAGGGCGTAGTTCATACCCAAGTCATACTGCTATAAAAGACCGCAATGTAGAAAGGCCGTGAGTCATCTTGCGGGACTAGAAGGATCGATAATCCATTGATCTCACGGCCAAGTGTAAATTCAACAAGATGCATGGTGGGAAATGGCTTCAAGTTCCGTACTTTGTTTGAGAGCAGTTAAATCATTATTATTGTCCGCCGGGCTTCGTACTTTTCTTGCCTCGAGCGACAGTCGTGTGCCGCCCAATATTGGTGTCAAATCCAACCAGAAAACATCATTAATCATGTCTAATCCCAACGTCTCATGGCATCGAGACCCAGATAACCCCGTTTCCCACTTCACTCTTTACCCAGCGCCCTCTTTTCCGTCGCCAGAAACCTCACTGCCACCTCGGCGGCTTTGATCTTCACCTCCTCTTTGCTCACCCCGTCATCCACTTCGGCAACGACTCTTTGCCCCGACTAGGACCTTGCACCCATAATCTTTTCCTCCATCGCCCCGTTCTGCCACGTCGATCGCATATGTCACGGGCTGCGATAGCGCCCACTTGCCGAGCTCTTCCTTTGGATGCTGCACATTCACCTCATCCCGCACCAGGCGTTCGAGATAGGGCATGATGCCGAATCGTGCCACGAGTGCCTCGCACGCCTCTAGAGACCCCGAGTCGACCCACACAGCCCCCAGCAGCGCTTCGAATAAGTCTGAGTAAAACTTCTTGGCCTGCAGTCTAGCGAGGAAAGCCCACGGGTAGTAATCGCCGTGCTTCATCGCATCCATGATCAAAGGTCGAAGGTCCTGGTGTCGTCTCCCGAATGACTCGTGCTCCACACCAATAGCGAGGGAAGCATGTCGCATGTAATTCCACAACCCAAACGAGACGTCTTTCCTTACGATTTCGAGATCTGGTGTGACAACAACTTCAGTCCGTTTCGTTGCGCACTCCATGATGACAAAGGCCAAAAAATCACTATTCACCATTGCCGTCTTGAGCATATGCATCTTGTGATGTGGCAAGGGCGGCTTTGAGGAGAACAGCTTGGTGACAATGATGTAATCGAGAATGGCGTCGCCGAGAAATTCCAGTCGCTCCAGTGATCTCTGCCCATGGTCCATGACGGTTGAAGCGTGTGTCATTGCCTCGACAAGTAGGGTCTTCTTCTGAAACGAATACCCAATCATCTGCTCGAGCGGATCTAGGTCAGGGGGCAGCATCTTCTTCTCCCGCGCCCCATCAAAGAGAATCTGTCTTCCAACGTCAATATCCTTCCATTGCCGCTCGTGAAGGAAGAGCGAGATACACTTCAGGGCCTTGGAAATCCCGCCGTCTTGGTACGATGCGCCGATCAGAGCCTCAACAACATCGGCGAGCGTCTTGGTCGATAGTTTGCGTCCCTTCGGCTCTGGACTATCCTGTCGCAAAAAATCGTCAAGGTAGAGGGGCCGCCACTTTTGGCCGGTGAATGGTCTAGCGAGGATAAATTTAGCCAGCCCAGTCTCAACGGCGGCCTGCGAAAGCCGAGAGTTGGAGACGAGTCGGTCCTTGAAATATGACAAGTAGCCTTCAGGCCATGTTGGGTCTGTAATTGTTTTGCATTAGTCCCACAATATTTTCATGAATAGACGGAGATTTAACTCACGTTCCACAGAAGCTTGAATGGAGGCGCAATACTTCAATATTGAGTCTCCTAGAAATTCGAGCCTCTCATAATTCAACGGCTCACCCGCACTTCGGGCACTAATAGCCTCTCTGACCAGATCAATATCATCGACGCCGACAGGACTCAAAAGCGTCTCCGCCAACTCTTTTGCCACAAGAGTAACCTCAATTTCATGAATGACGGATGGTATAAGCATTCCGAATTGCGCATGCCTTGCAGGTATGGAATCGACCGTGGCCCAGGACAATGGGAAAACTCGAGGGTATGGTTTGTTGCTCAGCATCTCTTTGCTCGGCTCACTATGCACGTGGTGCAAGAAGTCGGATCTCTTCGTACATTTAGATAGAATCAAATAAGGTTCATTTTCCGGGGCCTTGTCATAATCCGTAAAGGTCATTTTGACCAAGTCCGCAGCTGGCTTCGAAAGTAGAAGGCCTTCGTATAAATGCGGATTTCGTCCAGTATCCCGAATTCGATACTGCTTATCTCTAACGCCATCACAAGCAGAAACAAACGGCACATTGCCGATCCCCTCCATCGACAGAGTCTCATTTGCAACCATGATCCTAACAACGTGGCTCTTGTCCTCTACATGCCATCGGTGGGAAAAATGAAGTGCAAGAAGTGTCGATGTATGGTCTGGCAATCCCTGCAATGTCTGTGGGCTGACTAGTCTAGGTGAGCTAAATCGCAGCAGACACTCCTGGTCATCACTGAGATAGGTCTGGATGGGTCGAGGATTATCAACTTTAACGGGAAGAATAATTTCGTAGTCACCCATTGACTGTCCGTATTGGTCATGACAGCTTATAGTGTGTTGCCACTTCCCACTATGCTCCCTCCAGGCTCGAGCAGCCGACTTCCAGGGCTGCAGAGGCGACTCAACTTCAATTTCTGGCACTCGGCTTTCAACCCCTGGAATTTCTTCAATTCTGAAAGGCAAAAGATTCTCGTTCAATAGTCCGGCCTTGTAGATATTGACATATGCGTGGAACGCTGCATCTTTCGTTGCATTCTTTTCGGATTGCCAAAATCCAGCACTGTCAGCTTGTCGTAGTCCTGCAGGTACCACTGATGGGAGCAATACAGTGCACCCCAGCCTTTCGACGCCATCCTCCCAACTAGGCCGAAGGATATAGTCAGGGCGGCTATCCACAAATTCCCCTTGCGATATGACCTTGCAGAAGTGTTCCAAGTGCTGCTTCGCATTATCAAAGTCGAGCCTTGCGCCGGTGGTCTCGACTTCAAAGTAAGTAGAGCCAGTGAATTCGGATTCTTCAAGTAGTTCTAGTTGTCGGATTTCTCGTTCCTCATTTCTATATGCATCTGTCATTTCTTTCTCCAACATTTCCCATTGTGTTAGGATACCTGGCGATTTCTCGGTTAGTAATATCAGTCGGGACTCTCTCATCCTAGCCCTCCCTCGTCGCTGGATAAAGGCCTTGGGGGTTGACGGAGTGTCGAAGCAAATCACCAGGTTGCAAGCCGGAACATCAATGCCTTCTTCCAGGACAGCCGTGGCTACCAACAGATTGATCTTGCCCGATTGAAAGTTCTGAAGCGCCTGAAGGTCTGTTTCGCCTAGGAATTCGTACACGGCCCGTCTTTTATTTTGGAAGTTTGATGTGCCAACCATGGCACCCATCCGGTACTTCTCCAATATCGCAGAACTTGAAGAGAGTACTTCGCAAAGCATAGTAACAGTAGCGCGTTCCTTGGCAAATACGATGCCCACGGTAGAGGCATCAGCTGAGAGTAGTGTTTGCAGAAGAACATGGACCTTGTCGGATATATCGCTCAGCCCTTGAGGTCTGTCAGGTGGTCGGGGAGGTGAAACTTGGCGCAGAGCCTCGGACAGATACAACTTTTCCGCGTTCATCCATCTATCAAGTATGTCGTCTGATTCTATTCGGTCCAGGTAAATTTTGATAGCCTTCCACACATACAGGTCGGCAGCCCACGTTCCAAGCTGCCGACAGGTCTCGAGGGAGCGAGTCCAGAGTCCTTTCATCTGGTTCTGTGAGTACGTGTCGTATTTCTCGAGTGCTCTTCTCAGGGCTCGATCATTTCGATCGTTTCGGTCGGCTTGTAACTTGAGTATGTGCGGGTCTCGTGACATGTCTAGGCTAAGATACACTGCATGCAATGCCCTCATTGTTGTAGTAAGTACGGGGGTGTCTAGCTGGTTGTAGGTAACGTGAGATACTTTAGGTCTTTTAACACAGCTGAGCAGTGCCTCGCGATGGATTGTTGGCGAAATACATCTCGCATCGAGAAGTGCCTCGAGCGCCTCAAGGTCTCGAATACTTGACCTCATGCTAGGGGTAGCAGTCAAGGCCAAAACGGATGGCACGGGGTCGCCTATAGCTTTGCGTCGGTGATAGAAGTCGGTCATTATCTTGCTACCCGGATGTTTTCCGACACAGTTATGTGCTGTCCGCGACCAGAGCGTGTCAGTGGCAAGAGTGATTACAGCGGAGTTGTCAAGAGCACAAACCTTCGTCGAATACCACCAGTGCCAAGCGGCCCATGGTCACAAATGCATGCGATAGGGCATCCAACAAGATCTGGTATGTCGAGATGACCACACGAGTCCCGTCGAGAATAGCGCCCCAAATAGGGGCTGACCAGGTGTCGACATTGTCGTTACCAGTCAGGAGCTTGATCGAGGTCGACGAGATTTGAAGTTGAAGGACTGCGAATTGCTGCTCGCAGAGCGATACAGTGGGCGCAAGAAACCATATTATCTAGAGCGTGTTTGTCAATAAGCGAGCATTCTCCATCTCGTCTTGGCAAGTTGGCTACCTGGTCGGGGTGGCACTCCTCCAGTTCTGCTTTGATGCGAAGCACGGCACTAGGGGGTCTTTATCAGCTCAACTTTATGGTATACTATTGCAGCAGCATCGTAAAAGTGTCATTGCTTACACCTGAGTTTTGCCACTTCCCGTGTCCATCTGTAACACATTGTCATTAATTCGCCAACAGACGCTGGATGCCTCGGGAACGATGGCTTACAGCAACAATTACATTATGCCTCAGGCTCTTGTAGAGCATCTCGAGTTGATATGCTCGTGGACTCATGGTGCCTGGGAATCGAGGCACTCAGAAACCCCATTATCACTAACAAGGGGATCCGGGCCAGACGACGTTGGTAGTAGTAAGGGGACCATTGTGAGGGTTCGAAACGGATATGGTCTCCCTGATATCGAGATTTAGTGCCACAGCATCATCGGCTAGGTACAGGTCACCAGCCGGGGCTCGGGCTTGGTAGGCCTCGTCCTCAGAAGACCCAACGGATGGTGTAGCCGGAGCCATACTGAACACCGATAGCCCTGTTAGGTAGACAGGCAGACAAATAGACGAGCAGGCAAGCCAAAGACAGAGGGGCCACAGCACTAGGCGACGGGGCAGTCTGTGAAGCAGGGGTGGACATATAAAACGGCCCGCTCGATGACTTGGAACCGGCCCAGCCTGAGAGTCAGATTGCGTAGCGCAGCAAGGCTCCAGAGTACAGAGGACTCTGTAGTGGCACTTCGTAGCCCGTATTGTTGGCTAGGAGTTTGCCGTGACTGTGGGCGATTTTCAGGACATGGGTGCAACCAAGGTGACTCAATCGGCGTGGGGGGTGGATGGCGGAGGAGTGAGAAGAAGCTGTCGGTGCAACATTGACAACGGGACGAGATGCTACACCAACCACCCACTGTCGAGGCCCATTCTGGCGTTTCCGAGCCAAGCGTTCTGGGGAAACTGGCAGATCGCCAACCTGAAAGGCTGTTGCTACTGCTACTTGGTTAGCTGAAGCGAAATTCCCTTTTCAGGTTCCCAAACAGGCAGAAAGGCAGTGAGTTGGCTGCCTGAGGACATGGTAGTGAGGCCTAGCCAGTACGGAGTGTTTCCTGCTGGTTCATTACGGCGCGCGGGTCTGGGAGGAGACGCCATCGCCTTGCAGCCTCCAGGCAAACAAGTACCTTCCCATCTGCTTTGGGCGAGAGGGAACTTGGTCCTCCACCACCTGGATGGACTGTACGCCGGGTGCTAAGTAAACCTGTAATTAGGTACCTGGAGTGGCTCCGGGAGGTTGTGCCCACTAAATAAGGCACCTTAGGAAGAGTCCCCCATCCGAATGTGGAAATGTACCTATGGCGTGGCCTAGCGTACGACAAGGGTAGTGTAGTGCCCCCCACTGTAAAGGGACCGGTGACTCAAGGCAGTGACAAAGTTCCCAGCGAGAGGCCAAGGGGCTCCATGCGATGATCCGGGTATCAGCTCTCTGCTCTGCCGTACTCCTGAGGATGGCCCTTGCTCCAAGGTGCAAAAGTCCACTGTGTTTCTTTATGAAGAAATTTCGACGCGTACGCAATGTGCTCTGTAATTATCTTTCCATTGCATCTCACGTTAGCCGCGGTCGGTGTGCCAAGCAACCTGCCCGTGGCGTCAATCGAGACTTCATCGTGAAGAGTGGATTGAGATATATTCTGGAACAGAACCATTGTTGAACCCTGTCGACTCACCCAGAAGACGGAGACGGCGATGGTCAGTGCCTACCCGCATTACTGAATTAGGTACCCATTACGACGCACGTTGTTTATCTGCATGCTTAAGGACCCTCTTTGCGATGTAATACGGTGCTTGACTACGGAGGAGCACCACGGCCCGATCGTTGGATAACACGCCTCCGTCAGGGACCCATCCATCACCTCGACAGAAGACAGAAGTCAGACGGGCATACTCAGTAGCAACAGAGCCACAGACTACCAACGCTACATCAATGTGATGTATCTGATGGGTTTTTGGCAAATTTTGCAGCCTGATGACCTCGACCTGACGCAGCAAGGGACACGGGAGCGCAGCCTGGTTGCGATGTTCACGACGCTTCTCACATGTCCTAATTCGTGTCGGCATTTCCCTGCCGTGGGTGAATCAGTAAGGGCCAATCCCAGCAAATCGCGGAGAAGGAGATGAAGATGGATCAATTAAGGAATGCACAGCCTTCTTTGTTCGCGAAACCTTGCGGTATTTCCGTCGCACACAGGAGCCGTCGACGCCAGGACTTTTGCACCTGCAGAGCGAACTTTTGGAAACCCGGGTCCGTTGGGACTTTTGAACCTACCTTGCCTTTTGCCCTACCTCGCCACTCTTCCCTCCAACACAAGACAAAAACCGCGTACCGCATGGCATCATACAGATAGGCTACACAAGTGTCAGAGGGGCCTTTGGCAGGACGAATCGACGTGACTGAGCAGGACTTCTCCGCCTGGACCAGAAGTTTGACATGGATGTTGTCCTCGCACCTAATCGGCACATTATTTCCGTGGCAGTTTTCTCGGTCCCACCTTCCTGGGAAACCACACGTGGCGGTGCGGAGAAGAAGAGTCACACATAGTTATCTGACAGCCAAGCGCTGTGCAATAAAGTTATTCATTAACTCTTACTCCGTTGACTCCGTACAGAGAGAGGGCATGTATCCAGCAGGCTGAGATAGAACAGCAATACTCGTTGATACGTAATGCGCGGTACGTAGCTTATTACCACCTGCGTATCCATCCGTCCCTGGCAAGTTTCGGCACATCCCACACCAGCGATTCCTTGAAAGGAAGGTAAAAATGCCAAATGCCGCCCTATCAGAACGACATGCATAACAATGAGCAACAGGTCATCAAGGGAGATTCAGACTGGAAAAATCAAAGACGGGGCAAAAACAGATTCAATCGCTTTCAGCGGGTGGCGTATCGCTTCTCCAGCATTTTGTGCAGAGGTAAACCACAGTCTAAACTATCGCCAAATTCAGGTAAACGGCTAACCCTCGCTCGCGTAAGCCACTCTACCACAACCACGACTACGCGCCGTAGCCCGGGCAATGACGACACTGGTTGCCAGTACGGGATACATCGGGGACTTTTCTAACCTCTCAGCAATTTCAAATCAGATCATCTGCATCGCCCCACTTATCGATCGACGAGGTTTCTGTGCGTCGTATCATCCATCCCTAAAGGAACGGCCGATAGTTGCCTGGCTATTCGCTGCCCAATTGTAAACTAATTGCCTACCTTAGACTAGATAGTAGCCTCATCCGATATCCCACAACACTTCCCCCAACAGCAGCATCACCTGTCAGTAGCCGCGCAGGCTACATCTCCGCTAGCTGTGTGAACGCCAAGCACTCTCCCTCTGTCCTCTCGGGGTCGGAAACGGGTCCGGCATCGAACGCCGAGCCTGCTCCAACGACGTCAATGAAGCTCTTCGCAGCAGGCTTCAACGCTTGGAATCAGCTGTCCCTCGGCGCTCACCCGGAGAACGACGAGCCCGGGGACATTACTGAATTCACCCTGGTGCTGCAGGGAGGCACCATTGACCGACCCGTGGCCCGGCTTGTCCACACCTCAGGTTCGCATTATCACCATCAGAGGTGACCAGAAAATCAAACATCTAACAACCGCTTTGGGCAGTACGCCAGGATGGACAGCTGATTACAGCCGGCATCGGATTGCGAGACGGTGACGAAGCTGAAGCCGCATACTCAGTCGTTCAAACCGCCAATGGCGAAATCCTCACGCTGCGCCACGGCGCAGACGGCGAGGCCCAACATATCCTACAAAAGTTCTCCTCAATCAGCGCTTGGAGACGCAACCAACAGCCGATTCGCTCGTATCCATGCGACAAACCCGTCACGCAGATGGCTGCGTTTGACGTTGGGTTCGTCACTCTCCACCAAGATGGCTCCATATCAACCATGTGTGACCCTCGTTTCCAGGATTGTCTAGGACGGGATGCATCGGAGCACAAGTAAGTAAGCCTTCGGCCAGGTCATTACTCACAAGCTGTTCTGGTGGAGGCAGCCACTAAATAGCCCTACATACGTCACATACGTGCCATATCAGCTAACCAATCCAAACACATAATCTCAGACCCGCCGACACGCTGGATACCGTACCCGATCTGAGCAACCTTGGCGAGCGCATAAAGCACGTCGCCGCTGGTGGATACACACTCGCGGCCCTGACAGAGACCGGCGGCCTGTATGTCTGGGGGAGGGCCTCATCCGGCACTCACCGCCGGCAGCAGGCCATACCAAGGCTAAACGGCATGCCAAATTTACGTGGAGGTTGGATGGTTTACAAGGACGTGCGAGATGTCGCGCTAGGTGACTCACACGCCATTGCGCTGACTACCGAGGGGTCCGTATATGTGATTGGCGAGAACTCCAATGGCCAACTCGGCCTGCCTGATAACTTGGACACCGGACCGAAACCTGGACAAAAGTGGATTTTAATATCCCCAAGGGCTACCAAAGTGGTGGGGTGTGGGCTGAGCCCCCCCCATGTCCCCCTGCTTCCCTCCCCTTCTTTCTTCACCTTCCTTCTTAACTTACCCTGCGCCCTATTCTTCCTTCAGCCTGCTCACTCTCGCACTCTCCCTCGCTGTAAGCTATTCCTCCACCCTCACTCCTTCTCTCCTTTTCTTCCCTCACCCTAACCCATTCCCTCCATTCTCCGGCTGGGGCCTGACACCTTTCCAAGCCAGTAGGCAGGCCATCAATTCTTATTCGACTACCACTCTCCCTTCACCCTACTCAACCACGTATTTTTCCTGACTTTATTAACAAACCGCTTCCTTCCATCACACTTAACCGCTAATTAATGCCGCTAATTACCGTGCCTCTGTTTTGCATTCCCCTTTTTATATTGCGACACCTCCGAGCATCCCTATCCTCCTCAGTCCCCCCACTCTCTCATTGCTGCCTCACGCCTCCCCCCCTCACCTTTCCCTCCTGACTTCCCCCCCCCCTCATTCCGTGGTCCCAATTCATGCCACATCTCTTGACCTTAGCTCCAAACCTCCCGTCATCTTTTCCTCCATCGCCAACACTTACCATTATCTCAATCCTTCTTCCGTCCACGTTAATCTATACAGTTCCTCTGGCCTTCATACCTATATTCTCTCCTTTCCCGGGATCTCCTCTCCTTTTAGGTTATATTAGCAATCTCCCTTTCACGAAGGCTTCATTTTTCTGGCCTCCAAGATTGGACATGAAACATAACGTCAAGTAGTCATCAGGCTATGGCGCGAAACTGTCAGACATTGCTCTATTGAGTCATTTCATGGCTCTCTATTGTACAATAAGCCTTTTCCTATCATTATTAAGTGGTCATGGCACCACTCATAGACTTGTCAGGTAATCCTCAATCTCTTGCGGAGTCAGCTTTCTGAACCGAGGTCCCGTCGCACCTTCCACTCCCTCAATACCAAGCAGGTGGTCCGCGGGCGCACCAACAATGCCTAGACAAGAGAGTTAGAGCAAGGTCAGATGTCAGATTAGATCATGGCGGATAGAAGTAGCTTACCAATCTCAATCGAGTCCCCGTTCATTTCACCCTCGATATTGTCCTTCAAGGTCAACAGAGCAATATGGATGGCATCCTCCAGCTCCAGCTCCTCCGAGTACCGCTTTCTCCAAAAAGGTCTTGGCCTTGGTCGCACTCTTGCCAATGGCCGTGGCCTTCCATGGGAAATAACTACCAGTTGGGTCGACCTGGTACAGCATGGGTCCGCCCTTCTGGATGCCGCCTGTCTGCCGGGGCTTCTTGGTATCGTCATCTCCTTCTGAAGCTGCTTCCTCAGACTCCGGCTCAATGCCATCATCCCATCCCGCAATCAGCATGCTGACACCGTAAGGTCGCACACCAGCAGACTGAGTAGCCTCCTGCATGACCCTAGCCACATCCTGCACCAATATCCGCGTGGGGGGGTACTCGTTGTAGATTCTCTTGTAGCCCGTGTGAGAGACTTTGCGTGCGCGGTCGACCAATATTCTGTAATCAGGTCCCATACCAGAGTATACAGCACCGATGTTTGGCGTGATGTTGCTGATTTTGGCTACGGTGCTTTGATCGGCGAGTGGGGATGAAGACTTCTTCTCGGTAGCAAGGACGATTCCATTTGTAGCTACATATTCATTAGATTATGTATAGCCAACGGCTGGCGACAATGGGTACCAACCTTTGATGCCCAGGGCTGTAATACCCTGGTTGACCGCATTCAGTGCATACTCTAGGGAAACAAAGTCGTTAGCATATGAACATGCACCTTCTCGCCAACCGTTACGGATATAGGCCATCGCGATAGCTCTCAATCCGCTGGATCAAGGGCGTGCATACCGATCTGCACCAGCTTGCCGCTTCAAGGGAAACATTAGCATCCACAATCAAGAGCTTATAGCAATATCGGAGAGCATACCTGGGCGAGAAGGTCGTAAGAGAGAAGGAGTATCGATCCGCCATAGCTGTAGCGTCTTCTAAAGAGGTATCTGGAAAGTTGTTGATGCTTTCAGTGTCAAAAACGGTTGAATTGACGGTCCCTAGATGTCATGAACAAGGCGGCAGCGAGCTTTGGTGTTCCGCCTGTGGCTACAGCCCAGGCACCGGCGGAGCTGCGCGTCAAGCTCGATGATCCACGGTGTTTTCGGGTGAATAGTTTTGCCGTTTTCCGCGTGGCTGGCAAGCACCACCCACCTGTACCCTTGGCAAATTGGGGGACCAGAGCGCCGACCACCTTTTTCCTCACCCGAGAGTCCGAGACTTCTTTGTTAAAAAGTGTTGACGCGGCGTGCAATGGCGATGAAGTGTCCTCTTCACCATTTATCAAGTGATAGCCTAGACTAGCTGCCAAGCCGAACACACTAGCGAAACTTCCATCATTGTATACGTGCAGTCGATTCAGTGGATTGCAATGCAGCATCCATCTGCCTCTCGCACCTGAGAGCCCTGCATCGGCCTACGATTGAAACATCACCCCGTTCAGCGACTATCAGCGGCTGTACTGTTCTGCTGGACGTTGGCGCAGTATGGATTCAATACCGAAATGGGATTGGTCTTCCGTTGGGAACAGCCATGACCCCGATTCTCCTCCTGCGACATCCCCAGCACATGGGCAAACAGAAAAGCCAGGCACGACGCAGGAAGAGTCAAGTCAAAGCATGCCTTCGTCAAATACTCGAGCTGGCGCCAGCACGCCGCAATATGGGCCTCGAACATGCCGTATCTGCCTTGATACCGTGCAACCGGCGTACCCTACCAACATCTCCTCTACGTTTGGGATCTCGTCGACATCATCAAAGCCTCAGTACATCTCCGATGATCCAGAATTGGGCAGGCTGCTGTCACCATGCAAGTGCAAGGGAACCCCAAAGTATGTTCACGAAGGGTGCCTCAATGCGTGGCGGCTATCAAACCCCAGCGCCAATCGAAACTTTTGGCAATGCCCTACCTGCAAGTACTCGTATCGGATGACTCGCCTTCGATGGGCCTCGATGCTGTCCAGCAAGTTCGTACGAGGCGTGTTGACGCTCCTCATCTTGTTCATCAGTCTGTTCATCCTTGGGTTTATTGCGGACCCTCTGGTTGATCTTTGGTTCGATCCCCTCGGCACAATCGGGGACACCGTTTCCAATGTGGTGTCGGATCTGGAAGCCACGAGGCCATCCCCATATGAGGAGCCGATGTCTTGGGCGGAGCACTTCATGAAAGGCTTCTTCTCCCTCGGTGTAATTGGTCTGGCGAAGTCGATGTTTGCCCTTGGACCCTGGCATTATATAAACTTTAGAGGTTTTGGCGGTTTTGGCGGTGGGAGGCGACGAGGCACTGGAAGGGCTCGCGCCGAAAACATCAGCCTGGCATTTGTAGCCATTGGCCTGTTCACCTTTCTGATGGCAACATGGAAGGTAGTCAGGTCTTTAAGCGGACGGGTGCTGGCGCACGTTAGCGAGAAGATTCTCGACATTGATGAGGATGGCGAGCCGGATGAGGGCGTGGCCACATAGCTAAAAATGAAGGAATACTTGCGAGCGTTGAGATACAGTGCTCATTCTGTCCCTCATCACAGGAACCCTACAACTGCCACACTCTTAAGTTGCCTCGACCCTCGCTCTTCCGCGTCGAGTCAACTAGTCTGTGTGCAAATATTATACCTCCTTCTCGTCGCCTTGGGCCAGGGTCCGTTTTGGTACCTGGTCCGTCTGGTAGGGTTGGAGAACTCAGCATTTTCCCATAGCAGGTTACCATTTCGGTGTCCTGTCAGCTTGCTCAGCAGCCACTAGCTACCTATATACGGTAAAACGTTTGGTACACTGGTGAGTGGCTGTTCTGTGCAAGACTTCAGCTGAAACATTCTCATCCATCTGATTTTTGTTAAAAGAAAAAAATCACTATGATTTGCTTGTATCTGTGAAGACATGTGTCTATCTAGCGTCTAGCGTGTTTGAATGAAGGTTCTGGAACATATGGCGCGGCTCGAGTACTTTCGCTCAAACAACAGCCATCTGTATTCGATCCACCATACTTTGCATTAAAAATTAGATTAACACTAACAGTAGAAGAACAAAATTTGACAATATCTAAATTCAAATCAAGAGATAGAAATAGCAAGATACAAGTACATCGAAGTAGTGTCCACATAGCTAATTGGTACCTGTCGGCTAGCGGCCAGCCCTCACACCTCGATGTAGCTTGAACTAGCCACTTGCATGGCGAGGGGCTACGATAGGTGGGCCTCTTTATCAATAGGACCAGTTCGCCATATCGAGGAAAACCCCTAAAGTAATTAAACCTCCTGGTTTTGCATCCAACAAAAACGACCACATCTCGACGAACCATCCACGGTCGCGCAATAGCTGCTCATTTGCATCACCCTGCTCCCTCACGCCTCTGGTTCTCACATCACAACTCCGGTCCGCCTCTTGCGCGACGCAACCATCGTCCAGCTTGCATCCCTGTGCCTTCAGCGCCGGGGATCCATATCTTGCTGTGCGACTGCTCTCGACCGTCACCCGTTTTGTTCTACAATCGCGGTCGCACAGGAAGTCGATACGACTGCGGTGGGAAACCTGGAAACTGGCCTTTTGGATTCTCTCGCCTTTTATAGCAGGGCAAGAGACTCGAATTATCCTGCGCTGTTGAAGAGCTTGATGAAGTGACGAGGCCTGGTAGCGAGAAACACCTCCCAATCGCCTTCGTATCCCGGACCGCATTGGCATCATCACCAACCAGGAGAAGGCGACTATTATAACATCCGGCGTTCCAGTTCCGGGACGCAACGTGATTGCTAGCCCAAGATGCATTTCGCATACCCTCCTCGCAAAAGCTCCAACCCGCCCCCCTTCCGACCACGGTCTTCGAATTTCCCTGTGCTGCGGAGGAGTCGGTTAAAAACCATCGCACTGGCTCTGCTGGGCTTTATAGGGGTAGTGTATCTGTTATCGGGATCAAAACGACCAGGCGAGTACCGCGAGCATGTGCCATCTGGGGACCCATCGGTGGTGCTTGTGACGGTTCTCGATCCGACGGTGTACAATGGCGCCTACCTCGACACCGTCAAAGAGAACCGAGAACAATATGCCGCAAGACATGGTGAGTAATTCAATGGCAGGACTACGACTGGCTTGGACAGACCAAGACCAGGGCTAGTTGCTCAAATGGGCAGAAATATTTATGCGTTGTTTTAGGCTACACACCTATGGTTGTCAAGGCTTCGGAGTACAACACCAAAGGGTCGCCGAACTCTTGGTCCAAGATCATGGCCATTCGCCACGCCATGTCGCAATATCCCGATGCGAGGTATATCTGGTACCTCGACCAGAACGCATACATCATGGACCCGAAAAAGTCCATCAGGGACCACATTATGTACCCCAAGCAGCTGGAGAGCCTCATGATCAAGGACCGCTCTGTCGTGCCGCCCGATAGCATTATCAAGACTTTTGGGCACTTGCGCGGAGAGAACATTGACTTTGTCGTCACCCAGGATAAGGAAGGGCTGATCGCCAATAGCATAGTGTTGAGGAACGGAGACTGGAGCAAGTTTTTTATCGAGACGTGGCTGGATCCCCTGTACAGGAGCTACAACTTTCAGAAGGCGGAGAGACACGCTCTGGTGAGTTTTTCCTTTTCTTCGGCTGGTCTCTGACCACAGTTGTTCACGCAATGCTGACTTTGCTGTCAGGAACATATCGTACAATGGCACCCCACGATTCTTTCAAAGCTAGCGGTCATACCGCAGCGATCACTCGCGGCGTACACCAGGGCCAACCTGGGCGAAGCATACCAAGAAGGCGACTTCATTGTCATGTTTGCCGGCTGCACGGGCACGGGCGAGCAGAGCTGCGAGACAGAAGCTGCCAAGTACCGCGAAATATGGAAGAAGACGTTCAGTCAAGTATAAGTCTTGGAGGCAGAATGGGTCGAGGAATGAAACCGTACGCGAAAGTGAGGGGAGGAGAACAATATCAGTCCAACGCGACATGTGTAATACTGGAGTTGATTCGGAGCATCACCGGAGTCTAGACAATTTTCGGCGGCGTTTTATGTTGTGTGTATGAATCAGGGATGAAGTGGATGAAAGAGACCAGATAGATGGAGAGCCTGGAATGATTTTTTATTTATTTATTAAAAGAATATGGGGGAAGGGTGGGTTTGTTTTGGTTGACGTCGTGAAGGGAGTTTTCCCTAATATTCCTTTCTTTTTCCTGGGTGGGAGATTGAGCTGTCAGCACCCTTTTTAAGACTGAATGGAGTGCAAGATTCCGGGTGCTGCTGATTTTTTGGAGGATGTGTGATGTGCTGTGTTCGTTTCGTCCTGATAATGGTATGTGAATGAATGGCATCCATTTTAATATAAGGGTTAAAATTATTCAAACGTGAGCTCAACTGGTGAGATTGCTCTTTCAAGCTTGAAATAGCAGAAAATGGTGCATGAAAGGTCATCGCTGAAGAAACCAAGCGATGAATGAAACAATTGCTTGACGTACGGCACTACAGGGTAACGCAACACACCAAGACATGTAGGTCGACGCCACGCGAAGATGTAAGCAAAGCATTGATTCAGTGTATTGGTAACATCATACCTCTATCCAAGGGTTTTATAAGCAGTACGCCTAACGCTATTGCGATCATAGAATTTACAATGAGGTGCAGGTTATATGATGCGTGTTGCGTTGGGGAGAGGCCTTGCACAGACGCGGCTATTATCAGAGGAGGCAAGCGAGCCGACGATCTGGGATGGCTTTCCAGGGTTCCGACACCTTGCCTGTCGGCTTAGCTAGACTGAGGAATCGAACTATTTTGTCAATGAAACGTCACAGACAATACGATGTTAGGACGAGGAGAGGCACTTGGCAACCCTAACAACGAAGGCTAGCCAACCCGTACCTCGGTATGGCAAGGAACCTAACCAATGGCATGAACTGGAAGTGTCACCCTGGTTGCTGCCGTAGCGCCGATATCATCAGCCTAGACTCTATTTTTATTCTAGAAAGTAGCATTGCTTCTGTGCAAGTTTGTTGTAGACACTCTTGCGCACTCCAAATCATCGGCCAAAGAATGTGAGTAGAAGCACATGTCAATGGGCCGTTGCCTGTCGGTAGCACGTATATCTACCGTGCCAAGGCAGCACCAGAGCGATAGGCACGATGCACAGCAAGGCAAGGGCAAATCGCCTGCACTCTGCAAGCTCCGACGTACGACCAAACCGACCGTTGGTCGAGCCATGCCAACATTGGCAACTGACGACGCTTTGCTCGAAGCGAAGCAGGTAGAGAGAGATGCATGCAATCACGAACCAGTCCACCCTCCCCACTTTCTACCCGCAGCCCTGGTAGTCAATACTTCCCCACCCCTCTCAGCCACAGAGCCACGGGCCCCACAGCCGAAAACTTCAAGTAACGTCCATCCCCCACCATTTTTTTCTCCCCCAAGCTCCCGCTCTCAAGGCGCATCGTCTCTCGGGTTGATGCTATGAGCCCCGGCCTGATACCCCAAATCAGCGTCAAATCAGAGCAAATCTCTACGAGGATGAGTTTGGCAAACCGCCAGACACTTGGCCTGCAGAGAGAGAGAGGGTTGATTTGATACTTGTACCACTCTGATCGTGAGGCCGTGAGGAATGGTTTGACAGGAGGGGCCTCTGAGCGTGGCCCGTTACGCATGTACCCCATACTTTGCCATTGTACTCTGTCGGAGAACCTATACTAATGGCCCCGGCATCCAAACTTTGATCTTGCCGTTCCCTCTCCATTTAAATATCTCGAGCTTTCCTCCTTCTTGATAGTCCTCTTCTCTCTGTAGTTCTTTGTAGTCCTTCGTTTTCATTCTCGCTCGAACATCGTCCAAATCATTGCTACAACCACTGTGCCCTCCGACCCTTTCTCCTAGGGGTCTTGCTTGTCAGTGGTACCTGCGACTAGTTACTGACTAGCCCGGGCTGCGAGCCGCGGCAATATCTACCACTGGAATACGACAAAACCACCATCTCTCAAGCTCGAGCTCAAGCCATCACGATGCCTGGTAGCTCGCGAATGCCCGTCAGCCTGAGGGGCGGGCTCGAGTCTGTTCGACGGAGGCGACCAGCTGTCCCCCTCAGCCTGATCAACCTAGACCTGTAAGTGATGTCATGTCGTGATGTCGAGGTAACATCGGCACGTCGCCCGTCACAAAACCATCCTGAACACCGCCGACCACCATCCCAAGCCCCGGGCCGCGGCAACAGAGACGAGTGGTCGAGGTTGGATATCAATTGAATACAAAATACACAATATAGACGCAAGGCAACTGACATTACGTCCTCAGGCTACGCAAACATCGTCTTCTTCTTCTTCGTCGTACGATGGACCCGACGGGCATACTGGAAGCTCAAGGGCCGCGGCCCCATTGGCGCCATTGTCGAACTGTACACCAACATCCGTCGCATTCTCTACGGCTACTTCCTCCGCGCCCCTGGTGTCCGGGGACAGGTCCAGAAGCAGGTCAGGGAGTCTATCGACAAAGATATCCGCCAAGCTAGCCCCCCGACGGCCAGACACGACACCTCACGCTGCCCAAGGATGGCCTGTCCGAAGAAGCTGTCCGCGCCGAGCTGGAATCCCTCGCGAATATGGATCACACACGCTGGGAGGACGGTTTTGTCTCGGGCGCAGTCTACCACGGTGAAGACGGGCTCATGGCTCTACAGACCGAGGCATTTGGCAAGTTTACCGTCGCCAATCCCATCCACCCGGATGTCTTCCCCGGCGTGCGAAAGATGGAGGCTGAGGTCGTGAGCATGGTGCTTGCCATGTTCCAACGCCCCCCCAGGGTGCTGCTGGTGTCACTACTAGCGGAGGCAACCGAGAGTATTCTGATGGCTTGCCTGAGTGCTCGTCAAAAGGCGTATACCGAGCGAGGCGTTACAGAGCCTGAGATGTGAGTAGACTGCGGCGTCAAGACGAATCTGCTCCCTGTATGTTTCCTCAACTGACACTCGATGCTGCAGGATCCTTCCCTCTACTGCACACACTGCATTCCACAAGGCCGGCGAGTACTTCAAGATCAAGCTCCATTTCGTCGATTGCCCCGCCCCCGATTACCAGGTCGACGTCAAGTCGGTATCGCGGCTCATCAACACCAACACCATCCTCTTGGTCGGATCCGCGCCCAACTTCCCCCACGGCATCATGGACGACATTGCCGCCCTCTCCAAGCTGGCCTTGCGCAAGAAGATCTGCCTGCACGTTGACTGCTGCCTTGGCTCGTTCCTCGTCCCTTTCCTCGAAAAGGCTGGGTTCGAGTCACAGCTGTTTGACTTTCGCTTGAAGGGCGTCACCAGCATCAGCTGCGATACACACAAGTACGGCTTTGCGCCAAAGGGCAACTCGACTGTCCTGTATCGCTCACATGCTCTGCGGACCTACCAGTACTTTGTCAGCCCCGACTGGTCCGGCGGCGTGTACGCGTCTCCCGGTATCGCTGGCTCTCGACCCGGCGCGCTCATCGCGGGCTGCTGGACAAGTCTGATGACGGTCGGTGAAGCCGGCTACATTGACTCCTGTGTGAAGATTGTCGGCGCGAGCAAGAAGATCGCCGATGCCATACGCGACACCCCCTACTCTGAGCGGCGAGCTGGAAATCATGGGCAAGCCGCTCGTCTCCGTCGTGGCATTTACCGCTCGCAACCTCGACATCTACGATATCGCCGACGCCATGTCGGCAAAGGGGTGGCATCTCAACGCGCTGCAGAGCCCACCGGCCATCCACGTCGCTGTAACCCTCCCCATCGCCAAGGTCTGGGAGCGCCTAATCACCGACCTCGAGGCCGTGGTGGAAGGCGAGCGTGAAAAGGAGAGAGTCCGCGTGGTGGAAGGCAAAGGTGCCAAAGGCAAGTCGATGGGCGACTCGGCGGCCCTGTACGGAGTGGCTGGGTCTCTGCCCAACAAGAGCGTGGTGGTCGATCTGGCAAGGGGGTTCCTGGACGTGCTCTACAAGGCGTAGTTTAACAGCCTGTTGTATTTCGCGGCGGCTTTTCACTGGTCTGTCGTTGCGTGTGTATGTATATACGTCTTCCTCTCGGGGGTGCTCGGTGTAGCGGCTGCATGGGAGTCGCGTTGCCAATCATCATTACGTCGTCCGTATATTACTTCTCAATATCACTGAGAACTTATTCCAAAAAAAAAAAAAACCACGTCATCAATGCCACAATGCAACGTTTTGCATCCCTTCCCCCCGTGGGGTTAGCTCCCCTCTATCGCTCGCCTCACCTCTCAGCCGCAGAGCCTCTCGAAGCGCCTGGACCTAAAAAACGAGGCGTACGAGGGTCAGATGATTGACGTTGCCTTATTTTCTTTCACTTTCTGCCTTGCAGCTTGGGTGAGGCGGGGGCTGGGATAGAGTGGTTCGCGGACCAGGCTCGTGTGGCACAGGGTTGCCCCTGCTGGGCCGCTTCTGCTATTCGCTGTGTTTTATCGTTTTACGTACGTTTTATCACAATTTTTTTTTTGGGGTTTGTGGTGCGGTCTGGTGCATCTGGTGTAGACGGAGTGGACTGCTGCTGCTGGATTTGTCGTGTATAGAGATAGTCCAGTATGAAGGCGGAGTGACGAATTCTACACGAGTTTCACGACTCGATGATAGCTTTCGGCTCAAGCGAGCATCAAGGATATTCAAATTTATATTCAATGATTGCCTTGCTTCCGTAGATTCATCAACTGACCGTAACATACTTGGCTTGGGCTCGTAACCTGGCTCGGCTGGCTTCATAGCTACTCATATAGCTCCATGCCCTTCAGAAGTTTTGTTTTCCCTCCTGTTCGGTTTTGTTTTCTGAATAGATAGATAAACAAAAAAGGCGAAAGAGATAAATATCTCATAGATCTTGCCAACGTATCCGCTGTGAGCGTCCCCCCTTAGACACACTATCCGTACTGTCACGCCTCTCCCGACGCTCACGACCATGCGACACCTTGTAGGAGTCTTCGCCGCGAGAGTATCGCCGGGGACTACGATCTCTAGACATGGAGGACGAGCGACCGCGGGAGCTATTCCTGCTGGAGTGGTTGCGGTACCGCTTGCTGTGGCGCGGACTGAGCCGTCGGCGGTAGCTGCTCGAGGGCCTGGAGGGCGGTGAGACGCCTCTGCTGTGCCGGTATGGGCTGCGCTCCGAGTTTGATCTGTAGACACTTCTCCTGGATGAGGGCCGGGAAGAGTCTAGGCGAGTGTTTTTGTCGCGGTAGTAGGTGCTCGTGGAACGAGGGTTATAAGACTCTCGATGGCGTTGACGGGGCACTTCGATTGTGGTTGGAGAAGGTGGAGAGAGGAGTCTTGTTCTGTTGCCTCGGCGTGTGGTATCTGCTTGCTGGCGATGTGAGCGAAGGGGGGCGACGACTGAGACGGCGACGAGTAAGGCGTCGTACTTGAGCCCTCCCAGGTGGCGACGGAGTCTCTCAGCAGGGCACAGGCTTCATCGTGTCCCCTTGCAGGGAAGAGATATCTCGGCATCTCCCTTGGGAGTTTCTGTTTTTCCTCCTCTTTGGAAATGCCTTCAGCATCAGTTGAAGAGTTTGCCATGGCCATGTCTAGTCTTGCTGCCTCACGGTCGGGAAACGCCCTGATGAGCAGCGTCAGCCACTGCCCGAAGCCAACAGGCGTCAATGCCGGGATGGCGGGCCGCTCTTTCGGGTTGTGCGGTACGAGATGGTACTCGCACGAGAGATCTATGTAGAGGAATTCTAGGTTCCGTAGTGCACCACCTTTGGAGTGGCTTTCGAATATGCCTGCTGGGTGTCAGTAGGGTAACGACCCAGCGTGGTTGTCCTTGGGGTCTACTGACGATTGAAGGGCAAGGATTCTGGATTGAATGAATATCGGGTGTAGAACTTCTGTAGCATGTCTGGAGTGAGGACGAGTGAGCCGGAAGGACCACATTCTGAAATCTATGCTTTTTGTCAGTACCATGGGAGATGATTGGTTACTATCCGTTCAGACGAGTCACTTACGATGGTCCTGGCGAAAGCTCGAAGCCCCAATTCTAGCCTCTTCGTCGGCTCCCCATCCGACGTAAATAGCCTGTCATGTTCATTGTCAACCGGCAACATGCCACAATACGTATTGCTCCTCACAGGGAGCGTGGGACGAAGCGAGGTGACAGGCGGAATCGCCTCGGATGACCGCTGCTGCAGCACGATGGGGCGAGTTGTGAAGTGCACCCTTGGAGGGGTTCGACAAGGTGTTGTTGGAGAGGCAGGCGCTTGGGATGATTTCCTTTCCCTTACTTTCTCGATGGTAGGATTTAAGCTTGAGCTGTTGGACGACAGCGAAAAGACGGAGGCTTCCGAAATGGGTGAGTTGGGCTGTGAGATGACACCCAGAGACTCATCGTTGCCTCCGCTGTCCCCCTTGGCACTATAGCCATCCTGAGACGATACGTCGTCTTCGACGGTGGCTTGATACGGCTTCAACAAGCCCCCAAGAGGAGGTGCCTTGTCATCAGACGGCCCTGTGGCATCATCTTCCTCAAAGGTGGTGATATCAGAGTCATACCCGGTAGGGTTTGCATTGACTTTGGAGCATTAGTGCAGTCTACTAGCTTCAGGAAGATGTGATGGATACTCACGCTGTCCCATGAGCTTTGCCACAATCTCTTTTTCAGATAGCCTCTGACCTGGCCCCCCTAGGCCGAGTTCCTTAACGGCATTCTCGACCCTCTTCTTCATCGTCATACCAATCATATTGAACTATGGAGACGAGACGTGGTATGATGGTGCGGCAGAGGAAGTGTATCTTTGATATCCTGTGAAAGTGGGTAGATGTGAAGGAAGAAGTGGTCATTTATAGACTGCCGCTTCCTAATGTCAATCACCACTATCGGCAAATAACGCAACACCATGCATGTCCGCCTTATATACTCGACGAGGAAACACAAACACAGGCAAACATGACCAGGGGGGGATCAAGGCATTGTAACGCGAAATTCGTCTGGACGCTCGTACGACAAACCCCGGCGGTCTACGATTGGTTGGCCAAGTTCGGTTGCGGGACAAATGCCATGACAGCATAGCGGAAAGATCCTCACCTGCAGGATGGCGCGTGCGGAGAACCGTTGTCATTATTTTAGTCTGTCAAACACATCATTGAATTATATGTGATGCACAACATCCAAACTGCATGATGATGCGCGCCTCGTGGGGAAGCACAGTGGGAAGGCGAGAAGATGTGGTGTGGGAGACTGATGAACCGATGGGCGTCTCGGGATTGTAATTCAAGTCGGCTTTGGTGGGGGGAGGAAATAGCTGAAACATGGGTAAACAGTGTGTGAATGGATTGCTCTAACGGACAGGGGTGTTGACAAAAAAGTGAGGCGGCAAGGTGAGAAGATGGTGGGTAGACGGCGAGGCTGTACGGGATGGCGGTCATGGAGCCGATGGTGTCGTACCTCTTTGTCATCTTGTGAGAGAGGGAGAAGAAGGCTAGTGGAAGATGTGTGGTGCCATCGATTCTTCATGGATTTGCCGATTGTCAAGCATGAAGAGGATTGTCAGTGGGTGGTGTCGCCATGTGGCTTGCTCCATGTCCGTGTTGTCGACATAATTGTCAGCTCTTCGAGGCAGCCAGGCCCTCTCCGCTCCCCCCAATACCAATTTCCTTGAGAGCCTAGCCTGTGTGTATGTATCTGTGGTATGACCATCCCAAGAGAAGGACTAAACGCGTAAACAGCAAGTAAATATCGATGATTAAAGAAGAGAGAAAACACAACTCACCGCCATATCCTCGCACACGTAAAACTAATCTCCCCAGCCTGACACCGTATGACAGATCGCCTCGTCAGGCCGCAACGCACGGGATAATACGACATGTCTGTCGAGTCAAGAAGATCACTCATCTATATCTTGTCTCTTTTCTCCCAATTCTGGTACCATCACACGGCATATGCCCCTCGTCCCTTATCAGCGTGAGTCAGTTGGATATTTTCCGAGGCGACTCATGCGTCATTATCATGGGGACCGACGCAAGGCCTGCATACCGGCTTCGAAGGCTATACAGCCGGGGGTAACAACAATTGCACATGCAGTACGACACCACGGTCAGTTTTTTTCAATCTGTTTCTCTGCCTTGTATGGTTATACCATGACTGAAAGGCTGTGGATACATGATACCTCTTTGATGGACCCTGCAGTGAATGTTTGTAGAGGGGTCATAGCAAACCATAGAAAGACTTTCTTCACATCTTTTGATGCCAGTCTGATAAGGGGCTTGTGAGAGTCATGTTGCATTTCACCGTATAGAGTCTTGACACGTCAGTCTATACTGCCTTTTGTGATTCACATTCCCCTATCCTAACACAACAGCACCACTCTATATGGGAGGAGGCTGGGAAGACTGAAGAAGTAGAAAACAAATGAATAAATGAAAGTCATTCGAGTAGACACCGCTACTCATGACACTTGCTCGTTTATGCTCGCCTTGCCAATGCATTGTTCCTCACACAAGACGGGGGGGATAAACAAGAGAAGAGATCAAAAAGACAAAAGAATAAACATGAAGAGGACGTTAAAAAAGATGGGGTTAAGAAAGTCATTGCGCATAGCTGGGAGGCACCTGCCTCTTCTTCATACAACGTTTCCAGATGCTGCACAATGCAATCAAACGTAATGCGCATGTTCCATTTTCAGTCATTTCAGTCGTCAGAATGTCAAAAACATAAAGCCGTTGATGGTGTAATTCCCATTCTGCCGTATGGGCTAAAGGTGGTCTCACCACCGTGTGGGTGAGGTGATAGTTTGGTCATTACTCGTTACGCTGGCAAGCGGGGAGCGATAGGTTCGCTTCTTCCGCAGAGCCTGATAGTCGTCTTTGAAGTTGGCGATGCAGCGCTGCAGCTCCCGGTCTGGGTGGGCCGGCATCTGAATCTCTATTGCCTTGAGGCTGATGCGCAGGTGCTGCAGCTCATCGTCATTTTCGTGTAGCTCTTGCTCTCTGGTGAGAGTGTCAGTGATGAGGCGTCAAAAGGTCGGTAGACCGGGGACGTCATAAAACTTACAGGTAGGTGATGCGATCTTGGAGGAAGATGACTCGCTGGGCGGCGCGCTCGGCGCGTTCGATGAGAAGATTCTGAATATGCTGTGATACGGTCAGATTGGTGATGGCGATGAACAACGCATCACTTGGAATGAGCACTCACTTCAGATTCCTCTTGTCGAGCTCGCAGATTCGTAAGCAGTGTCGTGAGCTCTTCATTCAGCCGGGTCGTCTCAACGACCACCTTGATCGCCTGGTCCGGCGTCATGCCCATCTTGCGGGACTGCTCCTCCTCCTCCCTCTCAGCTTCTTCCTCCGCCTCCCGCTCTGCCTCCCGTTCTCTAGACAGCGAGGCAGACAAATCCGAGAAGCGCGAGCGAAACAGCGAGGGAGGAAACAGGCGAACCAAACAGCGAGCCGCAATCACCGGGGGCCGGGACCCTGCATGTCTACACTCATTGGGGGTGACGTGTGTTTGGACGATTAGGTTGCCTGGTACGTCAATGGTGCTACCCCGCCAAGAGTCTTTTCCAGCTGGTCAGACCTGGTTGCTGAGAGTAACTTCGTCGATGTCGTCAACCATATGTGAGACCGCTGGGCGAGAAGGCTGAGGCGTCTGGCGAGGTCATGTTTGCCTCCACCCGGAGTAGATGGTTGCCGCCGTCGTCGTGTGCAAGGTAGTACGAGAGAGCTCTCTTCTCAGCGGGCTGAAACCACTGGACAAGCGCGATAACTGGATATGCGACGCTGGGACTTGACCAGCGGCGGCGGGGGATTCTATGCCATCAGACATGTGGTGATGGTGCTGCTTTTGATGGGGAGTTTGGTATAGTTTGTTGGTGATGCTGCCTGCTGCTGCTGGTGACGAGGGCTTTCGTAGGATTCGGTCGCTGGCAATTGCTCATCCTGCTAGCTCTGCTGGTCCTGCTAGTGCTTCTGCTGCCATCGTAGCTGTTGCGAGCGGCTTTGCTGCTGCCGCTGCTGCCGCGCTTGCTTTTTATGCCACTATCGATCGATGATGTTGTGCCCGTAGGACTGGCGTTGCTCCCATGGACGCAGCAGTTGCCGCCGTCGCGATGCGAACAAGCATCGACATTCATGCCCAACTGCGCCGGGCTTGGGCTTTGGCGGTGTCTCTGGGCGTCATGGCCGTGTTGGCGATCGCTTCTCCATCTGCGCGTGGTGCTGGCGAGTGTTGGACTAGGCGAGCGATTCATCTATACGGCGATGTCTTCTCGATGCATCTTCTCCCCCGTTCTGGTCAAAGCCTTTGCCACCTTTTTTTTTTAGGGGTTGACAACGCGTTTCTGTACACCGTATGGTACAGGATTGTCGTGGGCCTGCGGGACGTTGAATGCGGTTGGTTTCACCAGCCACCTCCAGAGGCTCACCGCAAGAAGCTTGACATCTGTCAACCCACATCAAGCGCTGTACTGAGGTACTTGCCACGTGCAGCAACTCCTGCCCGACACTTCAGTACTGCATACTTACACTCCATCCTCACAAAAAAACCTGCAGAGTCAACAATGACCACCAGCCCCGTCACTTTTGTACAAGCCACAGCAAAATTGCACACCGACTCGAAGAATCCCCCTGATAAGTTGTCACTAGTGCTGAGTTCGGAGTGAAGCTTTGGGCCGTATATTTTGTATGTTAGGGATGGGATTCTGTGGGGAATGGATGGATAATGAGGTTGTGAGGACGGCGTGTCCGCAAAAAGAGCCACGTCGTCAAGGCGCGTCTGGTCTGCTCCTCTGTCTATTGCGGGTGTGGTGAAGTAGATAGCTTAATAAAGTATGAAGGACTGGCACGTTCAATAGTAGTCAATATTACCAGTCACCGTTTGACTAGCAGGCTAGTTTTAGCAATGGTGAACATCTATCTACCTGGTGCAAGCCATTTACGCTTTACGGAATCAACCCAACTTCAAGCCACCACTAGACTACATCTCTTTCGCCTAGAGCCCGAATAGCTCCGATGAACCGATGGCATCGCGGATGAAGGGGGAAAGGGCATGTGACTGATTGGACAGCTTGGTGTTGGCGCTGGGGAAGAGAAGTGTGGGGAGATGTGCTAGCTACCAGATCGTCTAGATATAGCTGCGGATACTGCTAGCAATAAGGGGGGGGAGAGAGTTGGAGTCTGGGGAAGCCCAAGGTGATGGCATCTTCGTGCATACAGAGTACAAAGGTACCCAAAGAAGCAAATACAATGGCCACGCGCACGAAGGAGACCAGTGATCGGATTCCGAACTGAGTCGACGACACCTCGTGTCCCGAGCGCCAAGGTCCTTACGAGCGAGATGCAGCGGGCCAGCGGGCGAGCGGGAAGGGCGGGACATACATGGAGACACGTTTTGGCATCGGCGGCGCTGTGCTTTGACGGTGCCGCTACGTACGTGATTGATTGCCTAGAATCCTTGTCTGAAGCAAGGAGCTGTCAGCGTTATAAGCTTCTTTCGTGTTGATGCGAAGGTTCGTGGGACTGCGGAGGTGAGGGGACCGAAGATGATAGTGCAGTACTTGGCAGTCACGGCAGTGTGCGGGTCGATGGCTGCCAAACATGTATGCATGTGTGTTGTCGTTGTTGGTTGGTTAGTTGGGTTGGCATTCAAGCTCAACATGGTTAATAATAGAGGCGGTGAATACAGGATCTTACGATACGACAATTACAATACCCTTCAAATCCATGTGCGAGCAAAAAGCATCAGCCCATCAACACATGATGGCGACGCTCCCCATTCTCTCCAGCCACGAAACATTGTCTTGCCTGGTAGGCAGTACCTCGCTAACAATTTCGATCCAATCTGGAGCGGTGCGCTGAGCCGAGCTGTCTGGTGTTCCATGCACGGGCTCGCACGGGCTCTCACAGGCTCGTCATACCTGCCTCTGCGCATTTCAGTGCATGTCCCAAAAACCCCCATACGTTCACTGTATCGGCGCGTTGGCTTGTGAAGTAGCATCGACGCCGTTCATCGTGTCTTGGTGCGAGGCAAATTAGTTAGTCGCGCTGCAATCCCACGGCCGGAGTAACTATACTAGCAGTTAGTAGAGTAGCGTTGCGAGGTAATTAATTCCTTGGCCGGCAATACTCCGTAGTCTATGTCTGTGTCTATGTCTAATGGATTGCTTGTTTGGCTCTCTCGCAACGCTGAGTCCCCCAAACTCCCCTTCCTCACCAGGTAACTTGTCAAACTCCGCGCGGATAACGACACCTGCACAGCTCCAGCCTTTTTCTTCCTGACACCATACTCACTACTTCTGGACACGTCTCCTTCAACTATACTCCGTTGAACCCTTTGCTCCTTTGCGTACATCACAGATCCACCACCATATAGACAGACGGTCCTCTAGCGCTCTAATCTAAATCCGTCTGCCCGTCCTGTCCCGACCAAGTTCCGTGTCGTGTGCTCACTGCCTCGGCTTTTGGGGTTTGACATCACTGCGACACTCACTAACCGCGGGGCCACAGCACCCTGGGCCGCCCTGAATCGCACTGAGGTTTGGGCTACGCCACCCCTTGTCCCCTCCGCATCCATCCCATTGACTCAGAGCCGTCGCCCCGCTGTTCTCCGACACCGCGTGCACCTTCCACTGCCGAGACGAAGCGAAAGACACGGTAGAGTCGACATTGACAAGTCAGCTCGCCACCGACCAGGCGCAATCCATTCCTCAACCTCTTCCTCTACTCAGTGTTTGCAGAGCCGCCCATGATCAATCGCCGCCTGCCGTCGTCATAACACCCCGTACACCGGGCATCCTCTTGCGCTGCCACTGCTACACACGGGCTCTCTCCCTGGCCAGCGTCGCCAGCCGGCCCGCCCATCATGTCGTGGAAGTCATCGCAGAAGCTGATGGACACGATCCGTCACTATGCCAATTTCCCTGCTACCGGCGTCAGCTTGCGCCAGATGGTGCAATTCGGAGACAAGCCCTCCACCGGTAGGCCGCAGCCTCTTCTCCAGCCCTGGCCCCTCCCGTGCTGACCTTTGCCTTCAGGGACCTTGTTCCGCGCATCTCAGTTCCTAGCCGAGGAGCTCCCAATTCGCCTCGCGCACCGCGTACGCGAGCTGGACGACCTGCCGGATGGATTGAACGAGATGCCGTCTGTGCAGAAAGTTAAGGACTGGTATGCCCAGTCATTCGAGGTATGCCTACAATTTGCCCCATTGAGAATCCGAGCCTCGTCAATGACATCACCAACCACCTACATGGGCTGTGGCTAACCTCGCTGCGTCTGTACAGGAAATCACACAACTCCCTCGGCCCAATCTCGGCAGCGAAGTTCGGGAACGCCTCTTGAAGCCCTCCAAACACGCCGGTCGTGGAGCCATGCAGCAATTGTCAGAAGCTACACCGAACCCCTCGATAGAAGAAGGCGACGCCTCCGGCTGGGGTGGACTTCACAACTCCAGTAATGGAAACGGCAACGGCAAATCCAAGTCCTTATCAAGACGATACTTCGCCACTGTCGACGACACGGGCAACTGGCCGCCCGAGCTTCAACTCTACAATAGTCGTTTCGCGCAGACTCTTCACAAGATTAAGAGGAGGCATGACGGCGTTGTCACTACAATGGCCCAGGGTATCCTCGAATACAAGCGCCTTCGCCAAAGGATGCAGATTGACGGCACCATTCAGTCCTTCCTCGACCGCTTTTACATGTCCCGCATCGGCATTCGAATGCTCATCGGCCAGCACATTGCCCTGACAGACCAAAGCCATCACCGCGACCCCACGTACGTTGGCGTTATCTGCACCAAGACCAACGTCAAGGATCTCGCACAAGAGGCTATCGAAAACGCGCGGTTCGTATGCGAGGACCACTACGGACTCTTCGAAGCACCCCGCATCCAGCTCGTATGCAATCCCAATCTCGACTTCATGTATGTCCCCGGCCACTTGTCTCACATGCTCTTCGAGACCCTCAAAAACTCGCTGCGAGCTGTCGTGGAGACACACGGCATGGATAAGCAGGAATTCCCCGTTACCAAGGTCATTGTGGCCGAGGGCAAGGAAGACATCACCATTAAGATTTCCGACGAGGGTGGCGGTATTCCTCGCAGTGCGATCCCCCTCGTGTGGACGTACATGTATACCACTGTCGACCGGACGCCGAGCCTGGATCCTGACTTTGACAAGAGCGACTTCAAGGCGCCTATGGCTGGTTTTGGATACGGATTGCCTATTTCAAGACTGTATGCGAGATACTTTGGCGGTGACCTGAAGCTTATTAGCATGGAAGGGTATGTCTTCATTTGCCCCCTCCTCTAGATGCCCCTTGAATCAGATCTTACACACACTCCGCTCCCCTGAGTTAGAAACTAACGGCTTGCAGATACGGTACAGATGTGTACCTACATCTAAACAGACTGTCCTCGTCCTCGGAACCTCTGCAATAGCAATTAGGCACCGCCGGGGCTTCGACCCCATTACTGATTCTTCGGAAGCGCCTCAAAGACCGACGCGAGGTGACGGAGCGGAGACAGGTGGGGGACGCCGAGGCGGTGGTAAATCCACCTCCGAGGTTCTTCAACAAGGAAGACGACCGCGAGTTGTAAAGGAGGAACAACTTCCATCACATGGTGTGATCGCAACAAATTGAAAAGGAGGGGCGGGGGTGGGTGTTGGAGAAGAAAATATGGAAATCCAATCGTCTTTATGTGTTGACAAATTGGATAAGCATAGCAGCTTGTTGTGCGGGCAGGTTCACAAGAACAAATCGGAGGGCGGAAGGAAGAGAGAGGAAGGGAATTTATGGGAGGCTTTGGTTTGTTTTGCAATGCGAGGAGTACATGACTATCACTGAGGGCTGCACATCTGGCGGAACAGCATCTGAGGTGTACTTGGCACGTGGGGGGGGGGGTAAAATCTGATGTTTTTTCATTTGTTATTTTAGTGGTTGATGGCTGGGGGGGCCGTGGAGGGGGTGTAGTCGATAATTGGCTTGCGAGGCATCTCCGTCGAATGGATGAGTGGCGACGTAGGCAAGGAGGCACACGTCGACTGTTCACACCGTGCGGTAGAGGACTCTCTACAGCGGTAGAAAGAGGTGTTGGCTGTTACAAACGCTGAGGGAGCTTTTGGATCGCATTGTATATATCCCGAGAGTAGCTATATGAAATATCTGGGAGAACAGGCACTTTCTATTATTGCGTAGCAGCCGCTATTGTATCATCGCTTGACGAGTATAAATCTTCATGCAAAAGTCGTGTTCAGTCCAAGTCATCTACCTAGTTCCTTTATTTTTAGGAAGCAAACCCACTAAAAACCTGCCAGCAAATGTGTTTCTGCCCTCCGCCATTTCTCTGGTCCCAAATGAGTGTTCCACTAGTCGCTGTCGCTATCGTAGATATTGATGCGCCTTCGCTGGCGGTCCACATCCGCATCAAAATCCTGGAAGGAGGGCAGATGTTGATCTACCAGGCGGATACGTTCCTGCGAGTGAGCCGCAATTAGTACATCTACAGGTGATACAACAGGGTGGACCAAGCTAGCCGACTTACACCTTTTGCCCATCCGCCCTTTTTGGAGATAGGCGTCATAGTGGCCGGGGTAATCTTCCAGTCACGAACGGCACTTGATTTGCTGGAGCTGGCCTCACTTATAGCTGACGAGGATACTACACTCGAGAGGACAGAAGGTGCCTTGATGGCCTGATGGTGGGTTCCAGATGGATCCCAAGCATTATAGGCGACTTGCTTGCCGCGGCGTATCTCGTCCTTCTCCTCTCTGATGGTGGTCGCAGTAGAAATGCTGCGAGCGGTTCTGACACTGCTCACCGATGCACTAGACAAAGCCCGGGAAACAAGATGTGGTGGCAGGTTCGCAAAGGACGAGGACCGGGTGCCTACCACTTTGGATCTCGCATCAACACTCGAGGTGGATGACACATCACTCTGCTTTGAAGGAAAGTGACTTCCCGAGGCTACTGACGAGGCGTAGTTCACAGATTTGGGCTTTGGTATATGTGGTGGCAAGGGCATGGAGCCACCAGAGATAGCCGCCGAGTTGGTGACGCTGGAAGCTGACAAAAGGTCGTTCACATCTGATTCGGAAATACCATCCAAGTTGTTCAGACCAAGAGCGGCAAGGCTGGAGATGGGTGCCTGACTTGGTGTGAATTGGTGGTGCTACACTATCGAAATGCCAACTAACCTGAGGTGCAATATCATCCGGGAAGAAATCCGTGCTCAGCATGGGCTCTAAACCCCAGAAGTTATTGGTCTCTTCTTCGACAGAGACGTGCCCGGTTCCTAGGGGGGTAGGGACAACATTAGGTTCTTGGTTTTCAACCCAAGCGGTGCATTGCATGCACCTCTAACGCAATGCATTAGCAATTGTGAGCCACGGTACTATGCGTTTCAATTTTGGATTCTTACAAAGTCCTGATTTTTGCGACTGGCCTTGGAGAAAGCGTTCCTGTGCTTTGTTAACCCACATAGTACGCACTGGACCTCCTCCCCAGCGCCTGCCCTGTGATCTTTGCATATCATTCCAGACTGAGCCGCATTGAAAGGGCGGAGAGAGTCTATCTGGTTTCGAGCGTGCTGCTGTTGGGTGTCCGAGAATGCGTTTAGAGGTTTCCATTCTCCGCCAGCTTCGCACCGGATTCTAGCAAGGTGTCAGGCACGGTTTCCTGTAACAAGTTTCGGCGGTAGAGCTTACGAAGTGGGAAGAGTTGGCCCCTTTAGGCTGGTATCAGAAATTTGTTAGCCGCTTGACCCAAGCGGTGATAATGACAGCTGGATCAAGGAGGTTTGAGAGATGCCGCATACTTGGAGAAGTTTCCTTTCCTGGCTCGTGGCATTTTGGATGCTTGTTCGCAAACGAGATATTCAGAGTGGGACAAAGAATGCGGTTAGAAAAGGCGCAGATAACCAGGATGGTCGTCCCTAAAAAGAGTGACAACGAATCTGAAGAAGTGAGAGAGCCTATACGCTTGTTAAAGGCCAACCAGAAGATTTATGTTGAAAGGATAGAGGGGAGCGCAGATCTCTTCATCGCGCATAAGAGAACCACGAATCATGTAGGCATGCAGAAACCCGAGTCGGTGAACGCTTCTGTTTGACACCTGTCGTCCAGTCGTGCTTTGGAGAGAGGCTGCTGTGGGAGATGAATAAGGGGCGCTCTTCCTGAGGCAGCAAGGAGACAGCAAACTCATCGGTACGTACAGAGATGGGGAGGCAGGCCGGGCCACGAGAGGAAGCAAACAACGATAAAAGGGGTCAATATCGGTTGCTATATTTCGATGCAAGAAGAGAAGATCACCGGGCACAATACCAAGAGGAATAGATAGAAAGAGAGAACGAAGTTCCATGTGATGCAGTGAACAGAGATCGAGATAATGTTGTTCTTTACCACTTCTCTAGCAAATCTCAAGTCGAGACAAGGCCACAAGGCCACAAGGCCGTCAGGCTCTCATGGCCTTATCCCTCAGATCTTGGGAATTTCACGGGCATTGGAGGCTGAGCACGGGCAGCATGCAATTTGCTGTTTGTGTTTCCCCCAACATAAAGTGGTGATGGAGTCGTGAGGTGTGTCTTGTATTCTCTCTTTATTAGCCTTCTACTTATGTTGACTTGAGGATTCATTGGAGGCGTCTCTTGACTATATCTGCAAATGGTTTTGCTGGGCAGTAAACCTATGTAGTTATTCGTGTACTGAATAATTGAAAGAAACTCTAGAGTCCTTTCCACCCTCAATGATGTATGTGTATACACCATCTCTTCGAACGCATGATGCACACTTTTCTGCTTTAAAACTGACGTGCTATCGAGTTGGTGCTCCAGGCTATACTCAAGGCAACACTACAAGACAAAGAAAAACGTTTCTCGTCTCGGGTGATATCTGGATGGTAGGGTAGGGCAAAGTATTCCAAGGCAATCGGGCTCGCCGTATACAAGAGCGAAGCCGCAACTAGTCAAGATCTGACTTAGGTATGTTGTCAACTATCAAACAAACGGATCAGTTTGTTTGACAAACATGGCACGGCCAAATGCTTAAATTGCACCGTGAAAATATCTCACCTGTCCGCATCAATAAGCACTCGCCCGTGATTTACGGGCGGAATCGCCGCAGGGGCATCAAGCTTAACGACCATGATAGCTCTGGCCGGATTTGAACAAGAAACAAGACTACATTCTGCCGGTGACTTGCTTGAACTACCTTGATGGTTTTGACAATTCCGTGCCAGTGCTATCAAGAGAAGTACCTGTGGCTGAATGGCAATGGCCTAAAACCTTCCATTCCTCAGGTTAGACACCGAGGTCTCGGTGGTAAGACGAGGATAAAGAGAGATACGCGGCCAACCACAACAAGACGGCAGCCCGAGTGCAGGGGGGAAGGTTCTAAACGGAAGAAATAAATTTCTTCTGCCACTGCCCATATAAACGCTACGAGCGATATATTAACGGTCGCCAGCGCGAACAAAGATACCAAAGTGAGCATGTAATTATATGTCCATTTCCACACTGCCGGTGACGGTACAGAGTTAGTGTCTATACCCGTTGGGTTAGGATTGGTGGTCAATCCAATCTATTCCCCACACAAAGGGGGAATCTAAGGCTGCCCAGCAATGTATTGCGATTGAGTCATTGGCCAACGTTGAAAACTCCTCAAACATCGCCTGAAGGGTGTAGAAGATGAACTTGGACGAGCCGTTGGAGCCGGTATCACAAAAAGGCCCCCGTCATGGTGGCGTCTGGGTACCCCTCAAGCCTTGCTTTTTGTTACTTGTTCCTGCTGCAAGGACCTGCGCGCACTGACTTTGAAGAAGCATGTCGCGCAGCACCATCTCCCTGTGTCAAGTTTCAGCGCTGAGAACCTTAAGATACATTCCAAAGTTTCTTTTTGCCCAGACTTGCGGAATTGAGGTGGTAGGTAAGATCTGGTTGCGACCCTCCATGTGGCGCGGCATGCCGTCGTCATGCTCAGTACTCCGTAGCGTCTCTGAGTTTACTCTTTCCTCCATGTCACCTCCGAAAAACAGAAGCAAAGCGACATGATGCCACCCCTTACTGTGTCAAGCACATGATATAAAATCGCTACTAATACTCCATAATAACAGTTCATTTGCACTGACTGCGACGCTGCCTTGGTCGTGAGAGCTTGGAAAATGACTCGCCGACGGCAGCATATGCGACTGTCCTATGTATGTCAAACGGGGGCGGTTCATCAATGTATTCCAGCAGCAACTTCGTACTTTGTAATCACCCACTCCTCCGATTTTAATTTCTCCATCGCAATATTTCTTGAGAGAATTTTGTGTGCAAAGGGGAAGATGGATTTCAGTTCAAGGTTGTGGAGCTAACTAGCTCACGGGGAAGACGGAATGTTGCGGGCACCTACAAAAGAAATGATGGGCGCGCAAAACAGCCGGCGGCCGTCCAAGTACAAACGCAGGTACTAGATTTACCTGCAGTCTGCAGAGCTGAAGGCGCTCATCTAAGATCCATCAGCTCTTTCAAGCGCAGGGTTCCGTTTTGCTGTTGTGCTGAAGAACAGCGTCTATTATTGCTTTGTGAACGCCATTTCTTTCAGGGCAATGCACCTACCCTCACCGATCCACCCATCTTGTAAAAAGAGTGTAGGAAACAATCAGGCGTGGAACCTGCTAACGCACCACCTGCTTTTTCCAGCACAGTAGCTAGTTAGCGCCTCTTCTCTCCGTGAGCTTCGTAGGTACGTATCTACTGGTACAAGATACCTCCCGGACGGCAGCGAGCCGCCAAAGCTAGGCGGGCGGGAGGCCCGCAAGCCTGGTACCTGCACATCTTCTCCACGTCTGGAAAATGAATAGAAGGGAAGAGAGTTGAAGGCTGCTGGTCAGGGGAAATATTCTGGTATGTGACAAGGCCCCCAACGCGACGTCGGGCTGACACGACGCGTTTGCTTCTTTCCTTGCGTATGAAAGGCCTCATGTACTTCGTACGTTGCACCTATCAGGCCAACGGTCGCCTGCCGTTTACAATCCGCTATTTATGGAGGAATAAACTCGCCATGCAGAACTAGCTATTGAATAAAGCATTGTGATCTTGTGCAAAAGACGACCAGCTACGAAGTAGTCGAGTCAGCTCTTGACCGCCGCTAGAAATTCTTGAACAGTGACGACGAGGCGGGGGGATCTGCCGGTATATGGGCTCTTTGTTGTTCAGTACCCTCTGGTTGGTAATAACTAAGGAAGGTACTACTTGCCAGTTTAGCCTCTATGTGCTTCCTGTTGTGCTTCCTGTTGTGTTCCCCGGTTAATTTACACCTGATACTGTACGGAGCCACATTCGCACAGTGTCACAATGTAGTTCTCTTTTCGTTGATTCTTAGCAACTCTGCTCCTTTAGGAGCTTTACTGGTTGATTGAGTGTTTTAGGAATAACGGAGAGGGGAAACGCCACTACATTTGGATTTGTCTACAATGTGCATGATTAGCCGCACCTCGTGCTGCTTTTTTGTGCCTTGTGTGCTGTGTTGGCACCAGAAACAACTGCCTGGCGTCTGCATGATGCATGGCGTTCCATCACTCTTCAGATACGCCTACTAGATGATGCTATGCCAAAAGACACTGTGCCTGATAGGGCCATCACACTGAACCTGCCATTAACCAGTGCCAGTGTTGCATTACAGTAGGCAGGCGGTGGGCCTAGAATCCTTACCACGTCCCCCATCCTTATGCTTATTGTCAAGCCTTCGCATTGCATGCTGAATCTCATCGTCTGGCTCCCTCTTTGTCATCAGCAAGTGATCTTGTCCCCGTCCAAGCAAGAAGGAAAGTGGCCAATTTCAGAGCGCCAGCAGCGGCACCAAGATGCTCCCAGCGCAACCCACCCTGGTCGACAAAGCAAATTAGGTGTCAAGGCGTCTCTTGAGCCAAATTTGACTTAGGACAAAGACATCCTCAGGGCTCCATCAAGCCCTTTCAGTGGACCCCACTGGCGAGATTGCATGGGGACCGTCTCAACGTTGTGCTTCTTGCTTCCATGAACCAGCTGGCTGACTGGCTTGCTGTATCTTGTCCATGACTCCTCCAGTGTGGGCATTTCCTACTAACGGCGGCTTCCCCGGGTGCAGGCATGTCCAATTGGCCGGGGCAAGTTGAGTCACTAGCATGATGTGTTATTCCACGAACTTTGAAGTACCAGGTGTCGCAGTGCTTCTTAGATCGGTACTGCAGCCAGTTACTGTATACACGTACATGCGAGGGAGTACGCCTCCATCTCATGTACTCCCAATCTATCCCGTGTCGACCAATCAATTCAAACCAATGTGGCAATACTTATAAGCTGCTCACCTGTTGAAGCCGACAAGATTCATCCGTCAGCGGTCTATCTGTACCCAGACTAGGCCAAGGCAAAGACCTCACTGCCTGTACTTACTGTGTACTCACTTCCTCCGTCTTAACTTTTCGTTGCACGCACGGTCTAGTTCCATCTCCCCTTACGATTTGATTTGTACGGAGTACATGGTAGACGCGCCAGCACGGGCCTAAAAATGGGCTCCTCTGGCTTCTGAGAATCGCCACCCCTTGCTGGGCGCCTTCTCTTGGTCCTAGTTTCCCAGTCGCCCATTTTTCTTTGGCCTCATCTGCGACATGAACAGGACTTCCCGTCGACGAAGAGGCATTGAGCTAGTGACTAGAGTTAGAGAAGCAAATACGGCAATACATGCTTGGAAGTGGAGGGGAAGGGGGAGACTACTTGATCAGGTACCACGCCACCCTCACGCCGCACGACGGATACATGGGTAGCCTGATTGGAGCAGTATCTCAAAGTACCCATCCTACCATCCAGCACCATCCACCTGGTACCATCCACCATGCCTCTCCCCCTCCACTCTTTGGGTACCAACCTTTTCTTTCATTCCCCACGAGTCCTCTAGTTAGGGGGTCTGTCAGCAACCACTGTTCCTGTTTCCCCCTGACAACTCTCCCACACTCGATCTCGCACCCTCCATCTTCTTTCGTCCGCCTGCACTCCGTACATACGTATTACTCGCTGTCTCCCTCTTCGCACCTGCACCCTCATCCGGAACGCAGCATCGCCACGACTCTGTATGCCATTCATAGACCATTCGTTTCTCGCCATCATTTGACTTGGCTTTCGGATTCCAAGCAGCGCTTACTTGGTACCGTGATCGTATCAAATTGGACCCTGGATAGTCCCCCGAAGCGACCGTCCCAGGCCCCGTCAAGCACTAGCGCCCAGGGATCGAAGGAGCTACACTTACCGGACCTTCCCACACCCCTGGTCCTGCACAAAGCTCTCCTTTTCGCATAATATCACTGCTCTCCACCATTGTCACGTTCAATTCGGTCAACTCCTTTCTTGCAGCTGCCAGTGCGCCTCTGTCATTATCTTGCTTAGGTTCAACTTCACTTCTCGACATCTCTCAGCATTCGTTTCCTGCTGCATACAACACTCCCCGCCTCAACCGAGCGTACGGGCCCTAACCCTCCGATTATCTTGTTATCCATCGACAGACCAACCAATTTCTTCAAGCAAAGTTGCAAATCTGAATGATACGGTAAACCAACATTCCAGCTCTTAGGCAGAGCTTCCCTGTCAACCTCCGGCTCGGCTTTTTTAGGTGCTTGTCGCCCTGCCCAAGTGCAAGGCATGGGGCTGCATCAAGAGCCGCTGATTCTCTGCATTCGAATCAGTTCGGGCACCAAGGACGTCATTGGGGGAAGCATAGCGTGACTACAGCCGCGACACAATGACGGTTTGCAAACGAGCAAGCCCAGCGAGGGCAGCCGCATGGTCAGGTTGCCCTCCATGATCGATTCGAGGTTCTCAAAGAAATTGGTGACGGAAGCTTCGGCAGTGTTCGTCCTCGCTAGGACCCGGACAGCTGGTGCCAGTGTGGCTCGACGAGGTACAATAGTGAGTATAGTCCAACAGAACGTGGTGACTCTTGTCTCTCTTTTGTATTCCTCCTAACATGTTTTCCAGATTGCCATCAAGACGATGAAAAAGACGTTTGACTCCATCACACCATGTCTGGAGTTACGTGAGGTTGTCTTCCTCCGAACAATACCACACCACCCTCACCTCGTTCCAGCACTCGACATATTTCTAGACCCATACAGCAAAAAGTTGCACATTTGTATGGAACATATGGAGGGAAATCTATATCAGTTGATGAAAGCGAGAGACCACAAGTGTCTAGATAATGGTAGTGTCAAGAGTATTCTTTTTCAAATCATGCAGGGATTGGAACACATTCACTCTCACCATTTCTTCCACCGCGATATCAAACCCGAGAACATACTCGTTTCAACCTCGTCCCATCAGGAATCATCCAACTCTTTTCGACGCTACTCCGCCCTCGTCACTCCGCCGTCAACTCCTCCCACCTACACGGTTGAAGCTTGCTGATTTTGGCCTGGCTCGCGAGACGCACTCCAAGCTTCCATACACTACGTACGTCTCGACAAGATGGTATCGAGCGCCCGAGGTGCTCCTACGAGCTGGAGAATACTCTGCACCTGTTGATATCTGGGCCATTGGCGCCATGGCTGTGGAGATCGCTACCCTCAAACCACTCTTCCCTGGTGGAAACGAGGTTGATCAAGTATGGAGGGTATGTGAAATCATGGGTAGCCCCGGAAACTGGTATAACAAGGCAGGAGCCCGTGTTGGCGGAGGAGACTGGCGCGAAGGAACGCGTCTTGCTGGAAAGCTGGGCTTTTCTTTTCCCAAAATGGCTCCTCACTCCATGGATACCATCCTGCAAGCGCCTCAATGGCCACCTGCGTTCAGCAACTTTGTGACTTGGTGTCTCATGTGGGACCCAAAGAATCGGCCGACATCAACTCAAGCCATGATGCATGAGTACTTCATTGATGCCACTGACCCTCTCAGGCCAAAATCATCAGCCTCCAGGATTCTTGGACGGAAACAATCTGACCTAGGACGGACTTCCAAGGATGCCAGCAACACACCCGTCTCAACATCGAAGCCTTCCTGGTTCCGCAAGTCCTTGATTGGCCGCAATGAGCTTCCAGAGACCACTGCTGCTCAAGTCCAGGTCCAGCCAAAGGATAACGCAGCACCTCGCCCGGTGCCCTTGCATGCTGCTACTACTGGCGATGTCAGTGCTGGGAAGCCGCGTCCTGCTGCGACCAAGCGGAGTACTTGGACTAACGGACTCCCAAATGTGGCTCCAATGCCCATTCTGCCTACAATCCGACCCATTTCTCCGCTATCCGATGCTGTAACTGCCCGAGCAAACAACGCACAAGTCGACGCACAAGCTAATGGCCCTGGTCAGGGAAAATCAAAGAAACTCGGCAGACAACTATCCGTGGCTTCTAGTACAAATAACTACACTGAGATGCATCGACAACAAGCCGAACGGGCTTTGAACGGAAACTCGGGTCTCGCATCTCCCCCAAGTGGCCAAAAGGAGAGTTTCTTCTCTCATCTACGCAAACGTGCGAGACGTTTTTCAGGACGTCACCAAACACCTGTTTCCCCTGGGTACGACGATATGGAACCTCCTGTTGGATGCGGACCTTGGAACAGCAACCGGTCTTCAATGATAGTTGATCAGCAACAGCAACCCGCCCCAAAGACAGAAGTTTATGACTCTCTTGACAGGGCTCTAAGAGATGTTCAAAGTAACTTGGACTCGCGTTCAGCTGTGCCTATGGGCAATCAACTTGTCAATAGCGGCAATCTCAAACGTCATCACTCTCTTCCGCCCTCAACAAACTCGATCCGTTGACAACTTGATCGGTGCTGCACGGACTGGTCCTATCTCGAGCCGGACCCGTCGGGCTCAGGCTACTCACGGGGCTCAGCAGTATGACATCCCAGATGAAGAAGATGAATTGCTGGATGAGGCTCTTCTATCAACCCAGCGGGCTATTAAGCGCATGGACGCCAATCAGGGCAAGCCTCTCCGCCAATCTGCGAGCAACCTTGGTCTCATGAGCCCTCATCCCTACCCCAGCCCTTCACCATCGGCCAACGGCAGTCAGGCTATGTACGGAGACCACAACGAGGCTTTGACCAGAAACCATTAGACTTGAGTAAGAAGGCAGCCAGCCAATACAAGTGGCCTACCCCTCCATATGAAAATGGTGACTGGGGGGCGTCCGCCTCCGCGAGCATCTGGGCTGCTGGCAACAGATTCTGAGGAATCGATGTCAGATGTCACAATGTCCCCAGCGGAAAACACGCTTGCGCTTTTACAATCACAACGCATAAATAAGCCTGGCGTTTAGGAGATAAGGATCTGATTTCAAGCTCCAATTTTTTTCGATGCTACTTTGAATAGCACCAGGTTGCTCCTATCAGAACCCCTGGTCGTTCAACAGCGTTTCTTCTTTCCCCTTTTCATTCAGCGCAACAAGCGATAAATATTTTTAATACCAGCGTGGCCAAGGAGCCTGCGCAGAGCCCTATCATTTTACTTGGATATCAACACATCTTGCTTTGAAATATTGAGCCACCTCAACACCGCAATACCCCCCTGTATAGACTGGAATGGGGAGCATTTGACGGGATTACCATGCACCATCTGACTGGAGCGGTGCGTCTGATTTAAACACAAACGTTTTGTTTCCCTTGTCAATACTATTATAATTAACCAAAGAATGGGTTGGAGCATCAGGCGTTGTGTTATGTTTTATATGTGGGGATAGGAACCTTCGGTCTGTTCACTACACAATGGTTTCTTCAAGAAAACCCTGCATATGGTCAGGAACGGAGATGGGAGGCTTGAGGAGTGTCGTTTACATTCCCTAGTCACTGGTTTTAAAAAGCAACGAACATGTTCTGTTGTTGCTCGCTTCTTCTGCGTTTTTCTGCTAGGCCCTCTAATCGTTGATTGCAACCTCTTGCACTTGTTAACCGTCAAATTTTCCTTTTCATCCTGAGTTTTGTTTGTAATATACCACATAACTGGGAGGCTGCCACCACCAGGATGTTGGAGCTAAGCAGCTTGGCAAGATGGCCAGCCTAAGGGTGCTCGGATGTAATACAATGTACGTTGAGCTGGATGTCTAGACGACAGACAGTGTTTTGGTAGAAGGAGATGCTGGAGACAGACGAGGTTCAAATGGGGTTATGTCATTCAACAAGCCAACGCAGTTGACCATCATTTGCCTGTGCAGTATTGCTGTTGTGATAAAATATTGATGCGACCGATGTCTGGGTGCTTCTGTGTCGGGGTGTAACTGAAACATAGGACAGGTGTACGAGTTTGTAAGCGACGGCGACGACAGGGCCAAGCTAGACGCGCCATATAACATAAAATGGTTCAATGGGAGAACGAGATGCTAGCGCGAATATAGACGCGTGATTTATCTAGCCCTCCCATGCCCCATGACGATGGGAGGCAGCCGATTGTCTTACTCGATGCCGGCTAGGAGCCCGACTAGGCAGACAGATAGGCATCCTTGAATAGTAACGGTAGTTATTGTAGGGGTATATTTTCCCACTGAGGAGCATGGAGTAGCAACTATAGATGCATGGGATACGAAGGATTAGGCATAGGAGAACTAATTATATTACTTTTGTTCTAGTACAGTTAACGTGAGGCGCCTAGAACTTCCCCAAGTGAAGCCTCGATCCACTGGTTTAGTTTGATCTAATGGGCGGTGACGGATTTCACACTGCTTGAACAGGACTAGACAACTCACCCTAGTGTCTAGAGTTAATGGAGAATTGTTTAGGTGAGTCTGAATTAGGCAGTCGAGTGAGTCGGCGGCACCAGAGCCACAGAAAACGGCTACAAATGCGATGATGGAGACGAACGTAGGTGTGGTGGGCATGACGACGTGGGATGGAGATGGTGGGTGCTGAATTGGCCGTGGCGCCGCGGTTGGTTAGGGGCAATCGACAGGCAGCAGAATAGCAGCGAGGGGGCGAATTGACATCAGGTCTGTGCTTCATCTACCATGTGCAATATGTTCCTTTTGGCCCTTTTGGCCAGTTTTTTTTCTGCCACGGTTGCTGCTCCTGGTATTTATGCAATTGGTTCAGTAGGCATAAGGTAGTTTGGAAACTCGTAAGGCTGCTGCCGACTGAGATGCGGGTTTCATAGAGTGAGCAACTCCGAGAGGAATCCCACCAGGCGCAATGGCGGGGCAATGAGATGTCCATGCTGACAGGTACTTCCTTCGTCTTGGCACCACAGGGCTGTAGGCCAAGGCAGACGCGCTAAAAACTCCCCACTACGACGATGGCCAGCAGCCAGCTGGCAACCTCGAGCACTTTTAGAGGACGCTGGGTAATTACTCTGGCCTTAGCGCATTCAACGCCCTTCTAACTTTATCGTTGCCAGCCTCACTTCGGTCCATCCACATCACCACTCTGTCATCTCTTGCTGGCATTCATACGACACTTCTTGTCCCTCTACCGTCGTTGGCGCAGACTACGATTCATTGCGCACATGACGGCGAGGCTCGCTGCTTGGCATCCTTCACCTCCACGTTGCCCCTCCATTTGCGGTACCCGTTATCGAGGCATTGATTGATCAGTCAAGGCGTCTGTGAGACTCATCTAAACCAACACGTCTCACTCGCCAAGGGTTATAGAAGAAGGGGCGACACGTATCACGCACACATCCCAGGGCTTTCAAGCGGAGCGGAACATGGTCACAGGCGGGTGGGCGTGAAACAGAGGCGCCAGTATTACGCAAGTCGCTCGTGGGTCGTTGCACCGCAGGTTAGAGTGGAAGAGAAGGACAGACGAAGCAGGGGGAAGTCAAGTATAGCAAGAGCCTGAAAGGAGAGAGGAGGGAAATAACGATAAGCGGAAAGGGAAGACGATACCGACAGAGAGTCTTGCACTCGTAATTGCGTGCAACCACACTCGTCCAGGCGACGCTGCTCACCCACAGCCTCTACTCATATCGTCGCAGATCCCCCGCGCCTGTCCATATCACGCCCGCAGAGATGCAGACAACCGGCACCATGAATCTCGGCCTGCCGCTCCGCACCAGCACCAGCCGGCGCAACCAGGAGAGTCGCAACAACTACTTCACTAGCTACACGCCACCGAGTTCCACAGAGGCCATCAATGGGCCCGTTAGGGAGCCTGCCCGGGAGCAGCCGCCTATCAGTGATCGATTGATTGTGGGAGTTGATTTTGGGACGACGTTTTCGGGGTATGTATTGTCTTGGGTGATACGAATGTGCATATGGAGCATGGCGGAAGTCGGCCTGAGGGGATGGATAGTGATGAGAAATGAGAGTGGGTAGAGGGTGAAGCAGTAGAGATTCAAGGGAAGATGTGTCTTCTCTAGGATCATGACGCGAGCCCGCTCCTCAAGTGAGGACACACTACATTGACAAGATCTGCCAGCCAAGTCTACTCGACCTAAGCTGCTGTGGCTAACAGTGTCTACAGCGTCGCCGCCGTCTACACCTCAACCCCCGACGACATTGAAATTATCAAGACCTGGCCCGGGGGCAACGGTATAACCCTCTGATAAGGTCCCCACGGAGATTGCCTACCATTACCCTCCCAACGCTGCCTCTGACGCCGAGCCCATAGCAAAATGGGGGTTCCAGTTCAAGCCTGAAGAGTCGCGCCTGCGCTGTATAAAGTTGTTTCTCGACCGATCTCAGAAATTACCTTTTTATGTGAGCCCGCTAGACAACGGCGGCTCAGCTCAAGCGCTTTAACAAGAACGTTGTCGATGCTGTCAGCGATTACCTGACACAGATTTATAAGCACACCATGGATACGCTGACGAGGCGGTACGGCGAATCTTTCATGGCGTCAACCAAGGTCGAGTTTGTGCTCACCTGCCCGGCCGTTTGGAGTGACGCGGCGAAGAATACGACGCTGCAGGCCGCTGAGAGGGCTGGCATGGGTAGTCGATCCGAGATCCAGATGATCAGTGAGCCCGAAGCGGCGGCGGTGTATACGCTCAAGGCGATTCAGCCTAATCACCTTAATGTGGGAGATAACTTTATTGTGTGCGATGCTGGTGGTGGAACTGTCGAGTAAGTGTTGATGGCCAGTGCTGGCAATTTGACGAGGCGTGAGATGTCGCCTGTGCTAACATTTGGAATAGCCTGATAGCGTACCAAATCATGTCGCTCAAGCCCTTGCGGGTGGAAGAATCGGCCGTTGGCACCGGCGGACTATGTGGCAGCGCTTTTCTAAACTACAGATTCGAGGAACATGTCCGGGGCCGCCTAGGCCAAGCACGGTTCGACGAGATGAAGGCTAAAAAGGGCAAGACGTGGCAGATGGGTCTCAAGTATTTTGAGGAGTTTGGTGAAGCGGAATTTTAACGAGGATGAGCTTCAAGAAGCTAATGTGCCGTGCGTAGTACATACACCCTTTCCCTTTCCAGCTGGGATGGCCAAGGATGACTTCTGATGCTGACTGAAATCGATGTGCAGCTTCCCCGGCCTGGCAGATGACGAAAGAAGGCGGGCCTTGACTCTGGCTTACCTAGTCATGACGGGCGGAGCAGATCAGGGACATCTTTCAACCTGTAGTCAAGGAGGTATGCGATTTGGTGCAGGGGCAAGTAGAGGGTTTACGTGCCAAGGGCGGCATCGTATCTGGTATCGTCCTCGTCGGTGGCTTTGGACAGAGCGACTACCTCTACCGACGACTCAAATCACACTTCACCAGCGCGGCGCCTCCGCCCTATAGTGAGCGGCCGACGCACGCGAGCTTGACGTCGCCGCAGGACGAAGGGTCGATCGAGGTGATGCAGCCGGTGTATGCGTGGACTGCCGTAGTGCGAGGCGCTGTGCTTCGATGGCCTCGAGGGCAACATGGTGATTTCGCGCAAATCGAGAATGCACTACGGGACATCATACGCCACGGTGTATGACGAGGAGAAGCACTCCGTTAGCGAGCGGTATTGGTCGCCGCTGTGGGAGCGGTGGATGGTGTCGGATCGGATGCAGTGGCATATTGCCAAGGTACGTTTCTCTTCACCTCTCCGCCTTGACACGTGGTTCTTGCAGATCATGGAAGAGCCTCACGGATAGCAAGAGAGCAGGACCAAGACTAACACAGCCCAGGGCGAGGCGCTTTCTCCCTTATCTCCCATTGCCTTCCACTACACGCGCAACTTCCGCCCTGGCCAGTCACTCATGGTCACCGACGACCTGATTGCTTGCGACTCGGATGAGCCGCCCGTCGCGTACACGCGAGACCTACTCCACGTTTGCACGCTGACGACGGACCTTAATGCGGTGCCGCGCAGCTTATTCACGCGCCTCACGACGACGAGGGGAGTTGAGTTTGATAACCTCGACTTTACGCTGGAGATGATTGTCGACAGTGCAGGGCTGGGGTTCGAGCTCAAGGTTGACGGTGTGCGTTATGGGAGGGTGGAGGCGGATTTCCATTAGCATGCCGGCGTGGTGCATTGTAATTTGGAGGATGGCGAATTGCTGTTTTGGAACGCTTGGCAGAAGGTTGTGTGTGAATGGCATACAGAGCATAAAAGGCTAAGCGGAGTGTGTCATCCCGATAAGAGACACTGAATACGAGTATTTGAAATGATTACCTGTGTTGTGCCCTACGGGTAGCTCGTGGGATTGTCATCCCGGAAGCCGCCATCTGTTCTTACACTTGTTGGAACAAGGAGTGAATGGGTGCAGCGAAAGGTCTTAGGTGAAGGGTATAAGGGAGCCGTCTGAGATGTAAGTTGCCTCTTGATGATATATTTGCATTCTCATTCTTTGTGTAACAGGGCGAGTACATAAGCAAGCCCCTTTTCAAAACCATTCAAGGCATACCAGCAGACGTTATAAAACCAACCTGTGACGTTTCTACCCACTCAGACTACATAGCGTCGACTCCCGGATAACATAGTCCAACCGTCAAAATGCCGGGGCCTCAGGACTTTGGCATGGTGCCCAGTAACCCCCAGCCCTCTGCCACGGCGCTAGCCTGGGTAACCAACGACGACAAGCTGCGGTGCGTTTACGTCGCCGACGAGTCCTCGCAGAAATGCGACTGTGAGCTCGATGACGAGGAAGTCCCTGCGGGAGCACTACGCTGGGGGATGCATGTGGCGCTGGACCAGGAGAGGGACACCTTTCCTGTGCTTCTGTGTGAGAGGTGTAGGGTGAAGGTCGGGGATGGCGGGCTGTGTGCGAAGCATAAGGAGCCAGGCGAGAAGTGGCTGTTTGGGTACTTGGTTAGCTCGAACACGGGGTCGGGGCTCGTGGATCGGGTGGGTGATGGATTGAGGAGGACGAAGCGCAGCATTTCGCTTTTTCGGCTGCGGTGAGGAAGCGCATCTCTCCGAGGAGGTGATTACCACGGGGGGGACTGACTGCGAGGAGGGGCCATTGATGAGAGTTTACATACGAATTCTTCTCCTTTCTTGTTTTATCATGAGAGCATGTGATTTAGATATGGGTCGGGTGAGATGGGGGGGCCGTGTGTAAGTGAAGGAGGTGACGGCCGAGTAGCTCCTCACTTGGATATTGTTCATGAGCCATGACACCGCGTTTGCTTGCGCGGTGATGGGGTCCTCGTCAGGAAATGGCATCCGCGAGTGAGTCAAGGGAGGAGCAGACTGGAGTATAAATAGGGGAGAGATCTCGCCATTGGCATCGGTTTTCTTCCTGGTCCATGATATTTCCAGGTCGAGGAACATCTGATATCTGGCCTTTGCGCCGAGGACCTGGATAGCAACTTTATTTTGACAACGATACTTGTATCACTCAACCAACCACCCTACTGACTTGGTCAATTTTACGCTTGGTGGTGGTAAGAACATACAGGACGCTCTACCGGCTCAAGGCAACCTCTACTCTTGACACACAAGCTCGCTCCACTCTCGAAGCCATCGTCCTCAACGCCATGGAGAAAATACCGCGCATGCCGAGGATGACAGTACTAGAGGAGAAGCTCGACAAAGCACGAGCGCAAGAAGCTCCGCAGACACAGGCACCCGCCGAGGAAGAAGAGCAGGTAGCAGCCGTGCCTCGGCCTTCAGGGGGCGAGGACAATGGGGATTGGATCTCGGTCGCGCACTTCAAGTACCCCAGCCGTACTCTGCCTCCCAGCCGGGGAGGATCAAGTGCGAATTTTCGACGTGGGACAGAGTGTGATGTGGGCGCACGCGGAGGGGCATCGGCACTTGGTGGACGGGTCGCTGCAGCTGCTGAAGCTGTGTGGGCAGTGTGACTCGAATACGCAGATGGAATCTGCGCGGTGCCCGATGTGCAAGCGGCGGCTGCCGCCTGGATGGGGTTGCGGAGTGGTATTGGTTGGGGAGATTGCTTGGTGAGCCGTGGGTGCGGTTCGATGGTCCTCGAATGACGGTTGAGGATGGGGTCTGGCAGGCGGAGGCGTGAGTGAGCAGACAGCTGCGAATGGCTGTTGTGCTGTCGGGAGGGGGTTCGATTGGCGCGATTCGATTGCGCATGGCATTGTTTGTGGTACTCATGATAACAGGGAAGATGATGCTCTGCTCTGCTCGTTTCGGTGTGATGTACGATTGCGCATCAATATGTGGTCTGATGGTGCCTGATGCCCGTCGGCGTGCAATAACGACAAGCAACAGCGACAAGCCATCCCCTCTGCAGTAGATGTATGAAGCAATGCCAGTTGGTAGCGGGTGTTTGCTTGAGATGTCATCATGGCTGCTTGCCGTGCGTAGCCCAACTTGGTGATGCTTTTGACATGTACCAACCACGGCCAGCTGCCACGCACCGAGTCCGCTGTTCACGATCCTACCTGCCTTGACTGAGACGGCGTTCCTCAGTGGAAGGTGCTTACTTTCCAGTTGGTCACGGGCTGTCAGACGCCGGCCTGCCAGTACCTGATCGGCACCGCCTGTGGGGAGCCGCATGGCGTCGGAGCTGGCGGGGCGTGGCATCATCCACCCACCCGCCCACTCACACGCCAGCTAGCAGCAATGCAAATTTCTTCTTCTCTCACTCTGCTCTCTTGCCTCTAGCCTCTTTGCCTCGCTTGGTGGCTCGACTCGCGCAGTCCACCTTTTGCAATCCCACAATGACGTCTGGCACCCACTGAGATTTTACAAGGTACTCGCAGCGATGGCATTCGTGGGGATGTCTGCAGAGTAGCCGTCGGCAGGCAGTCAGCTGTCGGGGTGGTTTGACTTGACGCTCCGTCTCGCCCCGTCTCGCCCTCACTGGGCGTTGCCAGACTCCCCTTCGCTCTCTTCTCGCATCGCTCCAAAGCGCCGTCGTCCACACGTCTCGGTGGCTCGGGAGAACCTCAGCTTCGTCGCTTCTTCTGGCCCACGTAACGCCGAGACTGCTGGACTCGGATGCCTCGCGCCGGACCGGCAGACTGGCGGACCGACTCTTCACTCCCACAACGCCCCTCAACACCACCTACCGTCAACCACCGACCACTGCACCCGACCACCGCACCATAATGACTGCCAGCGGCCTCATAGCTACCCTCGTCGACTGGGCCACCAGGCACGGCGCGAGGCTGCACCCCTCCGTCGAGGTGTACCCGGACCCCAGCACCGGCCTCTCGTTCCGCGTCAAGCCCGCCGCCGCGCCAACCGCTCCGTACGAGCCCATCGTCACCATCCCGACCTCCATCACCCTCTCCTACCTGGACGCCCTCTCCGATAAGGGCCCCCATCCCCTACCCCGGGAGTTCGTCGCCGAGGCCCCGCCCCATGTCGTCGGGCGCTTCTTCCTCATCAGAGAGTACCTCAAGGGCCGTGAGTCCTTCTGGTCGCCGTATATCGAGGCGCTCCCGCACCCGGAGGACCGCCTGGCCTGGGCCCTACCGCCCTTCTGGCCGGCGGAGGAAGCCGAGCTGCTCGATGGCACCAACGTCGAGGTCGGGCTGGAGAAGATCAAGCGGGACACCACCAAGGAGTTCAACGAGGCCCAGAAGCTGCTCGCCGCGTGTGAGGGCGGTGCTCGAGGGACCAGCGCCACCGCGGCCGCCTCCTTCTCCGTCGAGCTCTACCGGTGGGCCTACTGCATCTTTTCCAGCCGCAGCTTCAGGCCCAGCCTCGTGCTAGCACCGTCCCAGAGGGACCGCCCTCCCGAGCGGCGTCACCCTTGACGACTTCTCCCGTCCTGCTCCCCCTCTTCGACATTGGGAACCACGACATGACGACGGATATCCGCTGGGACCTGGGCGACGACGCCGCGAGCTGCGAGCTGCGCGTGGGCAGGGCCTACGCACCTGGAGACCAAGTCTTCAACAACTACAGCATGAAGACCAACGCCGAGCTGCTGCTGGGCTACAACTTCATGATCCCCGCCACCGATGGCCTGCACAACGACTACACGCATGTGCGCAAGCGGACCAGCGCGCCCGTGGCGTCGGAGGAGTACCTCATCTCGTCGCGGACGATACGGCACCCGAGCTCTGTGCTGGCGCGGTCCAAACAGACTCTCCACCTGCCCGAGTCGGTCAGCATCATCTCTGCGTTTCAGCATGTGCAGGCCGAGATGGTGTGGGATATCTTCTGCACGCTCACGCAGCCGGAGCAGCGGGCGGCGTTCCTGGCTGGCCAGAGTGGCGAGGGTCGGGAGGACGGCACCGGGGACGAGGACTCTGCAGAGAGGCGGCTGCAGGCGCGGTTCTTCGCGGGCGACGTGGAAGGCGAGTGCAGAATGTACCTCGAGCAGACGGCTGCCGTGATCCAGCACAAGCTGCTGCAGGAGCTGGAGCGGCTGGACGAGACGGATGTCGAGCCGGTGGGCTCGAACGAGCATCTGCTGACGCAGAACCAGAAGCTCGCGCTAGAGTACCGGGAGAGGTGTAGGGGGGTGTTGGAGGGGACGCTCGAGGCGATGAATGAGGATGCTGTGCTGGGCCAGTCCGAGGCGTGAGCGAGCCGCCGTGTTGGCGTGGCGAGGGCAATGTGTTTTGTTTTTCTTTCTTCTTTTTTCACTGCCGCTGGGTTAGCGAAGGATATATATAGACGTTCTCTGCTGGATAGGACAGGACTCGCAAGGGTTGTGCATCCAAGACGCAGTCTTGAGGAGCGTTGCTATTTAACTATACCCGGACCAATACACATGGCATCACTCAACCAAGTTGCCTCTCGCGGGACCCAATGGCCTGGATTGGCACACATGAACAGCGTAGACGAGACGTCGCACCACGCACGAATTTACAGTCCGAATACACTACGGCCTCAGACGGCACTCCTATCCTGAAGTCACTTAGCGCTGCAGGGCCACCCAATTACCACAATGGCAACTAAGCCCACGTATAGAACCCAACTGGAATCACTGATTGCACCCAAGCGCCGTGTCTCTGTCTCTGAGGCGGCGGTGGCTCGTTGACGCCGAGTCGACTTGATGACTCAGGCGCTCTCTCTCCCACGTGGACCCCCATCAACCACACGATTCACATCGCCAACTTCCGGTTCACGGCAAACGTCAACTTCAGTCGCCCAATTCGTACAAAAAATAAAAAAAGGCTACCCGCATCACTCCCTGCCAACTCCCCCAGCCAACCACGCCTCCAGGGCAAAAGCCACCGCCCATGACAGACCTCGCCAGCGAGACGGCCTCCACCCGTCTGGTTGACCTCATCACCCTCGTCGACAAGTAGGCAGCTCCCACGCTCCCCGCCGTCTCACCATGCTAACGCCTCCAGCGTCCCCCTCGACTTCTCCCACAACTGGCACCCCTACTACCGCCTCTTCCTCTCGCCAGACCCCCGCCCCCACGGCTTCGTCCACCCGGCCACGGTCGCCAACCTCCCCCTGGCCCCCCGTCCTTCACCGTCTCCCACCACGATCGCTCCGTCACCCTCGCCTCCCCCCCCGCCAGGCTCCTCCTCCGCCTCCGTCTCGGTCTACACAAACGCCCAGCTGCAGGCTGCCGTCGACGCCGCCCTCACCTCCCGCCTCTTCCCCACCCTCAATGGCCTTCACAGCGAGCCGTTCCGCGTCCTCGGCGCAAGGACCTTCGTGCAGGTCGAGCGGTTCGCCGCGCCGCTCTTCGGCATCGCCACCCGCGGCGCCCACCTAACAGCCTACACCCGCGATGAGAACGACCGCCTCCTCATCTGGGTCGCCCGGCGCAGCCGCCACCTCTTCACCTATCCCGGCATGCTGGACAGCACCGTCGCCGGCGGCGTCAAGGCATCCCACACGCCCCAGGACTGCATCCTCGCCGAGTCAGGCGAGGAGGCCTCCCTCCCGCGCTCCCTCGTCGCGTCTGGCGCCCGCTCCACCGGCGTCATCACCCTCGCGAACCGCCACGTCCGCACGGAGCTCTTCCACGCAGAGGTGCTCTATACGTACGACCTGGAGATGCCGCGTGGGGTGGAGCCCCGGCCCGCAGACGACGAGGTGGAAGAGTTCCTGCTCATGGGATGCGACGAGGTGAGGACGCGGATGCTGGCGGGGGAGTTCAAGCCGAATGTGTGCGCTGTCATGATTGACTTCCTGGTGAGGCATGGGGAGGTGACGCCGCAGAGGGAGGGCGAGGGGGACTATGTTGAGATTTGTGCGCGGCTGAGGCGGAGGCTGCCCGTGCCGACGGGGTCGGACGAGTGATGTGTGCGGATGGTATTCGAGACGCCGTTGTTGATGGAATACTTGCATGGTGGATAGAGCTAGAAATTGTGTTTAGCCATGCGTATATCGCAGCGCAGGAGTTCAGGTACATATATATATGTGTGTGTGTGTGTGTGTGTGTGTGAACCAAAACTATAGGCTTCGTCTCTTACATCTGGGCACACGACACAAGTCACTTTCAGTCAATCACAGGTCATCTGGAACTTGAAATGGGGCGTTAATGCGGCCTCGCCGTGGTATACATTCATCCTACACACTACTTTTCGAAACCCTCGTGGGACTATGCCCTCTCTATCCCTCCACTTCTCGACGAAAAGAGGCGCCCACTGCAAGCCTCCCGCCCAGATTGTCTCTTTTGGCGTTCCTGCAGTGAGCACAGCTTTTAATGGAAGCAGAGAAAACAAATCGCAAAAAAAAAAACAGCAAGACAAAACGTCATCCTTCCTTCCTGCTCCCCGTATCGCAACATAATGTCGTCTTAAAAGATGACCGCTAAGCTAAAGTCGTTCCGACCCAAACTCCTCCACGCCGTTCGGTTTCGTGGACGTCAGGGAGGCCTTGTTCCTTCCCCCTTGATCTATGAGTGACCGATGCCCCGATATCGTTCCAAATGAAATTCACACGTCGTGGCCGTCTGGTAGAGTACCCTCAGTTGCCGTCGGATGCGTCTGCCAATCTAGGCCTCTCATCGTACCAGCCAAGCATTAAACTGAGCTAGATGATGCACATAGGCATCCTCTACTGCCTCGACCACCTATCTTGCCTCAGACCCTTTCACATCGCTAAGGAGACGTCGAAAATCATCATCCGGGGAAAACGATGCACGTCAAATTCGCGCAATATAAACAAGAAGACATTAAAAAAAAAAGAGTGTAGAGTGTGGTGGCGAGGCTTGCCATTACGAATCGCGGTGTCGTCTCTGGCTATCCCAATAAACTCCAAGTTCTCATGGTGAGAAGGCGAATGGAGTTACTACTCCTCCTCCGAGTCAGAGTCATCAGTAGAGTCGGCCATTGGTGACGGTCCACCCTGAGTCACATTGAGCTCATCCGATCCGTCCTGGTTGGGTGTGTACAACCCGCGTAGGGCTGTCAACTGAGCGATTCGGGCCTCTTGCTCCTGGGCGGTCATGGGCTTGTTCTTCTTGGGCTTTGCTGACGTCTTAGGAGCCTGTTTCGCGGGCGCGCTTCTGTTAACTTCCGGCGACGACTTGGGAGCTGCTGAATCTTTACCGAACCCGGGCAGGACCTTCTTGCAGAGCTCCCACAACTTAAGCAGCGCTTCATTGCTTAGCTGGTCAATGTCAAGCTCGAGCTCGCCGTCATTGTTTTCCTATAGAGCGCAATTGTTAGCAAAACCCTGCATCTTGACGATCGGAAATGGAGGACTCACGTTCTGACCGGTATCCTTCTTAATAATGTCAATAGCGCGATCGAGATGGGGATAATCAAGATCGTTGATGGCGCTCGCAACTTGATCCTTGTCAGCCGCCGTGAGGTGCTTCTTGACTGGCTTCTTGGCCCCGCCCGCCTTCTTGGGTTGAGCCGATCCGCCCGTCGACTTGCGATTTGCTGATCCACCAGTGGTCTTGGACTTGCTCGGCTTGCTCGCCTTCTTGGATGCTTTGCTTAGTTTGGGCTGCGATTCGGCAGCGCTCTGCACTGCCTTTAAAAGCGCCTCTTGCACCATCCTGACGATGCCTTGCTGGATCTCAATCATGCTCATGTTTGTACCCGATGCGAACAGGCTGTTGAGCTTCTTGCTCTCCTCGTCCAACTTGGCGCGCAGTTCCTCCACCTCCTTAGAGTTATCGACCGCAGAGGCAGCTCCCTCGTCGCCGTAATCATCTTCATCCTCATCGTCACTAGCGTTGGAGGCGGATGTAGCGGGAGCGTTGGCTTTGGCGTATCTGGAGAGCCATGCGTCTTTGCCCTTCATAGCCGAGATGTACATTGTCTCCAGGGCCTTTGCCTTTATGCTCACAGGGTTGGCTTGCTCGACTGGTCCGTTGAAAGTGTAGCAGTTCTGGAAGATGAGCTTCAGAGTCTTATCAAACTCCTTGAGGCTGGTAATGTCACCGCTGGCGAGCATGCGAGATACCTTGCCGAGGTCCATGGGTTTCTTGATGATGGAGTAGTACTCGGGGATGTTGAGCCCTTCAGCATCGACAGGATCCAAGAACCACTGGTTTGTCTCCGTATGCTTTGGATGCATGATCTCCAACAGCACCTCATCGCAGAACTGAAGCTCAGGCTTGAGCTTCTTACGAGAAGGCTTGGTCGTGTAGTCAATGTCCTTGGGCTTGGGAGCACGCACGGTGCGCTTCGGCCGGTCGACATCCGTGGCGGTTGAAGCGCGCCGATCAGCTGTCGCCGGCTCTGGAGGCACGGAGCGTGGCTTGGCCTCCACCGTCTCACCCACCGGACTCGTGGCCGGCCCAACAGACTGTCTCTTGGACGCAGCTTCGGCGCTGGCCACATGGCGAGACTCGCGAGTAGGCTTCGATTTTGGGACCGCCTTGGGACGGGCGGGCTCTTCAGTAGGTATCGAGATCATCTCATCCCAGGTTGACCGGATGACAGTTAGGGCCGTCAGCGTGACTTCATGGGTAGCGCCGTTGAAAGAGTATGTGTTCTCGAAGATGAGGCCGAGATCTTTCCGGAAATCACCAAAAGTTTTGTACACCGGGTTTGGCTCTCGCAAGTTTCTGTCGATTTGAGACAGGTCCATGGGCTTTTCAACCTTGGCGAGGTATGAGTCCCTGAGCGCGGGCCAGAGCTTCTCAACAGCATCCCTAAAGTTACCGCCCCCTTTCGTCTTCTTTACCCGGCCAATGACCTTGCGCATTTCTCGTCTCTGATGAGAAGAAATCTCCCTGTTGTGTATCTCGGCGTCTTCCCACTTGTCGATGGTCTTGAGGCTAGGCAGCTCACCAGTCCCCGACGCGTCTGCTGAGGCAACTACCACAGTCTCCGATGGCTGTTCTTCCGCGGCGTGTGATGGGCCAGACGTCTTTGCATCAGGTACTGGAGTAGCTGGCTCGTCTTCCTTTGGCTCGGTCTTTGCACGTTTCGATGCTGGCTCATCGCTGGTGACATCATCTTCACGCTCACGGGCAACCTTGCTGCTGGGGGCATCCGTCATAGAGACCTCTTTCGAAGCCAGCACGGGGGAGGTTCCGATATCGGTCTCGATGGCAAGCTGCGACAAGCTTGCAGGATGCAGATCTACTTCGGAGGTTGGCAGAGCAGACGCATCCTCAGATGTGGGCACAGCTTCCTCATCACCCGAGGGCTTGGCAGTACTCGCGGGTTCATCTGACGGCTTGTCTGACATTTCCGTGTCGCGAGATGCCTCGTGTACATTACTGGGCGACACCTCCGAGGTCTTTTGCTGGGGCTCGTCACGAACAGGCTCAACAGAGTCACTTGCGCCAGTCGCATCAGTCATCTGCACATCCTCGGACTTGTCGAGTGACGGCTCTTCGTCCCGTTTTCCCTGTGCCGAGGAGTCTTTCGTGGACTGTTCATCTGAGCTCTTGACCTGGGATGGTGTGTGGTCTTCCGAAACGCCATTAGCGACGACGTCCTTGGGTGACCCATTGCCGTTCAACAGAGGTTTATCAGCCGCCTCTGATTTGATCCGGGAGTCCGTCTTCGATTCTGCTGACGCCACGGTCGGTTCCGGAGAGAGTGGCGCGAATGTGGATTCCACTGTCGGTTCGGCTACGGATTTGACCTCCGTCTCAGGTTTGGACTCGAGCTTTGCGTCTTGTTGAGGTGCTGCCTCCTTGTCGACTGGGGAGGCGTGGCTACGAGAGGTCGCGGTTAGCATATGAGTGCTTGACATGATTGTGTCGCGCAGGTGAGGCATGCGACGTCGTATTGTCACATACGCAGCCAAGCAAGAGCCTCCATAAATGACAGCGACTTACCCGTTCAACTCTGCCTTTTTCCCAGCGTCCAACACGGGCTGATGTGGCTTGGGGTCCAACACGGACGTGTCAGGCGTAGGCGACGCCATGATTGCCATTCGCTGTAGGACGCAAATGTGTTGAGAGTTTAGTCGGCGCGACGCGACATAAAAGGGTGGTGTGCGTTTGCGCGCGATTCGGTTTGTGGGATGCAAAGCCAGGCGCAAGCTGGCGACGCAGCTAATGGAGGGGGGGTCGGGGGGGGTCTTTATGCGTCACGGGCAGTGGCGAAAGACCTGAGGTGGATCGTTGCGACAATACGGCTGAAGGCGGGTGGGCGGCGTACAGGACGAGCGCACGCGCGCGGTCGGATGGGGATCGATGAAGAAGTCCGTCGGGCCAGGCTCAGACCCAAGGGCGATGATGGCGATGGCGATGACTATGACGGGGGTGCAGGATGATGAAGCTGAGTTTGTGTTTTTTGTTGTGAGCTGCCCTGGCACCTGCAAGGCGTGTGGCGCGTAACCGTGACTGTTCGGGCAGGTGAGATGCCGCCGACGGGAAGTGATTAAAATAGTAAGGTAACGGAAAGAGGACTTCAGAAAAGAAAAGAAGAGGAAGACAGGAAGATGCGACGGGTGAGATGCAGTTGATGATGATGACAACCAACAACCTTTTTGTTAATTAATGGTGGTGAGTGGCGATGCGATGCGCGCGCAGAAAAAAGCCACAGCCAGTGAGAAGCTTGGATGACTGGACCTCTGTTTGGGTCGTGGCTACAATGCACGGCTACAACTTGGGTTGAGTGCAGCAAGGTGGTTGGCTGGTGGTGGGAGGTACTTGGGGGTGCAGGCAACGACAGGCGCTAGCGGAAGTACCTTTTTCTTCTTTTTCAGGGTGAGGAATGAGGGGTGGGAGGGTCGGCGAGGAAAAGCGCGTGCACGTCAATAATTTTTGGCTGGTCGGAGGCGCGGTGCTATTTATGAGAGAGGAAGCCAAACCGCTGCGCGACATGGATATGAACCTATCGGGGCGCACGAAAGGCTGGGGCGCGAAAAAATTTACTTGGCCGAGGACAGGGCACCAAAGGAGGCGGGGAGGGGGGGGTGGCTAGCAGGCTGGTAGCACCACAACCACGATAATGGGCGCTGCTACCCACTGGCAATCACTGAGAGCTGCACTGGGGGCTGCACTGACGCCTGCAAGACGCACACACGAGGCCAAAGTCCATCACTTCCGCAAACAAACGCCACATCATCTCGGCCGCAGGAGTGTGTATACGTTCTCCTGGCTTGGTTGGGACGGGGGCAATGTGACCAGAGCGAGAAGAAGAGGTGAATCGCTGGTCGCTCAACGCGGAAATGAAATCCCGCTCGTCTTTGTCCGTCTCCCTTGCCCATTGTCGTGGCCGACGGAGCAAGTTTCGTGGTGGCTGGGCCGATGTTCAACTGGCGAGCCGAACTCCACCACCAACAACGGAGGCAATGAAGGCTGGTAACACCACGCAGGAATTCAGCGGGTTCGGCCGACAGCCACTCTATTAAATATTTCATCTGTGGGCACATGCTTACCTTGCTTCTCTGCAGAGATGTTGTTCGCTGGAAAAGACGCTTTTCTTGCGACCTGGACCAAGACGCCAACTGGGGACTTATCGAGGATCCACCACTTCCACTGGTGAGGGCGATAACGCGACCGACACACCGTGGGCCGGGGTCGTCGGTGTGAGAGAAGAATGTCGTCAGCCTCAATCAGGACGCGACGGACCAGTCCCCTTCAGAGCCCTCGCTCCAGCGATAGTTATCGACGGTGGTGATTGCAATGGTCTCTTGTGAATCCAGCCATGTTGCACAGGCAATAGAATAGCTTGCAGGGGCAAGTCCCGACACGCAGACAGAATGCGCATTGTTCATGACCAGATCCAAACGTCTGGCAGAGAGGGAGATGGAGGGACAGCTTCGCGCGACAGGAGAGCTTGAGCCTGGTCCGTGGTTGTATGCATTCGCTCAACCGGGGGTTCAAGACCGAGAGGAGACAGCCCAAAGATGTGGCGCGCGAGTCAGGTGACATGTCTCGTGGGTGCCGATGAGTCGCATTGTTGGCGCTGAAAACGGGTTCGTCATCACCCTTGTGTGGCTGCATCCAGGGTAGGCACCTCTTCACTGCAACCAGCCATGCAAGTCCGCAAAAAGTGGACCGGGCCAGCCGGGACAAGCCAATCAGACAAATTCTCATTTCAAATAAATTCGGGTCTCCTAACCCCTACAAGCCAATCACCGCGTGAGGCCGCCACTGGAGCACACAGCCTTTCTTTCCGTCAGTCGTCTTCCTGCCGCTCGTCCCTCGTGTCCATGTCGCGCCGCTGGAAAACGAGGTAAGAACCGAAAGACTCGTTATCACCATGTGACTCATCACCTGACTGTTATCATGCTTGATTATGTCATCTCCCCCCAGCTGTTTGGCGACCGATAGCAGTGGAGGCTGCCTAAGCTGAGCATAGTGCCGTAGCCCAAGAAAAAAAAAGTTCAACTGGTTGGTCTCAAGCAGCCGTGAAATTTTCCCAACTCGGTGCTGATACCGCTGGGAGACAGAGCTCAATATCAACAACGCATATTTGACCAAGCGATTATTAGCAACTACTTCATCGCCCTTCCGCCTTTGTCAGCCCCCCAGCTAAGCCGTTGTTGTGATATAATTTGATTAGGCTGTGAATAACACAGCCCGGGAACTCACACGACCGCCGAACCTGCACCCCTCCCACTCCATCACCACTCTCTCGACTAGTATTGCCCGAGCGTCTGCCAACCTCATGCCAATGTCAACGAAGCGAAAAGCGCCGGCCAAGCTGGCAGCGCCCGTCACCAAGTCGAGCGCTAAGCGTCCTACAAAGAACGTCATCGATGAGTCTCGAACATCCGTGTCTGGCGCCGACGGCATCGCCAATTCCCAGCCAGAGACGATAGAAATTTCATCTGATCCAGCGAGCGAAGACGACATTTCGGATGGGGAGGAGAGTGACGATCCTGAGCAAGCCAATGGCAACCCAGACACAGCCCAGTCCGCCCAGGTCAATGGCAAGCCAGCTGCACTATCAACCGAAGACGCAGACGAAGCGGAGTCAGACGGCGAGGCAACATCACCAACCTTTGGTGAATTGCTACGGGGCAACGAGGCTATAGATGTGCCAGCGCTCCTGCAGCAGTCGGCGGAACTCAGCAATGGTGCTGCGCAGCCCACAAGTACTGCCATCGTACCGCCCTCTCACCAGTCCCTCACGACTGTCCTCACCCAGGCGCTCAAGACAGACGACGTAGAACTCCTAGAGTCATGCCTGCATACCACCGATCTTATCACAGTACGAAATACGATAGAAGGCATCGACAGCACCTTGGCTGGCAGCCTCCTCACCAAGCTGGCGTCGCGGTTATACAGGCGACCAGGGCGAGCCGCTACCCTCCTGACATGGGTACAGTGGACTCTGGTCGTTCACGGTGGTGCAATCGCCTCTCAGCCCAAAGTCATCCACGGCCTGAGCGGCCTACAAAAAGTCCTAGCAGAGCGATCCAGGGGCTTGAACAGCCTTTTGGCGCTCAAGGGCAAGCTGGACCTCCTCGAGTCACAGATGGACCTGAGGAGGAGAATGAAGAGAGGCCCCGGTATGCTCAAGGAGGACGAGAGCGATTCAGAAGACGAAGATGTCATCTGGGTTGAGGGCGAGACCGAGAATGCTGGACAAGGTGCCACGGGCGGAGTGCGCACAAGGAGGAGAGGTAATGCCCAAGCCGGCCATGACGACAGTGACTCAGACGATGAGGACATGCCCCTCACGAACGGCGTCATTGGTGACTCAGAAGACGACGAAGATCATTCCGATGCAGAGGAGGATGACAGTGACAACGCAGAGGAGCCCCTGGACGAAGACGAGGTGCAGTATGATGAGGATGACTCCATGGGCGAGGAGGACGAGAGCGACGTTGATGCCGCGCCGCCAGCCAAGCTACAAAAGGTGGCTCGGTCGTTTCCTAAACGAAAGTGAATTTCGCGGGATAAAGGGGACGAGACAATGAGAATACATCGATAAAACAGACGAGGCTGGTCAAGACTTGCATATTGGGCTATTTTGGATGTGGCTCTACATCAGGGGACCTATGCGTATCAACGGCTCCCCCCCTAGTGCTGTTTATGTAAACTGTGCCTTGCATCTTGGCGTTGGTCTTGTGTAGACGTTTGGGTTTCTCTGCAATTTAATGAATGAGCTTGAAATAGTTGTCGGTCCTCTTCGTGTGACGTTAAATATACGCAATGTTTGTCTAGGAGGCTACTACTGCATAAAGGAACCGACACGCTCACTGCCGCTTAGGTTTCCAACGTGAGTTCAATGGTTTATTTACTATGCCTGGCGAAGTACGCACCGCACGACCTCCAAAGCATCTAATTCAGTAATTTGGGCAAAGTGTATGTATGTGTATTGAACGACGTACGTACATGTTCCAAAGAACCCGCAATTCACACGCAACCCATGCATGCACTGAAAACATCTAGCCGTCCAAACAAAATGCCACATCACATGCACACCGGCATGTCGACTCAAAGAAGCAAGAAAATCCAAACCCTTCCCGTCTCGGGATATTCCGACACGCCAAGCTTTCAGAACGAAAACACGAATCGAGGATTTATCGCTCCAAAGTCCCCCGTCATGTGCGCTGAAAACATGTGCAATAGAGACTGCTGATGCTGCGTGCAAGAGAAGATCTCTCTGCTAATCTAAATGGCCCAACTGCCTCGCCTCGCCCTGACACCCCAAGCCAGTGGGTCTAAGCTGTCGAGGTTGGGATGCTGTCTAGCCCACTCCATAATGTACGTTCTTAGGGCTTTCCACCTCGGACACCGCATCTCCTCGGATGTCTCTTCCAATTTCATCTCCAGCATATGGCCTTTGGCCACGCTTACACTGTCGCCCCTGCATAGCTCATCCACGCTGATTAGGCTAATCTTGGAGAGCTCCTCGTCATAGGCATGTGCCATGGCGGGATACCCCAAAGATAAATAATTGTACACTTGTGTAACAAACTCGTCACCAAATTCCTGGGAAATCTTGTCTTCTCTGTCTGCTTGCAACTTCTCGTCTTGTAACCGCTCGTCAAGGCCGTGCAGCATGTGAAGACCCTTAGGCTTCCCGCTCCTACATCGGTGCTCAACCGTGCTTGGCGTAGTATCGGACGAATCAGAGGACGACAGCAGCGATGCCGGTTCTTCGCTCAGCGATGGCGAATCAAAATCACCCCCTTGCGGTGAAGACGGAGGGTGCGGTGTCACCATCATGTCTGGCGCATGCAAGCCCGCGGGCACGATGTAACTCTCGTTGGTTTCTGACTTGCAGCAAAGCCATTCCGAGACACCAGCACCCGTGATGTCCCGATTCTCTTCCTCGATTTCCACGCTGGATGAATGAGTGGTCCGTCTCGAAGTTTGTCTGTTTTGGCGATGGACATTTCCGAAATGTAGGTCCTTGCCAAGCATAGGGGGGAGAGGCAGCTTGCCCGCTCTTCAGAAGCCTTGGATCTCCAGTACTTGACACCACAAAGCCCCGAATGGATAGCCGAATGGACTAGGCTGGCCGCGCTGGACGGTGTCCGGCGTGTGGGGTTTGACCGGGCCCGCCTTCAGCCAGCCCCCGGAGCTTGCGTTGGGCCGGAGCGGCGCTCACTCGAGGTTTCGTTCGTATAAGCCGCCGAGACTGGGACGTTTCCTTCGGTTCTTGGGGGGGAATCCCTCCTATCATCAACAGAGACACGGCTATTTGTCGTCCACAAGGGATCCGAGGTTGCGGGTAGTTCCATCCTGTCAAGATCAGAGTCCGACCGCATTAATAGCAATCGTTGTCCACTACATCGTTGTCCACTACCTACCGCGTCATCACCACTCCCCTGGCGATCATGGGCATCTTCTCCGCATGGGTTTGCATGTGCTTGTGCCACCAAGTTAGCTCAGGCTGGATGATTTACGCCGGGTCCTGCCGATGTGGCTTTTGTCCTGATCAAGGGGCGTGGCATCAGGAGAGTTGTCACTGGTCCGAGCCCTCTCGATAGTAGAAATGTGCCACACCGCCCTCGCGTGCCCGGCTATTGGGAAACGCTGCGAGGGCAGCCTCTTCCATTTGCCTGGCGGCATCTCTGGCAGCGAGCTCTAATAGATATTCCTTTACCCCTTCCTCCTCCGTCTCTCGCCGCGTTGGCGGCATCGGCCGCTGAGGCTCATCATCTGTAGATTGGCCACGCCTTCGCTTTTGCTTCGACTTGGCAGTGTAGATGTGGTTGGTATAAGGAGTAATGTCGGTCTTGTCGGTCGGTTTCGTGGCGGGTCCCTCGTCGCCTACCCTGCGGACTCTTCGGGATGTCTCAATCAGTTGAGGGTGAAAGCGACGCTTCACTTGCAGCTCATGGAGCTGATGTATTGGGGGAGACGGAGATCGCGGGGATGGTTCTGGGGTGAGTTCCGGGTTCGGGCCTGGAGCGGCCGCACCTTTGCGGACGGACTGGAACGTTGTTTCGATGGGAACAGGTGCAAATCGTCGCCGGGGCTCTTCGGGTTTAGCCATGATGGCGATGTGGTTAATGTGGTAAGAGTGGGATCGTTCAGTAGACGGCGTCGATGGTGCTGGATCGACCAAGCACAAAACGCCGATATTAGAGTGGCATGCCTCGGCCGGGGGTAGATGAGTCGACGCTCCTTTGGATCTGACCACTGGACGACCACGAGATGTCACCTAGAAAAATCGACGGCAGACGAATTCGCTTTGTCGTGCCGTGGAAAGGCGTTGCGATGGTGATGAAAGGGGAATGCTTCGACGCCCGGGAAGCAGGGGTTAATGATAGGCAATGACGGCGAAGTTGTTGAGGCACTGGATTGATTAGGATTAATTACCCAGTACGAGGTACAGAACAGTTGGGACTCACGATGGTAATTAGTAGTAGCAACCCGCCTGTGAGTTGTTCATCAACCACTCATTAGTGGAGTGGGGCAATTCCATTTCTAGTGGTGGGGTAAAAGAGTGCTAGCACTGTAGGGGCGAGGTTCCTACCTTAGTTCATTTAGCGAACCAAACACACAGTCCGGGTGAGAGATTCCGGGTCTGCCATGCACTGTACGTGGGCCCCGAAGTAGACCTGTTTGATTACTGGAAATGGCCGGTTCTGGTGGCGGCTACTGCGACATATTCGCACTGTATTTTACAGAGGGTTGCCACCAGTCATGAGCGGACGTCGGTGACAGACCCTCGGGTGACAACCCTGTAGATCCTGAAGGTGCGTCTGAGACAAACACAGCAGCACCAACTGTCCGGGGGTATTCAAGCCTAGATATCCCGAAAGCGGAAGATGACTGACATCATTGATCATTGTTGCCAGCCCCTCAACGAACGCTGCGATTCCTTCGAGCTGCAATGATCGCGGGCCCAACAATTCATACCAAGCACATGTTGTATCATTCATTTACCTGCGAGGGGGTCAGTCAAGTGTCACCCTCGATGAAAGAGTTACGCGCCAACTCAACTTGTTGAACTAAGGAAACAATGCAATACACTAGCCTATTCGCGATATCCTGAGAAGCACTAGCGGTGACTAGGTCAGCAAACGGAGTCAACCGACATGACATGCCACTCTTCCTGAGGCTTCACCGACAGTTCACGATAACAGCGCCTAGCATTCGAACGCATCCACCGGAATGGCTCTCAACGACTATCAGTTGCTAGAATCAATTGCCTGTCGTTCATTATTGCTGCAGTCCCGCCAATAGCGGCTCGGAAGCCACAGCCTATCTTTACACTACAGCATCTGAGGGTCCGACCTGCCTCGTGGCTGCAGCCGATGGCGGAGTGTTAATTGGTCCCGAAGTGACATTTGACTGTGCATATTTCCATCATTGTTCACGAAGCATACTGCTGAGGCAGGGCAGACAGTTAGCAATTCGAACAAAGACGGAAAGAATCCACCGCAACAGGTTTTGAGATCTGTATTTAGCTCGTCTCATCAGGGGTGGCTTTGACCAATAACGATACCAGCAATAATGACTTTTGATGCCAATTAGCTGCTGCTCAGTTTTTAAAGGACTGCGACGCAGCGATTGTCGCCAGCTCGTAAAGCTCGCCAGACTAAAAGACTGCCATTGTGTCATCTTCCCAAACGCTGGGTACAACAATCATGGACAATAGAGGCAGAGAGCAAGCATCGGATATGTGGGCAATCGAATCCTGTTGTTCATGTTGAGCTATGATTGTCTTCATTCATTATCAGGGCGACTTAAATGGAAGCTCAAAAGCCCTCTGTTTCTAAAGCTGTGTGTTCAAGGGGTAGGTCCAATGAAAGAGCTATGCGCATGTCATGCCTAAGCAGCCGTGGCGTAATTTCTGATCTTGCAGGACCCGAAATCGAGCAGTTAATTACAGCTCTGTCCCAGGACGTCCCACATCTTCTTGAGGCCTCAAAGAGGCCAAGATGTACTGCATCTCGTGAGGTCTACCTGGCTGCGATCTCTTCAGGTAAACAGGTACTTGCATCTCCCGCAAAAACAAGCACTGATGAGGACACTTTACTTTGACTTCACTTATGGGATTAAAATACAATAAAATCAAGTATGCATAAGAACCTAGAAAGACGTCTAAATAACTGGAGAAAATACCTTCCTGACGCCTTCGGGGTCTCAAGAAGATGGTACGTAATGGCAAGCATCGTCACCAGTGCTTGTTTTCGAACCAAGTGGACAGACGTGGCAAGTTAGAAGCTCGGTCATTTCGTGATGTGTTCATAGTTAGATCGAGATTACCTCTCTAGTTAGTACTTGAGCACTTGCAGATCTAACCAGGTTGGAGGTACTCCGTACATGCCGTCGAATCTTTGTTACCACAAAACAATATTCGATCGTTTCTTACCTGCTTGGCCGCCGCCAGTACAGAGAAACGCCAAGCCGCATCTATTGCAATTGCACCTTTGTATAATGCCGATTGCTGACGCCTCAATATTCCAGATCAGACGGAAGGAATGCGCTGGCTTCCAAATTTGTGTGCGTCAAATGATTTTCTGTTATTTCCAAACGCGCTTGATACATTGCTTACCACAGCATTCTGGAATGCTCTCCAGGAAGCTACCCAAGCAGGTAATGTAGTGTAATTCCAAGGGGTACGTTGTGAGACACTCCAGGCTGTTTGATAAAACATAGCGGTGCGAGTTTCAGGACAATAATTAACTGATAGGGCCTATCTTGGGCTCTGCACTCTATCTATGGGTCCGACCGTCTCAGGTATGAGCAAGCTGAAGGAACGGAGGCTGTGACACTATGCTTCGCACCATAGCAAGACTTTGGTGACGGAGCATTAGGTGATCGTCAGTGATTGGAATTTAGGCGCAGACATGTTCCTACTTCGTTAGTCACGAGTGCAGGTTTGGTGCTTCCTTGGACGGTCGCCAACGCCGTCCGGGTACCTATGCAATTGCGCCTATGGGAATGGCTACCTTTGCTTTGATCTTCTGGTTTTCGGAATAAACGGCCGCCAAGACCAGCATTCCCGCAAGCCCGCACACGTAATCCACTGTGCTGCGATCATTTTCTTTGGCGTTTAATACGGGGTTCGTGGTGCATGAGGTCCGTATGTGTGGTGAAGGAGGTGGCTATGCAGCTAGGGTTGCTCCACGGTTTCAGCACTAACGGTGAGCTTTGCTGGCTGACGAGAGGCGCCTCCCCACAACCGAGCAGAGTTGCATCATCTGAGTCTGCTAGCAGAAGGCGGAAATAGAAAGGGTCAAGTCTACCTTTAGGCATGCGACATCTAATATTTCTGCTGATTGACGTAAAGTCTCGTCATGTTCAGTATTGCCAAGCCAGACAAGACGGAGTACGGCTATTTGTGGGGGAAAACCACGCCGCCAGACGCGCGTCAGCAGTGGGCGAGATTGGTTTGGGGCTGCCAGCGCTACCAGTGCTGCCAGATTTAGCACACTGGCTTTGGTATTACTTCGTATTCCAGAGAGGCGGTTGCCGTGTTGATTCCACAGTGCAGTCGGTCGGTTGATTTAGCAACTTGGCTGGGCCACCTGCAGGCTGCTGAGCCAGCTAAGTGAGCCAACTAACTGGTGGCCGTGGCTATGTCCGTCGCCTACCTTCCCACACACAACCTCGCTGTACTTCGTACCAGCACACTATTACGCACCCGTGCAAAGTACACACCACTACACACGCCATGCGTCTCGTGCCAAAACACTGATGGAGATGTACACATCCGATGGGATCCATCCACCACCGCCCGCTGCGGTCGGCTTGAGAACGGACACACAGCACCCAATCATCTCTCGTAGGGGCCTGTTGGATAGGGCGTGTTTACTACCAATGCGTCGCAACTCGAGTCTCGCGCCCGGCCAAATGCTACCCGCACCTCGTGGCACTACTCCCGTTTGGTACTAGTGCCCCATACATTACGAAGGTCTAACCAAGGCGGGTGGCCAGATCTGACACTGTCGTCTGTTGCGCTGTTGGGTCCCCCCCTCTTCCCCTGCAGTTTTGCTGGTGCAGTGGTGCGCTCCTCCCTCCTGCGCAGGTTCGAAATTGCCATGGCATGGCGCCTCCGTGTCGCCATTCCTACCTATTTGACTTTGGCCTCCCCGCCACTGTAACCAAACTTCGCCCCGTCATCATCAATCATCCCACGCTCGTTCAATACCCCGTGCATACAAACTAACTGTAGTCATATTGCGCTGCATCCCCGGCCGTCGCTCCCGCGATCTCATCGAGAGGAGGATACACTTTTATATCGTTAGACACCGACACGCGCGAAATAGCCACACTGCGAGTGGCAGAGTCAAAGATGAAGCCGTCGTCGTGGACATGGATAGCGTCCATGTTGGCCTTGGCGTCGCACGCCTCAGCCGACAAGGTCCTCTTCTCGAACTCACTCAACACATGCCAGGCCGACTCGGGCTTTTCGGCCAGTCTCTTCAAGGTCTCTTACACGCCGAATAACAACTCCGTCGACATTCAGCTGCAGGCCATCTCAACCATCAACGACAAGATCGTCCTTGACTTCGCCATCAGCGCATTTGGCCTGCAGATCATGCGCCAGTCCTTTGACCCGTGCTCCATCAAGAGTTTCGGCTTCTGTCCCATGAGATCCGGCAAGCTCAACGGCCCTTTCGTCCTGCCCGTTCCTGCGTCCGCGTCTTCCAAGATCCCCGGTATCGCCTTTTCCTTCCCTGACCTGGATGCCAGGGTCAAGGCGTACATCAACAGCACCACAGAACCTGGGAAGACATACGCTTGTCTTGAAACGTCATTTAGCAATGGCAAAACCGTCGACTTGGTCGGTGTCAAATGGGCGACCGCCGTTATTGCCGTCCTGGCCCTGCTCTCGTCCGCCATCCTCAACACTCTCGGCTACTACAACACCGCCGCACACATCGCCGCAAACTCTCTGTCTCTCTTTGGCTACTTTCAAGCGCAGGCAATTTTTGGTCTGACGGGCGTCACCCTCCCACCCATCGTTCAGGCGTGGACGCAAAACCTTCAATGGTCTATGGGCATAATCCGTGTGGGATTCCTGCAGACATTGTGCGGGTGGTATCAGCGATCTACCGCCGGAACCCCGTCCACCCTTCTTTCTTCGCTACAGACCACCTCTGTGACTGTACACAAGCGTGCCCTGAGCCTTGACAGCAGGCGCACCGGCCCTCTTGACCGCGCGTGGGCGCAGTTGCCAGCCGTTGTCAGGAATATCGCGAAACGATCAGGTAATATCCAGGATGATACAGGTTCCACTGTCGTCTATGGTATTCAGCGTGTCGCCTTCAGGGCTGATATCGAAACCACCAATCTTTTCCTCACCTCTCTTGTGTGGTTTATTATCCTCCTCATCTTGGTTGCCATCGTCGTGTCCGTCTTCAAGGGCGTCTCCGAGCTCATGGCCAGGAAAGAAAGGGGCAACATTGAGAAGGAGAGCAGGCTCGCCGATATCCGCAACGGTTTCACCTCGATTCTCAAGGGCAGCTTGTTCCGCGCTTGCCTGGTTGGATTCCCTCCCATGGTTATTTTCTGCCTCTGGGAGTTCACTCAGATTGACTCGCCCGCTGCCGCTGTCATGGCTGCCTTCTTTCTGATTGGACTTTGCGCCACTCTTGGCTTTGCCGCTTTCAAGGTTATCCGCGTTGCTCGACACGGCGTCTCTGTGCACCACAACCCCGCCTATATCCTGTTCGCCAACCCCGAGAGACTCAACCAGTACGGCTGCCTCTATATCCAGTACAAAGCATCCGCACACTACTTTATCGTGCCCACACTCGTGTATATGTTTATCAAGGCCATGTTTGTTGCCCTGGCCCAGAAGAACGGTCTCGCGCAAGCGATCGGTTTCATCATCATCGAAGCAGCTGCTTTGATCGGCGCCTCCGTTTTGCGACCCTGGATGGACAAGAGCACCAACTCTTTCAACATTGCTATTTGCTCTGTAAACTTCATCAACAGCATCTGTCTCCTGATGTTCACTGACGTCTTTGGAGCACCCGGCCTAGTTATCGGCGTCTTTGAAATTCTCTTCTTCATCCTCAACGCTGCCTTCTCACTTATCCTTTTGCTACTCATCATTGTGTCAACGACAATGACCTTTTTCCGCAAGAACCCCGATGTTCGGTACCAGCGCATGGGTGACGACCGCAACTCGTTTATGAGGTCGTCGTCAAAGGTTGGCGTGAACAATGAGTTGGATGCGCTGGCTGCTACGGCTCGCGGCGATAGTTCTGTTGCGTTAGGCTACACCAAGAACTATTAGTCTTTTGTCGTTCTCAACCTATGACAGTGTTTCTTTTGGGTATATTACATGTCTAATGTATAAATAAAAGGGAGTTCCATATTTACATCTGGGAGGCGCAATCATTGACATTTCTTGAATTGTTTGTATTTATGGGTTTTAAAGGATACCTTGAGCACGAAGACCTATGCCGTCGGCTTTCCTTTCTTACAATGTCATTTTGTTAATGCATCTTGAATTTCAGGTAGCTCTAAAACATGTTAGACTTGATAGACAGCTATTCAATCTACCACTCTACCGCAAATCGTACTTCCTCCTTACTTACTTACCTCTTATGCTGGTGCACCAAGCAAGGTAGGGACTAGGGACAAGATCTTACCAACACCTGTAAACTCACATCGCCAGAAAAGTGGCGTGCCCTGGCTCCTTGTGCATACATGCATGCCTAGAGGGTATTCCCACATTGAATACGTGTCACACAAGCCAGTAATCCCGTGGTTATTGGAATCGACATGGAAGACGGAGGGAAAGCGGCCAGACCAGTATTTTCGGCTATAAATATAGGGCATTGCCCGTGGAGGATGCCTAGGTGGAGGTGATCTAGCCTGTTTCTTCCCTTCAACCTTGGCTCGGTCCGATCCTTTGTGATCAACTACACAGCACCGCTCTTACGTAGTCGCCTTGACAACTGTGAGATGTGCAAACGCCGGAAAAGATAGTGGCCCAGGCTCGTCCTTGCTTACGAGACGGGCACGGATAAGTACACACAGGTCCGGGTGAGGATATCACGAGATTGTATGTGAGCCGCACGAGCCGTCAATCGTGCTGTTATTGGAATTTGACAAAGGAGAAAAGAAGGGTTATATAGACACTCCTCTCAGCTAAAAATTCGGGACGTTACCCGCTGAGAAAACATGGATAGATATCAAGCATCTTGCCTTGGTACTTTGCCTAGCCATTCATTCAGCGAGTAACTATTCACAACGCTCAAAAGGTAGCCTCAACGACAACAGACACCTACCCTGGACCGGGAAGCAGAACCACGACACCGCAACTGTTTAAGAAATCTTTTCGTGTTTGGGCACAATAGCCTTTCTTTCCTTTCCTTCATTGCAGTTGGTGATGTTGGCATGGTCGTGTGTAAGTCTGCTTGGCTGGTGAGTACAAGTCGTGTATTGATGTGTTGGTGGACGTCAACATTAAACGGATGGTCTCACAATGCTCCCAATTTTCTTCCTGGATGTTTTTCAACCACGTGCTTTGCGAAGTGCTCAACCACTAATAGAGAAATGGAACCGTCGGTGAGCCAGGCCATGCCGTCGCTTCGGAAGATGGCCTTATCGCTGAACGAGGAGAATGCCATATCATCACAGGAACGGCCTTGCCAAGGAGATCCACGAGACAAGCCTCCGACGGCTAATGAAGCGCCCAAAGGATATCCATCTCGTTGACTGCACTGGTACCCACGCTCTCCCAACGACATAGTGCAACGTCACTGCTGTGGTGCAAGACTTCAAGCGCATTAACATCTACATAGCGGTACTTGGCTGATACAAGCCGGTAAGGCTCTCTATTGACCTTGAAAACTCTGACCGCTGAACGTTGACCGTTGTAGGGAACATCTGCCGAGAGACATTCTGGAGCAGGGGTCCCACCGAAAGGTGCAATCCACCAATATGGTGGAAATTGGCTGTTTGTCAGACATCACTGAATGGGTCGGGTTGTCAGATTGTTGATAAGAGGCATTTTGGGCATCAATGAGAGGAACCTGGGTTGTGTCTGGCGTTGCGAGCACGGCGAATGGGGAAACTTGGGATGGGAATCATGACGAGCACTACACTTGCCGATGGGTTGTCTAGTTGGTCTTGAAAGCGTAGTCTGTGGAGCATGCATGACGCCATGCAGTATGGGCAATGAGAGACGGCTCGAAAACGCTCCCAGTGCCGTTCGTTCATCGATAGACCATGAAACACAATGGCGGTTGTGTTTCCAGCTGCTGGGGGCACAGGCAATCTTCAACATGCCACACGCAGCGCGGAAACAAAATGAACGGGGTTGAGATGGGCGAGACATCAGCAACGGGAGAGGAGGCCTGACGCAGGCAAACGTGTCTTGCGACGGGGTGTGTTGATTAATTCAAGGGACGACAGTGATTTGCTGCACAAATGTCTGGGGGACGTGTGCGTGCGGGTGTGTCACAGTGAGAGAGAGTGTGTGTTCGTGTTGAGTGTTGAGAGCGTTGTGATTGTTGTTGCCACTTACTTACAGGACGGGCTTCTCGAACAGGACCGTGGGTTGTCACCTAGCCAACTACCTAGGGCTCCTGGCCGGCCGTGCAGGGATTCATATGGACGGGCAGCCTAACCCGGAGACCTAGAAGGGTGGAAATGAGCGCTTTCTGCAGAATAGGAAAACTAGAGCTTGGTGTTGGTATCCGCTGGCAAGACGAAGCTCTAACTAATATGGCGACTCTGTGAAGCCGAAGGAGGGGACAGATATCCATTAAACTAGCTGAGACAGACCGGACTTCTTTGGCGTGGGTCGTTGGTTTTGATACGAGAGGCTGCAAGCGAGCAGGCGGTTTATTCCGCTTCCCTCTTGTCGCTATGGGCATGCTTACGGCTTGATTATGTCTGCGTTTGGCTGTAGTCTGATCATTAATCAGTGAGCTGCTTGGGAGCGGAGCACACAGTCGACTCTAAAAACAGAATATGGAGCATCTTTGCTGGATGATGGTTTGGGGCTCAACACATAATTACATATCTTACCTGCCTTGCAGCTCGCTAGGTAATACCAACATGTTCATTACTCTAATGGTAATTTGCATGTCACAGATTAAGGCGTTTTTTGCCTCTACTACTTACCATGGCTGCACTGGTCTGCTGATGTATACTTCGCAGCGTGACCGGTGTGTTCTACTTTGAGTGTTGGTTGGCTGACCCCCATGAATGAACGGAGGACTCCCGTTGGTTCGAGTAGGTTGAGACTTCTAGGTAGCTGAAGTGCAATGGACGCGTCCGGGACGAATCACACGGTACAGCGCATGAATTGGCCTGGCCGCGCCCCTTGGCAAAGCAACGACGCGTCGTGTGGTGATGTTTGCTTGTATCCTAGGCTTGGAGGCACCTGGACATTCATTCCCTTCGCTACAACCTCTCACAAACCACCAGAGTCTTGCCGGTTACTAGTGAACAGTCCCTCAAATGTCGTCGAGTGAAGAAGACCCGAACCCCCCGCCGGCGTCTCAATCCCACTTTGCCAAATTCGAAAACTTCACACCAGACGACGATGCCTCGTTCAGCCATGAGTTTGCCCGCCTCGCATCGTCCCAGGAATGGGTCCCCGGTTCGCAGCGGTACAAGCGCGAGCACACGATTGCCATGCGTGAAGAGCTCAAGCTGCACTTCTTCTCCCAGCCGCAGCCGCTAGACGATGATGCTGTCAAGGAGGAGGAGCTCACAGAGGGGGAGAGGAAGCTCATGGGGTATCAGGCGCTCTGCCGCGAGGTGGGGATACCGCCGAGCGACGACGTCGTGGAGTGCAGGAAGCACTTGCGGAACACGCTTGTGAACATTGTGGACCTGATTGACACGCGACGGACGGGCAGGGGCGGTCGTCGTGTGGAAGGATTTCGAGGCGTTCCGCAAGTACACGCTGCAGGACGAACACAGGATCAACATGGACGAGGCGAAGAAGGATGGCGGGTACCTGGCATCTTTGCTGCAGCGGCTCCGTGAGCCCTCGCCACGACGGCGGAAGAGGAAGGGCGGGAAGAGGCACAGCGGTGGGAATAGAGTGGCCTCGGGGAGGGTAATCAAATCGAGCGCGGCTTGATACGACAGGTATATTGGGTAATGGGACATAGTAGGCGCTTATTCTGACCAGTGTTGATATTGACGTTGTAAATGGGCGTCTGCTGGACCAACGATGCCTAGCTTGCATACGGGTCGGCTTGTGAGGTAAATTAGCTGTGGCCACCGTTGCCACTGAGCTATCCGCTCACAAGTTGGCATTCTGCATCCCACTGCATTTTCGCCAGACTGTCTGTGCCGGGTTGACTTCGGCGACGCCCTCACCCTTGAATCGACCATTTGGCACATCTCAAGCATCGCATTGATTTGCATCGCCTGAGCACACCCGCTCATCGTTAGTGCCTGTACGGGCTCGTACTCGGCAGCTCCAGGCGGCGAAGCAGAGGCTGTGCACGGCGGGAACCGCCCATGGAACGGTGGCCCGAGGCGGCTCTTCCTCTAGCTGTGAATCAGATACGGATCGTCCGCACTAACCCTCGTAGTGCAAGATTTTATGCTGGGCCGGAGGCTTGTGCCAAGTTGGTGCACCGCATCAGCTAATTTGGACGGGGCGACAGGAGCAAGAACCCGCATCTGGGGTGCCGGGGAGACAAGGGACTCATGTTTGCTGTTGCTCGACATGCCGCAGGACGGGTTGCACAGGGTGGTGGTCACTCAGGGCACAATGTAAAATCGGGGGAGATTGACGAGACGATGAGATGGACGTGCAGAAGAGACAAACATGGCGGCTTGTGAGGACACACCATGTGCAACGTTGGGGTGATGGATGGGACGATGCTGCGGTGTTCACGTGCTACGGCGTCAGCCTACGAAGCCTATCGCTGCAAGCCTAACGTGTTGTTTAGTGCACAGCGACGGAGATGGATGCGCTGGCTTGCCCACAAATCTTGGTTGGGAGGGTTGCCACCCACTGCGTTAGAGAAAGCAGTATTCAGGGCTTGGTACGAAGTAGATGACATGAGCAAGCTTATGAGTTGACCATAATCACTGTCAAGATACACGCGCCTGCCCCTTTCCAGTCAGTGCAAGTTCAAAATACGACGAGGTACAGCCCCCGGCAGGGATATTTACGGGACATCCCTGAACGGCCATGCATTGACTCTCAGGGGGATTAGGCACTGGCGCATGGCCGGCCACCTACCGCCACGGGCCTTGGAGCCACACGGCTGGAGCAGCCTGGCAACCTGGGATTTGACAGCGCATCTCACCACGGCTCAGAGCAGACTGGCCGCTTGTTTGTTCCGTTTGATGGGGGCAATACGACGGTTGGAGCAAAATCCAGAGAGCTGTACGTTGAAGAAACCGTAAGAAGCCACCCTAAGTCTAAGTTGACCGAAGTCACTTGGCCAGCTATATCTCTTCATTACGGCTACTGCACCCCCATCCTTCACAACGGCCTTAGATGCTCTGTATTCACAAACAACGCCATACGAGATATCCACGCCATTATTATATTCCTCTCCCCCACTCCCTAGAATACCCTTGTCTCGCGGCGCTCTCTCCTTCTCGTATCTCGTAGCTAAGTTTGATAGCATTGGCAGAAACCACAACACCTGTTTCTAACACGGCTGAAACCACGCTACAGAAGGCGTAAACACCAGCAGAAACAGATGGAATACAGGAACTAGGGGGACGATGTCACGTTTTATGTCCCCGAACGCAAACGTCTACTACCGAAGATTCAGGGCGATCATACAGGAAAGGATGCGAGGCATCACTACCGGAACCGAATTAGGAAAAACGCGAAAGTCGTAGAAAGGGAACCGGAACACATTTGATGGTCGGTTGTTACGGCATGTGGACACAAAAAAAGGGAGAAAGATGTTCGAGAGGTGGCCACGATGGGGGGCGAAAAGGAAAGTGCAAGGAAGAGGATGGGATCAGAAGAAAGAGGAATTTCGGTGGAGGAAAAGGTAAGGGGAGAAGGTAAGCGGTTGGCGGAAGTGTGGGAGGGAAAAGGGGGGGAAGGGTGTGGTGTGAGTGTGGAGGAAGAGTATGTAAGGCGATAGGAAAAGGATGGACATTTGGGTTAGAACGAGTAAACTGATGTGAGGGATAAAGACGAGGGAAATGATGGAGAGAATGAAGAGCGGAGAGAGGAGTAACGCGTGCAGTGAGGGGTGAGAAGATCGAGAGAAGCGTTAGTGCTATGGTTAGTTGGTGTAGTATGTAGGGGAGGTGTGATGATGCGGGTATATAAGTATAGAAGACGGGGTAGGAGTGAGAAAAGGGATCTAAGAATAGAAAAGCTGAGCATGAATGACGAAATCGGAAATTAGAAAGAGGACGGAGGACATAGGGGTATAGGGTAAGTTGGAAACAGAAGCGGGTAGGCGGGGGAAAAGTGATCAGGTCAAAAAAACGGGGAAGATACGAATGGGCGTGAGGGGGGTTAAGTCGTGCGGGTAATAAGCGAGGGATGTGGGGGCAGGGAGTAGCAGGGGGGGAGGGGGACGCAGTGTAAGAGGTCGCGGAGTTAGGAGTGGTGGAGTGTGCGAGAGGGAAAAGGAGCGAGAAGAGGACCAGAGTGTTACCTCAGGGCGCAGTGAGTGGTGCGTCAGGAGGTGTGGATCCTGCCCTTCCTCGCTGCATTTGTTGCTTTGTCCCATGTTCTGAGCCCTCCTCCTCCATAACTCGCGGGAACTGGCCTCTGCTGTTTGATTCCTTTTTGTTGGGGTGGAGCGGGAGAGGCGCGGGCATGTCGCATGTTGTGTTGTGGCTGGTTGCATTGGAGCTCCCTTCCCCTGCTTTGTCAAAAGGGACTCTAGCAGTGGGTTGGTGCAGCGTCTGCATCGATTGACGCCAGCATTTCCCCTGTAATCATCGTATCCATCTAGGGAGTAGTCGAGGACAGATACGGGGGAAGGCATGGTCGACAGGCATTGCACTGGCTTCGCATGCTGCTCGACTGCCAACCGCAACTGCCAACTGCCAACTGCAAGCCTGGCATTCAGGGAACCGTGGCCCGTCCCGGCACCAGTAAGATTGAGCGAGGTGATTAAGCAGTGGCCACCAGTGCACTACTGAACAGCGGTTCCCGAACCGACAGGCCTGGACCCTGAGGGCATTCCAGCTCCGTGCGGAAATATCTGCGACTGCTACGTGATAGCTGCCAACACAGTAGGGAGAGGCGCTCTGATAGGCCACGGTCGTCGGTATCCCATCTCCGCCCATTTCTACAAAATCGCAGATTAGACACATTTTATTGTGCTTGCAGATATGAGCCCTCCTGGTAGATTAAGGTACGCGCTGAGAGATTAGGACTCCGGGGCGATAAGTAGCACCGGCTTATATTGCAGAGGGTCTGGCTACCAGTGCGGTAGATTAGTAGCGTTGGTTTCGGCATCAGGGCGCTCTGCTTTGGTTGCTTGGCGCGCATTGCCAGTTCCGCGACCCACGCGACTAGAATGCGGGCCTAGAGGTCTGGAAGGCAATCAGGTTTTCAGTGCCAGGACTCCTCCGTACCACATATCTATCGGGTACGTACTCTGTATCCGCAGGTACCTTTGCCGTGCCGATAGTGAACCGGCGCCATGCATGTCCCGCTAGTGCATGGCGAGGTACCTTAAAAGTTACGATAAACCATCGTCAGGTCGCATCGTATTTGTCTTGTCCCACCTCTTGCTTGCTGGTGTTTTCATCACTGTTTCTCCGTTCCACACATCCCATCCATCTTTTCTTCGCCTCACCTGTCTGTCTCGCCCTCGCCCTCTTACGCATACACGCTCGCACAGACAAGACGCCCTGCCTCTCACTGCTCTCGCATGCCACTCGTCGTGCATGGCCCCCCCGTTCCCCTTCATTTCTCTCAGCCAACGAGCGTTCTTCGCAACTGGCTGCCAGATCGGCTGCAGCCCGCGGCGTCATACATCCTGCACCAGACTCCATCCGATCTTCGCCCACTGATGGCCGGCTTAACCACCCAACCGACAACACCCAACAATCCGTCCTCAACCAGCAACCGCCGACCACTTGTCCTCGGCGACTCTTCCATCCACATCCCTTTGTAATCGTGGACCGTCAATCTTCTGTCATTGTACAGCGTCCGTCGTCGCATCGTCGCCAATCTCCGTACCCGTCTCCGGCCTTCGCCTTCTTTCCCTGGCTCAAGACAACGTAGGCTCTGGAGTTACCGACTTTTTAACTCTACTCTTGTTCTGGAGTAGCGTCTCCATATCCGCAGTGCTGCTCTTTTCAACGACTTCTGAGTTCATCCACAGACTTTGTTTGGCTTTGACCCCGGTCTAGAACAAGACCTAGCCTATCAATTGTCGTCTCTCCTGCATCTTGCACCCTGGATGTCTCGGTCTTGAGCGAGCCAGCTGACAGCATCGCCTGAGTCACCCCACGCTAGAGTTGCCAGTCTACATTCTTGACTCAAGCCTCCCACTGACGCACTCGCAAAAACACAAGTGCACAGCAGATCCTGAGGGCCCTGAGACGCACCCCGTACCGCTACGAGGCTATTCTCGCCTTTCCCTGCGGCCCACGCGGTAGCCCGAGGCGACTTTGCAATGGTCGAACCGGAACCAGCAGTCGCTGCCCTCTCGGCCGATTACGACTCAGCGGAACTCGACGTCTCGAGAACATCGTCCAACACCGCAGAGACAAACCCGAGCCCTCCCATAACAACCTTCAAAGCCGTGGGCAATCGTGTAGGCACCCCTCTAGGCCTTTTCATCGGACCCGCCTCGAAAACAAGCGACAAGACCATGGCAACACTAACACTGGCGCAAGACCAAGAGTCGTTGCCAGTCTTGTCGTCGCACGATCTACCTCTCTCACCACACCCCTCAGATACCAATGCCGTTGATCATTTTGACGATGAACGATACTCAAAACCCACAGCGAACCCCAATGACATCAGTTCTGCCCTCCCCCCAACGCCTCCTAACCGCCTCGACGAGATGATGCTCTCCAGCTCCAGCCTGGACAAAGTCCATCCCGTGCAAGACTCCGTCTCCTCGCTCGATGGCTCTGCAGATGCCGATTCTCCGCTCCGCACCGGCAGCGTCCAGCCGGACACAGCCATTGCCCATCCAAAGCCTAAACCCATAGTCCGCACGACGCCAAATACCAACGCCGGTAAAACACCGCTGAGTGGCCCGCCGCCTCGCCGCGCGCCTGCCGAGAACATTGCCCAACTCGAAGCCACGGCGGAGCGACTTTCGATGACGAGCTCCATCGACAATGCGATTCGCGATCTGCATGGCGAGCTGAAGAGAAGCGATAGCAGACGCTCCTCGATCCTTGCGGCTAGTGTCCGAGCTGCCTCGATTGACGAAAGCTTCGAAAATGCACCATCCGCCACCGAGCACCTCAAACGTCACCTCTCCACATCATCGTCCATTGTGTCAACGAATACTGCTGCACGCCATGGAGGCTATTCGCCTGCCGGATTTGTCATGTTGCCTGGCGACCCTATATCCAGTCGTCTACGACCAGGCTCCGCAAACTCGACTAGCCGACCGGAGCTCGAGACCGAAATAATTTCGTCCATGTCGCGCCACGGCCCCGGCAAGGCCTCCGTTCGGAGTGTGCGGTCGACGAAGTTATCGTTGGCAGACATCGCCGAATCGGAACCCGTATCATTGAACAGTCGTGCATTTGAGGAGGCCGATGCAGCGCCTCCTATTGAATGGCAAGATGACCAGCCCTTGGCACAGGCTCCAGCACAGCGAGACATCGATATACCAAACACCGACGCCTTCCATAAAATGTTAGGCGATAGCTTCTCGCCCGCTCCCGCCATGGCAAGACCCTTGGCGGAGGAACCGGTTGGGCCGGCCATCCAGCCTCAGACCGACATCCCCAAACCTTCCAGCCTGCACTCGAAAGATACGATTGAGGAAGGCCAGGATGCGTTTGTTGACTTTGATGGTGTGCACTGGGAGCCTAGCGCAGAAGATATGCAACCGCCTCCCGAATTCGACCTCGAGCCTTTCGACCTTCAGCCTTTGGACCTTGAGTCAGAAACCAAAACGCAAGATCCCGAGATGCCCCGGTCCCAAATGCCTGCCCCGGTTAACAGGGCTCGGCCGACATCGTACTTTGATCCGGAATCCGGGCAAACAATGCTGTACTACCCTGCTCGTGTGCCAGCCATGCTTAACTTGCCACCCAAGTTATCGGACAGACCAAAAGCGTTCGAGCGCAACAAGCGCCGATCCCAGGTGATGAGCGTCATGATGAACATTAACGAGCAATCCACCGTACCGAAAGCCGATAGAAGAAAGTCCGGCATGCCTGAACGCCCTCGAGACTCCTGGCTACCAGACCCTATTGCTGGTCATCGAGGTTCATTTCACGCCTTATCGTCACATGAACATTTCCAACAGCATCTCGAGGCCGAGCCAGAGGCAGAAGATGAGAACGCGGTCCAGCCAGCTCTCGAGCCGGACAGTGCCTCTGATGGGCTAAGACGTCCGCAGCGACTATCCCGAATGGGGCTGGAAAAGAATCAACCATATGTTTCACAACAAGATTACGTGTCCCCTCATCTCCGGGCCAGCGCTTTCTTTGACGTACCGTCGTCGACGCTCCCAAATATAGAGATCAAGGACGGATCTGCTATGGCTACTCTAGACGGAATTCTTGACGCTTCCGCCAACGCACCCGTAAACGCTTTCACGGATCATTCGTTTGCTGGTAAGCTGGGCTCCGAAGTTTACGGCAAGGAGAAGAAGAAGAAGCACAAGCCTCAGCAGTCAACCGTGTCATTGGGAGTAGTATCCGCCACCAGTGCACCGGCACCGAAGAAGCGATCCTCGTTCATGTGGCTTGGCAAACGCAGCAGTAGCTACAACCACGACGAGAAGGCTGAGCCTGAGAGCACAGCGGGCAGCCCTAACCTGGGAGTTCACGCTGACGGCCTTGAGCATGAGAGACCAGCCAGCAGCATCGATGGCGACGAGAGACGAAGCCCAGGAGAGGGAGAGGAGGGTGAGCAGTCGGAAGAAGAGGAGGGCGAGATAGACGGATACCAGGGTCCGCCCACTACCCTTCTTGCCGAGCTTCAGCTACGAAAAGAGCAGCAAAAGCAGCGAACTCGAAACCTCAGCGGCCATCCCGAGGGCATGTACGCGACGCTCCTAGAGATGGATACCGTGGCTGAGGCGCAGCGCAAGGATCGCCAAAGTAAGCGTGTTAATTTGGCTTGGGAAGACCCTGATGCCCATCTTGACCAGAATGGCTCAGATGACGAGGATGTTCCCCTCGCGATTATTGCTGCTATGCATCAGGGTGCGAAGAATAAGGCGGATCTTGACCGACCCATTGGCTTGATGGAAAAGCGACACATGGAAGACAACGAGCCTCTCAGCCAGCGTCGAGCTCGCTTGCAAGGACGGGTGTCGGTGCCAGACCTCGTCCACAATCGACAGAGCATGATATCTATCCTTGGCCAAAAGAGACTGGGCGCCACCTCTCCTGCTGCACGGCCGGACATGACACCTTCGCCCCAGCCTGTGGAAGAAATCGAGGAGGAGACGTTGGCCCAGAGAAGGAAGCGTCTCGCAGGCCAGGGTGACGATGGCGAACTACCCGAGGCACGCCCCGTGAGCCGCGCTTTCTCTGCCGAACTCCTCAGCCAATTCGGCGATCTCGAAACCACCGATGACAAGCCGACGGACGCTCAAAATAGTGGCGGCCCAGTGAAGCAAGGCGAAGAGGAAACCTTGGGCCAACGCCGTCGCCGATTGCAGGCTGAACGGGAGGCTCGCGAGCAGGAGATGAGCTATGGTAATGCCAATAATGGCCAGCCAAGACCAAGAATGAGCCGGCAGCTGAGCATGGCAGATGTTTTGACTGCACATCCTAAAAAGGACCCCGACGTCCGACGTCAGCAAGAGCGGCAGCGGGCAGAAGAAGAGCACCGCGTTGCTCGTGAGCGAGACGCCAAAATGGCTGCTTTGAGACAGCAAATGCCCACTCAGCTCATTGGACCGAACGTAAGTCGTTCAGGTGGATTTCAGAGCGGCATGTATAATGACGGCTCGGGTGGCCGGTACGGTCAAACCAGCTATGGCCAGGCACCGGCCCCAGTACTCAACCATAGAGCCAGCCAGATGCTCAACGGATACCCCGTAGCGATGCAACAGCAACAACAGCAACAGGCATACGGTGTCCCGGGCATGTACGGCGGTATGAACAACATGAGCGGGTACAACACCATGAGTGGGATGAATGTCTATGGCGCCAACGGGATCCCTCAGCAGGGCGTACCCATGAACGGCGGCCCGATAGACAGGGTGGAGCAATGGCGCCGAAGTGTTATGCACTGAACGGCTCTGTTTCTTACCGGTATTTTTAGATGTAGTAGCCTTTTCTCTCCTTCACTTGTCTTCCCATATTGTCCCTTCTATTCAATACAGGAGCATCGATGGAGTCAGCCCATAGCAAGGCCTGGATACACGAGGACTCTACACAACCATGCATTTTCGTCGATTTTGGGAAAAGAACCAAGGGGCTATGGAGGGGGGCTTCTTAGAGCGGGCAGCGAGCCATTTTGTCTTTATTATGTCATTTGGAGGGAACAGTTTAGCCTAGCATCGCGTGGCGCAGAAAGGGATATTTGGAGGCATATTAGGTTAATAGACTGTATCGATATAATACTTATTTGCATGAGTGATGCGGGGTGTCTGTGTCTTTGCAACGAGGAGTGCAGTTCTGAAGACTTGTCGGTGAATGAAGAGCATCTGAATACACATGCGGAACATCGATATGGCTCTTATACTTCTCAACGGTTCATTTACAGGCGTGTGCCAATATCACGGTCACGCGTATGCAGCCAGGACAGAAACCAGATGGAAGTTGGAACCTAAATCCGACTCTATTTTTGACGCTTCTATGCAAACATGCTATCTACCTAACCCATCTATCTATCTACAACAGGAGTGTCATGCCTCTGCGACTGCCACCGGCTCCGGCAGCTTTGACTCGTGCTGCTCGAAGGCTTGCTCAAGGGGAATCTTGGAGAGAGAGACGACCTTGGTCTTTTTGAAGAGTTTCCAGAGGATGGTTGCGGCTAGCACGAGGGGGATGTCGCTGTTCTTGGTCAGTAGGTGTGATTTTCGAGGGGACGCCTGTGTGGGAGCAGGTGCAAGTGCAAGTGCAAGTGCAAGGCATGACATACACATATGACGAGACGAACTGGGCTGGGTCCCAGTTGCCTTTGGTGAAGACGCTGAACCCGCTGGTGAATAGGATGAGGACGCACACGCCGAGGGCGATGTAGGAGCTGTACACTGTGGGGCAACATCAGATTAGCTTGGCCTCTTTGGGGCCGCATGGTGGGAAGATGGAAGCTTACACGTCCAGGAGTTGGACCAGGGCAAGCGAGTCCTCGGGATGCCCTGAACCTGCATGGCTAGCCGGAAGCGAATATGGTTGATCAATATGGATATCCACGAGACCAGAACGCCGGCAGCGGCCAGGTCGACCAACCAGTAGAAGGCTGTCAGGGCGCCCTGGGAGAGGCTCAAGAAACTCAGGAACATGAAGGCGCCAAAGAAGAGCACGGCCACGTAAGGCGTTCCCCATGCGTTGGTGCGGAGGAAGATCTGGGGCGCCTGACGCTTCAAAGCGAGACCGTAACAGCACACAGAGTGCCAGTAGGAAAGGGGGAATATCTTTATTCTCCGCCTGGTTGGAGATGGAAAAGGAAGCACCGCGTAGCCGTACGGAGGACTGGAACGATGGAGTCTGACCAAAAAGGACTAGGTTTACGCCGCTCTAACCTAGTAGATTCCAACCCCAAATAACTACTTTTCCAATTCCGTCCTATGCTAATCCCCGCTATCCCCCATCTCACCCCGCCCCTTATTTCACTACATGCCCCTATGTACTCTACTCCTGAACGAGTCTCCCCTTCCGCCTCTCTCCCCCCCTATCTTATCACCATCCATACTCCACTCACTCACTTCCTCCCCCTCTCCATTTATTACCATTCCTTTCCCTCCCCTCCCCAACACCACCTCACCCCCTAAAAGTGCCTCTCGCTACTATTCGTCTCCACACATCGCCTTCGATATTTCGAGTGACTTCATCTTCTACCTATTATCTCTTTTATTATACTATCTCTGCCTCCACGAAGATTTCTCATTCTGATTTATCATTTGCCTTCTCCCCCTCATTACCGCCCATCCGACCATGCCTTTCCCTTTTTTCCATCGCCTTCATTCATTACATCCGCACACTACAATAAATTCTTCCTGGAATATTCCATTGTTTTCCCACGTTCTTTGTTTTACAGCCCTATTTTGCTTTTTATTAATTGACCATGATCATTATACAGAATGAGAGATGCGTTTATCATCGCTTGTTACTTGTGAGTTGCAACTAAGAGCTGTAGTCAAGGCAGCGTCTCTCTTTCGGCCTTCTGATATGTGGATTCTTTTAAGCGAGTCGGTGATAGATGGTAAAAACGTAATGGTGTATTTGCAGGCTTATGTAGTGTTTCTGGGTGGCACACATGCACCCACTTCCTGCACTTGGGTTTTGACCCCCCTCCACTCTCCCCTGCACCACTGATCTTATGCTACTTCATATTCCTTGGTCTATGACCAAACCCCTCTCAACTCAATGATGGGCCTTCAGGTTGGCGGCGGAGGCGGGGCAATGACAAAGGGGATCGGGGCAGCGGAGCGGAAGTGCTGTCTCAGAAAGGCGCTCGTCGTTGCTGGCAACGAGCAGAGCCGACGACGAGGATGGGGAGGGACGTCGAAGAGGAGGGACGCTGGGATGAATGAAGCGCGCTTGGCGGGCGGAAGGGGGGATGGTTTGATGGAGGTTTCTTGGTCTCGGCGCCGGCCATGGAGATGGACTCGTGCCGGGCGAATGCCGAAGACGCGTTGGACAATGGCGTCCAGTAGCCTGGAAGTGGCCCCCGAGGCGGCCATTGGCGATGTCTTGGTACTCGCAAGGGGCCGGGATTTTGCCAAGTACTTGAAGTAGGTGGGTGGGGTGGATGTGACGGGCACGCCTCCGGAGGGCAATGACGAGGGCGAGAATGATGAGGAAGAGGAAGACGACGAGGAGGATCTTTGAGCCAGGAGAAGGAAAAGAAGTACTCTACCTCTCCGGAAAGAAGCGGAATGAAGGGTGAGGCAACAGCAGATGGTGAGGGGACAATGAAGCGACAATTGAAGACGGGGAGTGATGTCGGTACAGAACTGGAAGAGAACGCAGATGGCGGTGAGTTACGGAGGGTGGGAAGGCGAGAGGTGTTGCCGATACTAGGTTGGCCGCCGATGGCGATCCCAAGCCTGGTCGAAGAGGAAAATCTGACGTGGCGGACCGACGAAGAGCCGGTAACAGGGATGAGGTGGCGGAGATGACCTCCACCCCGGGCGAATGTACGGCGCAGACGGTGACGAGTGGCCTGACTGCATTCACAATACGGCGCAGGAGAGCGCCGACTGTGTGAGCCCGTCACCCCGGCTCCCCGCGGTAGGTCAGTGGAGGCGGCGCACGCTGTCGAGGCTAGTGAGAGGCGTATATGTCGATGACCCCGGTGCAGAGATGCGCCGGCGATACCTAACATTGACATCACGATCCCGCGTGTTTTTTTCCTAGAGCTTAGGAGGCCACGTTGAGTCTTTTCCCTGAACAGCACCAGGTCTTCATTGGACTGGGTGACGACTTGGTTCCTCCGAGAAGGAGGCGTCGACTGGTGAGGACGGGTAAGGGTCGGCGGGGAGAAGGTCTGCTGGCGGTAAATCGGCCTTTTGTGGAGTCGACAATCGATCTTCTAGGCTGAGGATGGGGGATGATTTCGGAGGGAGCCGGGTCAGGTAGAGAAGCCATTGGTTTTTCGACGGGAGGGCGGATGCGTGGGGGAAGCGTTCAGTTAGAGTTGCTAGGGGGAGAGTGTGTGCATGGGGGGGGTTGAGGAGGAGGGACGGTGGGATTGAGGTGTGTGGCGGCCGTCTCTATGGCATATTGGGCTGAGGCATTGGGTTGTGGTGGTGGTTGAACAGACCGAGCGGAGGCTACCCTGTTGGGGGGGTAGTTCGGGCAGAGAGGTCGGCCCCTGTGGGAGACCACCCAGACCTGAAAGCGAGGCCGTCGGGTCGCCCCCACCGCACCGAGGAGCGCTCGGTGCCCCCCGGTCCGACCAAGAGATGCAAACGCGGAGGGACAGGGGTGGTCGGTGATGGCCTCGCTGTTGCGGGGTTTGTGGTGTGACTGTCAGGCGGGAGGTGTGGCGCGTAGTTTAGCGTCGTGAGTTGATGCTTTGGGATCTCTAGTGGTGGGAGCCGAGTTGGAGAAGTGAAGCGAGAGCGGGAAGGGGAGCGACACACGGAGAACAGCAGAATCGTAGGAGTCCGAAGGTACCTCGTTAAAGTGAGACACGCACCAGCTTACACCCGAGTAGGGTAATTGACTCTAACACAGCGCGGGAAGTAACGCTGTGGGGTGAAGAGAGGAGGGGGGAGAGGAGGCGCAACCCACGAGAGAGCAAGTCCACAAGTGACGGCGGTGAGCGAATGAGTACGGGAAACAAGGCGTGAGAGAGCAGACAGAATGGGGACGATCAGAGGTGTTTTTTTTTTTGTGTAAAAACGCGGTCTGATATCGCACGCCTTGAAATTTCTCGGACGGCGCCTTGCCGTTGTCGGCATCGGGGCAGGCGATGGTGCAATCAATCAATCGGTGGAGATGGCGACAGGGCCACACACGTTTTTTCTTGGGGCTTCGGTGTCGGTGGTGGGCAATATGGGAGCGGGCATATACGATTCAGGTGTTCGGGTGGGTGAGACTGTGGGTTTTGGTGTGGTGGGGGAGGATGGATTTGGGAGGTGGTTAGGGATCGCGGCATGGGAAAATTAAAGTCTGATGGGCTGTAGGCTATCGAGCCATGATGGCATGGCATGCTTGTGGAGTGAAGTGCGGACGGCGATTCCGACCATGTCAATTATTGATTGGATCATGGCATGGGTAGGGCGAGGTTGACATGGGAGCCGTTGCAGAAGAAATGGCGTCTTGACAGGCTTGGGTTTGGTTCCTTTTTTCTTGTATCCGTATGGACCTCCGAGTATATCATGTGGATTCTTGAATACGGCACCTGGAAGGGTAGTTAATGCTGACCTGATAAGATAGCTGCGATCCGTGCAATACGGAGTGTTATCTCTCACTGCATCCATTCCTTGGTGCCTTGCCTGGGAGACGTTGAAAAGGCGTGCCTTGGCGTGTTGATTGCTACTTCCGCGTTTCGAAACGTCGGCTCCTGCCGTTCAGCCATCCCGTTGGGTGCACGCGAAGACTACACTCACGTACCGGCCCCACCACACATAATATATATCGCGGTACCTTCAATGTAGGGTGTAAAGTATCCGTGGGTAACCAAAATAACCACACCTTTGGGTACCCATTTGAAGATTTGGGTTACTAAAATAACCCACGGGTACCCAGGTTACCCGTTAGATTTAATGGTTACCCGTGGGTAATTTTATTGACCCAAAATCTTCAAATAGGTACTCATAATATGGGTTTCTATGGGTAGGAAAGTACTACTAGTCTTATTTTCTATATAAAAGTACTCCGTACATTTATATATACCCAAAGCTACCCACGCTAAATTATCGTGGGTTATGGGTAACATATGGTTATAAGCTCTTGTATATATTAATCTATGGGTACCCAGAACCCATTTCGTTTGGGTTGGAGTAACCACGGGTCACGTACGAAATACCTTGGATACCCAAGGGTGCCCAGGGGTACCCAATTTTACACACTATTTCAATGTATCGAAATTATTGGCTAAACCTTACCTTGGCAAAACACCATGTATTGCATTCTTAAGCTTCCTAATAGAGAGTCAATATACCTTACCTGACGTCGTGGGCTGTAATAACTAGGACGGTGGCTTGTTAATTTGATTTGACTACGATAGTAAAGAGCAGGCATTTGATAACACCTGCCAGCCGAACTTTGAGCCTTTTGGGGCTCTTGAACGTGAGCCTGATATCTCTATTGATGAAGGGTCGCCGGGCACTCTGGGCAGTTACAAGAGATGATTACAATGGCAACAAAGCCTACAACAACGGGCTTTAAGGCGTGGTACGCTGGTTAACGAGGTTATCTTGTGCGCTGGATCTGGTACATGCCTAACAACGCCGCTGGCCTAGTCGGCGGCTGGAAGTGGAAGAGGGAGAATGAGGCAGAAGCTGACTTGCTTAACCGACACAAACCACATTTAAGTTTCTGTCTATGTACATAGGGCATGACCTCAACCGCAGCCTAATGGAAACGACGCAGCAGGGTCCGTAAAAGGAAAGAAAGATTTCATCCTTGATAGCAAGGGTAGATAAGTCCATTGAAAGTAGAAAGATGGCTTGCCAGAATTAAATTCAAAGCTGCACAGTCCCCAACGATTCATGCACATCAGACTCCAAACTGCTCAGCCATGACACATCCCTGATTCAAAGAAGCGCCTTTCTTCCCTGCGGCTTCGATACTCCCAATCCTGTAGTATGCTCCTATGGTCCCCATCTTGACAGTTTAATGTTAAGCTCTTCGAAGGCACCGAAAGCCTCACTCAACGAAACCGGTGCATTTCTATCACCACACTCCCTCTCAACAACTCAAGGACCTACGTTAGCCACTGCACATTGCCAGGACAGCTAGTCACTAACTTGGGCAGGACGTTGTTGAGGCGCTGTAGAGTACTCATAGTAGTAGGATAATTTTAAATCCAGAAACACCAGCCTTCAAACAAGGTTTACTATAAATAGGGATCTTACTAGCCTAGGAGGTGACCTAGCTTTCTGTACTGACGAAAAGCTATCTATAGATACAAACTAAGTACAACCTTCTTACTATTTACATAGGTAGGTAGTCCCCGATGAGTCCTCAAATACAAGCTACTTGTACATTAATAGTCGTAGGTTTAGTGTATTTTACCTTGGCATTTACATCAAGATCCCGTATGAAGAGGTAACGCACTATCATCAAATGCGGTCAGACGAGCTTCCACTTGGCATTATAGGTACCGAAGCTTGTGACAGCATGACTATGTCCTTGGCATCGTTGTTTAGGTACCTGTTGCATTAGGATGGCACCTCATGTCGCCGACATCCATACCATAGGACATCGATAAAGCTGACAATATGAGTGGAGTATGGTCCTATTGCAGAAGACACCTCTGCACAAGGCATCTACTTTGGTGGGATTCGTTTCACTTCGTCTAAACGTACCTTTCTGCCAAGAGATGGTAAACCTGGTCTCCGCCCTCATAGCATCCCACTCTCACAACCCGTTCACCTCCCCTGCTCACCTTCGAAGACACAACGTAATAGTAGATCTAAGTCAGAATACCAAAGATTGCGCCCGCAGTGCATCAACCTCTTGGAAGAGGCATAGGCTGCGAGGGACATGGCCTGCTATTTCAAGGCAAAGATGCACCAACCAGTTCGCTGCACATCTCCTGGATGAGACCTGCGCTTTCGGGTACGTAGAATAAGACGATTTGCGGTTAGTACTAATAGTGTGACAAGAGCGACATGACGAGGAACTGCGCTACTACTTTGTAGGATGTGGAAGAGGGCTGTACGAGACTCCAAAGTCGATGCCACGGCTGCGGTGGCCAGCAATTTAGGAGGCCTAGTGGCCGGACGTTGGCCTTGATTACTGAAAGGAGCGGCCCTTTTGCGAGTTACATATACAAATACAGTCAAATTCCACGGCAATGCCTATTGAATAACCCTTTGGCGAAGTTACCGCCCTCTCGACCTCATTACTGCACTTCTCGCTGATGTACCGCCTAGAGATGTTCTTGAAGTCGCATGTCATTTCAGGAACTGTCGACAGCTGACAGTGCCATCGTCTCCTTGACACAGATGCGTCCTAACTAGAGACGGAATTCATTTTTTTTTTATTTTTTTCATTTATTCAAGGGAATCAAATGTTGCTGATGACTGGCTGGCCTAGTTGCTTGTGGTTCTCTCTCTCGGCCATCAGGCCTGGACTGTCCTTCTTCAGGAAACCGAAGACAACAACGCTTTCAAGCTGCCCGCGCAGCATTTTACAAGGAGTATATCTGCGTCTAGAAGGACACCTCTTCGATCCAACCGAACTCTTGCTATCATCGGGACCCGGTGACTGATGGTCTCGAAGCAGATCTAGGCGATGCGCTTCCACAAGGCAGATACCTGTTAGTCCACTCACTCGGCATAGTATAGGACTTTACATGGATATGGGATTATGCTTGCTAGACGGCAATGCTGACATGTAGACAGATACTCTCATGGCAAGGCTCGTTGAACAGGTTGTGGGCAGCTGTTGTATTCTTCGATGAAGCACATACCTACGTGAGGTATAGCCCTGCCTTTATGGCCTGAGAGTCAGCCGCGGGAGATTATACTGGGTGCTCTGCAGTCGTGTAGGGATGATTAAAAGTAATGAGAGATGGCTCGGTGCGTTAAGTGAGGGCCTACGCTAGACGGACAAAATGTTGCCAGCATGGAGTCAAAGGGCAGATAGCCAAGCATGCACATTCACCCAGCAACTAATAACACCACTAGAGGACAAGTTTCGAGGTATAAAACGCTGTATGATAGGGTCATGCGGGATATACGTCACGTCGTAAAATATATACAGAGAACGAATGTCGGCATGTCCGTGCTGCAGACGGGATGCCTCGTTCAGAGCCAACAGGGGCCTCTGCAAAGTTCAATCATCAACCATCTCTTCGTCTCCAAACTTCTCATAGCTGCATGATCAGGAAGTTCCTGAGCAGGCAACAAAGTTGTTTCCGCTTGCACCAGTGTGAGTAATGACGCCGGCCTGCTGGCAGCTCTCGGTAATGATGACACGGTCGGCACCCGGGGAGCCTGAAAACGATCAGTCCTAATCCCGCCACCACATGAGGCGAGCCTATAAACTGGCTTCACGAATACATACCGCTGCTGTAGATCTTGCCAGAAGACAGGATGGGGAACTCGTAAAACGGCCCGCTGAGACCCTTGAAATTGAAGCCCTCATAGTTGTGGTACTCGTGCGGGTAGGAGCTGGCCCTCACGGCCAGTTTCCTGTCGCCGCCAATCTTGTTGCAGGCGGCGTTGGAGGCCGCGCTCACGGCAGCAGATGTGTAGTGGTGGCTTCCGCAGGTTGCCTCGGCGCGTCGCTGGATGTCAGCTGGGGCGGCGCTGACGAGGGCGATGGCGGAGAGGAGGGCGAGTGTGAGTTGCATCTTGGGAGGAGTCGGTCAACGACTTGTATGAGAAGAAGGGAGAAGAAGGGAGAAGAAGGGAGTGAGACTGAGACCTGAAACGGAAGGCGAGGAACGGGCTGAGAATGTTATGACGAGGAGCAGTGGAAGAGACGACGTGTTGGAGGCGGAACATGGAGGAGATATATATACTGTCAATACGGCACCGGCAATTAGACGGCGGTCTCCCAAATATCCGTCATGCGAGACAGTAATATGGAGAACAGACTAGTACGGATGGTGAATGGGCACAGGAGATGGCTGTCAAGACAAAAGGCCGAGCCCGCAGACCCCAAGCTGGCGTGATCAACCGACGCCGCGACGTCGCGAAGCCGCTTCAGGCAAGAGACACCAGCGACACACACGATAGCTGACCCTGGCTGCATCATAGCTGGCTGCATCTCCCCAATTAAGGCCTGGAATGGCGCAGGGTCGCCGTCTTGGCTTTCCACGATAAATGGGAGGCGTGGCTGCCTCTGTCTGGGCGCGAGGCAGATGAGCCAGTCAAGCGGCGGCGTGGGCGCCAGCATCGGGTCAGATTGCGCATCTCGGAAGGTCGTGGGCGTGGGTTGGCGTGTGAGTGGTTGGCGGTGCGTCTGGGATCGGCGCTATGTTGGGGGTTTTGGCCCTTGGGTGGTACGTTGGAGCATCGTGGGAAGATAACATGGGGTGGTGAGGGTGAGGATTGATGTGGGTTGCGGGACCAAGTGCCGTCCGGGGTGGCTGTAATCGCAGAGATTCTCTGTTGGATGTGTTGGGTGTGTTGGGTGTGTTGCGCATGACGCGCATTGCCGTATTGTCTGAAGCAAGATCATCAGCTCGAGGGTTCAGATAATCAAGCGCTTGAGAAGGCTTGGGATGATTTTGATAGAGAGCGTCGACTTTGTTGATGGAGAGTGGGGGCGTAGAGGAGGGTTTGACGAGGGTTCACCATGGTTGCATTGGCGCTGGGTCACGGCCAGAAGGGGAATGTGTATAACTCTCATGTAAGACGAATGCCTCTTATGGACCAACTAGACCAATCCCATAGAGTCTATTGTATAAATGCATGCCGGCTATCCGCTTATCTCTGTTGCGGTCTACATGGTATTTCCATGAATTGCAGCCGACCTATCCGCGTCTCGAATGTCGAGCAATACAGCACGCCTGTCCGTGCTTTAACCAAGGTGACAGAAAGACCAACACCAGATGAGACATACGCTGCGGTTATTGCTGTGCGTATATCTGGCTGTTCTCAATCTGAGACTCGTGTAGATTGCTGTTCCCCAACGCCGTACTAGCATTGAGTACGTTGCGACTCCATGTCGGCCGCCTGAGTTGCGGGAGAGCGTCTACAAACATCGTCTATACACATTGTCGAGGCGTCAAACGACAGCCGAGTATGAATGCCGAACGCACGCAAAGAAGAATATGAACATAAAGGCATGAAGAGTCGATCCCAATTCTGGAGTCAAAGGAGGAGCATGGCAAGGCGAAGGTTGGCGGAGTGCGTCGCAGCTCATCTCCAGCCGGCGACCTGTGTGGGCGTCTGCAGCCATGGCTGACAGGAAACGTGATGCTCGACTTTCCTCGCACATTGATGCCGCGTATTAAATCTTCTGTCTGCATGAGGCGGGATTTTTGATGCTGCATTGTCAAGGTTAGGGTTGACACCTGGCAGGAAGCCGTCACCAAGTCGTCAGATGCTGCCCAGTCACATGAGCTACTTCTACCCGACAATCTCCCACGATGCCGAGACTTTCGCTTCTACATCAGCGCATTACAGCACTCTTCAATGCTCCCCGGGCTTGTTGGAAACTGCCAAATACCGGGCAAAGCATCACACAGCAGCCAATACCGCCTACGGTGTTCCGCACTGCGTAGTGGTGTCTTCATCATGCCCAACAAGGCCGAGATCTCCCCCACGAGATCCTCTTCCAAATCTTCTCCAACTTAGAAGACATGGAAACGCCAGATTGCTTGCCGTTCAGTCTGGCACCCTACGCATCCGTATTCAAAACGTGGCAGAGTCCCATCGAAGCCCACCTTCAACGATATCGGCCTCTCCCAAGCTCACCTCTCGTCTACTCTGCATGTCCTCACCGAGCGGCGCCTACATCATCTGGCAAATCGACCTCTGCGTCATCCTGCCAGCGATACCTCACCGCGTCCTGTCCTACGGTCCAGCAGTGGATCTTTCAGCACACAAATTTACATTTCCGCTCGGTCAATCACACTTTGACCTTTGCTACATTCTTGAACAACCCAGCGAGTATGAGTCCACACCGACAAAGCCCAAACCGACGAAGCCAATACCGACAGACCCAAGGGCGGCAGATACCCTCACATTGGCGCTGCATTGGCTCTCTCTGCTCTTAAACTTGGCATCCTTTACGGCTAAAGCTAGTGTGGAGGACATCCTGTTTCTATCCAGATTGAGGTGTCCTACCACCGACAAGAATAATAATCATGGAAATCAGGATGATATTGATGACCATCTCTGCTGGCCACGCCTACGAAGGCTCGAGTTTAGCGCTCCCCCCCATCTCGTCAGGCCGCGGCATAGCCTCAGCCGTAGCCATATCATCTCTAGGTTACTGGCGGCGATCCGTGGACCCAGAATACATAAAAGCCTTGATTCTCAGAGTAGCCAGCGCCGCCCTCCGTATGTCGTCCCTAGATTATGCCGTCATCTACGTCGAGACGATGATTGTCACGTACATGGCGGAGAAGAGGCTCCTGTTAGTCTCGTTGGGGTCGGAGTTCCCGCTAGCGAAGAGTGTCATGGAGGCGGGGGCGGCAGTGGTGGAGGAGAGGCTGGAGCAGCATCATTGGCTCACGATTAATTTGGAGGAAGATTCGACGAGGCGGGAGCACTCAAGGCTGCTTGTTGTTGGATGATGAAATGAGGCTGCCTCCAGAACGGTGGAGTTCTCGTTAAAGAGGGTGACATAGAGTCCTAACTGAGCAATGCTCAGGCAAGGAATGCGAAGCCAAGCAACGTCCGTCGGCGAGATGACTAGCTTTAATTGATAAGATGGCTTTGACTGCCGATATACTCCGAGTTTCTGCCATGTGGTCTGCCTCGCCTCAAGCGAAAGCCTTCTCTCCTTGGCAGCATTTCAACATTCAACACGCATATACGCAACATGCGAATCGACTCACCGATCCCTCACCCGAGTCCCGCACCAACACAGGCCTAGCTGCCCCAGCCACAATCCCAGGCATCCTTCGACGGCCGTAAACCACAGGGATCGTGGGCGGGCGGGGGTTGCGCCGACGCGGCACCTGATTGGCATGGCTGTGGGCGGCTGATGCGCGCTGACAGGATTTACGTGCCAGCCCAACTTGGGGCGGAAAAGGACGGTTGCCGTCATTGAAACATGCAAGATTTATACAAGACGACATCTCCAAAGCTTTTGGCCGCCGCAGGGTGTTTGCCATCTTCGCGCTCTACTCGACACCATCTACACCACGGGTTTACATCTCGACGCTGACTGACGCCCCGGCCAGCCCCAGCAACAATCAACACCAGAAACTATCACCATGTCCTCACCACACAAATCCCCTCCCTCATCCTTCGAGCTCCAACCCCAAAACTCCCAAGGTTCCCAAAGCTCTCAGCATCACCAACACCACCAACACAGTTCCTTCCCCGAATCCCTCCCCGCGCGGCAACCTCGCCGACCCGCAAACCGCGGAAACATTTACCCTACCCTGTCCCCCAACCGCCCTCTCTATCTAATCGCCCGCCTCCTCGCCGTCACCTTCTCAACAGCCCTCATCGTCCTCGCCACCGTCGCCCTCACCGCCCTGCCGAAGAACCGTGGTGAGTGGTCTGCGCCCATCCTCAGCCCGGCCATATCGACTCTGTTCGGCAGCTCGATTGAGCTGTGGACGATCCTGAAGTATAACCGGCGGTCGCACCACTTCTACAGGCTGCTGTATGATGCCGCGCTGGGAATAGGGTACCTGATTGCGTTTGGGTTCTTGATTAAGTTTACGAGCGCGGATATTCGGCGGACGAAGAGCGATTCCACCGCCGCGTCGGCGGGGGTGGGTGTTGCGATTTTGATGCTGATGTTTGTGGAGTTGTAAGTGAAGTAGCTGTCTGACGTTGATCCTCATGGCCGCTGCTGACTTGACGTGTAGTTTGCTGCAGATGACCTTCTCGTTCTCTGGATTCAGAGAGTGGCGACGCATTCAACAGAGTAGTTAGGCGTGATATTTGCAGGGTTGGGCAATGGGGCATCATCGGCTATTAAGTTGGAGTTTATTCATCTCGTCTTTGCACATACTTTAAGTACCCTCACCACAAGAGTAGTTCTACTAATCAACGGTTCATACCTCGATATTCGCCAGTCACGTCTGTCAATGGTATTAACATCATCTGCATCGCCCATCGTCGCCATAACCAATGCCCAAAGAACAAACCAGATGCGTAACCACGCTAGACACCGGTCCCCGCAAAACCGCAATCCTGCTCTGCAGCCAATGTAAATGAGACCCCGTCGCTTATGCTATTAGATCGACATCAGAGAGATGCCGATCAGCTCGAAGATGTCAAATTACACCTCGTCAGCCAAGTCCCTGGTGGGGTGTACGGTGCGCTACGCTCTGCATGCCATGACCCGACCGTGAAAGAGGCGGTGCCGCACCAGAGAGAATCTGTACGACCAGGCTGGTTATTGTCGCGAAGAGCGGTGCATCCTCACAGCAAGTTACCATGCTCACCCACCTTGTCAGTCAACAGATGCGGTAAAGCACACAAAGTTGGTGAAGAGGGCGACACCCGAAGGGATAATGGACACTGTCGGCACAGCATCAGCGCGTCGTGAAGTGGAAGCAGCCTAGTGCCGGGCGGGGAAGACTGAAGATCTTGGCGATGAAGTAGGATATGCGCGAATGCCCAGCCTCAGCTTCTCGGCGAGTAACGCCTTGAGACGATGGTGACGTCTGGAACATCAGATACGGGACAGCCATGGCCGCCATGGGTGACTCACGCTCAATCGAACTATTGATGTTCTACACGATGAGTGTCCTATTCCTCTTGGACTACAACTAAGCTCGCTGTACCACCGGCAATCCAAAGTTAGTCAACCTGGTTGCGTCAGCGGTGCGCCCATGGAGTCGACAAGCCTCGGATGCTGAGGCGCCAGTTCCTGATCCAGCTGCTGTGGATTGCATCTCGCTGTTGCGAGTTTCATGTCAAACATGGTCTGACAACCTGTCCGACCGCCGAAACCTTGCATACAAGCCGCGTTCATTTCGCCATCTCGTGGTCCGTCCTGTTGGGAAGCACATTGTATCCCGTCACTGCCGCACTGAACTGCGTGTTTACCATGAACTGTGTGTGTAGTCAGAGCTTTAAGCTGCGATTTCGACTTGGCTTGAAGACGTCTACGGAAGTTCGTGACGATGACTGTTATGGTGGTGACGTCCAAATTATCAGCATAGCGAAGGAATGCTGAAGCCATGGGGGACTGGGTTCTTGAGGCGGCTGGCTGGCTGTACGATCCGCAGGGCATGACTCTCTCCCGTGAGATGGGGTCGGATATCGGTCGCCAGCCTGACACGGCTTGTTCAAATGATCACGCAGAAATGTTCTTGCCTTGAAACTGATAGACCTGACCGTCTAAGCGTGCCTGGTGGTATTATAAGATGGCCTGGCAGAACTGGGGAAGAGAGTTGACAGTGCTGCAGTATCTGGATGCTTGACCAGTGGATATAGAACAAATTGGATACAACCCATTGGATATGCTTTTAGCATACATCGTCTCTGACTACAGCCTTTCATTAAACACATTGGTATTCATGCGCGCTTGTGGGATTATGTGAGAGCAAGCTGCTAATTTTCTGATTTAAGACCGGCTGCATCGTTCAGGCTTCGGGGCTGCCCCTCAACTTGAACGGACAGTAGATGATAGGTTGCTGAATGCATTCATATTGTTGGTGAAATGGCCTAATTGATCGAAAACTGCATAAGTTTAGCTCTCGATAGCTGGACTTCTATGTTCTCCAGCACGTCATCATAGCTCTAAATGGTATGGCTGTGTAGTTGAATGTGAGACCGACTACGATGTGGTTTTGGGGACCATGTAACATGAATTGAAGGCTCTTGACTCCTAGCATAGGGTCCGAGACGAAGCATCTTGAGCCAGCCAACTGTACAAACTAGCTGTTATAATTGGTATTCGCCCGCCATATAATGTCTGGTCGGGCCGCTGCCATGTCTAACTGCACATAACACCACCTTACGCGCCGGGCATTCACGTTTAATTCACGTTTTACATAGCGCCTATTGTATGATGCGGCTGAATAGAGCAAGTGCCCGACTGAAGCTTTGACTTACCCTGCCCGAGCACGCTTCTAAGAAACACCCAGGACTCATCTACAGCCCGAGCATCCGTATTGCAGGTAGCTCAGGAGTATGACATCGCACTCGGCCAATTAGCCCGACGTTTAGGCTTCATAATATTAGAATCGACTAGCAGATAAGTTCAACAGACCACAGGCAAAAAGGAAATCAGACTCTTTGATGTTGAACTTCCGTTGTCCGCAGTTGGGCTGAACCATGGCCGCAAGATCCAAACCCAAATGGTCCGACAGAGGTTGGGAAAGAAACAGCTGGGCTGTCGACGGTATTTCCAATGCACCTATCGTAAGAGTGTACAGTTTTTCGGGGAAAAAAAAAGATGTGCTTTCTCCAAGTCATCGAGATTTTCAGTATAGTAGCTTGACTATTGCCTCATGCCCGCTCTCGGCGGCCAATGATAACGGCGTCCGGCCATAGGCATCTGTGGCTTTCGTGTCGGCGCCCTTGTTAAGTAGTAGCTTGACTATTGCCTCATGCCCGCTCTCGGCGGCCAAAGATAACGGCGTCCGGCCATAGGCATCTGTGGCTTTCGTGTCGGTGCCTTTGTCAAGTAGTAGCTTGACTATTGCCTCATGCCCGCTCTCGGCGGCCCAAGACAACGGCGTCAGACCATCCATACTTCTAGCATCAACATCAGCGCCCTTGTCAAGTAGTAGCTTGACTATTGCCTCATGCCCGCTCTCGGCGGCCAATGATAACGGCGTCCGGTCATTATCTCTGGCCTTGATGTCGGCGCCCTTGTCAAGCAGAAGCTTGACTATTGCCTCATGCCCGTTCTTGGCGGCTAATAATAACGGCGTCTGGCTATAGGCATCTGTGGCCTCGATGTCGGCGCCCTTATCAAGTAGCAGCTTGGTTGTAGCCTCATGCCCATTATCAGTAGCCAATAGCAGCGCTGTCATACGATAACTACTTGTATCCCTGAGGTCGGCGCCCCTGTTAAGCAGTAGCTTGACTATTGCCTCATGCCCGTTCTTGGCGGCTAATAATAACGGCGTCTGGTTAATAATATCTGTGGCCTTGATGTCGGCGCCCCTCTCAAGTAGCAGCTTGGTTGTAGCCTCATGCCCATTATCAGTAGCCAATAGCAGCGCTGTCATACTATAACTATTTATATCCCTGGGGTCGGCGCCCTTGTTAAGCAGTAGCTTGACTATTGCCTCATGCCCGTTCTTGGCGGCTAATAATAACGGCGTCTGGTCAGTAATATCTGTGACCTTGACATCGGCGCCCTTCTCAAGTAGCAGCTTGACTATAGCCTCACACCCGCTCTCGGCTGCCGATGATAATGGTGTCCGGCCAGTATTGTCTGTAGCCTTGATGTCGGCGCCCTTCTCAAGAAGTAGTTTGACCACCGACTCATGCCCGTTCTCGGCGGCCCACATCAACGGTGTCTGGTTAAAAAAACTCGTGGCCTCGATGTCGCTGCCATTCTCGAGTAGCATCTTAACGATGGCGTGATGGCCAAAATACGATGCTGTGATAAGATCCGTAAAGTTCTCCATGGTGTCTAGTCCAGTGGTCTTCCAAAAGATTCTGAACCATGCCAAGTAACTCATTGATTTCGGATCACAAATTCTAAGCACCAAAGGAGCAATAGCATTGGTATTATGTATATCGGCCTCGCGGAAGTGGTAGCCCCAATTTTTAGCCGAGTACTCTAAGAAGACATGACTATAGACAGAATACATATCTTCCCAATTGGCCTCTGTCGGAGGGCCAATGTCGGAGTTGAATGCGTCCAGATAGAGCACACAGGTCTCTGCAAGAACAGTATGTGCATGGCTGGCAGTGATAGAGTGATGCCAGTGTATCCCTGACGGAATAGGTGTAGGCGATATTAAATCTTCGAGGAGAAACTCACGAGCGGTTGGATGAAGGAAATAAATCCTGCCATGAATAATTGAGATAAGTAACCCGCACCAGGACCCAAGTCGCGACCTAAATTCATCCTCATCCTCTAAGCTGAGGTTATAAATAAGCTTTAATGTAGTGTTTATGGTCATGGCTGCCTTGAGCTCCGAGAGCGTTAGCGGCCGACTCGCGGCTAACATGATACTCAAGGCTCTCCGGGATAATACTGGCTCCTCAGTCTTGCTCAGTATTTGTTCATATATATCGTTAATTGTTTCTGGTAGCTCTCCAATGGCGGGCTCAAACCCTTTCAAGGTCTCTATAAAGTTCGTTGCCTTTAAATAGTTCATATAAAGGTGCATCCAGAGGTAGTTGCGATGCGAACTGTTGAGAAAGTGATCTAACAAGCGGTCCTTGACTTGATTTGAAAGCCCTCTTTCTTTCACTAGCTGGTTAACTCGATATTTAATAACGCGGCTAACTTCTTGCATGGTCCTTTCTGACTCGTCCTCTCCTTCTATATTAATAATTGAATCTGTTAGGAATAGGAAGCTAAACTCAGATTCGACATTTTCATATATGCGGCACGTTAGAAGATACTTCACCTTAGCCCAGCCTGATAGGTTGCTGCTGAAGTGGATCTCTATATGTTTTATCAGGTCTTGAAATTCGAACTTGGCACAATTATCTAGAGCATCAAGGATGAAGATTATTGGTCTTGCCTGAGCATCGTTTGTAGTGTTTCGTAGAATCGTCCAGAGCAAGTCCGTGGAGTGTATCAAATCCTGCCCGTACTTGCGGAATTGCGTCATGGCGTGTTTGATCAGAGACGGCTGCTGAAAGAAAAGCTGGTGAAGTAGTGCGCAAAGTGCTTGCCGGATGGTATTCTGGCCTTGGTATGTGAAGAAGAAGTAGCATATAGTTCTCGATCGTGGAAGGCCATGGTCGATTAGGTACTTGGCCGCAACGGACTTTCCACAGCCAGGATCGCCCGTGACTACCAAGGTGCCGGATTCCTTACTCAACCATCTCTGGAACCGGCTGTCCTCGAGAAGCCATAGGCATGTGTCTTCAACCCTCTCTTCAACTTGGTCCTTATACCACTTATATGTAGCATCCCCACTTCTCGTTCCAAGGCAAAACATTTCGTGACACTGCTCTTCCTCAGCCGACCATCCCGGCTGCATCGCGTCTTGAATACCGCTCCGCCCGAAAATCGGAGGCTCAGCACTTTTGCCTGCACGCGCCTCTGAGAACTTTGCAGTGAAGTCGTCCCACGTTTGGTGCGCTGTCTCCGGAATTTCCACAGTTTCGAAATCATCATCCGGCAGGCCAGGCTCACCAAATTGCTTGATTTGTTGCCGCATGTCGAGCTCGTTGCCTGCAGATGTAGCCATACTACTCTGAGAATCACTTTCCTCTTTGTTTTTGATTCTGCTACCCATACTTGAATATTTTGAGAGCTTAGTATCACGCTCCGCTTTGCCACTACCGGCTATCTCGTTTACTCTTGGCAGTGCAAAAAGTGCGATTTGCTGCAAGTGACGAGAGACGTGGCTTTTCAAGTTCTTAGAATCTCTCATGCAGAGGTTGCAGATCCCGTTAATGGCACGAGAGGGCTGTCGGAAAATTTCTTTCATGGGAGCAAATTGTTCCTCGTCAAACGACGTGCCGTGGTTGACGTGCATATGCTTCAGAAAATCTTCTTCTTTATCGTATTCAAGATGATCATCAGTATTGCAAAACCACTTCACCCTGTGGTTTTGTGCCTCGTGCTGGTACCATTCATCTCTATTGTTGAAGAAATGATCAAAAAGTTGGCAATCCGCAAAAGTACAGACGTAGGGCTGGAGGTCTTCGAAGACGTGTTTCCTAATATGGGGTGAGCAAGAATAACCGAACTGAAACTAGCCATCCATCATACTCACCTCCACTTATGACGTGTGGAAATATTCTTTGTAGTCAGACAATATGGACACTCAAACAAGACCAATTCCTTCTCATCGTTCCCTTTAGGCCTTGGAGGCACTTCAACTCGGATATCCTGTCCAGCAAAACTTGAGGCCATTGATGAGATTGATTCTGCGACAGAAGGGGTGTAAAAGGCCGTCATGTTAATGTTGCCAGCTTCAACCACCAATTTGCCTAGTTTCAAGGTAGTAGCTTTTGAATGCAGTGAAAAATGGGAACTTGCTGGCTGACTTATGGCGACTTGACTTCCAGATTGGACATGCTGAGGCTCACCACTAGCCTCCATAGCGAGCGATATTGAAGCCGACTTGGATGGTAATAATGCCTTTGGCTGGACCCGAGACGTATCCAGATTCTTGGCATGGGCCTCTCTATAGTATAGAATCTGCCGGCGGGTTGTGATTATCTTTCCCAGGCGAGTCGCAACATCGGAATCCAGTTTGGGAAATTTGTCCATTATGTAGAGTACGTCGAAATGTTGATAGCAGGACGATTCTAGGGATGTCTTGTCTTTCAAACGGTCGAGCGGAGCCGGTTTACGGATCGGCATTCGGTAAAGACAGCTGATGGTTAACTTGATTGATGCCAAAAGACGGGCCATTTCCAGTGTTGGGGTCCGCCCGAGCTTCATGGTATCAGCGGGCAAGCTAGAACTTGCGCCAGCCTCGGGTGATCTCATCACGTTTGAAATTCCCTTCTCGCCATCTTGACGCTGCTTCATTCTTTGGGGGGCACCGCTATCACCACTGCTGTCCGATGAGATTTCCCATGGCGAGTCGCATGATTTTCCCTCTTCCTCGTCGGTCTCGGACATTGACGAACTCGAAGGTTCTCCATCGGATTCCTCGGGTTCTTCCTCGAAGGGTCTCCGTTCACCACGAATGAGCGACGTTGCGTTTGAAATCTTATCATCTAGCGTTGCCAAAAACTTGAGAACCTGATCTTTGAAGAACGACGCTTCTCGCAGCCGGTAGTCCAACGATATCTCATAACGCTTCGCGGAGTGGGCTGCGCCTACATTTCCAGCCCATATCTTGTACTTGTCGAATTCTTCTTGGACCTCTATTAGCGGCAACTGATCTCTGAAATCTCGCACAGGGTGCTGAATTGCACTGATGAGATCGTCAAACGCGAAATAGCACCTCGCGTGCGCTTCCGAGATGAGCACTGCCATTATCTCCAGGCGATTAGATGAGCGGGGGTTGTTGTCAAAGGGAGGGAGAGGAGGTGCCCAAAGACGAGGGTTGGTCGTTGTATCAGCCAGTCAATGGCGACTTCGCAACGTGACTGGCCGGGGGGCCAAAATGGCGGGGAAAGCTGAGCCTCAGAATTTCCTCGCAAAAACATCATCAATCTTAATTATCCATCTCATTGCCAATATGTCGGGTTTCGAGATCGCTGGTGTTGTCCTCGGGTCGATTCCGCTCATCATCAGTGCCCTCGAGCACTATAGTGATGGAGTGAGACGGTCCTTTGCTAGAGCCCCAAAGTCCAGTGCTAATTCCTGTCCACAGGTTGCGGTTATGAAGAACATGAAAGAGTATGAATATGTATTTGGCGATATGCACATCTCCTTTGCTGCGTCAGTTGGAATATACATGGATTCCTGCTACCAGCTTCTGAACCCGCTCCATCTTCCAGATCAGCAGATGAATGATCTGCTAGAAGGGCGGGAAACAGAAGCATGGAAGGCTCCGCAGCTCCAAAATGACCTCGAGAAGCGACTAGGTCCTAGGTGCAAGGTCTATCTATCCTTGGTGGACAAGCTGAATAAGAAGATCTTGCTGTTCTGCAAGAAGTTGATGTTGAATGGCGATCTCAAGGTAGGCATTCCGAATGTAGCAATAACGAAGGAGACTCATGGATTCAGCCTCAATGGGTCGAGTCGGATGGGACCATCAATGAAAAGGCACGCAAGAAGTTCTTTAAGAATCCCTGGACGAGAATAAAGGGCGGCTTTGATTCGGACAAGTACGCCACGCTGCTGCAAAGCATCGATAGCGATATCGACAGGATCTCGAAGCTAACGTCTGGAGCCGTACAATTACAACCACTGCGTGCCGAAAGGCAGAGCAAGCTACATGCTACGTATTGGAAGAACATTCGAGATTCAGCACACAGACTGTTTGAGATCCTCCGCTCACGGTTCCATCCATGCTCATATCACCATCTGCACAAGGCCAACCTCCGGCTAGACATTCCGAAGGGCGATGATGTTGAGGGCGCCGTTCGGTTCGCACTCCTCTTCAGATTTGAGAGGTCTCCATCCGGATCTAAAGCCCAGCCGTGGGACTGGCGAGACATTGAGATTGAGACGTCACAATGTTCCAATACCCCGTGAGTACTTCATGAGCGTTCCTTATTGGATTTGCTACCGATTATCGCTTCCACTAATATCGGCTATAGTAGTGCAGGCATCTCTATACCGCCCTCTTCAGACTGCACAGGAAAGAAGTCTGTTCACTTCAAACCTTCCATCACCATCTCATCATCTGCTCCTTCACAGCATGCCCAGCCCTCCTCATACTCGGCCCTCGCAAGAAAAATCGACAACTTCTGCCACGCCCTCATTCCAGGCCACAACTCGACGTGCTGTCTTGGCTTTCTCGAAGACCAGCCATGGCAACACCACATCTACTCAGTGCCCGGTCCTGGTACGGCCAACCAAATCTCGGAGGCCAATCCTCTCAAAGAAGTACTTGGCATCAATAAATCCGCAATGGCCACGCGAGAAAAATGTGTATTAGCTCTCACGCTCGCATCCGCTGTTCTTCAGCTTCACATACGCCGTGGTTGCCCAAGGACTGGAATACCAAAGACATATTCATGTTGAAGGCCCGGACTGGGAGTGCGTTGCCATTGCATTTCTATGTTTCGCAAACCTTTGACCCTACAACCGTGAAAACCGCAAAAGAAATGCGGCGCCGCTGCGTCAAGAATGACGTGGTATTCGCGCTAGGAGTTGCCCTGCTTGAACTCTCATACGGACAACCTCTCCTCTCCCTTCACACCCCAGAAGACCTAAATGAGCACGGAATGGAGGATAGTATGACGGAAGTGTCAATAGCCACAAGACTAGCAGACAACATTCACGAGCGCGAGATGGGCAACTACGCGAGAGCCGTGGTGAGATGTGTCAGGTGCAACTTTGATACGTTCACCTGTGATTTTGACAATCGAGAGTTTAGGGAGAAGTTTTTTGAAGGCGTAGTGGTTCCGCTGCGGGCGGATTACGAGTATACTACCGGTGAGAAGCCATGAATACTGCTTACAAGTATTTTGAATTGGTATTTTAGCGGAGTAATTTTGTCACAACAGCATGTATGCCTCTGACATTCTGCTGGCTTGTCTCTGTTTCACCAAGTTTGGCTATCGACAGCCAACCGCATAAATAGGGGAATAGTCCAATCTAGCATCTCCATGCCATTTGCATACATATTAAAAATAAGGCAACAGAAGAAACAATCCAACAATACAGGAACTAGCTCCCACTGAGTCTTCATATTCCTCCATGTCATGCAGTCGTTTAAATACTCTTTTCAAAATCCGTTGACAAGTACAGGGTAGTTGATAGAGGCGAGGATTCACTATTTTAGCGTCTCCAAGCCACTGCCACGATTCACCCAGTACCGTGACATCACCACTTTCCACAGTGATCAGTAGACATGAATTCTACAATTTTCTATGCCTGGCATTGTCACTGGCGAGAAACGATTCGCACCGATTTCGCCATCGCAAGATTCAGTTCGGAAGCAAGACAAGATGGGAAAGCCTAGAGTGATTTACTGGTTTCGTACCGACCTACGACTCCACGATTCCCCAGCCCTAAAGGCAGCACTCGATCTGGAGCCAGCCGTGCTCTGGCCCATCTTCACATGGGACCCTCACTATGTCTACAGAGCACGGGGCGGGCTGAATCGCTGGCAGTTTCTGTGCGCAGCCTCAGACATGCTCGACCCAACCAGGCAAAGAAGATGAGGCTGATGCTTACTTCGCAGGCTCGACTGTCAAAATGACCTCTCGTCATCCATCACAAAACTCAACCCCAAGTCCAAGCTCTTTGTGCTTAGGGAGGCTCCCCAGACGCTATTCGCGAAGCTTTTCAAGGCCTGGGACGTCACACATCTGGTCTTCGAGAAAGACACCGACGCGTATGGCCGGGAAAGAGACGAAGCGGTCGCCCAGGTCGCCGAAAAGGCTGGCGTAAAGGTCATCATCCGCTCGGGAAGGACCCTATGGGACAGCGACCAGGTCGTGGTGAAGAACAATGGGAAGCCCACAATGTCCATAACTCAACTGCAGAATGCCGGGGAAAAGGTGGGCAGCATTGCTAAGCCAATACCGGCGCCTGAACGCCTGCCTGACCCTGGAGACATGCCAGTGAACTTTGACCAGGACCATCCGGAAACACAGCCAGACTTCAACGCTGAGCAGAGGACGAAGAAAGATACCGGCTACGCACAAATTGCCGGACCCAACGGCGACTTTGCCATCGAAACCATGGAAGAGCTGGGGTTCCCGTCCGCCACCACTCCCCATCGCGGGGGAGAGACCATCGCGCTGAGAAGACTCGAAGAAATCATCAAGAACGAGCGGTATACCGCGACATTCGAAAAGCCAAAGACCAGTCCCGCCCAATTCGAGCCTCAAGCGACCACTCTGCTCTCTCCGTTTCTTCACTTTGGTGCTCTGTCTGTGAGGCTGTTCTACTGGCGCGTGCACGAAGTGGTGGAAAAATACGGCAAGAAAGCATCCTCACCACCAGTCAGTCTCATAGGACAGCTCCTTTTCCGGGACATGTATTTTGCTGCACAGGCAGTGCTCGGCTACTCGTTTTCCCAGACCGTGGGCAACTCGTATTGTCGGTTCATACCATGGCATTTGCCTTCTAAAAGGGACCCCTCCACCGGCGTTTCAACCCTAGAGCACCACGTCGACTCGCAGCAGGCAGAAATTTGGTTCCAGCGATGGAAGTTTGGTGTCACGGGCTTCCCGTGGATTGATGCCCTGATGCGCCAACTCAAGGAAGAGGGCTGGATACATCATCTTGGCCGCCACAGCGTTGCCTGTTTTCTGACCAGAGGAGGCTGCTACATTGACTGGGAACGTGGGGCCGAGGTGTTTGAGGAGTGGCTCCTCGATCATGAAGTATCCTGCAACGCTGGAAACTGGCAATGGCTCTCTTGCACAGCGTTTTTCGCGCAGTACTATCGATGTTACAGCCCCGTAGCTTTTGGCCAAAAATGGGATAAAAGCGGCGCCTTCATCCGGCGGTGGGTGCCCGAACTGAAGGGCCTGGATGAAAAGTACATTTACGAGCCTTGGAAGGCGCCTCTTCCAGATCAGAGGAAAGCTGGAGTCCGCGTGACGGGAGATGGCTTGTCGGACAAGGCGGACGGGATGTACCCGAAGCCCATGTTTGACTTTGCTGAGAGGAGAGACGTGTGCATCTCTGCGATGAAGAAGGCGTACGAGGTTGGCCTTTACGGCAACGACAGCTCAGTCATGGACGGCACTTGGAGACACAGGTTCCCCTCGGGTAAGGGAGTGGAAGTGCAGGGACGGTACGAGAGTGACGACGGTGAGAGGGCTGACAACGGGGACGGTGAGGGGCAGAATGAAGATGAGCGTTCAACGGCGGGATCGAAACGAGATGCTAGGCGGCATAGCAAGGAAGCAGTTCCAAAGAAACAGAAAAAGCTGTTTTGGCCAGGGAGCAGCAGCCTTTAACTGAACAGGCACTCCTCGTTTTGTCGCCGCTTGTCGGAACATACATGAATTGCAGGCTGTTCCGCACGCGACACCGTCTCAGACGCGACCCCGCAGTGTCACCACGATAGCGTGATGCTGTGCCTCCCCTCCTCATCCTTTTGACTGTGGCTACGTGTGTAGCAGCTTGGGGGCCAGAACACAGATGGCACGGAGCTGCTTAAAGCCTGCTGCTTAAAGCCTGCTGCTTGCTTTCTTTCTTTCTTTCTTGACTGGCGAATCGGCCATCTCGATGACGAAGCAAGGGTGGCAAGTCACATCAAGCAAGGAGTGGGAATGCTTGGTCGTACGATGCCGGAAGGCTTGGTGGGAGTAGTACTCCGCAACGCGGGTCAAAACGCATGCCACTATCTCAATTAAGCAGCCCGTAGGTACACCCACAGGCTAGTGAGTAATTAGTTACTACGCTCAACTCCACACCTTGAATGCGCAGAACGGTCTACTGCTGCACTTTGTACGCAGCCTGACACTCTACGGACTAGGAGGAATTCCTCCGGACCCAATTTTGTCCACTAAGAACCAGCACACCCACAGAATGTTGAAAACCGTTAGATGGGTACAGACTTCTGAGCGTTGGCAGTTTTGACAGTTACCGACACGTTCACTAGTTACAGAACCGTCCAGGCGTCCAGGCTTGGCTTGACACCTGGAAATCTATGCTGATAGGCGCAAGGCCCCAGAAACTGTGCCCAATATTCATGTCCAGGCCCACTTCCACTGTCGCTTTTCAAGGTCTGCGGCATTTCCCACTTGCTAAGACTCGCTTGCAGTCATGGCGAGCGGAGTAAACTTAGTTGTTCGTACTCTGTACGTATGGGTACCAAACTTTGAGAGGATCATCTTTTTCCTCCTCCACACTGTTCGCTCTGGCTCTGTGCAGTGGGATGTGCGACGCGATAGGCTATGACGAGTATCGACACTCTGCCTAGGATTTGACAAAACCCGTTTCTGCCTCCCGACGCATGCGTACCGATTTGCGACCGGCGACCGCAAAGCAACATTCCCGCCTGATTGAGCTAAATGCTGTGATGCTGCCTGTTCCTCGGCTTGACTAGCCTTGCTCCAAGGCAGGCTTTCGCTACCCATCATCCAATATCCTCAACCATGGCAGCTTTTGAGAAACGGCCTCTTCAGCTCGTCAGCGAACAGGCGCGCGAGCGAGAGACCTTATCGTTCGTTTCATCTTGGCAAACCTGCCTCCTTTGGCCAACCTTGGAAGTCGTCCCTGCGCTAACTTTCGCCATAGATATGCGGCGGATTTGTTGAGTTTTGCCAGGATAAACGACAGCGGCAAGCCAATTCCTTCCGTGGAGTTGCGAACCTCCCCCGATGCCGTGTTGACGGCGCTGGCGCAGCTGGGCACCCTGCAGACGGGAGCATCGCGTTCGCTCATTTCCATCTTCGACGAGGATTACCAGTATGTTGTCGCTGAGGCATCGGCTTCCACTGCGCTTTCCCCCGGACTCCCATACGAACAACATCAAGAGGACCTGATCCTCTGCGGAACAGCCGTACCGCGCATAAATGGAGTATGCGACTACACACTTCGCGGCCAAGATCCTGATGGCCTCACCCTGCAAAGCGACGACCCTGCGGAGCTTCCGCTCACCAAGATTGATGATCTCGGGGCCGTCGCACGATTTGCATCCAGCCATGATTGTGCTGAGCCCCCCATCAAGTTCTATGCTGCTGTCCCGATACGCACCAAGAGGGGCATAAATATTGGCGTGTATTGCGTCATCGATAGTGACTCTGTGCCCGACTGGGGTAGTCGGCAGACGCAAATGATGCGAGAAATCTCACGAATCATCATGTCGCATCTTCAGACTAAGCGAGAGCGCGAAGCACACAGACGCACCGAAAGGATGAACAGAGGCATCGGCTCATTTCTCGAGGACAAATCCACATTGTCTGGCTGGAAGGACGCCTCGTTCCAGGGCGCCTATGACGATCGACCGGAACTCGAGGGATCACTAAACTCTTACCAGCAGGCTTCGCAAATGCAAGAGGAAAATCTCCTGCTGAGCAAAGTTACGGTGCTACAAGAGGCACCCGGGAAGGGGCAACGCCAGCCCGAGGAGGCAATCAGTCCAATTGATCCGCCTAGCACGACCAAACAGGTCAACAATGCATCGCCCAAACAAAGCCCTGCCGAATTCAAGACACCTGTGACGGCTTTCCGAGAGAGCTTGGCGAATAATGATGATAGACCTGTCGAGCATATATATGACAAGGCAGCGAACATCATCAGAGAGTCGATTGAAATTGAAGGCTGCCTAATCTTCGACCCAACCTCGACGACATTCGGATCATTCTCTCTAGAAAAGGGACAGGACGACACGAGCGAATCGACATATTTGTCATCATCTCAAAGCAGCGGCGACGAACGGAAGGGATCCTTCCATGGCTATGAGACGTCGACTTTTTGCAAGGTCCTGGGATACTCGACATCTAGCCAGCACAGCATCAACGGCGACTCGGATGCACCATTTCGAGGGACTGTGGCCCAGAAGTTTGTATGCTCGCTCGTGCGACGATACCCAAGAGGCCGGATATTCAACTTTGACTCCAAGGGGGAGTTGCTGTCCAGCGACTCCTCGGACGACGGCAATATGCGCAGCCCCAACAGGACCTTCAGCTTTGAGGAAATGCAATCAATGTCGAAGCAGGAGCCGAAGCCAACACGAGCGAAACCCTGGGCACGCGAACACGAGGGAAGCAATATCCGTCAAATTCTACCTGGGGTCCGGAGCGTCGCTTTCATGCCCATCTGGGATCCGAAGAAGGAGCGCTGGCACGCAGTACAATTTGCCTATACGTATGCACCATCGCGGTGTTTCTCCAAGGAGGGTGAATTGAACTTTTTGAGAGCGTTTGGGATGCTGACCATGGAGACTGTGCTGCGCCACGAGACCCTGCAAGCTGACAAGGCCAAGTCGGATGCCTTGAGTTGCATATCGCATGAGCTGCGGTCTCCCTTGCATGGTGTCCTGCTCAGCGTCGAGCTGCTCAATGAAACAAGCCTCTCCGTCTTTCAAGGCGACCTGTCGCATACCATTGAGACTTGCTCACGGACGCTAGTCGACACGGTAGACCACCTGCTCGACTATTCCAAGATCAACAACTTCAACTCCAGCACAAAACAGCGTAAAGACCACGTGCGGGCTCGAGGACTGCGACATGGGACAAGCCGAACCATCGAAGCAGGCTTGATGACGCTTACATCGACCATCAAGCTCGATTCGCTCGCCGAGGAGGTGATTGAAAGTGTCTATGCCGGGTTCTACTTTCAGTATCTGTCAGTCAGGCAATTGGCCGAGGGAGGCGGCAACAAGTTCGCCGACGTTGAAGCCAACTCGACTCTGGATGGGATACGAGCGCTGGAGGACTTTAGCCTGGACACGTCGAAGTCGAACCAGCTCAAAGCTACCTTTGGAGACGTGTCGGTGTTCTTGATGATCGACCCCAACTGCCAGTGGACGTTTTACACCGAAGGCGGCGCCATACGCCGCATCATCATGAACCTCTTTGGCAATGCGCTCAAGTACACGCGCAAGGGCGTGGTCAAGGTGTCTCTCACACAGCGAGTGCCAAAACCGGACTCGGTGAAGAAAGCCAACCAGGTGGTCCTCACAGTTGCCGACACGGGAGCGGGCATCAGCCAAGATTACCTCGATAATCACCTGTTCCAGCCATTCTGCCAGGAAAACAGCCTCTCGCCCGGTACGGGTCTCGGCCTGAGCATCGTCAAGAGAATCGTATCCCACCTCCGCGGCCGCATCTCCGTCAAGAGCCAGCTCGGGATCGGAACCACAGTCGTGGTTGCCCTGCCGCTGCGGCCGGAAGTCCCAACACCAGGCAGCATTATGCTACCCCCGCAACACAAGCGGGAGTTCCACAACAATGCACATGAACTTCGTGGGTTGAGAGTGTGTCTTTTGGGGTTCAAGACGATGGGCGTGACGGGTGAGCCGGTGGATGTTGATGGCCAGGTCTCGGACAGTATATCTATACTGCGCAGCGTGTGTACGGACTGGCTGAACCTGGAGGTTGTGCCGGAGTCGAAAATCACCAACATCCGGCCTGACTTGGTCATCCTGTCCGAGGATGCGCTGGCGGATTGGAGCGAGACGAAGTCTCTGTCGAACGCGCCGACCATAGTTGTCTGTCATAATTCTCTTGTTGCGTATCAACAAGCCACAGCGAATCCGTCCGCCAAGCAGAAGGATGGCGTCCTGGAGTTCATCTCACACCCGTACGTCAAAGATGAGACAAACCTCTCTCCTATTCATTGCGGGATTCGAATCAGCTAACTATCATAGAATCGGCCCCCATAAACTTGGAAGAGTCTTGTTATTGGTCTTCAACCGGTGGCGCGACCTGCAAGAAGACTCATCCGACGGCCTAGCATCAGCAGGCACTGATGTATCGCCGTCCGAGAAGAGCACATGCCCGACAACACCACCCGACCAAAAGACATCGTCGTACTTCGACTCTTACAACGAATCATCGAAAAGCGAAACCACCATTGCGGCGCTCTCTCCTCAACCCCAACTTTCACCGGCATCTCCAACCCATATACGACCAGTGTTGATACGATCCGTGTCGAGCGTAGCGGTACAGTACCTGCTCGTTGACGACAACGCCATCAATCTCCGCATCCTGTCCACCTACATGACGAAGCTCAAGCGCAAATTCCGCACAGCAACCAACGGACAGGAAGCCGTCGAGGCGTACAAGTCCTCCTACCAATTCTGCTCCTGCATATTCATGGACATCTCTATGCCGGTGATGGACGGGCTGGAGGCCACCAGGGCAATAAGAACCTTTGAACGCGAAGTGGACCTGCCCCCCGCGACGGTCATTGCTCTTACGGGGCTCGCGTCGTCGGAAGCACAGCAGGAGGCGTTCACCAGCGGCGTGGACCTCTTCCTCACCAAGCCGGTCAAGCTGAAGGAGCTGAGCTCTATTTTGAAGTCGCGGGGCATGTTGGCCAACGAATAGCGGGGGGTTGACGTTGATGTGACGTGCGTAGGTAGGGTTGGGTCTTTGACGCGTAAATGAGCGGTACACACACACGATAAGGCGTTGTGGATTTAGGTGCATATACACGGTGGCGCCTGGGAGCTGTCAATATGCGATGGATTATTTGGTTCACTCTACTTCTTTTGAACGCTACATGGCGGTTTTCTTCTTCTTTGTTTTCATGCATAGTAGCTCGATCCCTCAGCGACACTGGAATCCAGCGACTTTCCACTGCCAAAGCAAATACGTTTTGACGCACTGTACAACTAGGACTCGCTGTAGTGCGCCATTGGCTCATTTTCGTGCGCAGTCAGATTGGCAGGCTGCCTGTCCGTCTGATCTTGTGACGCTCGGCTCGTCTCGGCCCAGGGCTGATCCCAGCGCACTTGCTGACTCTGATGGTGTGCGGAATGCATGCAGCGCAGCATAGCGACCCGCTGCCGGAGTGTTTTGCGCGTAGAAAGAAATCCTGGGGGACACGGGGACCTGCCCTGTAGGCGGTTTATCTGCGATGCGAAGCACTACGGGACGGATACTTGACAGGCGAGGAACCGTTTGATGCGGCAGAAGTAGGCGCGTAGCTGGCGAGGGCGTGGTGCATCAGGCGTATTTAGCACAAGTTTTATTGTTTTCACGCGACGAACGGCGTGACCTAGCCTGATATAGCCAAAATACTATGTACACGCTCCGTATGACCTCCATGCTTTTATACCCAAGTCACAACACCAGCCCCAAGTAGCAATGCAAAACCGACAGGGGAAAGAAGAGAGAAAAGAAATGCCGTGGAAGGATTGGGATCCTCTGTAGGTGGGTAGCCGTGATGTTGAAACACATAGGCTGTCCTGTCGTCTTTCCATGACTTGCGCAGTCGTCGTCGTGTATGTCATGAATTCGAGATGAAGGTAGATGAAATAAATAAGTAGATAAAGGGGAATTGGGTAAATAATAATATATACTATTTGAAAGAAGAGGACAGTCGGAAAAGACGGATGGAAAACATCCCGGGGTTGTATTAGTCGCTTCCTTCGATCCTGGCCCAGCCTAGAACCGCCGCGTATTTGGGACGTCGGGAGTGCTCGCCATCATCGTGTTGAACATGTCTTCCTCTTCCCGGCTCAGCCACCGACACGGACTATGGTGGTTTTGTCCGGCGGGGATGAACTGAGGCCGTTGCGCTCATGGCGTTTTAAGTAAGAACCCGACGGGTAGGGGCACGTGTAGCGGGCGCTGGACGAGGAGGATGTATTCGAAGGAGGCGGCGGTAGATCCTGCGACGCGGCCCATGTCGTCGCCCAAGCTCGTACATGAGCTCCATATCTGAATCAGGCATCATGGGGTCCGCTGTGGTAATCGGGTCTCGGCTTTGGTGGTCGGGCTGAGCAGATGAAGGCGGCGTGAAGCTGCTCATCTCGGCGGAGCCATTGGCCGAGGGCGGGATTGATTCGGATGCGCGGGGAGACGAGTAGACCAACAACCAAAGTAGGGCACATGGGAAGGGAGCAGGAAAAGAGGCTTGAATGGGGAGAGATATTAGCTGTCGGGTGGGGAAGGCAGGGGGTCGGGGTTGTACGTGAGGGGGACCAAGGAGCAAGTCAGCAGGCGGCGCCAGTTTTTTTTTTAAAACTTTTTGGGAAAAAACTGGGCCAGTTGGGAACGGGGGGCGGCCCCATTGATGGGCCGCTTCATTGTGGCGCCGGGGGAGACCGAATAATATCCGGAGGGGAAGGCATTCCAAAGGGTTTTTGGTGTGAAATGGAAGGGTGTGCGTGAATTATGCTGGATTTGGTGTTTTGTGTTGAGAAGACTGGAGCATGTGGAAGTTAGAAGCAACCGGACGGCTTTGAAGTGAACCGGTGGCGCGTGGGGTGGGAAAAAGTGGGAACGAGCCGTTTTGGGCGGGAGGGGCCCGAGGAGTTTGGTTGTAGGGCTGGGAAGGATGAAAACTAAGAGATTGTGACCCCGGCGTGGGTCGGGGCGTGTCCGGCGGGGGTGTTGGGGGGTTTTGTGTGGGTGGTGGGGGGCTGGACCCCCCTGCCCACACTTCTTCCAAAATCTACAAACATTACAATTATAAAATGACCATCAAAAAATAGGGGGGGGGGGGGGGGGGGGGGGGGGGTTTTTTTTGGGGGGGGGCGGGGGGGGGGGGGGGGGGGGGGTGGTGGGGCTTCGGGCACGGGGGTCTTGTGGGGGGGGGGGGGGGGGGGGGGGGGGGGGGGGGGGGGGGGGGGGGGAGTGGAAAGAAATATTGCTTCAAGGGCAAACTCGAAGATGCTAGAGGATTGGAATCCCGCAGGTTGATCTTCGAAGCAGATTGGTCAGGCTTACTTGACGGTGACAAAAGTGATTGCGTCCGACGCGAATTCCGCTAGCTGCTCGAGCCCCTCGGTTTGCTTGCATCCTCGCGTCCCTGGCATCAGGGGTCCAGTGGTCCTTTTAAGAAAAGCTCCCACCAAGGGACCGTCTGCTGGGACGCCAATGAGGCCGTCCATGTCGGAGCGGGGACGAAGAGAAGAATGGAAAGGGCAAGGTGCAAGCACCCCGTCATCCCAGGACCCCTGCAAACGCTCCCCCAAGCCGCCCCGATGGGGGCCGAGAGCCACGTCCGCTGAATTCGCATCATGACGCAACATGGGAAAGGCAGCGCGAAAGGGTGGGAAAGTCTGGAAAACAGGGGTTGCAGAGGCGGATGGCATGCTGCATGACGTCATGGTGTGGTGTGGGTAGCGCGGTGGGTAAGCGTGGTGGGTAGCGCAGCGGGCGGAGGAGGTGCTACACGGAGGGACCCGCTGTTTGGAACAATACACAGGTTAAGTGGTGTGAACAGTTAGTGGTTTCGTCATTAGGTTACGCCGGTCGCAAACCCGTAATGTGCGGTTTCTAAATTGCACAAGAGTAGAAGGTACGCCCCCGTTTCAGGGTGTTGGGCGTGGTTGGGCTATGTTTGGCCGGCCTGAGGCGGGGGGAAGGCGCTGGGGAGGCTCATGCGGATTGGCTGGGTGGGAAGTGAGGCCAGTTTCAGCTCGAGGTATGGCTGTGTGGCCATTGTCTCTTTCGTGGAGACGAGAGCATCAGGGGCCACGCAATGCCCGGCTTTCTTTCTTGCCAGCGAGAAAGACGACACCAGCCACCCGCTGGATGGAACCCTGCCAAGACCAGCGCGGAGCCATTTGTCGTCCCCTCGAGCAGCATGAGACCGAGACCTGGATTTGTCACACAGCCACCGCCACTGCAGGCTGCTACTTGGCCGCCTTGTCTCAGAGCCGGTGCCACAGGCCCACAGTGCGACGGCCAAGACGCGAGGAAATTGAACGTCTTTTGTCGATCTCGAATTACTTTCCGGTACATGTCTCCTCGGTGCGCACGCAGGGGCACACGCATGGGCACCCGTGGGCACGCATGGGCACGCATGTACCGTGGTTGTACGTAAACGGCCCTCTGAAACGCTGGATGCAAGTTGTTCGATTGGAGGCCCTCTGCCTCGACGAGCTGCTGTCGAAGGAGAGGGAGCAGCACGCCGTGCCTGCGCGGTGTCGGGTTGGGATTGGCCTGGTAAGAGACGGTGAGGAAGCATCCCTACAGCATCCAATAGCGGCTACTCTGCGCGACTGTCTGTTTCCGTCTGTTTGCCCTCGAACGCCCGCACTTCGACGCATCACCTAAATGACGCCTTGGCTCCTCAGTCGATGCGGACCACCGTCCAGGAAAATAGGCACGAGAGCCACACGTCAACCGCGAGATCAATGCAGCCCCCCGGGATTAAAAGGATGCCCGGCATTGGCAAATGCACACCTCCCCCATCCCACCAACCTGCAGCCTGCTAAAAAAATCTCTCCGTTCCCCCACAAGAACACACAGGCAGCAAGTCCTCATCTGCTAAGTCACTGCTAGCCTGCGGATGCCAGTCGTCGAAATCCCCAAGCAATGCCCAAACGCAGACCAAGCCCCGGCGCGACAGCTACGCAGCCCGCCAGGGCCAAGCAGCGCTGTACGTCATCGACGGCCATCTCGCCGTACGGCCCGCCCAGGAGATGCAGTTGTGGCGCCTCGGGGCCAGCAACGGCCTGCCACTCGCGTGGGGCCACCGTGAATGCGGCGGCGGCCGTCGTCGTCGGTTCTGGTGACGAGGGACTGGGCCTGGGTAGCCTGGGCCTGGGACTGGGACTGGGACCCGGAGTGGTGACCCGCAGACACTCTGCCGACCAGGTGTCGTCGGTGTCGTCGCCGTCCCCGTCTCGCTACGACGACGTCAGCTCGCTCTTCGCGGCGCAATTCCCAAACACGGCGAGGGAGCTCATGCGGCAGGGCCAGCGGGTTGCCGACTTTCCCTGTGCCGCTGCCGAGGAGAGGGCTCGCGAGGAGCAGAGACGGCTTGGAGGCCACGGCGCTGCCGGCGTGCCCCGGGGCGGCCTCCAGCTCGCGGACGAGGCGATGGCGGGGTAGTAGCAACAGCACTTACAACGGTCTCGGGGTGTTTTTCCCTGTGCGACAACTCCCAGGTGGACGCGCGCGCCGACGCGTCTGCGACTTTGCCGGGGGGTCCCGATGGGAGCTACAGCTTTGACTCGTTCCTGGCCGCGGCTCCCTACGACGAGGCGGACGCGATGAACAATGGACGCAATGTCGCTGGAGCTGGCCTGCTTCCCCCGGCATGACGAGCATGAAGATGCCCATGGAAGAGCTATTGTTACCTCCCCAACGCGCCGGTTACGTGGGACGCGGGCAATCTGGGGTTCCACGAAGCTGCCAAACTGGGCGATGTGGAAAACGGCAACAACAATAGTCCTGTCTGGCGGGGGCGACTACGCAGGCGACTACGTCACCAACACCATCGAGCAGGGGCAGAGGCGGAGGGCATGCGACAGGAGAAGGTCGGACCGTGGACCGGGTCCAGCGATGCGCACAGGGGCTGCTGGAGCTGGCGGAGCAGCTGCAAGCGAGGTTGCGGGAGCAGCTGAAGATTGTGTGACAGCGCGCCATGTCCGAATTGCATGGGATCTAATTCACGGGGGGGTGTATTGGCTGGGTTTGGAATCTGGAGTTGGATGGGGCAAATTATCTTGGGATCTAGGGGGGGTAATATCGTAAAATCATGGAATGAATCGAGCCGCGTGTTGCACGAAGCAGCTGCCCCGCCCAGTGACGCCCTCTTTTCACCCAACAGCCCAACCATTGCAAAACCCAAACTCGAACCCAACCCAGCCAAACCAAACCAAGCCAAACCAAACCCAACCAAACCATCCAACGGCTGCAACCACAGCATCACAAGGCACAACAGCAGCAACCCCACCATGGCATCCGCGGCCTCCCGCCTCGCCCTCGTCCTCTATGCGCCCCCCTCCGCCGTCCAAGCCTGCAAGGCCGCCATCTTCGCCGCCGGCGCAGGCCGACACCCTGGCGCGGGCGAATACACCGAGTGCTGCCGGTCCACGGGGGCACGGGCCAGTTCCGGCCCGGCGAGGCGGCGAACCCGCATATCGGGCTGGTGGGCGCGCTGGAGGAGACGGACGAGGTGAGGGTCGAGGCGGTTTGTGTGGGCGAGGGAGCGGCGAGGGGGCGGCTGCCACGTTGAAGAGGTGGGCTTGGGATTTCCATCTATTCATCTGTGCATGCTGGCGGCGTGGGATGATAGGGTTACTGACTCTTTGTAGTGCTCATCCGTGGAAACGCCTGCCTATCACGTCATTAAGCTAGAGGACTTCTAAACTCGTCCACTCGCTCAGAATGGCAAGCACCGCTATTGAACGAACGATGTATCACGGACCCTCGGCCCTCTTGAAAAGCATCTTGCACTCCCCTCGCCCGCCCGTCAACGTCGATCTGGAACATCCGCCTTTGTGTTCTCCTTGAAGTCCATGCTCGGGTTCTCGGTTCTTTCAAAGCACACGATCCACCAGTTTGCCGAGACGTGGTGGAACGCAGAAAACTTGACGGGTCGTGCGTCGGCTTCACGGACGCCGGTCAGGATCCCCGCTGTTGGGGTATCGTCTTGGGGTTGGGCGCGGAGGGTGAGGGTTTGGTAGCCTGGGTTGTGGTACGTTCCTGCGAGGTCCTCGAGCTTTGTTGGCGGAGGGCCGGGCTTGTTGGTAGGTTGGGGAATGCGTTGCCAATGGCGTTTTTCAGGTCCGCGGCTTTTCCATCGAGGGCATCGCGCCACCTAGATCCGTTAGCACATGGTTCTTCGTTCATTTCTGGAAACGCACGCTTGCTCTGGGCTAACGCGGTCATCCTCCCGGATGCCCAGCTTGGCATCGATGAGCTTGGATATCATTTCCTCCGCCAACGGCATTCGACGTGGAGGCGGGACCCTCATGACTTGGTGCACCGCATTCGACAGTGGCTGCGACTGGTGGATGAAAGCACTTGAATCCACTTGGCATAGCCGAGAACGTTGGAGAGGGATGGCTCCGGCGCCGCTGAACTCGCCGATGGGATGTGCGGCACCCTCGAGACGGCTGTTGGCGTCCTCATCCCAGTAGCAGCCCCGGGCGAGATGATGCTCTGCTGCCAGCGCGTCATGAAGACTCAAGGACGTGCTGTCCATGCCTAGACCCCCCAGATATTCTGCTTGAACAAGCCGCCCAGCCAGGAACCAGTCAGCGTCTCGACGGCGTGAGACAGCGCAACGTACATCAGATTGTTGTACTGGAACTTCACCCGAGGCTCCGCCGTGGCCGGCAGGTGGTGCAGGTGGCGCACGATGTCCCTTGGCGCGCCGGCTCTCCCATCTATGAAGCGCTGGCTGGAGATGTCGTGACGCGGGAGGCCAGTGCGGTGGCAGGCTGCGTCCTCGAGGGTGGTGTAGTCCGTCGCCCACCCATCCTGCAGGACAAAGTCATCGCGGATGAATGGCCGAGAAGGGAGTGAGTGGCCCAGCCTCACCGATGAGCTGAGACACCGCGGCGCCCGTGAATGCCTTTGCTGTCGAGGCGCTGTATCACAGCGTCTCTGGTGCTGCGGGCGTGTCCGGCAGAGTGGCGAACCCGAAGCCATGCAAGTCATCAGCTCGTCGAAGCGGGCCTCATCCGGAATACATCTGTGGCCAGCCACCACACGGCGACCGATATGCCCGGCACCTTCCACGCTTCAACTTCGCATTGGCGAGCGTTGCAAAACTACTGCCGTCCAAGGATTTCGCTTTGGGCCTTTCGGTCGGGCGGCTTGGTGGAGTGAATTGGACGGATGAGGTTGTAAGAGGGGAGACTTTGCGAGGCAGGGAGAAGAACCGATGAGGCTAATGCAGTAGCCACGAGTCTAGTACTAATGTGTAGCTGAAGATGGATGCGGTACCCTGGCCTGGGACGATATCCACAAAACCACCCTGCTGCCAAGGCAGCCTAGTCCAGCATCTGATTGCCTGATTTGGACAGATCAAGCATCCTGGATCGCTCCACCTCGGCGTGTGAAGCGCGTAGCTATGATGTGGCTTGCAGATGGAAGAATCTACGTTGGTGTGGCCAAACGGGTGTATCTTTATATGTGAATGCCAGTAAGATGTGTTTCGTCATATACCCGCCTTGCGTAGATCACGACGACACCGCTAGTGCTATACGTAGAAGACTCTGCTCTCACAGGGAAATGAAGCAGAAGACACGCTGCTTCATTTGGGCCATGATGAAGCAGGCTCGGCAGATCATGCCAAGTATACCGCTCTACATTCGTTCTGATGTGGCTGGACAGCGTCAAAACACCGAGTAGTGAGGCATCTCTGCACAGCACGATAATCACTTTTATTCAACGTGGCCATCTTATATACGAAGAACCCTATATACCAGAATTGATCTCCCCACACCCAAGAAGTCCCGTCTCCGACCCTAAGCAGCCCCGGTTATATACACGCGGCCTGGGGGCCCATCCCTCTCCGTCTCACCAACGCCCTAACCCACTGGGGTTTCCGTTGAAGGCGAGCAGGTTGACGGTGTTGCGCGACTGGTTGGTGATGGCATTCTTGGTCGCCAGCTGGCGGATCCGGTCGCAGTACTCGGGGCCGACTCTCTTGCCGTCCAGGCGGGCGAGGTACGCAGCAAGACCGGCGATATGGGGGGTAGCCATGGAAGTGCCACTGAAGATGGCCTGCAGGAAGGGGGAGAAATCCAGTCAGCTGGGGGTCATTTCAAGATGGGGAGGGCACACCGGAGTGTGGTGCAACTTACGGTTCCACCGCCGGGGGCGGTAGACAAGACCCTGACGGCAGGGCCGACGACATCAACAAGCGGCCCGAAGTTGGAGTTGAAGTAGCGCGTGTCGTCAATGGCGGACCCTCCCACCGTGCACACAGTGCGCTCCGACGCCGGGGAGGCGTTGCTGGCATCCTGGTTCTCGTTGCCGGCGGCCACGGCGACGAAGTAGCCCTTGCGGACCAGCGCGGCGGCAGCGTCGTTGATGGCCTGCTCAAAGGGGCCGCCCAGGCTCATGCTGACGACGACGCCGGTGGGGCAGTTGCCGGCTGGGGGCGTCCTGGGACACAAAGTCCATGCCGGCGACGACGCCGGAGAAGGGCCCCGTGCCGTTGGCGGCGAGGACCTTGACGCCGAAGATGTCGGCCTTCTTGGCGACGCCGTACGTCTTGCTGCCCACGGTGCCGGCGCAGTGGGTGCCGTGGCCGTGGTTGTCGGTGGTCTGGCCGTTGATGAAGCTCTTGATCTGCTTGGCGCGGCCCTCGAACTCCTGGACTGGTGTTAGTCACCCATCACTGGCCGCCCCCCGTCATGATGGATGGGCCGGTACGTGGCCAGCTGCACTTACAGGGTGGGCGTCGTCGACGCCGGTGTCGATCACGTAGACGCAAGTGCCAGCACCGGCGCTGTCGTCGTAGACGTAGTCGGTGCTGCCCTTTTTCGCGGTGCGAGATGCGGCCCAGGCCCCAGGGGGCGTTGCTCTGCGTGACAGTGCCGCTGACGGAGGCAATGTGGTCCTGCTCAATGTAGTCGACCTATGCAACGCGATGTCAGCGTCTAATAGAACGATACACATGGAGTGTGTGGGTGTGGTGTGGGCCGGAGTGGACTTACATCGGGGTGGTTTCGCAGCAGCTCGATGGCAGCCTCGTCGAGATGGCCCGCGAAGCCCCTGAAGCCGCCCTTGAAGACGTGGTCAGCGTCCTTGGTGAGAGAGCTGATGGCATCGTCCAGGGAGGAGAGGGAGCTGCCGCTGCGGAACTTGACAATGTACTTGTCGGCAATGGCGCTCTCGCCGCGGGTGAAGAGAGGGGCCGGCTCGGAGCGCTTGGCGGGCGCGGCCAGGGCCAGGGGCAGGAGGGAGAGCAGGACAGAGAGACGCATTTCGAGGGTGTCAGGCGAGGAGCTTGTGTGTTTGGTGTGGTTGTGTCGATGGGATGATGGGAAGTCGAGTTGGACGAGGGCGACGGGCTGGTCTATTTATCTTGAGCCCAGGACGTCATCGCGGACCAGGTCCAAGAAGCCCGGGACAACGACCCGTAGACCACATCACCGCGATATCGAAGCCCCTCGCCGTCATCCTCATCCTCATCCTCATCCTCACCCGATGCGACGACTGCGATGGACATCTCGACCTTCCCAGAGGGGCAGCCAAGACAGCGCCAGCAAGGCGCTTAGACGTGTTTAGGGCGCGCTAGGGCCTTGCAGCTGCCGAAGAGATATGGGGACGACGGGGCGGCGGCTCTTGGCAGGGTGCGTCCTGCGAACAATGCCAAACCCGGATCGCGCGAGATGGCCATCCTGTTGTGGACAAGCCTGTGCCGGGGTGCTGGCCAAGTGCCGTAACGGGCCTCATCTTCCGTCGGGGTTGAGGGACCCCGAGGGTGGAGCAGCGGGACGTGAGCTTCTAGATGGAAGCCTAGAAGCTCGGATGCTCTAGGTCAACGGGACTTCTAGTTGACATCCTTTCGGAAATAACGTTGTCGACGGATAGTCCGTGTGCTGTTCTATGAGTCGTGCAGAGCGACAGCAGCAGCGACGCCAGCGTCGGCGTCGGCGTCGGCGGCGATAGCAGACAAGGACGACGGCGGGGCTGGGCATCTCGGAAAGGAAGCTGTCGCCAGAAGGAAGCAGGCCGGCGGCGTGGATCCCGGCAGCAGGGTGGTGAATCGAGGGCTGCCGCTGATGCTTGTTCTGCGCCTCCAGCGCGAATAGAGCAGGAGGCGACGCCGCACCGGACGAGGCGCGAGGCGGGGGCGCACGCAGGCCAAGAGAGCCGATACCACCTACTTGAAAGGAGGCTCTGAGCCCCCCAAGGGCCGCCGGAGCGGTCGTTCGCGTCGCGGCGAGCGGTGCGCATGGGAGGCCGTGGGAGGGGATCGACGGACGGCATGTGTGCTTTAGGAAGCTGGGACGAGCGCGCGCCTTGTGGGACGGCCTTGGGGCGACTGCGACGCTGTGCCTGAATGGGGAAGAGACGGCGCAGGAGACGCCGGGGCGAACGGGTGGCTCGAACGGCGTTTATCAGGGTGCTCTGCCGTCCTCTTGCGTGGCGGCCGGGCGTCGAGATGGACGAGAGCGCCAGTTGGACGAGACGAGAGGCGCTCGTCTCGCCCTCGCATCGCATGCTGCACGGGCAGACCCTGCGAGCCAGCACCAGCGAACACCGGCGCACATAGCCAGCATCTAACAAACAAGCACCGTAGTCTGTACAGGGCTCAGATAATGCGGCCTGCTCCCCCATCAAAGCCTAAAAACATGCTTATTTGCTCGGCGCCACATCCCACCTCGCCCTCACGTCCCAGCCACGGCGTTACATCCTACCGACTGGGAGGCCCAATCCAACGAGCCCCCACGGCCGGAAGGGGAAGCTGGGAGCCTCCCAGGGGCAGGGGGGGTATATTGCATCATGCTCTGCTGGCCTTCGCATGGCCCGACGTCGTGTGCATGAGTCGCCGCCAGTGCGCTGGGTTCGAGACGAATTGGGAAATGCGGCTTCATAAACGCCGACTGACTGACTCACCCGCTCACCCACTCGCTCACCCACTTACCCACTCACTCACTAATACTCACCACTCACTCACTCACTCGCTCGCTCACTTGCTCACTCACTCCATCTGCCCACCAAGCACCATGGCCTTGGCTTATTCCTGCTGACTTGGGTAGGTAGATAGAGATCAAGTTACCCGCCTTCCTCATCCATCCATCCAGGGTCGCCCGAACCCTCGCCGCCAGGCCTGCTAGTTTGCTTCCTTGCTAGCGCTCCTGACTCCCTCGCCTAGTCTCTGATAACAACTCACATCAGATATGCTAGCTTGGCGCCGTCGGCAGCATCTACCCTATCTGCCTCCAGGCTGGCATCGCTAGCAATCTAGATTGACGCACGGTGCGGTTTGCTCATGCCGATGCACGGAGCGCCGTTGAGTCTTATGCGGCCTCCTGGTCCACCGAGGCCGCACTCCGTACTTGGCGTGGAGGACATGGTCAGACGGCAGGGGGCTGATGCATGAGCGAGGCAGCTCGCCTCCGTCATGTGTCCTCGTATGTATGCCTCTGTTGGGCTCATGCCTCTTGGATTAGCTAGCCGGGCTGCACGCTACGAGCACCTCATCGAATCCGAGGCTGCCATGTTGCTGCCAGGCATTTGTTCCTCCGTTTGGCCCATTACCACCTACCGCATGCGCATAATAAATAATCAAGACGTGACGCCGCCCAGTGGGCAGCCCGACCCAAGAGTAGCAGGCGACAACTCCATATCATCTAGCATGCAGTCACGAGCCCAAGCAGCAGTCACCGATTCAATTTACGAGGCCAAATCTCCGGCTGCGCCATCCAACGCGCGTCACTCGGAGACCACGCCTGCCACAGCGCAACGCAGTTCGAGGCAAGGATGAAAAAAAAAACATCGCTCTAATTCAGGGTATTCAAATAGGAAGCTCATGGTGAGTCGCCGTCGAGGCAGTCGCGCGTCCACCGACGCCATGTGACTCTACGTCTCCGGTCTGTCGTCGCTGACCAATCGTACAGAGTATCTCTCCTCATTCCTCCACACCCTGGACGCGTCGTTGTGTGCGGCCACGATCGTCCGCAGGTCACACAGCATGCCTCCTGGCCCGCTGGCAAATACCGTCGTGGGCCCTCGCACCGTCGAGGCCACGAAGTCGTTCACCAGCCTGCCCAAGTCTGGCCGCCTGTCCCGCTCCTCCTCCCCCCCAAAGGCCGTTCTACGTACCGTCATCTCCGGCTGACTCCCGCACGGTGCGAGCACCTCTCTTGACGAGGACGAGGCGACCTCCTCCAGTCCAACCACGTCCCGCCCCTTCTTCTCGTCTGGCTCGTCAATCGACGACGTCGACTCGAAGACGTCGCGTGTAGCGTACAGCCTGACTGTAATATTCTGGGCCCCCGGCGCCTTCCGCAAGATATCGAGCTCTTCCTGTACCCATCCGGCGTCATCTGCGTGCCGCATGGCCCAGATGAACTCGATCCTGCGGTCTGGCTGCGGAGTCTGCTGGGCAAGATCCAGGAGGACAGACAGCACCCCGGTGACTCCCGTCCCGCCTGCTATGCACATGACGTTCGTGTCGGTGGTCATGTTGCGTAAGAAGTCTTCCCCGTAGGGTCCTGTTGCGATGACGGAGGCGGTGACTCGGCCGATGCCGCCGTCGCTCGAATCCCCCAGCGCCTCGTGCTTCTTCTCTGCGAGCTTGGCCAGCTGGAGAGTCGCGCCGGATTTGACTCGCATGATGTATGAGTGTCTCACCATCCCATCCCGCACAGTTGGTGCGTTGAGGGGTGTAAAGGGGTGGGATTGCCAGATGCTGAGCTCGCTGAAGCACAGGTAGAAGTGCTTGCCAACCGGCCATGCCTTTTGGTGGTTCTCAAAGTCGAGGCGAATCACGTCGCCGCGCTCCCCATCCGGGAATCGAGAGATGGTGGCCTGGGCAGCCTGGAAGCCCAAGCGACCAGACGGTAGGCGCCCAAAGTGTATGACGGCCGATCTGACGAGTCGGATGGCGCGGTCGGCCACCCACAGAATCAGAGACGGGGCCATGAAGACCTCCAGCTTATGCCAGTGCACCACGCAGGCAGCGAAGTACGCAATGGCGAGGAGGTAGTGCGACTTGCGGAAAAATTCGTATCCCGTCAGTCGAATGCCCCACGTGGTGCTCAGGGCGACCATGAGCGTTAGCAACCCCATGGCGGCGCAGCCACCAATCATGTACTTCTGCTTGATCCAATCTCGCGCGGTTTGGGGTTGGGGCTGATACAGGCCGACCTCGATGACGGTCCAGCCAATGGTGTGCAGTAGGCTCTGGGCAAAGACGATGTACCCGACCCAGCGATGCAGAAAGTTGAAGCTCCGGTAAGGGACGCCGCTCATCAGCGAGAGGAGAGATTCGCGGCTGCCGAGCAAGATCAGGAAGGGCGTCAGAGCGTAGGCGAACACCCCGACTCGATCAGCCCACGGCGCGAGACTGGTGCGCGTGTTGAAGAGGTCTGGCCTGCCCTCCACGGGGGACTTCCATTTGCCGTAGATGATGCCGATGAAGCTCCACAGGGTGAGGTACACGGACAACATGGCCAAGACGAGGACCTGCAACCGAGTGGCCCGCCCGAATATCGGACGAGCAGCCTGCTGGAGCAGACGTCGTCGGAAGAAGGCGCCTAGCGTCCTGCGCAGACGAACGGTGGCGGGGGCCGTGTTGGCGGCTCCAGATCGCCGAGGGACGCCGGGTGGGGGAGGGGATTTTGGTCGACCGACACACCTCAGAAAGGCCCACGCGACGAAGATCAGGATGAAGGTCACCCAGATGAGCCCAGTAAATAGCATGCCCTCGATGTGGCCGACATACAGAGCCGTCAGGTAATCGCAGGTGGCCGTGTCGTTCAGGCACGGGAAGACGCGAGAATTGTACCCGAAGAATGGCACCTCGACGAGATGCGGAGGGCCGTGACTGGAGCCATTGGGACCACCGGCGGGTGGCTGGCCATGCATATGGCGGGCGTCGAGGCCGAAGCCAGGGACGGTTTCGGGTAGCGCAGGCGGCGTCATGGTGGTAGTCGGTCAGGAATTCGTTGGGGCGGGGGATTCACCGTTGTTCGAGATGTAGTCGTCTTCGTCGTCTTCGTCGTCTATTGCCGTCCAAGGCTGCCCTTTATTCTATCGAGCCTAAGCCAAGATGCCCCGGTGGGAAGTCGTACCAGAGAGGCGCTGGATGGCCGGCATGGAATCACGCAAGAAGGAGAGGAGAGAAGGGCGGGCGCAGGTGCCGGGGCCAACTGCTCGTGTCTGTGAATTGATTCCAAAGTTCAACGGCCGGGGGAGGCCATGGCGTCGATGCGTTTGTCGGTGCAAGCCATGCAATAGGACTCGGTAGGTGGTTGAATTTTTGGGGGTTGGATTTGGACGTGGGCGAGCGGGCGTTGAAGACTGGCCAGGAGAGCCAGCGTGCGGGTTGCGAAGGTGTCAGATCTGGCCTGTCAGGGCGGGTCCTGAATATAATGGAAATGAACTGCCGAGAGTCCTGGGCAGCGTCAGCCTGCCGCATATGCCGCCCTCTCATTATGGCGAGCAGCTGGCCCCTGGACGCTGGTCTCCAGCAATTCCAGCAATCTCCCCCGCGGTGTCTCAAAGCGCCAATCTCAACACTAGTGCCGGGGCAAGCGTGGCTAGGGCGGTTTTTCCAGGGCCTGTGTTTGGGCGCCGGGACGCTAGAGTGATCCGTGGGATTCGTCCCACCGAGGGAGAGTCGGAACGTGAGCAGGCGGTCCACTGGACATCCACTGAACATCCACTGATGGACGACGACGGAAGCCACCATGAAGCCACCAGGAAGCCACCATGGCAAGCCATGGCAACTAGGCTGTGGCCTAGGCGTGCCAGGACGGGATCACCCCGCCACACCTACACCTTTTCAGCGCCTCCACCTGGGATATGCTGACGAGGCTTCCGGTTCTGGGTGGTCATCGTCTGCACTCAGCCAATAGTGCGATGCATGGCCCGTCTCTGATACGGTTCTACGGCAGAGGGTAAGCGGCCATGGGCACGATGACGAGAGAAAGAGGGCTGGCGTGCGAGGAAGATGAGTCGTGGTCCGCACCAGCATTGAAGAATGGTGTCCGAGGTTCGCCATGGGGAGACGGATAGCTGATTGACGGGTAGCGACGTTGGTCAGCCAGTGGTCGGTAGGGCTGTGTGACCGCGCTGGCAGGCGTAGGGCTTGCTCCTTGGAGCCGGGACTTTTAGTCTCCATGTTCCTCGCCGAGGTATCTTTGGCAACGAACTGACGAACGGCGACTGACTCGTGGGTATCTCGTACGGGCTGTCAAAAGCCTGTAGTCTTCTCCGTACTACACGTAGCACACTGTCCTGAGACAAGGCAGTCAAGGAACCCACAGCAGATCAAGCATCCACCACAGAGTCTGTGTGGCAGGCACTGGCAGCTGGCGTGCTGGCGTGCTGGCCATGATGCCATGGCACTCTGCATCGTAGATTGCCAATAGTGAGACGCACCAGGAGCCGATTGCTGCTTGGCTGCATCGTGTGGGGTGGCCTGGTGGGCACACACCTGTGCAGAGAGGTCGCTGCCGCCACCCGTCGATCCCAGTCAACACGTGTATTACATTGCTGCAGTGCGGCCTGCATGGCCTTCCTCGACGGCCTGGCGAGTGCCGAATCAACTCTGTCCCGTCCGTCCGTCGCTCTCGTGGCACTCTAGGTCCTGGCTCTGCGTGGTTGATTTCGCATCGCTCCGTGGCTGCTTAAATGGCCTTTCAGCGGGCTGGGGTCGCCTAGCAGGCGGGGATCGGAGCATAATGGCCCGAAGATTTCCTTCAGGAACCTGTCTTTGTTGCCCTGATGATGGATGACGCATGTTCCCACCCATCCTAGCAAAGCGAACATGCCTGCTAAAATGACCTGATGATCTCTGTCTGTGTTTGCGAGAGCGGTAGTGTATCCCAAGACCTTCCCTTCCAACCTTGCCACTCTACCCCCTTGTGCATACCGTTTTGTTCGCTAAAGTCCCCTCATCAATCGAAACCAATCTTCCCAAGTGTGGTGAAGGCAGTCACTACGCTTGCTCTTGTCTCCACTGGAACTCTTTGATGCCATGGACTGGCCGTTCGGACAGCTTCAGACCTCGACATACGCCAGGATAGTAACGCGCCGTTGCTTTATCTAGCGTGGGTGGGGATGGAGTTGCAGCCAGTGAGTGTTTTGTTGGCGTGCAAAAGTCCAGATCATGTTGGACGACTAGTCAAGAACAGTCTAACCTGTTCGCGGCACCACTGGATTTCGGTGAGCCGCCCCGACTACCCTCGAGTAAGGGCTTGTCCAGGACGATGCTGAAGCTGACGAGCGGCAGCGTTGGAAGAAGTAGGCGCCACTGACATTGGCTGTACATGGCCATAGTTGAGAGAATACAGAGTACACGCAGCAAGGATGCGCCAGAGATCATCCATCTTGGATATTGTCCGCACCGTGCCATGTGGTAGGCGATGTCACCTCGCCTCGAGTCGTGTCCTTTCCCTGACGCTATGGCGACGCCAATCTCTACATCCACAGGCCGTGTGGCTGACGGCGAGGCCGATGGTTTGGTTTAGCCCAATACAGAGCATTGCACCTTGGGTCAAGCTAGGCCGTCCAATGGCGACTCTAACTGCTAGCCCATCGGCCATCCGTTGCCAGTGGGGATTCTGCATTAGCACACGCACCAGTCTGTCCCGACTCATTTCCGAACCCTTTCTTCAGCCCTCTCATAACTCCATTCGATTCCTAAACAACTCACAAAATAATTGCTGAAGACGACTGGTATCTAGCCTTGCCAGCCAAGTATCCGATTTTAGGGGCCATTTCCACAGGGTTTCATGCGAGGGCCCGTCATTGTGCATGTGGCCTGTCTGGCGAAGAATGATCGAGAGCCTGCTCAGCCCTGGCTGACATCTGCGCCGAGCATCATCATTCACGTCGACACGAGTTTGCCAGTGCAACAGCACAATACTATCCCTTCCGGCTGCATGGGGTTTCATGTGCTTAGGGTACAGCAATGCGACCTTGTCTGCGCAGCCCTGTGCGAGCCTTCCACAATGTCTTACCACTGCCTACCGCTTCTTGGCTGCTGGCATTAGTGGTCAAGTAAATATCCTAACCAACACCCGCGACGACTAGCAAAATTGGGCGAGTTTACCATCTCATGTCTCGGATGTATGTTGTTTTCCATCAAGTTTAAAAGGTATCTCGACGACTCTATGCTATCATCGGATATGCAGCAGACCAATCTTTCCGGTCACCCTTGGCCGTATCGGGACTGTATCTGCATCGGTGCTTTTCTGAGACAGACTACTGGGCCCTACCCGGTAGGCATGTACGGATCTCTTTCCGTAGAATATATGCAAGTAGCAAAGGTAATACAATCCACGCAACAATAGAAGCGTAGCTCTGAGTTTTGCCAAAGATGACCCAAAATACTAAAATGCAATCTTGTTGAAACCCATCTTGCCCAACTTTAAAAACATGATCCGCCAGAGGTTAGATGATGCGGAGCTTGGCAAACGATGTCCCTTGGACAATTAGCATTGTCGTCTTCTGCCAACGTCGTTGGCATCTTCGTTCGAATCCAAATTGCTTGACTCCATCTCATGCACAGCCGCCAGTCAAAGAGCTACATTCTACGCTGTCGCATCTGGGATCCCCGAAAACCAGGTAGACTAAAATATGAGGACGCCTTTGGATGGCCGTCCTTGTAAGGGGGTCTTGGGGGACGAAAGAAGCCGTGGAAGTTCTTTGGTTTTCTCCCTCTCCCCATTTTCTTCACTATAATGCAGGCGCTGTGAAGCAGAACGTGGAATGGGTCGTCGGGCTGGTCGAACTTACTCGGGTGATATAGCGGTGCCTCCTCAACGGTACTTGGCACAACAAGCGGCCATGTACTTCGACGAGTAGTGACCTCGGTTTCTTTATTCTGCATTCTGTACCGTTGTCTGCATGGTCGATGATAGGCCACCATTGGCTACAATAGCTATGGAGGTTATCGAGGCGCGGTGTATATTGAATATTTAGCAAATACTGTACACGAGTACTTACTTGAAGGCAGCCCCGACTCTGTGCAAGCCCCTGGTCGGACAACCCGCGTCCTAAACGCTCTCGATCACCGACGAAGCCTCCTAGCCTGCAAATTAAAGGATGAGAAGATTCACATGCATCACTGTACGTCAGATTTCCATGACAATATATAATAGTTCCACCAACCATCAGAGACAAACCAAAGAAAAGAAGAGGAAAAAGGCTGCTAAAATGCGCATTCAATAATTTCGTCTCTACATGGGTGGCATCAAGTTGAACTAGCGTGGTTGAACTGGCGTGGTCTCAATGTTTAGAGAGAAATGGAAGCAATACTAGATGCAATAGTCTTCCATTCGACAACTTGCAGTATGAGTGAGACCTTGACGATGTCGTGGTACTGTGCAGCGACTCAAATCACCCCATCACGTGACGGACTCGCTCCCAAAATCGGATCCGTCCTTGCCTTCTCATGGAACCCAACTGTCCCAGGTAACGATGCGAGTACGCGCCGCGTTTTGAGACTCGGGCATTGACTATTCCGACGCTTTGCCACCAGCC